>JAVUPR010000264.1:0-1200000 GCA_036785695.1 Gentiana straminea | reverse complement strand
ATTTAACGGATGAAAATAGGGCTCGGTCGACCGAATAGGTGGGCTCGGTCGACCGAGTGAACTCATTCGGTCACCCGAATCAATTTCGTCCCCAGATTACATCCCTGAACATATCTCTCAGCGTTTCATCATACAGAACAGATTAAACATTAACTCGTAAAGCATTCATATAAACTAACGTAGATACAGATTAATTAAACAATGCAGATTCATGAATAAATACTAAGTAGATGACGTAGGTTATGGGATCCTCATAGACAAGGTATCGCCACCTCCCTAACGTCATAGCCTAGATCTACAACATCTAGCTATGAACAATCAACTCAAACGATAAAGCATAATTGGGGAATTAATTACTGAAAAGAAAGAAACAGAAAATAAAGGCTTACATATTTGCAGCCATAATAAACTGCTGGACAGCTACATTGTAACGTACCAAAGCTATGAATGTAATTGATAAAAAGGTATAAGGTATTGTATGTATGTCTAAGGTGTGTATTGGTGTCTGTTGGTGTGAATTACAATTCTCGTAGCTGCTTGCTTATATAGAGGTTTTTGCCGACTTAGGGTGGTTCTAGAAGATAAGCACGATATAAGCCGGAAACCGACCCAAACCTAAGGCTCAGTCAACCGAAGAGCTGCACTCGGTCGACCGAAGCTATAGGCTCGGTCGACCGAACCTAAGTTTGCATGTTTAACACGTTTTCTTCGTCTAGCTTGTTCCCCACTCGCACGCTTGCATGTTGATGCGATTAATCTTCCACTTAATGCTCCGATTTTCTTCCTTCCTTATCTTGAGATAATTGATTGAATGACATTAATCCTCTCGATTTGTTGTGATCTGCAAAATCAATAATTATCGCACAATAAATCGGCTTTAAATAATAAAAACAGCTAAATACCAAATATCATATTAATAATCACTTAACATTAAATAATAAATATAAACGAGTGATTTAATATGAAATATACATTATTAATCTCGATTTAAGGTCAACGTTGATGACTTTCACGGGTATAATTTGACCGTCATCAGTAATCAGATAGATCTATGATCCATCCGGCGATATTACATCCTACAGTCCCTAACCCTAGGTGGGAGATCGGCAGAAACTCCTCCCCTGCCACCGCAGGTCGGCTATGGCTTGGCGAAGAGGAGCTAACCAGTTCGGCAATATTGGCCTTGGGGGCTCAGCGCAGGACGCTCAGAGCAACCTCGGTTGTTATTCCCCTTGCTGAATAACTAAAGATAAATAAGGGAAAGAATCAAATAATATAATGACATTAATCTTGTCATTTTAATATATCCATAATTATCCCTAAATTATAGAGATTTACATGTATTAATCTTTAGGGAAATAATAATAATAATAATAATAATAATAATACAAATCCTTGCAGGACAAGGCTTTGGACGAGACGTCCTCTATATAAACAACCCTAAGGAACTATGAAAGACTTGATTCCTGAAACATAACAGGATATGTAGGCAACTTAGGAGATACCCAAGCTCAGTCTAAAAATCACCAAAAAAATCCCTCGTTCATATTACCCTATATTAAACGGCCCGGATTTATTCATAGACAAAATCCAGCATCGTCAATACCGTTATCAAAATCCTTTTTCTTCACATCCTCCCAACTCGATGAGCATAGCCTTATATTTCGATCAGTTCAGCAACTGTAGCCTGATCTGTGAGTACAGTGCCAACATCTTCTCCAACTCGTTCTGAATGAGCGATCAATCAACTAGAGCATGTCTCGCCACCTTGATTATTTGACATCTTCGGAAAAAGAGAGCGAGGCAGATGGTTAATCGCTTAGACTCGAGGGTCGAGCCAAGGCAAACAAACTCACTCACCTCGACACATCGCTCCCATCCAACATGGAATGAAAGCCTTAAATCTACTGGAATGTCTGACGGATCTCCGCGAACAAGATCATCGTGCCTACAGGCACTCAAAACTCCCCGACCAAGAAACAACAAAAAAAAAGAAAAAAAAATTTTCAAAGAAAGGTCCCTAGATCCAGGATCTAAAGGCAAATCATATGTAGACAAAAGAAAGAGCAAGCAAGGAACGTCAAACAAGCTATGTAACGGCAAAAACCTGAAGTCTCCAGCAACATTCAAACAAACAATCATGGATATTCAAAGCTTCATGAATATCATGGTGATCCACGTGTAAGCCACTAATACGCACGAAATACTAGCAAGAGTACTAGGTCAATCGCAGTATAGTAGATGCGAGTCAAGGTCGATCCCACAGAGACAAAGCAACACGGATAATAGACACTAAATCCAAACAAAAAGACAAATAATGGTCCTTGACCAACATGAATGTGGAAAAGGCAAATTGGTGTATCTCTCCTCTCTGATCTCCAAAATTGGTGCCATTGATCTCTATGCCTACTTTTCCTCATAATTTCCTATATTAACCAGAACGTTTTCTAATTCAGTTTTAGCTACGGGTGCATTCTCCTAACCCCATCTACTTCCATTGATAGGACAACAAACAACCTATGTGCAGTGAACCTCCTTCGTTGGTTCTATTAACTCACACGCAATAAGTATTGGAGATTTCCATCACAAACCGAGTACCTCCCTAAGTAGCTATCGTGGATTGACTTGCACGTTCCCAGGGATCAATCAAGACATCGTCCAAACTAACACTTCACTAATAGTCCTTAATGTTAATTTACGAATACAATAAGCAGAGTGGCCAGATCTAACCTATCATTAATGAAACCTGTCGATCAACGTAGCTGATGCCGAATGTTCAGATTAGGGGGACCGAAGTTGCCGCGGCTCTGATATAGACCGTCGCAGGACCGGCGGCGGTGGTTCCTAAATTTGAAATCTACATCATTTTGTTCTGATTACTCTAGTTAATTATGATTTATTTACACATGCAAATCAATTACAAAATGTTAATCTTACTAAATCTACCATGATTAAAATACGAAGGAACGTTTAAGGCTTCATACCTCTATCAATGGAGGATCTAGATTGATCAACTCAAGTAAGTCGATGGATTGGAGGAGATAACCAAGCAACGAACTTTAAAGATAATAATCACTTTTATTCCGTAGAAGAAAATATTTGATAATAATATAAATTATGGTATCTATGCATATATTACAATGAACTGACACAACCTTTTTATAGGCTGAAAACCGACGTAGTTGATTTAACCTAACCGACTTAATCACAAATCACGGCTCCTTCTTTTCATGTCGTCAAGCCACCGCGGCTGCAACTAGGGTTTCCGCAGACACGGGTTGTTCTTCTCTTATTTTGGCTCAGCAGTCTTCGTCTTGACTTGTTCCGACTTCGGCCCAATGTCTTCTTCTTTAATCCGGATCCAGCTCTCTTTAGCCCATAAAATGGTATCCTGGAAATCACATAAAATAAGCCAAAATAGTACCAAATATCGGGATTAAATGTAAAGATATAGAATTACTACACAAGGAACCAGTATTAGGCAATTGATACGTATTTCACGTCATATTCTTACTAACAATATTCAATTGAGCACAATTTGGGGTAAATAAAGGTATGATTCATAGTATCATTTTCAGTGTGATCAACTACCCCCCACTTAGCTTTTGGTCATCCCGAATAAAAAGGCAAAATAAATTCATCTCCGGACTCACATAAAACTATGCGTCATAAGCCGGGATAAGAATCAAGTCAACTCATATCCATAAGCGGTGCATTAAACACTTTTCAATTCACGAACCGGTGTGTGTGCAATAACTCTCCAAACAACAATGATGCAAATAGTATCACATTATACCAATCAAGGACTTCAGGCAAAAGCATATATCATGCACAAATCCATAAGTTCCTCATTAATCATTACTTACCAATGCATAAATGTGTCGTGTGATAAATCTTGAGTGATAGTGCATTCAAAATAAAAGAATGAAGTTATAGCGACCCCACACTCTTTACTTATAAATGTGCACACTCGCTCCTCTTGCCTTCAGACTCAGGCAAAAAACATGAAACCTTACATGGGCCGGATGGACTTGGGACCGAGCATTACTCGTTATCCTCATTTGTTTCTTATTTATGAGAGGGACGTGCCCTTTTTGCTACAAGATCTCTTCCCACATTGCCTTTATTATATTTATTTTCTATATTTTTCTCTATTTTTATTTTTTATATTCAATAGCCGCGTGTTTTATGCACCATCGGCTTTCCTTGGCATATTTCTCACTCATTTTTTTCTCTCTCACTCGCAAACCTGTTGTATCCCGTTTTATCTTTTATGGCATCATGTTTGCTGCCATCATCCTACAACAATTGGTTAAAGTATATCTGATCGTATGTAATTCACTAACTTCGATATTACTAGCAAAAATACTAGGTACATCATAGTATTGTAAATGCGAGTCAAGGTCGATCCCATAGTGACAATGCAACTATAACTATAAATGATTCTAACCTAATTAAGAAGCAACATAGAGACGGTCATGGACCAACAATGAAAATAAAACAAACATGGTATTTCTCCCCCTCTTCTCACCGATCTACTAACTTGGATTAGTTAATCATTACATTTACTTCCCCACATAATTTTCTTAAATTAATCGAGCGAGCGTTTGATTTAATTATCATTATCTACTACGGGTGCAACTCCTACTCCTATCTACTCCTAAAATGTTAGTAGACAATCTATACGCAAGCTACCCTTTTTAATTGGTCCGTATAGGCCCATACGCATAAAGAACTAGAATTGCCGATATCGACCGCTAACTCATACCGCTAACCCGCCTAGATAGCTGTCGACATTGATCAGCACATTCCTAAGGTCCATTCAAGAGTATGTCCAAACTTAGCACTTCACTATTCGTATTTCATGCCAGTTTACGATTACAATAAGCAGATTGGCCAGATCTAACCTACTGTTAATTAAACCTATCGATCAACGTAGCTGTAGTGAATCCCAGTTTTAGGTTTTCTAATTATTTCCGCGGTAAACCGGTATAGAACGCCGCTTTACCGGGGTCGGCTTTTCCTATTCCTGGATCTACATTGCTCACATACGATTAAAATAAGTAAATCATGGGGTCTTTAAACATGCAGATTAACTAAAACACATAAATACGAACAAATCTACCATATTGAAGACAAAAAGGAACATTCAAAGCTTCATACCTTCAACAATGGTGATCTAGCTCGATCTACTCAAGCTAGAGATGATGGAGAAAGAGAGAAAACTAGAAATAACTCCTCAAAATCTTGGAATAACTTTATTTCATCAAATTTCTTGTCCAACAAGTCCTCGGTTTAACGGCCTTAGACCACGGTAAACCGGGCCAACTTTTCTTCTTTTTCTTCAGCAGACTTCTTCTTGGACTTTAATCACTTGGCCCAATATACTTCTTTTGGTCCAGATCAATTTTTCAATGCTCTGGATTTGGTACATCCTATAAAACATGTAAAATGAGACAAAACAGTACCAAAACCTCGGGAAAATAACATAGATGCATAATTACAATCCTAGAAACACACACATATCATTTAACACATATTCCACATATTAACGAGCCTATCTATCCTCTCTTGAGCAGAATTCAGGGTGAATAAAGTTATAATTATTGTTACCAATTAGGGCGTTATCAACTACCCCCCACTTAGCTTTTGATCGTCCCGAGCAAAAAGGTGAAAACAAACACGACACTCTGATCAATATACAAGTTAATTAAAAACAACTATGACTCACAAAGTCAAGATCAAGATCATTCCACTCATAGACATCAGTGATGCATTAAACACTATTCATGTCATGAGCCAATGTGTGTGTGCAATAACTTTCACAACCGCTTAGTAATGCAGACAATCTCACATTACATCAACCCATAGTCGAACTAACCCGTCTCGAACATGTTATTTATAAGTCAAATTAGCCGCCAAGGTGGATCGAGAACCAAGTATGTATTACTCTTAGGCTCGCGTTTATCGGTCTATGCAAAAGTCGTGCGTTTTACGCTCTATCGACTCAGATTTTGCCAAAGAGAATATAGATGTATATATTTCAATGCACTTCTCTTTCTTGGCGGGTAAAATCTCATTGATTTATCTATTCTCACGGCCTCACCATGAGAAACTACCGAATCCAAAATTACTTTGCCTTCATAAGCGTTTGTGAAACATGATTCGTGATGATGCCAGGGTTAACTCTAGTCAATGCAGTATGCTATCAACTACACACCAAGGGAAGTGAGTTATACGTGCTTAAAATGGTGGCTCATAACATAATATGCGCTTAATATGCCACTACTTCAGAAGTGGGCATTTACTTTTACTTGTCCATCGTGAAACAAAGATGAAGTCAATTAACTCGAAAAGATAAAAAAATATCATATTTTTTTCAAAATTCTGTCGAAATGAATCAAAGTCTAAGCGGTGAATCATGCATCAAAGAGAATCAAGATAATCACACAATTCATGGAATATAATGCTAAGAAGCTAAGTGACGTTCCGTACCCCCCACTTAAATGAAACATTGTCCTCAATGTGTAAGGTGGAAAATAAAGAATGAAAAGGAACTTAGCTTCGGTTAAGGGTGGAACCAAAGAAGAATCAGATCATCTCATATATATCATCGGGCTCATGTAAGTAGTCCATGAAGAATCTGTGCTAAGTAACTCAAACATACCAAGAAGAATAGTGGTGACAAGAAATCGTATAATAAAATGGCGGCAGTAAAAGAGAAATTAAATCACTGCAAACAATTTAAGCCATCAAAATCATTATATTAATAATATTCTGCAACATCAACTAGATATGAAAGAAAAATAAAGATAAAAATGGAAAATAACAACAATGAAAAGAAAAAACTAATCCTCATCAGAATAACTCTCCCAGTCATCTTTATGCTCAAAACCGTGAGGTGGTCCAGAACTGGAGGCAGCAGCTGTAGAAAAAGTTGCTCTATAATGAGGGGCAGTCCTAAGTGGTGGGGTCATAGGAGGAACTCCTAGGAAGTCTATAATCCTGTCCGTCTTACGATGTAGACTCGCAATCTCTCTTGAGTGCTCATCTACCAAGGCTCTCTGAGTCCGCGGTGGTCTGAGGACCGGAGTACGCTCTGTCTCTGCTCTTCCAACCCATCTTTGCCCTCTTGAAACTGACTGTGAACTAATCATCGGCTCATGGTCTTCCCATTCATCACTAACCAGAACCTTGACCTCATTTTCCAATGTGAACTTGTCAATCATCGATCCATACGGCAACTGCTCGCGCTCAGATGTGGCAGCAAGCTCGTGAATACGGCTATGCATCAGAAGACCAATGTTGACTGAAGATCACTGCTCGAGATAGAAAATCAACTCTGCCCTCTTCGTTGTGACAGACACCGTATGCATGGTCGGCAGAAGTCGAGCACAAACAAACCTATTAACCATCTTCCTATCCCAGGATAGCTCATTTTCCAGGAAGATGATGGGTGCTCCAGCAGGATTGCGCTTCTATTGCACCCTGAAGAATTCAGCTATCATGTTCATCCTTTCAGAATCTTCAATGTTGCTCGAGGATGTGTACTCATCCGGGCCCACCGGTGGATTTCGAACCCCATAATACTTGTTGATCCGCTCGATCGAAAAGTCAACTTTAACACCATGGACCATCGCAAATATGGCTCCGGGGTTGTGCGAAACATAAGCATAAAATTACCTTACCACCGTGGCATTGAACCGTGTAGGTGCGTCTGCCATGTCCAATATGTCTTGCTCTTGTAAGGCTCGGGGCAAGATCGATCTGCAATCATCCAATTCCACCCCTCGTTCTCTAGCAACTGGTCTTGCATTCCAATGCCATCGGAATGAATCGTAGATAGATAAAGAATGGTATTCCTCAACCCGTCTATCAAGGGGTTAGCATCTCCGTATATGCTCTGATAACCACGGGGATGAAGAATAGATTGGCTACGCTTTGGACCCATCCTGGATGATAACAAGACTAATACTGATGCTGATTCTGGAAAATGGGCCCTCGGTAAACCGGAGGTAGGTCAGGGTTTACCGTCCTAATTTTTTTCTGGATTTCTTTCCGGGACTGTGCTCTGTCAATGAAAGAAGTAGAACTGCAGCTCCTCACTAGCACAACAACACTAGACAACAACAGAGTGAAGAAAATGGAATGGTTTATGTTTTGGTTGGTGAAAATGGAAGAAAGGGGTTTGGTTTTGGTGGAGGTTTGGTGGTAATATTGGTGGTGATGGTGGTCGACTGGTTTTAAGAAGAAGAAGAAGAAATATGAGAATTGCGATGATTGCAGGAGAAGTAATAGATGGAATGATGATATTGGTGGTGAATGGGTGGTTTAAATAGGAAAAATGAGTGAAGGTGGAAGGATTTAGTGGGATTGTGAGTAGATGATGACGGTCAAATTATACCCGTAAAAGTCATCAACGTTGACCTTAAATCGAGATTAATAATATATATTTCATATTGAATCACTCGTTTATATTTATTATTTAATGTTAAGTGATTATTAATATGATATTTGGTATTTAGCTGTTTTTATTATTAAAAGACCGATTTATTGTGCGATAAATGCTGATTTTGCGAGATCACGACAAATCGAGAGGATAAATGTCATTCAATCAGTAAATCTCGAGATAATAAGGAAGAAAATCGGAGCATTAATCAAGAGATAAATCAAGAGGAATCGGATCGAACGGAAAGAATGCAGTGGGGAACAAGTCAGACAAAGAGACGCGTTTAACACGTGCAGAAAAAGGCTCGGTCGACCGAGCCCTATCATTCGGTCGACCGAGTATTTCGGCTCGGTCACTCACGGGATTTTCACGTGTATATCTTCTAGATCCTCCCTAGGTCGGTTACAGCCTCTATATAAGCAGCAACTACGAAATTTGTAAAACATACCTTAGATATACCTTGAATCCCTTCACTCTTTCTTTAATCTTACAATTCATAATACAACTACTTAAAATCCCTGCCAATTATGCTTTATCGTTTGAATTAGTTAATCATAGCTAGATGATGTAGATCTAGGCTATGACGTTAGGGATGTGGCGACTCCTTGTCTATGGGGATCCCATAACCTACGTCATACGCTTAGTATTTATTCATGAATCTGCATTGCTTAATTAATGCGTATCTATGTTAGTTTATATGAATGCTTATCGAATTAATGTTTAATCTGTTCTGTATGATGAAACGCTGAGAGATATATTCAGGGATGTAATCTGGGGGAAAAAGACCATTCGGTCGACCGAGCCCAGCTATTCGGTCGACCGAGCCCCCTGTTCATCCGTTAAATAGCCACGTATTTATGGTTAGGTTAACTTAATAGAATTTATCATCTCAGTAGGTATGGCTACGGCTACGTTGCTCGTCTGTTTTAATTAGCGTATGATTAGGAAATACCAATATAGGGCTCCTAGGTTGGCTCATGAATGATCTTCCGGGACTTTCAGCGAGATCTAGGTAGTTTTTGTATTTGGGAATTGAGCTCACCTAGTTATACGTAAATCATAGATTAACATGAGACCGCTCAGGTAATTGTTAATAGGACAGAGACTGATGCGATCGTTTAGGAAGTATGCCTAACCATAGGAATGTTGCCTAGACGAGGTGTACGGTTAATATCGGCATACTTAGAGTCGTAAGTGTGTGATTTATATGAGATGGAGGCACTAAAAGGCGAAGTCACGTAACAATATCACAGTGATTTAGTGACTTACCGGTGCTAAGTCAAGTTAAAGAGGATGACTCCCGTAGCCAATCTGAAATAGATACAAACGGATTGACAGTTAATTAGTTCAGTTTATTATATAAATTATTTAGGTCCACACGATAAAGACTATAATTGGGGAGGTTAATTACGTTGTGTCGAGTCATGTCTTTACTTTTCTTGTCTTATGTTGGTCGTAGACCGCCTCTATGTCCTTGACATGTTTAATTAATTGTTTGTATATAAGATGATCCACAATTGGTTCCCTGTGGGATCGACCTTGATTCACTATAGCTATACTACGATGGACCTAGTCCTCTTGCTAGTATTGGTTTATGGTGGTCAAGTATATTATAACCTGATTGACCCCGATCAATTTTTTGGCGCCGTTGCCGGGGAGCCAACGGTCAATTTTATATATAAATAATTTTCTTATTCATGTCAAGTTTTCTGTTTTAGAGTCTGTTTTTACGTTTTTGAGTCCCTCTGGTTGTCTGCTCTGTCTGAAAATTCCAGATTCTTAAAATAAAAAAAAATGAAAAAATATATAGAAATAAATTTTTTTCGGTTGACCGAGAGACCTCATTCGGTCGACCGAGAATTTATTTTTGTTTTGTTCTGGTTCTATTTTCTGGAATTTCGCGTGTCTGTTTATCCCCGTATGTTTAATCCGTAGGTCTGATAGCAGCATGGTAAACCATGTTAAAATCAGTCTACGGTCTGTTTTGTTTTTCTTCTATTTGTAGAAACCAGGGAAGCAATAATCTGAGTCAGTAATATTTCGCGGGCGCTGAGAAAATAACCCAGCAAACATGTGGAGCTACGAATCCAAGATGGGAAAAGCGATGGAAGCAATACCTTTAAAGCACAAAGATGGCTCCGAAAAAAATTTTAAAGGCTTAAATTCTTCGTGGTACAATGTTGAAGGCAAGGTACTACCTTTTTTGTTTATGTTTTACTACCTTTTCATTTTTTGAGCATAAGTTAGCCTATACATGAACCTTAGTATGAATCTTAGCCCGGAGTTGGTTTGTAAGATTAATTTTATTAGTGTGGAAGGTTTTGCCCCATATCTGTATCATCTAGAGGGTGTAAGAAAACATGTAGTCGTTGAAAGGAAGCAGTGAAAAAAAAAGAGTTCCTCATAGTTCTGTTAAAATCTCATTGTCCTATGCATGAGATTGCTTCTACTGGCCATGGGAGCAACAAATTGTGTAGTTTAAGCATTCAAAATCTAAAGAAGACGTTGAGTTTTGAGAGAACACAATCTTCTGCTTTCGTTGAGTTTTATGGTGATGGCTTCTCGGTGAACCCACCTTAAACAGAAACGAGATTACGCTTTGGGTGACAATTTAGAAATCGGAGACTCTTAGTACATGGGTTCGGAAATGGTCTAACCATGGCTGGGCGAGTTCAACCGAGCTTCGGCTCAATCGACTCCCCTCCACGTGTGATGTACGTTACAGCGGTTCAACAAGACTTAGCATAGGCGATAAGACTTCGGGCTAAACGGGGCTTAATCTTGACGGATTGGCCTGAATCGTCACATATGTTCCAACGAATAAGACGGCGTAGGCTTGCCTACATAACCGACCTTATTCGGAGTACTTTGATTCATTGTTTCTTATTGTCAAGGCCAAAACCGTAATTTTAACCGAATTTCTTAGAATTCACTAATTCCTAAAACGAGAGCCGAGCTAAGAACTTTGTATAAATGGTATGGATAAATGTCGTTTCCTAGGTCTCACAACCAAGGGAAGGGTATTAATCCGCAAAAGCGACAAGCCACCTCTAATAGTGCTCAGAGGGGTCAATATCTCGTGATCCAAGAATAATGACTGACAAGGGTACTTTTTGGAAAGTCGAGCTGAGGACTTTAAACTCAGAACTACGTCTTTAAAACCCTAAGGATTTCTTTTTAGGATTATAGGTTTTGTTTTCTTTGAGTCAAATAAGAGTAACGTGACATATGTTGAGGTTTTTTATTTTGCCGTGTTCTGATGGCCATTGGGCTAAGGATGTGCAAAACTTTTTTACTCAATATAGGCCACGTGAAATAGAGTTCCGTAGGAGAGTCGAAAAATTGCTAAAGAAAAGGAAATTTAGCAACCAACCTTAAGATGGAAGCATTAAGAGAGCTTGAGAATTATTGAAAATGTAACAGAGAATGATTGGTGCGAACAAGAACAATTTTGGTCAACTTCCAAAACCTTTTAGAATGGTGATCCAAGTGAAAATACAAAGTGGTGCGCAATTCATTCTGCAACTACCCTTATCCTTTCATTTATACCTTTTCACCCTTCAACCTTTTCGATCCTCTCACCAATCTGCCCCAACAGTTCACATTTCTAACCATTCTTTCATCGCCTCTCTTTCTTTCCATCCGTTTCACTCTCCCACCCAATCCCATTCCTTTAAACAATTTTCAACCCACCCATAAACACAATTTCTTACCCGTCCTTTATCTTTTCTTCCCATCCTTATGTGTATCTTTTTCAAAACCCATCATACTCTCAACCTCCATTTTGTTTACGCAATACCTATGTGTTGCAGAATTTGAAATATTGCTAAGCTTTAATGATTATTTTTTATCATTTTGATTTTCATGATCCTAGTTGGGGGAAGTGTAGCTCTGACCCTAGCTAGATTTTAAAGGTTTATGGTTCGATCAAAGTACAACTTATCTTTCTACCGGAAGTTTTAATTTCACATTTTTTCCGTCTATTCCGGCATTTCTAGATGATAAGTTTTGTTCTACATTATCACACCGGTCCGACCTTGTTGATGACGGTTATGACTTTTACGTGATACATTGGGTTATTAGTAATTTCGAGGAGTAGCTACATCTCCCTAAGTTGTTGATATCCAATGAAAGCGCGAAGTTTCTGCGTTAAGTATTTGATTTTATCTTTAGCCAATAGGTCGCATTCAATCTGTTATACCTTACCAAGTTTCTCTTTTCCTGGACTGAATACATAGTGCGCCAGTCACCCTCGTGTTTTCCCACGTCGGGTAATGCTTTTTGATCTTTGTCTTCTCCACCCGGTTTTAAATTATATTTAGGCGGTGGAGGTTGTAGATGAAGACCACCATCTTTAGTTGCTTGTTTATTTTCTTTCTATTTAGTATTTTTCTTGTCTTTGGTTGTATAAAATAAAGTGGCTTAAAATGTTTTTCGGTATTCATACCTAATTACTGCCACATTATTCTATAACTTCCATAGACATGGTGTTATTAACGGTTTCGTGGAGTTTGTCTCGCTTATACGGGTTTTCACTTGCTTCTCCACAACGTGCTTGACATTTACTCGATATTGTTCCTTTACTTGAGAGCCGTTTCCAGAGCTAAGTCTTTTTCTTAAATTCTCATTTATTTTTGTCATTGAGGACAATGCCATGTTTAAGTGGGGGGTAGGAGACTTAGCCATGTTATGTTATAATGGAAAATTGAATGAAACGGCACATGATTGAAAAAATTGAATAAATACCATATTATGTATCTCGTACCCTTAGAATTGTGAGTTCCTAGCTAAGAATTGATAGGAAAGGAACCAAGTTTCATGAGTACGTGATCATATTATACTTATGCTAAGTAAATTTAAGGATATTCATGCCCGTTTTTGCAAGTAGTTATTTATTATTCAATTACTCAATCTGTGAATCGAGTATACCGCGCAAATCATAATAACTGAAGAAATTATGTGTACATTGCATAGATGATTGGTTATGTGAACTTAGTATCAATATCTATCTGCTGATGCATTCTTATCTTTTAGCCATTAAAGCAGAGTAATAAGCTTGAGACGTACCTGTGTTCTAGCAAAATGTTAGACACTGGGCTTGTAGTGACATTACCAAAGTAGCCCCGCGCTTGTGGTAATATTCGATGCTATACATGATCTAAGATAGGGGGATACTCTAAAAAGTTTTCTGCCTTGAGATTGATAGTATTTGAAAAATATGAAGATATGAAAAGAATATTCAACTCTTTAAGAGGCTTTGAGTAGTACTCGGTCTCCAAGTCCAAAAACCCTATAGATACGCTCTTGTTTATTGTTCTAGTGCTCTAACCATTGCGAGGCATAAGAAGTATGAATGCTGAGGTTGGTAGGTTGAGATTGCGAAGTTAGCATAAACTCTAATCTTGCCACATTTATATAAAACCAATGCACATGCACACATCTCTTCGATTCATAGTAAGTAGTGAATAATGGATATCTTATGAGAATGACTAGTATGAGTTGACTTGAGTTTCTTGCGCAAGTATGATTTGACCATAGAAAAAGTTGTCTTGGGGAATGACTTATTGATGCTTTGTTCGGGACGATCAAAGTCTAAGTGGGGGGTAGTTGATGACGGTCAAATTATACCCGTAAAAGTCATCAACGTTGACCTTAAATCGAGATTAATAATGTATATTTCATATTGAATCACTCGTTTATATTTATTATTTAATATTAAGTGATTATTAATATGATATTTTGTATTTAGCTGTTTTTATTATTAAAAGACCGATTTATTGTGCGATAAATGCTGATTTTGCAGATCACGACAAATCGAGAGGATAAATGTCATTCAATCAGTAAATCTCGAGATAATAAGGAAGATAATCGGAGCATTAATCAAGAGATAAATCAGAGGAATCAGATCAGCACGGAAAGAATGCAGTGGGGAACAAGTCAGACAAAGAGACGCGTTTAACACGTGCAGAAAAAGGCTCGGTCGACCGAGCCCTATCATTCGGTCGACCGAGTATGTCGGCTCGGTCACTCATGGGATTTTCACGTGTATATCTTCTAGATCCTCCCTAGGTCGGTTACAGCCTCTATATAAGCAGCAGCTACGAAATTTGTAAAACACACCTTAGATATACCTTGAATCCCTTCACTCTTTCTTTAATCTTACAATTCATAATACAACTTTGATACAATGTTGAATAATTTGAGGGTTTCCAGCAATTTAAGGGCTGCAATATGTAAGCCTTTATTTTCTGTTTCTTTCTTTTAAGTAATTAATCCCTCCCAATTATGCTTTATCGTTTGAATTAGTTAATCATAGCTAGATGATGTAGATCTAGGCTATGACGTTAGGGATGTGGCGACTCCTTGTCTATGGGGATCCCATAACCTACGTCATACGCTTAGTATTTATTCATGAATCTGCGTTGCTTAATTAATGCGTATCTATGTTAGTTTATATGAATGCTTTGCGAATTACTGTTTAATCTGTTCTGTATGATGAAACGCTGAGAGATATATTCAGGGATGTAATCTGGGGGAAAAAGACCATTCGGTCGACCGAGCCCAGCTATTCGGTCGACCGAGCCCCCTGTTCATCCGTTAAATAGCCACGTATTTATGGTTAGGTTAACTTAATAGAATTTATCATCTCAGTAGGTATGGCTACGGCTACGTTGCTCGTCTGTTTTAATTAGCGTATGATTAGGAAATACCAATATAGGGCTCCTAGGTTGGCTCATGAATGATCTTCCGGGACTTTCAGCGAGATCTAGGTAGGTTTTGTATTTGGGAATTGAGCTCACCTAGTTATACGTAAATCGTAGATTAACATGAGACCGCTCAGGTAATTGTTAATAGGACAGAGACTGATGCGATCGTTTAGGAAGTACGCCTAACCATAGGAATGTTGCCTAGACGAGGTGTACGGTTAATATCGGCATCCTTAGAGTCGTAAGCGTGTGAGTTATATGAGATGGAGGCACTAAAAGGCGAAGTCACGTAACAATATCACAGTGATTTAGTGACTTACCGGTGCTAAGTCAAGTTAAAGAGGATGACTCCCGTAGCCAATCTGAAATAGATACAAACGGATTGACAGTTAATAAGTTCAGTTTATTATATAAATTATTTAGGTCCACACGATAAAGACTATAATTGGGGAGGTTAATTACGTTGTGTCGAGTCGTGTCTTTACTTTTCTTGTCTTATGTTGGTCGTAGACCGCCTCTATGTCCTTGACATGTTTAATTAATTGTTTGTATATAAGATGATCCTCAATTGGTTCCCTGTGGGATCGACCTTGATTCACTATAGCTATACTACGATGGGCCTAGTCCTCTTGCTAGTATTGGTTTATGGTGGTCAAGTATATTATAACCTGATTGACCCCGATCAGTAGAGAAGTAATTAAGGTGAGGTATTTGAGGGGGTGATTGATGGGATTGAGGTAGAGTTATGGTGGAGTGTGGGAAAGGATGAAAGATTTGAAAAGAGGGGAAAATGGGACGGTTTCTGCTGATTAGTGGTACCTGGTGCAACGTGTATCCTCTATGTGTCTCTAAAAATTCAGCTTTTCAATCTGACGTTCAGAAAAATGAAAATTCTAGCTCGGTAAACCGTAGTTAACCTAGGGTTTACCGGGGCTTATTTTCCCCAGAGTTCTCTGTACTTCTCTTCTGCACTCTTTACTCAACCTCTCTGCTCAATTCTGACCTCAAATTGACTAGCCTCTTACTCCTTTTGTTGTTATCTCCAACTCGATCCTAACCAATTTCACTAGAATCTGCAACGAGTAAAAAAAACCTTTCCACAACCATCGGTTTCAAGCCTAAGGGTACGGTAGGATGAAAAAAAGATCATCCATTCATCCGGCTACTTTTATTCATTCCTAATCTACCTAAGGGTTTAAGACAATAGTTATGAGTTTATAGTCGCCAGCTCGACTTTCTTCAGATTTCCGACCATTCAGGGGTTTGAGCTTTAACTCACCAAACTTTTGCTCCAGAGGTTCGCACCTTTATAGAACCTTTTTGAGCTCTCTTCCTGGAACGCCTCTCTCTCTTAGCTTGGGTACTAGGTCTGCCTCTGCGTCCAGATTTAGACCTTAGACCCAAGGACTCCACATTTCCTACTTTATGCTCCAAGCGTTCACTACGCAACATGGAAGGACTAGCTTCCGTGAGCATCTTGTTGTGGTCCTTCTCATCTCTCTCTCACAGCATTAGTCTCATGAATTCCTGCTCAACGGTTTCTACTACAACCTCTAGATCCTTATGCCCTATATCTCCATAATTTCCACCTTTCCTGAATCATAATCCATCTTGCATCCTTCCGGCCTATTGTCTAGGGGTTTTAAGATCTTGAAAGATACTGCATCATTAATCAACCTCAAAGTAATCTCCCCACTATCAAAATCCATGTCTGCTCTGCTTGTTTCTAAGAAAGGTTTTCCTAACAAAACTGGGGCACTTGGGTCCTCAGGTATGTCAATAACCGTGAAATCAATTCGAAAAGTTAACCCTCCGGCCTTAATCGTGCACTTCCTAAGCATACCGGTAGGCATATCTCTAGTTCTATCAACAAAAGTCATGGTTTGAGGTTGATTCATAAAGACCGGAAGCTTAATCTTTTGGCAGAGGGAAAAAGGTAGAATGTTGCAACTCAAGCCAGAGTCGTAGAGACCTAATCCTACTGATATACCATTAAAAGAAATTGGGAGTCGGAAAGTGCCAGGGTCTCCTAACTTCACCATGGTGTCCGAGTTTGGGTAATCCTCAGGCTCATAAAACATCATGTCAGGATCCTCTTCAGGATCATCAGAATCATAATCCGAAGATGATATTTCAATTAACTCGTTAGGGAACTCACCTGGACGTTACGTGCCATACTTCTCTAAGTTCTCTTTAGGCTCTTGCTTGATTGCTTCTTTCTCTTTTTTCAACCACTTCTTAATAGCTTTATAATGCTCTCTGGCTTCAGATCCACGGTACATAGAAATCGGTGTAACATTCAATATCGTTCGAGCCATATTGCATGACTTGTTTTCTCTTTTTCAACTCCGGTTTGATCGAATCTTTGAAGTGTTCTAATCTTCCTGCGAAAAAGACAAAATAAAACAAAGAAAATGTTAGCAACTTCCGCTTCAATTGGGTATGATCTCATTTGTTGCGGACCTACTAACTAAAATCAACCGGGAATAACACAGAATAACAGGGCAGTCAGAATTCAATTTTTCAGGCCTCAGTAACCCGGGGTAAACCAAGGTAAACCGGCCCTGAAATTTTTCCTTCTATAAGTTTAACAAGTGCAGGTTTGATCCATAACGACTCAAGACTCTAAATAAAATAAAATAAAATAAAAACAACTTCTTAATCAGAATTAAAACGTTTATATTTAAAATTGGCCATTGTCCCCGGCAACGGCGCCAAAAATCTTGATCGTGTGTAAGTCACTAACGTCGATATTACTAGCAAGAATACTAAGTACATTGTAGTATAGTAAATGTGAGTCAAGGTCGATTCCACAAAGACAATGAAACTGTAACTATAAACGATTCTATCTAATTAAGAAGCAACATAGAGACGGTCATGGACCAACAATGAACATAAAACAAACTTGGTATTTCTGCCCCTCTTCTCACCTATAACTTGGATTAGTTAATAGTTACGTTTACTTCCCCATATAATTTCCTTAATTAATCGAGTGAGCGTTTGATTTAAGTTTCATTATCAGCTACGGGTGCAACTCCTACTCCTATCTACTCCGACAATGATAGTAGACAATCTATACGCAAGCTACCTTCCTTAATTGGTCCGTAATAGCCCATACGCATAAAGAACTAGAATTGCCGATATCGAGTGATAAATCATACAGCTAACCCGCCTAGACAGTTGACGACATTGATCAGCACGTTCCTAGGGTCCATTCAAGACTATGTCCAATCTTAGCACTTCACTATTCGTATTTCATACTAGTTTACGATTACAATAAGCAGATTGGCCAGATCTAACCTACTGTTAATTAAACTTGTCGATCAACGTAGCTGTAGTGAATCCCAGTTTTATGTTTTCTAATTATTGTCTCGGTAAACCGGTATGGACCGCCGGTTTACCAGGGTCGGATTTTGCTATTCCTGGATCTACATTGCTCACATACGATTAAAATAAGTAAATCATGGGGTCTTTAAACATGCATGTTAACTAAAACACATAAATACGAACATATCTACCATATTGAAGACAAAATGGAACATTCAAAGCTTCATACCTTCAACAATGGTGATTTAGCTCGATCTATTCAAGCTTGAGATGATGGAGAAAGGGAGAAACCAGAAATAACTCCTCAAAAGCTTAGAATAACTTTATTTCATCAAATTATAATGTATTGAAGAGATTTGATAATAATAATATGAAAGCTTATTAAGACATATGTAATAATCTGTAATTGCGGCCTTATATAGATACAATGGCAGACTTAAGACTCTTTAAAACCCTAACCGACCTAGTAGAGGCGGCAGAATCAATTTCGTGTCCAACAAGTCCTCGGTTTATCGGCCCTAGACCACGGTAAACCAGGCCGGAATTTATTCTTTTTCTTCAACAGACTTCTTCTTGGACTTTAATCACCTGGCCCAATATACTTCTCTTGGTCTACATCTGTAATATCCCGAATTTTCGACTCCCTAACTGATTAGTCAAAGTCCAACAACTTGTGAAATCGAGATGTTTACCAGTTGGATATTTTTTTTTATATAATTAAAATGGGTACTTTAAAGGGCTGATTAATAATTAAAAGGGATATTTTATATAATTCCTTAATTAAAAAGAAAGGTTTGGCATTTAAAGGATATCTTTTAATTTCTTTTCCTCTCCACCTTTCTTTTCCTAAAACACGTGAGACATCTCCTTCCTCCCCCTATTGCCGCCGCCTCCCCTGTGAAGTAGAAGGAGAGAGACCTCTCATTGGGGTTAAGGATTTTGTCGTCGTCACTATCGTCGGTAAGTGTCGTTTTCTCGCTTCCTACAATTCGAGCATGACGATCAGCCGGCCAAAGGCCATGGCCGATCCAATTATGCGTATGGAAGAAGGTGGTTTCGAATTCTAGGGCGTACTCTTGGTTCATCAGGATTTTGTTGTAATTGTGTTATCCTCCTTTTCCTATAGATATAAATTCAAGCTTCATAGAAGAACGGTTTTAATTCATTAGCAAGATCCTTCAAGAAACGCAACGACGGTAAGGATATTTCTATGGTTTACGTGTTCGTTTGGTTTAAAAGATGAAGTTTTTAAGCATATGCGGGGTTGTGTATGATTTCTTGGATGCTTGGTATTGTCGTTCAAAGTTTTAAGCGTAAGTTGGGACTCGTTTTACCGTGTTTTAGAGGGTGTAGATGACTGTAATTATGTTTTGAAACAGAAATTATAATGCTGATAATCCTGGGATGATGTAATTATGTGTGGGAAAAAGGTTTTGGGGATGTTAAACATCCAATTTAATGTATCGATACTTGGGTTTGAAGTCTATGATGTTATGGTATCTCTAGATAAGGAATTATGTGTTTGTTTTGTTGTTTTGCTGCTGTTGTTGCCTGAGAAACGAAGGGGAGATCATGTTGAGTCGTTTTAGGGTTTTGCTGAAGTCCAGGCTGGACGGGCGTCTGGTCCTTTGGACGGGCGTCCAGCCCGGCTTCGACTGTAGACGGGCGTTTGGTGAGCGTCTGGGGGTGGATTCGATACAGGATGTAAAATTGGTTCATTGGACGGGCGTCTGACCTTATCGGACGGGCGTCCAGGTATAATCGGACGGGCGTCCAGGTATAGAATTTGGATACAGGATGTAAATTGGTTTGGTGGACGAGCGTCCGAACTATCTGGACGAGCGTCTACCTCTGGACGGGCGTCCATAAAGTCCAGACGGGCGTCCAGGCCTTAAATTGATGTCCAGCTTGTTTTCCTTTTTCTTTCTTTGTGGATTGTTGTCTAGCCTTATAAAATGGGTGTGAGTTATGTTTGCTTGAGTCAAGGATCTTGTCTTGTTATGATGGAACTTGGTTTTGGGCATTGAAGTTGTAGACCGTAATGGTTGGGCCGGATAGGGTAGCTCCCAAAGCCGTAACCCGGGAAGGTTTCCTTACAACTTTAATGACCTTAGCGTGTTTGGGGAGTTGCAGACAGTTGAAATGTTGGGCCGGATAGGGTAACCCCGAATCCGATAACCCGGGAGAGGAAATCCTTGCACCCCAGTACGTTATGGACCATTTTAATCATGGTACCATTGGATGACCCTTAGGAATGTGCACATTCGGGACCTTTAGAATGGATACATCCATCGATATTGCACGGGACCACCAACTCTGACCTCATACGGCAAGTGTACCGGTAAATGCTCCATCGAGTTAAAAAACGCTGGAGGCAAAATCTTCTCTAACTTGCAAATAATCTCAGCAATGTTATTCTCTAAACGAATCACGTCTTCTATTTTTAGGGTAGCGACACAAGTCTCGAAAGAATTGACTTATCTCACTCAATGCATTCCATTCATTTTTCGGAATCAATTCTCGAAGGGCAACGGCAACAAACGTTCCATAAAAACGTGACAATCATGGCTTTTCAAACCACGTAGAATGTATTCATCATGATCTACGCACCTACTCGGTCCGAAGCATAACCGTCGGGGAATTTCAACTTGGTGACCCATTCACACAACACTTTTCTTTTACGCTTGTCAAGAACAAGTGTACAATCGGGGCGCTTTCGCAAAGCTCTTTCAAATCTTTAGCGATTTTGGACCACAAGCGAGCTTGCCTTTAACGTCCATAACCGTGTCAATCAGTTTTTCAAAGAAGTTTTTCTCAATATGCATCACATCCAGGCAATGTCGAAGCAAAGCAATGTTTTCCAATACGGAAGATCCCAAAAAATGCTTCTTTTCCACCAACCATTCTTGGAGTTTTTAAGCCGTTTCAAGTCCGAATCGAGCCATCAATGATGCTTGGTAGGTGTTGTACAAATTCCCATACCTCCTCACCACTCAATCTACGGGGTGGAGTCGCGTGTTCATACTTGTTTGGACTTCAAAAAACTTTTATCGGTGCGAAAAATATGGTCTTCGGGAGAAAGCGCCGATGACAATCAAACCAAGTGCATTTACCACTATGTTTGAGCCAGAACGACTTGTTTCCATCACCACAATAGGGACAAGCTTTCACACCAGCCGTAGTCCACCCGGATAACATGCCATACGCAGGAAAATCATTGATAGTCCACATTAGTGCGCCTCATATGAAAATTCGTTTTGTGGATACATCGTAAGTAAACAACCCCGTTTCCCACAAATTTGCTTCAACTCCTTAATCAATGGTTGCAAATAAACATCGAGGTTTCCTTTCGGATTTTTCGGCCCCGGTACAAGCACCGATAAGAATATAAACTGTCTTTTCATGCACAACCGGGCGGAAGATTGTATGGTGTAACCATGACCGGCCAACAAGAGTAGTTCTTCCCAAAATTACCAAAAGGTGCAAAACCGTCTCGTGCAAAGTCCTAACCGCACATTTCTAGGCTCCTTAGCAAACTCGGGGTGCATTTGGTCAAAATGCTTCCAAGCTTCGGCGTCACTTGGGTGGGCCATTATACCGCTTGTCCCGGGGTTTTCCGCGTGCCACCTCATTTCCTTGCCTATATGTTTTGTGGCGTACAACCTTTGCGGTCTAGGTCCAATCGGGAAATAAGTCATCACTTTGTTAGGCACACGTTGACCTCTTGCGTTCGTTTTCGGTTTATATCGATCAAGGTCACACTTCCGACACTTGTCCGGATTCGCGTCCTCCTCCCAAAATAACATACACCCCGCGGGACACACGTGTATTTTCTCATGGGGTAGCTCTAATGCCTTTAACAACTTTTTGGTTTGATAGAAGTTCGAGGTCATTAAGTTATTCTTCGGAAGAATATCTCCTATCAAACCGGTAACCCCGTCAACGCATTTGTGAGAGAGGTTGTGATCACATTTCAAAGTGAGCAACCTAGAAGCCGCTTGCAGTACGGAGACACTACTTCCATCACATACAAGTTTCCTCTCGCGTTTTTCAAAGCATTTCAAAAAACGATGCAACTTCGTGGTTTGGTGTCTCATTGTTCTCCTCTTGGTTAAGAAATTCTTCTCTTACGTGATCAATCCTATCACGTAATGCGTCATTAACCATGTCCTGATAAGGGTTCACATTCCGTTCTTGCTGAACGTTGATCGGAATGGGAAACTCTTCACCATGACACACCCAATCATAGTAGTTTGCGCAAAACCCATATTTAGTTAAATGTAATCTCACGTCATGTTCGATTGAAAATTTAGTGTTCTTACACTTACTACATGGACACTTCATCATTCCATTATTTGCCCGAAACGAATCTAATCGCTTTGCATGTTTTATGAATTCCTCCACTCCATTCACAAATACCGGGTTAAATTTCTTGTTAGCATCCAACCTCTCGTACATCCAACTCCGTTCTATTCTCTTCATTTTCAATCCTACACATCATATCATACAAAATATGAGACTAACAATAGTCTTTGAAGGTTGTCTCAACACTTTTGCAAACTCGGGTTTTACTCAACTTACTATGAAACTAACAACACTATAACCTAAATTTTCGATTCATGGTCAAAGGTTCGACGTCAAAATAATTCGGAGGCTTTGCCGGATAACAAAGTACCCCCAGAGTACCATTTTCCAAACGGGTAGGAACAGCACCCTTTTCAACAAACCAATTCAACCACATACTTATCATCATTTCAATCCAATTTCAAGAAACCAATTCAACCAACATCCGGTTTCTAAACTAAGCATTTTCAACCAACATCCGGCTTTGCACATACTTAAGCATTCAACAAATGACGTTTACCTCTACCTCTACCCGACATCTATTTGACACGAAAATGACGTTTATACTAATCTAAATGCAATTATAATAAAAAGGCATTTATACTAATTAATAATATGTGCAAGGAAAGTGAGATTTTCTCGTAGATCTCGTAACTACGGGGTTTGCAATAGATCCCCTAACTATTGAGATTTGCGGTAGCACCTCTAACTACACCGACCTCAAGCAATTTCTTTGTTTGCTAACCGAGTAACTACAACACCTTCTTCGGAAACTGTAAAAAAAATGCAGCAAAGTAAGTGGACCTGCCAAAAAAATAAGTTAGGTAAGTATAGCCGCACACCGAGTATCATATGTCAATCAAACAAAGGTGGCAGGAATCTAAAGGTGAAACTAAGCTAAGATAAAGTAGATGCACTTGAGATTCCAAAGGTGAAACTAAGCTAAGATAAAGTGATACCAAAATGATGATCATAAATCCCGTAGTCTTATGATTGACTACATTGTTGTTCCACCTCAAAGCATGTAAGCCTCTAGACATTATTAACTTAAATCAACAAGTAAAATACATCAATCATTCGTAAAACGATATCCAAACGGACAGCACCTCCTCGAAAACACAATTGCACCAAATTGCATTTTCTTTATATGGTTGGAAAGCCCGAATGCAAGCTACAAAACGCATATTTCAGATCTCATTTTCATCCATCACACATCACACACCATGTCAAACAAAAACGCATCAGATATTGAAAATCTGTTTTACAGATTTCTGATGTGGTTTTGTGTCGAACTTTTGAGTACCCTATACTACTTGGAATGAGCTGAATTTTTGATGTGTTATATATTGCATATAGGGGTACATTTTTCATTGAGAAACCATTCTGGTTTGAGGCCTTTATAATAGTTAAAAGTTGGTCACAAACTGCTTAGTCAAAACTGTCCGGTCGGGAGCTAATTAGGGTTTGTGTGGTGTTTTTGAATGTCGGGTTGAAGCCCAAACGAGCTGAAACATAAGCAAGACCTGTTTCCCGAGGGTAAGAGATGCTCAGATAATGAGCCTCAATAACAACACAATATTTGACAAGAGCAAAGAACCAACAAACGAAAAATCACACACACAACAAAAACGAATAATTCAATCTTTAAATCACCCAATAATCCAACCTTAGAACCTGCCGAATTCCACAACAAGAAAATTTAGCATCGCTTAATTGATGCAATCAAAGGGACGCTGTTTCTGTTATTTCTGTGAAGTGTACGACTAAATACGATAAATGCAACCAAAAAAAAAATTCGAATCTAAATAACTTAAACATGACATACCCGGTTGTTGTGCTATTGAGTTTGGGCGCCGGTTGAAGCCGGTGGAGGTGCGGCCGGTTGTTGGGGCTGTTTAATTTAAAGGCCGAGGAGGAGAGGAGGAGAGGGGAGGAGCTAGCGGCGGAGGAGGAGGAGGTGCGGCCGGTTGTTTAATTTAAGCAGGTGGAGGTGCGGTTGAAGCAGGTGGAGCTGGGGCTGTTTAATTTAAGAGCTGAGGAGAGGAGGAGGAGAGGAGGATCAGAGGAGAGGAGGAGAGGGGAGAAGCTAGCAGCGGCGGCCGGAAACAGGTTCAGCAGGGGGGGAGGCGGCGGGAGAGAAGAGGGGAGAGAAGAAGAGAAATGAGGAAGAAAAGGGGATTATGCGACTGATATCCGCCGTTTTGCGACGGAATTTTATGTCCGTCGCAAACTAACCTAATTCCGTCGCAAATATGTAAATTCAGAATAATAAAATAATTAATAAAAATGTATTAAATATTCCGTCGCAAAATAATAAAAATGCCGTCGCAAAACGGCATTTTGCGACGGAAATTAAATTCCGTCGCAAATTTTATCTAAATTCAGAATAATAAAATAATTCTATAAAATTTTATTGAATATTCCGTCGCAAAATAATAAAAAAATCCGTCGCAAAATTGCCCGCCAAGTGGAAAAATCGGTCCCGCCAAGTGTCCCGTCGCAAACATTAAAACATCCGTCGCAAACGTAAATTTGCGACGGGAATAAGGTCCGTCGCAAAAACTCCGTCGCAAAACTGCTGTTTTTTTGTAGTGGATTGAGGTGTTTATATCTTCTGTGTAATGGTTGTGTCTGTTACAGTTTGGTCGCATTTGTTACGCAATGATTCTGATGTCTGTTTGGAAGTTTCCTAGTTTTGTTGATAACTTTCATTCTACGTATATTAGATTTATCCTTACTCAACGTTTAGTTGACGGTTTTACTTTTGTTTATCCTGCTATGATCCATTTTGGGGGAGCAGACTCTTAGCATGTAGTTCGTTGGATTTGATTGCTTGATGCTGGGGATGATGCGGGGTTTGAGAGCCACATAGTCACACTCGCATGTTTCTCGTAGTAGTAGATTTTCCTTTGGTTTTTTTTTGAAACGTTTTGGTACATTGTCATGTTTTCACTTTTCTTCCGAAGAATTGTATTTGATTCAACCTTTTAAACAAATAGATGGTGGACGTTTTATTTTCTATTGTGGATTGTTGGACGTTACTGCCACGACTGTGTGTCGTGGTGTGTGGCATTGCGGTGACCAATGCCGGCGGCCGATGGGGTTGGAAACCGGGGTGTTACAAAGTGGTATCAGAGAACATCGACTCCAGGACCACCACCTAAAATGAACCTTAGGAATAAATTCACTAAAATAAACACTGTGAGGATGTGTGGGGTAGGTATAGAGTCCTATGTAGGAGTTGCTTGATAAGTACTGGTGTATGTGGAAATGTGGCTATATGTTGAAACTATTTTAGACAACAAGTACAAGTATATGTGAATAGTAATTGTTATGATAACTAAACAAGTGATTGTTTATCTTTGTAGCTTTAGCTATTCCTCCTAGAAATGGAAACGAGAGAGATCAGCTGATTGATCAGTTGGTCAAGATGAATCAAGATCTGATTCAAGCGGTTAATAAGTTGACGGAAGACCGTTCTCAGGGGTCATCCACCGGCATGACCAGGGCTGTGAGCCAACAACGGCCTAGTCAGTACGACAGTAAGGGAGATCCTAAGGGTCTTGAGCGGTGGATTAGAGAGTTCGAGAAGATCTTCGCCACTCTGGGCTGTCCAGAGGAACTGAAAGTCGAACAAGCTGCTTTCTACTTGGTTGACAGAGCTGATTTGTGGTGGGGTGCCAACAAGGATAGGTTGGCGCAGACTGAAAACGAGCAAGGGGAGTCAGTGGTGGTACCACTGAACTGGACTGAGTTTAAACAAGAGTTACGGCGTGAATTCTTCCCTAAATCAAAAAGGAAAGAGTTGCGAGTGGAGTTCGACAATCTCCGACAGGGGGATATGACGGTCCAAGAATATTACGAGAAGTTTGTTGATTTGGCGGTCTATGCATCTGAGCTAGTGCCGACTGAAGAGGCTAAGATGGTGAAGTTCGAATAGTATTTAGATTTGGCGATCCGGGATCGTATGGGGGCAAGCAGGGGCTTCACGAGCTTAAAGGAGATGTGTGAGGTAGCATGCAATATTGAGAGGATTCGGAAGGAAGTTAAGGCAGCATATGCTACCAATAATAAGAGGAAGAGTGTCTCTGAGGACAATCAGGGGCAGCAGAAGCGGAGTAATTTTGGAAATCACCCAGTGCGACCATCTTTCTCGGGAAATTCTCAGTTTAATAGGGGCAGTGGGGGTCAATCAACGAGGGGTAACCCTCGAGGGTCTAGTCGGCCACGAAGTTATCACTGCAAGAGGTGTCAGAGAAATCACCCGGGTACAGATTGTTCAGGTGCACAGGTCCAGTGTCACGGCTGCGGAAAGTTCGGACACAGACAGTTTGAGTGTTTTACGGCTCCAACACCTGCCAGGTCAGCATCGGATACATGGAGCAACATGGTCGGGACTCCAAGGGGTAACATAGGGAATGGTAATAGGAGTAACCAGCAGCAGAGTGGTACTCCTGCTCAGAGCCGACAAAGGGGTACACCTACGACCACTGGTGGGGATAGAAACCGACCATCAGGGTCGGCCAGCACAGTTCAGGGAGCTGGAGGGAAACAGACCGGGAAACTATTTGCTGTGGGCAGAGAGGAGGCTGAGCAGAGCAACCACGTGGTGACGTGTAATTTTCTGGTTAACTCACTTTTATCTTATGTGCTTTTCGATTCGGGTGCATCGTGTTCCTTCGTAGCAAGTTCGCATGTTTCGAAGTTGGGTCTAGCTAATTTTGAGATGATTGACTGTGAGTTTATGCAACCGTCAGGAGAGTTAGTACCGTGTTCTAAGTTACATAGAGATGTACCGTTAGTAATTATGGGAGTCAACTTGTCGGTTGACTTGATCGAGTTCCCTCTTGAGAATTTCGACGTCATTTTGGGTATGGATTGGCTGAACCGGCATAAAGCCAAAATTGATTGTGAGCGAAGCGAGAAGGTGAATTTAAGAGGCCCTAAAGGGGTGCGAGTCTCCCACAAGGGATTTGTGGATAAACCTAGGGTGAAAATTATTTCGGTAGTGACCTTGAAATCCTTCATAAAGAAAGGGTACCCGTTATTTATGTGTCATGTACATGATGTAAGTACTGGGGATCCTAAGCTAATGGACATTGATGTAGTTCGCGAGTTTGAGGACGTATTTCCGGATGAGATACCGAGTATGCCTCCCCAGAGAGAGGTAGAGTTTGCAGTAGAGTTGGTGCCCGGGACCGGACCAATATCGAAAGCACCTTACCGTATGGCGCCTAAGGAACTAGCAGTGTTGAAAATACAATTGGAAGAACTTCTCGATAAGGGGTACATCCGACCGAGTGTGTCCCCGTGGGGAGCACCGGTACTATTTGTGAAGAAGAAGGATGGTAGTATGCGGCTGTGTATTGATTACCGGGAACCGAACAACGTCACAAAGAAGAACAAGTATCCGTTACCAAGGATCGATGACTTGTTCGATCAACTACGGGGGCGTATTTTCTCGAAGATTGATTTGCGATCGTGGTATCACCACTCGGGGTAGAAGATGCGGATATTCCAAAGACCGCATTTCGCACCAGTACGGACACTACGAATTCACGGTTATGCCTTTCGGATTGACCAATGCACCAGCAGTTTTCATGGACTTGATGAACCGGGTATTCAGACCCTACTTGGACCAGTTTGTAGTAGTCTTTATTGACGACATTCTGGTCTACTCTAAGACTAAGGAAGAACATGCCGAACATCTGAGGCTCGTGCTGCAGATTCTATGAGAAAAACAACTGTACGCGAAACTATCCAAATGTGAATTCTGGTTGGAACGAGTGGCATTCTTGGGGCATGTTGTCTCGAAAGACGGTGTATCCGTTGACCCGAGCAAAATAGAGGCAGTGGCGAAATGGCCAACCCCTAAGAATGTTGCAGAAATTCGAAGCTTCTTGGGTTTGGCTGGATATTACCGAAGGTTTGTAAAAGACTTTTCCAAGATTGCTAGGCCGATGACCGCTTTGATGAAGAAAGAGAACCGGTTTAAGTGGGATGAAAAATGTGTGGAGGCGTTCCAACTGCTTAAGGTACGGTTGACTACAACTACTATTTTAGCATTACCCAAGGGTAATGAGGACATTGAGGTTTATACGGACGCGTCAAAGAATGGCCTGGGGTGTGTACTGATGCAACGGAGGCGAGTGATTGCGTATGCATCGAGACAACTCAAGCCGTATGAGAGTAACTATCCAACTCATGACTTGGAGTTGGCAAATTGTGGTCTTCGCATTAAAGATTTGGCGGCACTATCTGTATGGGATAACTTTTAAGGTGTTTTCAGATCACAAGAGTCTGAAGTACATATTTACACAGAAGGAGCTCAATATGCGTCAGAGGCGTTGGTTGGAGTTAATTAAAGATTACGACATGGAAATCCAATACCACGAAGGGAAGGCCAATGTAGTGGCGCATGCCTTGAGTCGGAAGTCGATTCATTCCTTGTGTGAGCAAGTCACGCGGATGAGGTTGCGAAAAGAGTTAGACCGTATGGATATATGTGTCATCCAGAAAGGTGGAGATAAAAGGGACTTCATCTTGCAACCCGAATTGTATGATGAAATCCGGGTGAGGCAAGCGGGTGACAAGGTAATCGAGGCAAAGAGGGCTAAGATTGGTACGGATGCGGCGAGCTTGATTTTACTTTACACGAGGATGGTAGCGTTCGGTTCAAGGGTCGGTGGTGTGTACCAGCCGACGAGGAACTCAAGAGGCGGATTTTGAGTGAAGCTCATAGTACGCCTTATTCTGTTCATCCGGGAGGAGACAAACTGTATAAAGATTTAAAGAAAAACTTTTGGTGGCCCAACATGAAACGCGAGGTAGCAGAGTTCGTGTCGAAGTGTTTGACTTGTCAAAAGGTCAAGATTGAACATCGACGGCCGCAGGGTATGCTTCAGCCGTTGGATGTGCCGGTTTGGAAGTGGGATTCTATCTCCATGGACTTTGTATGTGGACTAACGAGGAGTCCTAAAGGGAATAATATGATTTGGGTCATTGTGGATAGGCTGACAAAAACGGCACACTTCATTCCGATGAAGGACACTTGGAGTAAAACGGAATTAGCTATGGCATATCGGAGGAATGTTCGAGACTACACGGTATACCCGGTAGCATTGTGTCGACGGGGACGCGAGATTCATATCCCGGTTCGGCGGGAACTACGAACATGCTTTGGGGACGGATTTGCGGATGAGTACAGCTTTTCACCCCGCTACCGATGGTCAAACAGAGAGGACCATACAAACTCTGGAGGACATGCTGAGGGCATGCGTGTTAGAGTTCAAGGGCTCTTGGGAAGAAAAGCTTGACCTTATTGAGTTCTCGTACAACAATAGCTATCACGCCAGTATTAAAATGGCACCGTTCGAGGCACTTTATGGTAGGAAGTGCAAGAGTCCGGTTTGTTGGGACGATTCGTCCGAGGCAGTTGTTTTGGGACCGCAGATGATTGAGGATACAATTAAACAGGTGCAGATAATCCGAGACAAGATGAAGGCTGCTCAAGATAGGCAGAAGAGTTATGCGGACTTACATCGCCGGGACATCGAATTCACCGTGGGCGATAAGGTTTTGCTACGAGTATCACCAACCAAGGGAGTGATGCGTTTTGGCAAGAAAGGGAAGTTGAGTTCCAAGTACGTGGGGCCCTATGAGATCTTAGACCGCATAGGCGAAGTAGCATACCGCCTAGCCTTACCACCGGCGTTGGACAAAGTACACAATGTGTTTCATGTTTCACAATTGCGCAAGTACGTGAGTGACCCCTCTCACGTGATCGAACCGAGAGGTTGTTGAGTTAGATCGATCCTTGACCTACGAGGAAGTACCGGTACAGATATTGGATACCAAGGTACGAAAAACAAGGGGACGTGAAGTTAGCATCGTCAAAGTTTTATGGTCTAACCATGCCACCGAGGAGGCGACATGGGAAGCTGAGGATGCTATGCGACAGAAATACCCGCACTTGTTCCCTTAAGGTATTCAATCTTTAACCCTTGTACTAAAAGCCGTTTTGCGTCTCTTCGGGGACGAAGAGTTTTTTTTATGAGGGGTGGAAGAACGCCCGGTTCGAACCGGAACTTCGAGGACGAAGTTTTGTCTTAAGGGGGGAGGATGTAATATCCCGAATTTTCGACTCCCTAACTGATTAGTCAAAGTCCAATAACTTGTGAAATCGAGATGTTTACCAGTTGGATATATTTTTTTTATATAATTAAAATGGGTACTTTAAAGGGCTGATTAATAATTAAAAGGGATATTTTATATAATTCCTTAATTAAAAAGAAAGGTTTGGCATTTAAAGGATATCTTTTAATTTCTTTTCCTCTCCACCTTTCTTTTCCTAAAACACGTGAGACATCTCCTTCCTCCCCCCTATTGCAGCCGCCTCCCCTGTGAAGTAGAAGGAGAGAGACCTCTCATTGGGGTTAAGGATTTTGTCGTCGTCACTATCGTCGGTAAGTGTCGTTTTCTCGCTTCCTACAATTCGAGCATGAATCTCGGCCGGCCAAGGCCATGGCCGATCCAATTATGCGTATGGAAGAAGGTGGTTTCGAATTCTAGGGCGTACTCTTGGTTCATCAGGATTTTGTTGTAATTGTGTTATCCTCCTTTTCCTATAGATATAAATTCAAGCTTCATAGAAGAACGGTTTTAATTCATTAGCAAGATCCTTCAAGAAACGCAGCGACGGTAAGGATATTTCTATGGTTTACGTGTTCGTTCGGTTTAAAAGATGAAGTTTTTAAGCATATGCAGGGTTGTGTATGATTTCTTGGATGCTTGGTATTGTCGTTCAAAGTTTTAAGCGTAAGTTGGGACTGTTTTACTGTGTTTTAGAGGGTGTAGATGACTGTAATTATGTTTTGAAACAGAAATTATAATGCTGATAATCCTGGGATGATGTAATTATGTGTGGGAAAAAGGTTTTGGGGATGTTAAACATCCAATTTAGTGTATTGACACTTGGGTTTGAAGTCTATGATGTTATGGTATCTCTAGATAAGGAATTATGTGTTTGTTGTGTTGTTTTGCTGCTGTTGTTGCCTGAGAAATGAAGGGGAGATCATGTTGAGTCGTTTTAGGGTTTTGCTGAAGTCCAGGCTGGACGGGCGTCTGGTCCTTTGGACGGGCGTCCAGCCCGGCTTCCACTGTAGACGGGCGTTTGGTGAGCGTCTGGGGTGGATTCGATACAGGATGTAAAATTGGTTCATTGGACGGGCGTCTGACCTTATCGGACCGGCGTCCAGGTATAGAATTTGGATACATGATGTAAATTGGTTTGGTGGACGAGCGTCCGAACTATCTGGACGAGCGTCTACCTCTGGACGGGCGTCCATAAAGTCCGTACGGGCGTCCAGGCCTTAAATTGATGTCCACTTGTTTTCCTTTTTCTTTCTTTGTGGATTGTTGTCTAGCCTTATAAAATGGTTGTGAGTTATGTTTGCTGAGTCAAGGATCTTGCTGTTATGATGGAACTTGGTTTGGGGCATTGAAGTTGTAGACCGTAATGGTTGGGCCGGATAGGGTAGCTCCCAAAGCCATAACCCGGGAAGGTTTCCTTACAACTTTAATGACCTTAGCGTGTTTGGGGAGTTGTAGACAGTTGAAATGTTGGGCCGGATAGGGTAACCCCGAATCCGATAACCCGGGAGAGGAAATCCTTGCACCCCAGTATGTTATGGACCATTTTAATCATGGTACCATTGGATGACCCTTAGGAATGTGCACATTCGGGACCTTTAGGTACAGATGGATTGAGGTGTTTATATCTTCTGTGTAATGGTTGTGTCTGTTACAGTTTGGTCGCATTTGTTACGCAATGATTCTGATGTCTGTTTGGAAGTTTCCTTGTTTTGTTGATAACTTTCATTCTACGTATATTAGATTTATCCTTACTCAACGTTTAGTTGACGGTTTTACTTTTGTTGATCCTGCTATGATCCATTTTGGGGGAGCAGACTCTTAGCAGGTAGTTCGTTGGATTTGATTGCTTGATGCTGGGGATGATGCGGGGTTTGAGAGCCACATAGTCACACTCGCATGTTTCTCGTAGTAGTAGATTTTCCTTTGGTTTTTTTTTGAAAAGTTTTGGTACATTGTCATGTTTTCACTTTTCTTCCGAAGAATTGTATTTGATTCAACCTTTTAAACAAATAGATGGTGGACGTTTTATTTTCTGTTGTGGATTGTTGGACGTTACTGCCACGACTGTGTGTCGTGGTGTGTGGCATTGCGGTGACCAATGCCGGCGGCCGACGGGGTTGGAAACCGGGGTGTTACAACATCCATTCTCCAATGCTCCTGATTCGCTACATCCCATAAAACATGCAAAACAAGACAAAACAGTACCAAAACCTCGAGAAAATAACATAGATGTAGAATTACGATCCTAGAAACACACTCATAGCATTTAACACATATTCTACATAATAACGAGGCTATTTAACCTCTCTTGAGCTGAATTCAGGGTGAATAAAGGTATAATTATTGGTACCAATTATGGCGTTATCAATATCCACCGACAAATATTTATTCCCGGTCTAAGATAACTTTTCATCTTATCCAAATACTTCTCACTCAGATTGCGTGCTCAAAAAATTGAATGCAAATGGCAAAATAACAATTAATAAGTCACTCCTTCATGCAACATAACACAATCTTATTCTTCCATACTAAATTGAATAATCCATCATCTATCTACACCAAAAGTACATTCATTGGTCATAAGTTGACGTCTATTAAGGCAGGATGGGTGCGTAATGTTTTGGGCTTTCTGCACGAGCTCATGCCTTTCCGCTACTTAGGGGCTCCCTTTTTTCGAGGCCGGAATTGCACCCTTTTCTATCAGGAATCGATAAGGTTCAAAGGAAGCTTCGTCACTGGGGAAACAGGCTCTTGTCTTTTGGTGGGAAGCTAATTCTCCTTAGACATGTCTTAACGTCCATCCCAATCTATACCCTACAAGTGCTGGTTCCCCCCAAAGAAGTTATTCATCGTATCCATCGAATTTTTAATAAATTCTTATGGGATAGTGGGCCGGATGGAAATCATATACATTGGCGATCGTGGGACAAATTGTGTACTCCTATTGAGGAAGGTGGGTTGGGTGTACGGAACCTCTTTGATTTTATCGACACTTTTGCGATCAAGCTGTGGGTTCCGTTACGTCAGAAACATGGTATTTGGGCTAAGGCCATTTTCAATACCTATATAATTAACAAGTCTCCCTTGGATGTCCCTGAGCCCAGGGTCAGTACACCAATGTTAAGAAGAGTGTGGAAGATGAGAGACAAAGCATAACAATTCATAACTTGGAGGCTAAATGCGGGGAACATTGACTTCTGGAGAGACAAGTGGACGACGGCTAATTTGGGAGAACCACCGGAAGGCCGGTTTTGGAAGGTTAATGAGTTTTGGGTGAATGGCCAGTGGAATACACAGCTCCTTCATTCTCACCTTCCTAGTCACATAGTGGAAGAGATCATTCTTATCCCCTTCATGCGTGAGAAGGATGATGTGCTTATTTGGACGCTCAGCCCTGATGGGCGGTTTAATACTCGGTCCACGTGGAACATGGTTCGTACTCTTCATACCCACAGTGGTATTTATAAGATAATTTGGAACAACCTCCTTCCTCTCAAGATCTCGTTCTTTTGTTGGCGGTTGCTGCATAACATTCTCCCCATTGATCCGAACATTCAGCTACGCGGTATAACTCTGGTTTCCAAATGCTTTGCGTGCCAACATGGGGAGGACCTGCGACACATGTTTATTGATTGCCATTTTCCCAGCTCTGTATTTAAGTACTTTATGAATCACTTCGGATTGCGTTTTACTCCTACCTCAGGGATTGTGCCTATGCTTCACTCTGGCAAAACTCGGCTACTAGTATTTACAGCCTTCGGCTTATTGTCCCGGTCATTTTTTGCTGGGGCATTTGGGCTGAGAGGAACAAGTGCCGGCATGACAAAGTCCAACCATCCATACAGCGCACCATCATACAAATTGAGCGGGCTATTCGGCAACTTGCATTTCGGAAGAAGCTGGAAGCTAAAGTCTTAGGAGCTGATAGAGGAACTCCCTTCATCCAACCCTTTAGGGTCAAACCACACCCGACGAGGAAAGTGAATTTTCTGAGATGGATGCCTCCGCCTACGGGCAATGTTAAATTAAATGTGGATGGGAGTGTCAGGAATGGCATTGCTTATGGTTGTGGTATTATCAGGGACTCTGATGGAGGGTTTATTATGGCTTTTCATGCCTGTTTTGGGCATGGGACGGTGGTGGATGCAGAGATTAAAGCTCTGCTGTTTGGTCTTCGCATGCACACTCATGCACAGAATATGGATATTGTTGGGAGAGTTTTGCATCATAAAAACAAAAGAAAATTTATAAACCTATACTTAACATGCAAACTAACTCCTAACCGACCAAATATCGGGTAGTTGATAGCATAGTAGGGTAAGTACAGGGTCGATCCACAGGGAATTGGGATGTTGAATCTAATCTAATTAATTCCTACCAATTGTTACTCATAATACGAAAGGAAAAACATAAAAGCGTAAAGAACAATGAAACTAAATCTAACCTAGGAAACAAAATAAAACAATCTAACCTAAAGACATGGGGTCAAACATTGAACAAACCTAGTGATCTCAATTCTAGTTATCTCATGATTTTAAGTCAATTTGTGGTTTCACCCTTTTCACGAGACACAAATCCCTAATCTCTTAGTGAACTTATCTCTCAAGCTATGAACTCCTACTTCCGTAGCAACTTCAATTATCTATCTCTCATCTTTCGAGTGTTGAGACTGATTTACCAAACAAAACGACGGGTGTAGATTCAAGTTACTCTCGTATAATCGAATCTAACAACCTAGGAATCTAACCAATTAATTTGTCACATAATCAACGGCTAAAAACCCTATCTTTCTATGGTGATCTAAGGTTTATGCAACTTCCGTATTATAAACATCAATAGAAAACAAATCTTTCAATCTATTCTCATGGCATCATAAACACATAGAAAAGATACAAAATGAAATCAAATCATGAAGAGAAACTGGAATTGAATTAATCGAAGAGAACTCACATAGTTTCATACAAGGATTGATCCAAGAACGGAAAAGAAAAGCATCTAAACTACTCCTAATCTAACCTCGGTTCACCCGAGCACAAGGCTCGGGTGACCGGCCTTCAAACTCTCAAGATGCGGCTGCTCTCTTGTGTTTGATGTGTATGAAAATCAGAATTAATTTAGGGTTTGGGGCTGTTGTGCTTTAAATAGAAAACTGAGGCGGTTGCTACAGTAACCTAAGTCGGTTTCAGCAAAAACGGCGGCGGACGCCCGTCTGAATATGTGGACGCCCGTCCACTTTCTCGAATGGGGGTTGGACGCTCGTTTGGACAGCGTCTGAACTCTCTGTATGTGAATTACGATTCTGGACGCACGTTCAAATGACCAGACGCCCGTCCATAGTGGACGCCGCATGGACGCTCGTCCGTATTTGCTTTGGACTTCGATTTCTTGATCATTATCCTTTCTTTCCTCCATCTTTATCCTCTTGTATCATCTCTATCTCTTATCAACACTTCAAATTCGACTTTAGCCTCTTCCAAATCTCTTCCAAAGTTAAAGACATGTATCTACACACATCGAAAACATACCAAAACGTAACACAATTCCAAAACAACATAAAATCACCAAATAAGCATATAAATCGATACGTTTTCATATTTAACTATTAAAAACCTCATTTACTCAATATTTACATATATAGCTCAAAATCTATGAAAATCATACGAATGTAGGGGAAATTGATATAGAAAATATATATAAAAATCACTATAATTTAGCCCTTAACAACACCCCCACACTTATCTTTTTGCTCATCCTCGAGCAAAACAAAACAAAATCAAGCTCGAGACAAATAAACATCTATACAAATATAAAGTATATTCAATAACTTAGAAGTTCACCCGTGTAGTGTGTGCATAGTCATAATAAACTTCCACTAAGTTCCACAATTTGAAAGTTATTCAAACCAAAACTAGCCCGGTTTCCCATCTGAGTTAGAAATATTCAAAAATTATAACAGGCACTTTACAAAACATACATATCCCAAAAAGAAATAGTAGAGAATATCTAAAATATTTCTGACAGACTCAGAGGATAATCCCTACAACATATCCTTCAGTTTATACTGGGGATAAGGTCGATGATAACTAAGTCGTTACTTATTCATAATAATATATTCCAATATTTTCACTTTTTAAACGCACATCAGAATAAGCTTTTGCCCTCATAGCAGAATAGGACATTTCAAGATAATCCCTTACCTTACTCCAATCATAAGGCAGCTATAAACTGACTGTCGTGAGCTTTTGGTCATCATAGTGGAATAGGACATACGTGGTACACCCTACCTCACCCAAATCATAAACCGACTTCCGACACACACAATTAAAATTATGTTTACTTAGAGATTTACGGTTGGCGGTGGAAAAGATTATTTTCTAGTAGCACGGACCACCGAGCATAACACCTCAAGTAAACAATTTATTACTATTGCAAAGACTTAATCACGTTTCACTTATCACATTCAAACTTACAGATATTCACAGTATGTCATACTTTAACTCTAAATACAAACTACTAAACTTTTCAAGAATTGTACATAAGCAAAGAAACATGCTATAATCATCCAAAATCTCCAACTAAAATGGGGTATGCTCTCAACATTTAGCTCATCATTTACTATGGCATGTGAAAAAGAGTGTCGGGTGAAACAACTAAAATTACTAAATATACAGAATATAGCAAAAATGATATAAACTCAAGCAAAGATATGCCTTTGTCTACTCGGGATATAACAAAAAATTTGAAAATTAAGCACTTTTCATAGAAATATAATAGAAATATGGGCAAACGAAAGTAGATACATAAATCATCTATCCCCTCCCCCACACTTAGATTGCAACTTGTCCTCAAGTTGTACAGAAATAAAGAAAATGTAAGAGTACTTAGCTGATTGGATGCTGGCAATTCTGGAGGAACCAACAAGAACCAGGATTGCTTGCATAGCTCAGTAGACTGTGGAGCATCACAGGACAACTGAATACATCTTTAAAGTGCACAATAGCTATAGAAAGTATCCTGCAGACTTGATCAGTGCAAAAAGAGTCTACGGGGAAAAGATTAGACTTATACAAATAAAGCACATGGAAAAGGAGATATAGAGATATTCAAATTATGCTCATATAAAAATGGACACATATACATGGAACATTACACAACAGTAGGCTAGGTGCAACTACATGAAAATATACTACAATGCAGCCTACATGATATGCAATAATAATAATGATGGCATATGGAAAACCAACAGTAACCATCATGAAAAAAAACGAGGTAGTATTACGGAAACCGACAGTTAACTACACTCAAGAAAAATAGAAAAACAATGCAACTAGATGACATGCAACTAAATGATATGCATCTCAATGATATGCAAAAATAAAAGAAAATAAAAGAAAGAAAACTAGCCCACTCATTTGCAACACGACATGTATATAATAAACGTCTACCAGATAATGACAGGTTACGATAAACGATAGTGCTGTTCATTACATGCAGTGTAGACGCGCTTTAAGACTTGTCAAAGGTGATAGCATTATGGAAAACCAACAGTTAGCTATACTAAACAGATATAACTCATACGGCCAAAGACGTAGCATACGGAAAACCGACAGTAGCTACCCATATGAACTATAAAAACGAAGGAAGCACGTAAGTCTCAAAGCTTAAAAGATTCATCACAGCGGTATGTAGCATACGGGAACCGACATTAGCTACTAATTAACTATAAGAACAGTTATAGCTTACGAGAACCGACAGTCACTATAACATGCCTAGATGAATCATATATAAGGAATTGATCAATGATCTAACATGGATTCATAGATGGAAAAATAAAATCACATAAGTTCAGGACATCTATGTAAACATCAATTAGCCACAGAAGCTCGAATGAAAAATCCACATCAAATAAAAGCATTAAAAATAAAATCAAGAAAAACCAGAACCTGGACTGAACCCCGGACGAACGTTCACTTAGCGTTCAGAACTGGACGAACGTTCATCTTTTCAAACGCTCGTTTGCTCTTGAAAACCTCCAGACGGGCGTTCAGAATTCCAGACGCCCGTCTGATCCTTCAACTCAGAACAGCGTTGAAACCTTTCTGGACGGACGAGCGTTCATACACCCAGCCGTTCTTTCACCTGCAAGTTAGGGGGCCGACGAGCGTTAACTTACTTGGACGCCCGTCCAAGCATCGAATTTTGCACGAAACGCAGGAAAACACAAAGAAACCCTAATTTCTTAAAAGATCATACATCAAATATCACAGAAGCGACCACATCAAATTAAAGCACGAGAGGTTAGACTAGACACAAACAAACATATAGTTCACGTTTCACAAATCGAGTAAAAAACTTTTTGCACATTCTTAACCCAACGGTTATCGAAACACGGCAAAATAAAAACTCTTGATTTGGTAAACGCTACTTTTATTAAAACGAAAAATAAACGTAACAAAATCGAGAAATAACAAGATCAGATTCAACATGACACCTATTCCCCGGCAACAGCGCCACTTTTGTTGGGAGAATTTTGCATCATAAAAACAAAAGAAAATTTAACATGCAAACTAACTCCTAACCGACCAAATATCGGGTAGTTGATAGCATAGTAGGGTAAGTACAGGGTCGATCCACAGGGAATTGGGATGTTGAATCTAATCTAATTAATTCCTACCAATTGTTACTCATAATACGAAAGGAAAAACATAAAAGCGTAAAGAACAATGAAACTAAATCTAACCTAGGAAACAAAATAAAACAATCTAACCTAAAGACATGGGGTCAAACATTGAACAAACCTAGTGATCTCAATTCTAGTTATCTCATGATTTTAAGTCAATTTGTGGTTTCACCCTTTTCACGAGACACAAATCCCTAATCTCTTAGTGAACTTATCTCTCAAGCTATGAACTCCTACTTCCGTAGAAACTTCAATTATCTATCTCTCATCTTTCGAGTGTTGAGACTGATTTACCAAACAAAACGACGGGTGTAGATTCAAGTTACTCTCGTATAATCGAATCTAACAACCTAGGAATCTAACCAATTAATTTGTCACATAATCAACGGCTAAAAACCCTATCTTTCTATGGTGATCTAAGGTTTATGCAACTTCCGTATTATAAACATCAATAGAAAACAAATCTTTCAATCTATTCTCATGGCATCATAAACACATAGAAAAGATACAAAACGAAATCAAATCATGAAGAGAAACTGGAATTGAATTAATCGAAGAGAACTCACATAGTTTCATACAAGGATTGATCCAAGAAAGGAAAAGAAAAGCATCTAAACTACTCCTAATCTAACCTCGGTTCACCCGAGCACAAGGCTCGGGTGACCGGCCTTCAAACTCTCAAGATGCGGCTGCTCTCTTGTGTTTGATGTGTATGAAAATCGGAATTAATTTAGGGTTTGGGGCTGCTGTGCTTTAAATAGAAAACTGAGGCGGTTGCTACAGTAACCTAAGTCGGTTTCAGCAAAAACGGCGGCGGACGCCCGTCTGAATATGTGGACGCCCGTCCACTTTCTCGAATGGGGGTTGGACGCTCGTTTGGACAGCGTCTGAACTCTCTGTATGTGAATTACGATTCTGGACGCACGTTCAAATGACCAGACGCCCGTCCATAGTGGACGCTGCATGGACGCTCGTCCAGATTTGCTGGACTTCGATTTCTTGATCATTATCCTTTCTTTCCTCCATCTTTATCCTCTTGTATCATCTCTATCTCTTATCAACACTTCAAATTCAACTTTAGCCTCTTCCAAATCTCTTCCAAAGTTAAAGACATGTATCTACACACATCGAAAACATACCAAAACGTAACACAATTCCAAAACAACATAAAATCACCAAATAAGCATATAAATCGATACGTTTTCATATTTAACTATTAAAAACCTCATTTACTCAATATTTACATATATAGCTCAAAATCTATGAAAATCATACGAATGTAGGGGAAATTGATATAGAAAATATATATAAAAATCACTATAATTTAGCCCTTAACAGATATCGAATCTAAAATTAGCAATTTCGACTTTCAACTCCAAATTCCTACCCGGAGTAAAATACTATTTTAAAATCTTAGTTTGAATGTCCTGCCAACTTGTCAACGAATGATGTGGAAGTGACATAAACCAGTCTCTTGCCTTTCCTTTTAGGGAAAAAGGAAACATTGACATTCTTGTCAACTCACGATGAGCGCCTTGGCTTTTGGCCGTGTTACACAATTCTTCAAAAAGATACAGGTGATGATGCGGATCTTCGTCATCCTCACCAAGAAATTGAGCTCTTGTGTCAATCAAACCAAGAAGATGGGATTTTATTTCAAAGTTATTTGCTCCCTCGTTAGGTAAACGAATTGGATTGTTAGTTTCATTCCTTCTCAAGGTCTGATCACAAATAGGTCTTGGGTTTGGTGGGTTATTATGATGATTATTCTGGTTACAGTTCTGGTTATTCCGATTATTGGGATTCTGGTTGTTGGGATTTGGTGGTGGAGGAAGATTTTGTAATGGTGGATTAGGATTATTGAGGTTTTGTCCATGTCCTTGGGCATGAGCAAGCCCTTGTTCAGGTGGTGTTTCTTCACTGGCCTCGGCCATTTCCGTACCTCGAGTTGATGATTCCTGGGGAGATCTGTCTCTAAGATGTCCTTGGCTGGTTTGACCACGTCTATTCTCTCCTCTTAACTGCCTTTCGTAATTATTTATATCAGGCTTATAAGGGGTGAGTGGGGCCATACCGCTTCGGGTCATCAACTACGAAAATGGAAAACAACACAAAATCAATAAAAATAACACGTGGCTACTTACTAATGAGGTAAGTAACAAATAAACAAAAATAGAAATGAGATTAAGAAAAGTGTTGACTTATTCTCAAGAGTTTTGAGCTAATGCAATTAGTAACCATAGACATAATGAATTAACGTCGTTTTCCCGGCAACGGTGCCAAAAACATGATCTTAGTTGAAACTGGGTCCAATCTTACCGGCAGTGTACCTGGTCAAATTGTAGTTTAGTCTAGTGAACAAGGTCGTCTCCTCAGGGAAATGAAAATATAATTCACAATGTGGTTAAACACCAATTAGTTGTTATTATCTCAATCTAAGTCGCAATCCTCATCACATAGGGTTATGATACTAATGCTATAAATAATTAGATACATGAATAATATATATATTTAGATATATAGATACCAATATAATAAATACTAATATAGATAGTTATATAACAAGAACTAACCAAGACAAAATCATTGCACCATGATCTCTTTTAGTTTAATGGATGTGATTGAACTTCCTGTTTTAAGTTGCAGTTGATTATGTGAAACGGTATACTCCTCAGCTAACAATTTCCCCTCATACGAGTGCACGAATTTGTTTTATGTCTCCTCCTTGGTAAAACCTCGATTAAACCTAATGATTTGACATGATAATCTCTCGAGTATAAATATTCTGCCCCTAGATAAGAAAGAGGGTTCCGTTTGTCAGACGGCCAATTTTACCTTCCAGTCGTTCTACTCTTTTCTCATATCCTAACGTCTCTGGCCAGTTCATGATTAGGTTATATCTCTGTCCATACTGGTTAATTACGTCAATATGGGCTGTCAATTAGTCCAAGTAGAAAAATATTCATCATATTCAATTTTTAATCAAATTTTAACATAGTCATCATCCATTTCTCTAAAAGATCAACATAGCTCAATTACATGTCTTGGCTAGTTGTATAATTAGCCTATAGTCATTATTAATATTAATATAAAGATAATTATATAAATAACAAACATAATAACATTAGAATATTACCGAATACAATTGTTGAGGTTGGGCGTTTATCCTCTGAATGTAACAACAGCTATGAAATCAACAATCTTCGATAATTACTCTAAATATTACAACAATACTATAACTACTATTTATGGCAGAATGCCTACTGAAATAATATTTACAGAGAATATATATATAGATAGAGATATATATATTGGTACGGTTTTTCCTCTTCATAAATGAGGGCTACTTATAGGCTGAGTTTTCTGATCCGGCGTGCGCCGAGACTGATCCGGCGTGCGCCGGATTAACCGAATTTGAGTACTTCTTGTCAGACGCATGTGGAGTAACATGATTTTAATCATCACATAATCCGGCGTGAACCGGCTTATTCCGGCCTACGCCGGTTTTGACAAATATCAGCCACTTAATCAGATTTTTATATTTTTCGATTCCGATTCTTCTATTTTGTATCACCTAAGACCTGCATAATTCAAAAAACAACAAAACCACAGGTAAATCTGATAACAAAAGTTATAAATTATACTACAACATTTATTTGTACCTATTAGATTTTTATAAGTTATATTAATACTTTTTAAGATATTTAGATAAAATTAATAATAATATGTATAAAATGTTTATAAATTTTAGTTATAAAGTTGTCATATATCAACTACTCCCCACTTAGCTTTTGATCGTCCTCGAGCAAAATAAGCGATAATTTATTCAATTACAATGTAAATAATATAATTATTTAGATTAGGTTACTAATCTAGTAAAGTACTCTGTCAGTATTATAACCATATTATTTTTGACTTTCTTAAAAAATAAAAAGTGTGTATAGCTTATAAAATTAATTATCAAACATTATTTAGAAATTCTCCATGCTTTACTTAATAACTATAAAATATTTTTAGAAATACTTCCAATCGCCACTAATGAATATCCGGAATCCAAGACTAAGTCAAGTAGTTGGCAAAGTGGCTTGTAACGTTCAGGCTCAGGGTGTTGGCTAATCGAAAGGATAAAAAGAAAAATCAAAAGAGAAAGAGCAAGTCGTACGTACTTATACCTTCAATATTTCAATCAAAAATATCTCGATTGGTAACAATCCTGATACTGTTTAATAAGCTTGCACCATTGCCTTCAATAACTCTTATTTCACACATATATACAAATGGTTCCTAGTTTATTGGTTGGAACCAATTATACATTTTTTTTTATTTTAATAACAAACATAATAGATAATGACCTCAAAATGATAATGTACCAATCTCAACTCAGGCCATTTAATGTGCTGATTCTTAGTTCTGATGTCGTCGCTGCTATCCATAAGTACATACTAAACTTGTGGGATTTCAAAGGAATGTAGACCAAACCAGGCTAAGGGTCGGTTGTAATGAGGTTAATAATGAATGGCTAATTTTTAGTGGGGTCTGGCCACTCTACAAGGCTGAGATGGGAACAAAAATGGAAATTATGCTCGGGTAGGTCATTTGGCTATGGTCGAGTCAATGTTATGCCAAAAATCGTCGTCCCTAATCCGATTCCAGACTCATAATTTGTCTTGAAAGAAAGTTTTTCTAAAACATTAATTTATAATTATAAGTATACTTGTCTAATTCCAAAAAAAACTTATTTGATAAAAAATTCTTAGTTATACATACTTAGAATCGTATTATGATAGGCATATATAATATAATTATAATATATCGAGTTTACTTTACTTAATTAGAAACTTATTCTTCCCAAAAATATTACCTTTATTGTAATAATTATATATTATCATGTTTATTTCCTAAAGGATAATTAAACTAAGTGTTTGAGTGTTTGATATAATAACTTCATTTTATTTACTAACCTAACTCTACTCCCCACTATGAACTGTCATCGTCCCGATGATAAGTGAGTGAAAAAGTTGGGTAGAAAAGGTATCTTTAATTAAGGTGGTAACGAGTTTGTCTATGAATTAATCGTTTATAAAAGAAAATAATACAGAAAATCATAACATTTTAGAAAAAAACAAACATTAATATTACACAGGATATGAAAACATAAATAAACAAAGTTACTACTGGAAGCAAACTTTAAGACTAAAACAACTTAAAAGAAACTTAAAAACTTAAAAGTTAAAACATCTTATTCCATCAACTAAACCAAGCAACACTATCTCCTGCCATCGCACACAGGTTAAACTACTGCTCTATTCTTCTACTGTAGACGAACCATGTGGTACATCTACTGGGAGAAACCCTAGATGAGGTTGACGAGAAGGAAAAATCTCATCCGATGCAGATTCTGGAACTCCAGCAAAACGGACACAGATCCTAGAGATCAAACACGCATAAGGCATGGGTTGACGAAAATTTCGTCTACCAAGTGCAAAGTTGATGGCCGTCTTGTGGATTAGGACTCCCCAGTCAATAGTGGCTCCAATCGTTATTGCATAAAGAAGCAACATCTCATCATCAGAAACATCTGAAAAATCCAGAGTTGGAAAAACTCGTGAATTTATAAAATGTTTCCAGGTTCGAAGATGAGGAAGCAGAGCTGTAGTGGACACATCACGATAACGGTTGTAATTTGGAAAGAGAATTTGAAAAACTTCGGCACATTTATCAATAACACCATTAACAGTGTCCAAATTATATCATACATATATTAAGTTATATCATACATATATAATTATTTATAAAATTTTTATAAAATATCATATCGTTTATAAAATTCCTTTAAAACATCTTATATATATATATAAAATTTCAAAACTTTTAATAATTATGTCGAATCGAAACTTCTTATCCTTAGATCCTCAAGAGTTCTCTCATATCGTTCTCTCAACCTTTCTCCAAGAAATGATGCATTTGAATTTTCTCTTTGATTTCCATCAGGATTTTCGGATAACCACCTAATCGTTCCCTTTTTAATGACATTCAAACATTCATCCTGGGATCTGGTTGTGTTTTCTGAACATCTTCCATTGTGTTCACCCTTCCCACAGGTTCTACACCTCATTAGGAATTTTGCCCTTCTTTTTATTGCACTTCTTGATTGTCCATTGCATACTGCTTTTGCTCTAGCTTCATTCAACAACTTCTTATTTCTTTCAAAAACTAAATATTCTATTTTAAATGCGACATATTTATCGAGACCTAATTTTTTAAGCAACATAAAAACTCCCATTCTATTTAGTTTAGGCATCAAGTTCTTTAATGTCTACCCGGTAAAAGACTAAACTAATTAAAATGCATAAAAAAATTAAATAGGAAAGATTGTACCTGCAATCAGCTGAATTTGTAGTTGATAGCAAAATTTCTCTTCCCTCTTTTTTTTTTAAATCTGTTGGAGGGTCGCTAAGATACATAACCTCTCTTGTTAGGGGTATTCCTCCTTCTTTCACAAATAATTTCACTCTGTGGCCATTGGCTATAAATATTTTGTTCCCATCAGTTAATTCCACAGCTCCTGACTTGTAGATCTTTGTTACGTCATATGGACTTGTCCATCTTGATTTAAGCTTACCTGGAAACCACTTCAAACGTGAATTATATAAGAGTACTCGATCACCTACATGGAACTCACGACGATAGATCATTTCATCATGGAAAGATTTCGTGCGTTCCTTGTAAATTCGAGCACTTTCATAAGCATCGAGACGAAACTCATCCAGTTCTGTTAACTGAAGTAATCTATGATCACCAATAGCCTTAGGATCAAAATTTAGAAATTTAATAGCCCAAAAGGCTCGGTGTTCTAATTCAACAGGGAGATGACAAGATTTACCAAAATCTAATTTATAAGGAGAACAACCAATTGGTGTTTTAAAGGCTGTTCTGTACGCCCATAATGCATCATCTAGTCTTTCTGCCCAGTTTTTACGGTTTGAATCAATAGTTTTTCAATGATCCTTTTTATTTCACTATTAGATACTTCTACCTGTCCACTTGTTTGTGGATGATATGGTGTACCAAGTTTATGTTTTACACCATATTTCTCAATTATTTTTGTAAATGGACGGTTGCAAAAATGTGACCCTCGGTCACTAATGATAGCCCTCGGAGTGCCAAATCTCGTGAAAATATTCTTTTTAAGGAATTTTAGCACTACACTGGAATCATTAGTGGGAAGAGCTTCAGCCTCTACGCATTTGGATACATAATCGACCATCACTAAGATGAACTTCTTACCAAATGATGGAGGAAAAGGGCACATAAAATCAATACCCCAGACATCAAACAATTCACACTCCAATATAGGTTGGAGAGGCATCTCGTGTTTTTTTGAAATGTTTCCCCATTTTTGGCATGATTCACAAAACCGTGCATAGTGGTGTGCATCTTTATATAGCGTAGGCCAGTAAAAACCACATTACAAAACTTTGTAAGCGGTTTTCCACCCTCCATGGTGGCCTCCAGCCTCACGATCATGGCAAAAGGATAAGATACTTGAAATCTCATCATCGGGTACGCACTTCCTAATTATGCCATCCGAACACTTTCGAATAAGATCCGGTTTTTCCCAATAGTAAAATTTTAAATCGTAAAAGAACTTCTTTTTCTGTTGCCATGTCCAATGAGATGGAATATACTCACTGGTGAAGTAATTGACAATGTTACCGAACCATGGCGAGTTCTCCTTGGGTATATTACTAGCTTTAATAAGTTGCATTCTTGGAGGAGCATCAACCATGAGGAGTTGTTCATCTGGAAATGAATCTTTGATCTCCTGTCTCCTTCCTTCTTCTTCGATAAACTCCATACGACTCAAATGGTCTGCTACTACATTCTCACTACCCTTTTTATCTTTAATTTCAATGTCAAACTCTTGAAGTAACAGAATCCATCTAAGAAGATGAGGCTTCGCATCCTTCTTACTTAACAAGTATTTTAATGCTGAATGATCGGTTTACACAATGACTTTAGAACCACTGATAGGATCGAAATTGTTCCAAAGCAAAGATTACAGCGAGTAGCTCCTTTTCTGTTGTGGCATAGTTAAGCTGGGCTGCGTTTAAAGTATGGGATTCATAGTAGATTGCCTTAAGTACTTTGTTATGGCGTTGACCTAGAACAACTCCGACTGCCAGATCACTCGCATCGCACATAAGTTCAAATGGTAAGTTCCAATATGGTGCTATTAGTACTGGTGCAGTTATCAACCGTGCCTTCAAAGCTTTAAATGCTTCCATACATTTGTCATCAAACTTAAATGGCACTTCTTTTTCAAGCAAATGACTGAGAGGTTTCGCTATGCGTGAAAAATCTGCAATAAATCTTCTATAGAAACCAGCATGTCCAAGAAATCCTCTAAGAGTTTTCAGATTTACTGGTGGAGGTAACTTTTTAATTACTTCGATTTTTGCTTTATCTAACTCAACACCTTCTTCAGAAATTTTATGACCTAAAACAATACCATCTGATACCATTAGATGGCACTTCTCCTAGTTTAAAACTATGTTTGTGTCTTCACAGCGTTTTAGTACACGTTCCAAATGTAAGAGACATTCTTCGAAAGAATCTCCAAAAACGCTGAAATCATCCATAAAGATTTCCAAAAACTATTCTACCATATCTGAAAATATTGCTATCATGCATCTCTGAAATGTAGCTGGTGCGTTACATAATCCAAACGGCATTCTTTTATAAGCAAAAGTTCCCTATGGACAAGTGAAAGTCGTTTTCTCTCTATCTCCTGCTGCAATAAATATCTGTAAATAGCCTGAATAACCATCCAAGAAACAATAAAATTTATGTCCACTTAGCCGTTCCAACATTTGTACTATGAACGGAAGTGGATGGTGGTCTTTCTTAGTGTGCTCATTCGCTTGCGAAAATCAATGCACATTCGATATCCCGTGACTTCCCTTGTTGGAATCCATTCATGCTTATCATTTTCCTTTATCGTAAATCCGCCCTTCTTTGGTACTACTTGGGTGGGACTTACCCATTCACTATCTGATATGGGAAAAATTATCCCCATCTCCAGTAGTTTAATAACTTCTTTCTTGACTACTTTTTGCATATTTGGGTTGAGGCGGCGTTGTGGCTGGATATACGGTTTGGCTCCTTCAATCAAGATGATCTTGTGTACACAAATCTCGGGACTTATTCATTGAATATCTGCCACTGTCCATCCAAATGCTTTCTTATGTTGTCTTAACATTCTTAACAATTGATCTTCCTGTGACTTGGTTAGTGATGATGAAATAATAACAGGAAGTAAATTATCAGTTTCAAGAAAGGCATATTTGAGATTCGAAGGGATGGGTTTTAATTCCAGATTCCTTGGTGGCTCATCTACCGAAGGTTTCAATACTGGGCCATCCAGTTTTAAGTCCAAATAACGATGCCATGGTCGTTTCTCAAAAGAACTTCCGGTGTCGAGATAAAAAATGACTTCTTTCATTTCCTGGTTATCTCTTTCATAGATAGATAAGGCTAAACATTCTTCTAGCTTATCTTCAAAAATTTGTAATTCAGCATGGTTCATATACATAGAAGGTATAATTTATATGAATGAACATGATTCCTGTGCTTTGAATGGATGTTTCATAGCTTTAAAGATATTAAAAGTGACCTCGTCCTCATTGACTCTTAAAATTAATTCACCCTTTTCGACATCGATAAGGGTTCTTCCTGTAGCTAGAAATGGTCGACCTAGAATAAGAGGTGCTGAAAATCCTTCTTCCATTTCCATGACTACAAAGTCGACTGGAAAGTATAACTTATCTATCTTAACCAATACATCTTCGATCACTCCTTTAGGACGTTTAATAGATCTATCTCGCCATTTGGTCAGTCATCTCGGTGTTTTTAAGTTTTCCGATTCCGAGTTTCCTATAATCCTCATAAGACATAAGATTAATGCTAGCTCTGAGATCGCAGAGCACCTTCTTAAACAAAAAACCCCCAAATCTCACATGGGATGGTAAAACTACCGGTGTGTTTTAGTTTAGGCGGAAGCTTGTGTTGTAATACTGCGGAACATTCTTCATTAAGGCAAATGTTCTCATATTCTTCTAAACGTTTTTTGTTTGAGAGAATATCCTTAAGAAACTTGCCGTAAGTGGGCATGTTGATTAGTGCTTCAATGACAGGAATATTGACATTAATATGATGAAATGTATCAAGGAAACGTGCATACTTCCTATCTGTTTTCAACTTTTTAATTTGATCCCTGGGTGGGTAAGGTAAAGACTCAAGGTCAATAATTTTAGGGTTTGGAGTTATGCCTTCCTTACCTTTTTCCTTAGATGGTGATGCTTCCTTAAATGTTTGAGCATTTGGGGTCGCCATGTGTCATGATCCTGCACTATCTTCTTTGAAATTTGTCCCAAGTCCTTCTTTACTTGTTTTATTGGTTGAGTGTTGCTACTCCCTACTTGGATTGTACTATCAGCAACCTCGTCCTTTCTGACATGTTCTTTGAATAAGGTCCGTAGATCGCTAGCCCTCGGATTTTTCAATATTCTCGGGACTTTGATCCATTCCTCTTCTTCTCTTTCGGCTTCAACATGCTTATCATGACTTAAGAAATCATTAATGATTTCTTCTTCTTCATTACTGAATTCTGGTTCGTCCTTATGTTCCCAGTCCTTTTTGAATTTATCATCCAAATCATCTTCTACTTCATTATTTCCGGAGTTTTCTACTCCGTTACTTCCACACACCTTTCCACTTCGGGTAATAACATCATTCACCTCTCTCGGTTTCCTTTCAGTATTACTAGGTAATCCTCCAAGAGGTCTACTGTTCTTTCGTTCTCCTTCCCTACTCAAGCGATCTTCCATATTTCGTACAGATGCTTCTATAGTTCTCATTCTTGTGTCATGTCCACTCATAGATGTTTTTAAAGTACTCATATCTTTAGTGACTGTGCCTATAGAAGTCATCATGGTTTCCATATTTTGAGCTTGGGTAGACATCACACCCATCATATTTTCCATTAATTTTTCCCACTTATCAACTCCTTCTACGGGTTGAGTTGAGCTTTGAGTAACTGGTATACTTTGAGTGGTGTGTTGTGGGTATGATCTGGGTGGTGATTGGTGGTTTTGATTTGAAGAATTTCCCTGGTAACTTTGGTTTTGAACATTAGCATTGTACGAGTTTTTGTACTGAGTTGGATAGGGTGGTTGTCCTTGCTTACTTGGGTTTCAGACCAACGAAAGGTAGGATGGTCTCTTCTAATAGCATTAAATGAGTTTGAATAAGCGTTATTCAAATTCCTATGTTGTTGCAAAAAACTTACTTCTTCTCTCGAGCATCCTTCGGATTCTTCCATTCCATTGTCATTGTTTCTCATACCATCATTCGGATATTCATTTGATAACTTTCCTTCCGAGCTAGAATTCTTGCTTCCGTGCAAGCCATCAAACTTTCTACTAAGATTTTCCAAGTGTGCTAAAACTTCTGAGTTTGACGTAGATTCACCTACAAATGCTACTTTCCTCGTGCTAGAACCGGTTTCCCACATTCGGTTATTCTTAGAAATTTTCTCAATAGCATCGTAAACAACTTGTGCTTCACTCATCATTAAAGAACCCCCACATGCATGATCAACATCAGCATGTGAGTCCTTTCTTAATTTATGACAAAAAAGTTGAATTTGCATATCAAGAGAGTAGCCATGATCGGGACAGGCTCTTAACAGTTGTTTAAATCTTTCCCACGCATTTCCAAGTGTTTCTTCAGATCCTTGTCTAAAATTAGCAATTTCGACTTTCAACTCCAAATTCCTACACGGAGTAAAATACTATTTTAAAAACTCAGTTTGAATGTCCTGCCAACTTGTCAACGAATGATGTGGAAGTGACATAACCCAGTCTCTTGCCTTTCCTTTTAGGGAAAAAGGAAACATTGACATTCTTGTCAACTCACGATGAGCGCCTTGGCTTTTGGCCGTGTTACACAAATCTTCAAAAAGATACAGGTGATGATGCGGATCTTCGTCATCCTCACCAAGAAATTGAGCTCTTGTGTCAATCAAACCAAAAAGATAGGATTTTATTTCAAAGTTATTTGCTCCCTCGTTAGGTAAACGAATTGGATTGTTAGTTTCATTCCTTCTCAAGGTCTGATCACAAATAGGTCTTGGGTTTGGTGGGTTATTATGATGATTATTCTGGTTTCAGTTCTGGTTATTCCGATTATTGGGATTCTGGTTGTTGGGATTTGGTGGTGGAGGAATATTTTGTAATGGTGGATTAGGATTATTGAGGTTTTGTCCATGTCCTTGGGCATGAGAAAGCCCTTGTTCAGGTGGTGTTTCTTCACTGGCCTCGGCCATTTCCGTACCTCGAGTTGATGATTCCTGGGGAGATCTATCTCCAAGATGTCCTTGGCTGATTTGACCACGTCTATTCTTTCCTCTTAACTGCCTTTCGTAAGTATTTATATCAGGCTTATAAGGGGTGAGTGGGGCCTTACCGCTTCGTGTCATCAACTACGAAAATGGAAAACAACACAAAAACAATAAAAATAACACGTGGGTACTTACTAATGAGGTAAGTAACAAAGAAACAAAAATAGAAATGAGATTAAGAAAAGTGTTGACTTATTCTCAAGAGTTTTGAGCTAATGCAAGTAGTAACCATAGACATAATGAATTAACGTCGTTTTCCCGGCAACGGCGCCAAAAACTTGATCTTAGTTGAAACTGGGTCCAATCTTACCGGCAGTGTACCGGGTCAAATTGTAGTTTAGTCTAGTGAACAAGGTCGTCTCCTCAGGAAAATGAAAATATAATTCACAATGTGGTTAAACACCCATTAGCTGTTATTATCTCAATCTAAGTCGCAATCCTCATCACATAGGGTTATGATACTAATGCTATAAATAATTAGATACATGAATAATATATATATTTAGATATATAGATACCAATATAATAAATACTAATATAGATAGTTATATAATAAGAACTAACCAAGACAATATCATTGCACCATGATCTCTTTTAGTTTAATGGATGTGATTGAACTTCCTGTTTTAAGGTGCAGTTGATTATGTGAAACGGTATACTCCTCAGCTAACATTTTCCCGTATACGAGTGCACGAATTTGTTCTATGTCTCCTCCTCGGTAAAACCTCGATTAAACCTAATGATTTGACATGATAATCTCTCGAGTATAAATATTCTGCCCCTGGATAAGAAAGAGGGTTCCGTTTGTCAGACGGCCAATTTTACCTTCCAGTCGTTCTACTCTTTTCTCATATCCTAACGTCTCTGGTCAGTTCATGATTAGGTTATGTCTTTGTCCATACTGGTTAATTACGTCAATATGGGCTGTCAATTAGTCCAAGTAGAAAAAGATTAATCATATTCAAATTTTAATCAAATTTTAACATAGTCATCATCCATTTCTCTAAAAGATCAACATAGCTCAATTACATGTCTTGGCTAGTTGTATAATTAGCCTATAGTCATTACTAATATTAATATAAAGATACTTATATAAATAACAAACATAATAACATTAGAATATTACCGAATACAATTGTTGAGGTTGGGCATTTATCCTCTGAATGTAACAACAGCTATGAAATCAACAATCTTCGATAATTACTCTAAATATTACAACAATACTATAACTACTATTTATGGCAGAATGCCTACTGAAATAATATTTACAGAGAATAGATAAGATAATATATATATATATATAGATAGAGATATATATATTGGTACGGTTTTTCCTCTTCATAAATGAGGGCTACTTATAGGCTGAGTTTTCTGATCCGGCGTGCGCCGAGACTGATCCGGCGTGTGCCGAGACTGATCCGGCGTGCACCGAGACTGATCCGGCGTGCGCCGGATTAACCGAATTTGAGTACTTCTTGTCAGACGCATGTGGAGTAACATGATTTTAATCATCACATAATCCGGCGTGAACCGGCTTATTCTGGCCTACGCCGGTTTTGACAAATATCAGCCACTTAATCAGATTTTTATATTTTTCGATTCCGATTCTTCTATTTTGTATCACCTAACACTGCATAATTTAGAAAGCAACAAAACCACAGGTAAATCTGATAACAAAAGTTATAAATTATACTACAACATTTATTTGTAACTATTAGATTTTTATAAGTTATATTAATACTTTTTAAGATATTTAGATAAAATTAATAATAATATGTATAAAATGTTTATAAATTTTAGTTATAAAGTTTTCATATATCACTTATCTCACTAATTTTCTCATTTTCATCTAGTTATATCCATATACTGCGTGTTCCACTTTGTGCAGATCGATGATGCTAACTGAATGTGGAGATGGAGGGAACCCAGTTGCGCGGAACACTTATCTTCACCAATATCAGATTGACTGGACGCACCCCTCCGATTTTTGTTGGGGGTGCAATTCAGGTGTTTTTGTTCCTTTTCTCTACTATTGTCTGGAGTTTGTATTTTGTTTACCATATTCCTGGTGTGCTTGTGTTGTGGACAGATCACCACCTTGCAGTTTGTCTACCGCTTACATATGGCTGCGGCTTAATGGATTATGCTGACCTTTGGACGCACCCCTATCACATTGCTAGGGGTACAATCCAGGTGTTTTTGTTGCTTTTGCAGTCAACCACTATGCTCATACTTATTATGGTGTTTGATATTGCCCCTTATGTGTTTGTTACAACTTCGAATCATGAAAGTTCACACGAGGATGAGAAGGGGTCTTCGGTAGTATTCCACAACTACTTCTCTGCAAGGCAGACCGCATAGAGGCAGCATTTATTTCATTCGGAATCCCACTGATGTAATTATTTGGAGGGCAGGGAATTTTTTGGGGGTGCATAGAGCGAGTACTCTTCCCTATGTGGTGGATTTTCCTACACTGGGTTTGCCACACATAGGGTTTAAGGAGGCCATGCTATGCACTCTATCACGTAAACTTGGGGTGGGCCGGGATATGGCACTCAACTTTGTAGCTCTTTATTTCGTTTATTAATAAAATAAAGTGGCTTTAAAAAAACATTGAAGAAGTGAGTTATACGTACTTAGAAAGGTTGGCCCATAAAAAGAAAATGCGGTTAATACGCTACTACTTCAAGAGTGACACGATTGTTTATTTCGGTCATGAAACACACATGAATTTTAATTATTTCCCAAAAGGTTTAAGTGGTGAAAAATGCATCAACAAGACTTGTCACAACTCGACGTGTTTCATTATCAATTGCTATGTGACGTTCCTACCCCCCATTTAATCGAAGCATTGTCATCAATGATGAAAAGATGAATAACAATAAGGAACATAGCTTGGTTTAAGTGTGGAGCGAAGAAAATGAAAGCTCCTTATTGAACACGTCTCGGGCTCAAAGTCTTGAAAAGTATGTGAATATCTTCTATAAAATTCTGACATACAAAACTTGGGCAAAGTAGAGGTGACACGATAATAAAATATAAAATGACAGTAACCAAATGATATGATAAAATGCAAATAGTGTAGGCCATTAAAGACTTTATTAACAAGAAAAGAAAAGCCGTTTATAGAAAAGTTATAAAAATAAAAATAAAAAAACAATGGAGAATAAAAAACTCAAAAAAAAACTAGAACTAGGGACTAATCAGAATCAATGTCCTCAAAGTCGTCGTTACGAGACGGTGGTACAGCAGAAGAAGGACCCGCCCCGGAAGATGATGGATCATTCCTAGGGGCTCTCATTGGTGGGGTATAGGGAGGAATAGGAGAAGTGTCATCATAGTGTCAGCATTCCCCGCGTCTCTACTAATTCCTTAGTGACGTCAGCCTGAAATTCATGCTAAGGTCTAGCACGACCTTGTGCTGGTATTGTAGCATGTCTTCTCCTCCTTCCCATCCTGTAGACTGATGTACTGTAGAGGATAAGTAGTGGCTCAACTCTTTCATCAGCAGCCAAGACTGGGCACTCGACTGTCGTGGCCAATGCATTTATTAAGTTGCCATATGGTAAAATTTGTCGCCTTGTCCCGGAAACCTGGCAAATTTGTCGATGTATCAACAGACCGATGTTCACGTCATTCTCAATATCGAGATATTACATGAGCTCGGCTTGCGGACAAGTCACGGTGTCCACATGAGCATGGGACAGAAGATGAGTGATAACAAATCTATGCAGCATACGAGCATCCCATGCCTGCTCGTTTGAATAGAAGGTAGTCAGGAAATTGTTGACTGAAGTCCCACTGCACATCATAATATTCTACAATAGTCATCAGGAGATCCAAATCACGCTCTCTAGTGGCAGCGGTGAATTCTCCATCGTGAAGGGGTGCGTTGATGATGCCATAGCGGGCATTGATTGTCTTGATTGAGAAATCAATGTGGACCCATCAAATCATAGCGACATTAGACTTGGGGTTGGCCGCTATAAAGGCGTACAACTCATGAATGATAGTGGCATTAAAAGCGACCGGAATGAGAGCCATATCCTCTATGCCGTAAAACTGAAGAACTCATGCAATCACGTCACCACAATCATTGAGGTCGATGTCTTTTTTCCTCGCTACCGATATGTTGTTCCAATGAGTAATAAATGTCTCATAAATGGCAACAGAAGCAAACTGGTCGATGCCATTGATAGTAGGCATGGCATCGCCTTGAAGCCTCTGTTGTGCTCCTCTGCGTCTCGGAATCGGATTGCCTCTACCAGCCATTAAAATTGAAGAACTGAATGCTTTCATTGTTGAAACTACTTGGCACTACTGCGATAAGATGTCTCGCTACTTCCTGAGAGTCAGTGTTTTTGGTTTCTGGATTTCTAGGATTTTCTACTCCTTATGAATGGAAATGATACCAAATTGCAGAAAACAAAAATTTGACAGTGGCAATCTTGCGAAAAGGTAGTGCTTGAGTTGTGAAATGGTGGTTTGGGTTGTTTAGTGGCTATTTTATGGTGGTGTTATGGTGAGGATGATGGTGGCCGAGTAGAAGAAGAAGATGAAGAGAGGAAATGATTTTTGTGGTAGAAGAAATGGTTGAGGTAAATGTGGTTTATATAGAAGGAATTGAGATGGATTGGAAATTTGAATTTGGTTTGAAAGGCTAACACAAGTTTAGAGGGGAGGGGGGGTGAATAAACTTGTCACCAAAAACCTAACTGGAAACTGAGTCCAGTGCAGATTGATTAACAATTAAGATTCAGTTTTAAATTGTGTGGATTTGAGCTGACAAAGCAGAGTTTAAGTCAAACTGACTTATACAAAACTGAGTCAACCGGCAGTGGATATAAATTTTATCCTTTAACCGGATCTTGTTATTCTATAAGAAAAAGCTGAATGCAAAACTGAATTCTGGTGAATGTCAGTTTGTGAACTGTGTGTGCTTATAACAAACAATTTCAGTACGATGTATAAACAAATATAAATGCTGTAAAGTAAATAATAGAATGTAAATCCATAAAGTAAGTATAGCAAGAATTGTAGTGGTTCCAGGTGGTGTAATCCTGTCAGTCCACTCTTCCCCAGTGACGTAGCAGGAAAATTTCACTAGAACTCCTTGAGATACGCTGTTACAAAAAGTCCTATATGATAGTCCTTGACTAATCCCTAGTGTCAGTATCTAAACAACTAAAGAACAGGTTCTATGGCTGCTCTTCAACTGCTTGAAACACTGGTCCTTAGAGGGTTGTATTGCCTCTTCACCAGCTACCACCAGAAACACAGTCTACCCGACTGCAAATGTCACAACTGTGCTTGGAAACTCCTTGACCGGATTGCTTCACAGTCTAAGCCTTTGATTGAGAATCAAAGTTTGGCTGAGAATCAATAAATTGATTCTTGCTTGTGGTTCTTCAAAGTGTAGAAATCTGGATAAGATCGATGTAGCTTGAACACTTGAAGAATACTAGATAAGATCTTGTTGAGCGCAAATAATAAATCGAATGAACTAGACTTTTGCACAAAAATGCTGTAATCTTGTGAATTCTTGGTGTTTGATCCTTGGTACAAAGTCATCTATTTATAGTGTGAGGTCCAATGTTCCTTTCGTTTGAATTTGAATTGTATCAACGTCTATCTTGTAACGGCTATATTTAGTGACCGTACTGACTTGTCAGTATTTAATCCAATAGAGTTGATTCCTTTGCAACTTCGAATGTACTTTCAGTTTGTTGGAAGACTGACTTATAAAACTTAGTTTCCTGATCAGTTTTATACTGAGTATGTCAGTTTTCAGTTTGCTTAACTGACTTAGAGCATTAAATGAGTTTTTACTCTTCTTCAAAAACTTCAGTACTCTACTTATCTGATTTTATGTGACTGAATCAGATTACACCATTCCTTATAAAGATCTTTTAAGATATCATTGTCCTTATGATACTTAGGTCTTCTTTCAAGATCCATAAAGTCAGTTCAGGCCATCACAGACTTACCCGAATTCTAACTTTAAAGTCTTGGCTTAAAATCTTCATAAATGAGTTTGAACCCTCAGTTCTTCAATCTTCTTTAACTGAGTGTGTCCCTCAGTTCTTCAAACCTTCCTTAACTGAGTCTGTGTCCCCTAGTTCTTCAAATACTGAGTTTGTTCCCTCAGCCTTCAGTTCTAGATAAGGCAAACCGAGTATGTGTCCCTCAGCGAACTTACCTTCTTCACTTCTGAGCGAGCATCAGTTCTTGGTGTTTATCTTAAGTCTTCAGTTCTTACATGATTTCCAGTTTCAGTTCTATGACTCTCCTAACTATTACAGTGCTTGTCTGATATAACCTATACAATTATCATACTCTAGTAAAACCTATACATTCAGTTCTAGATATCTTTTAGCTGTCCACTATAATTGTTAGTTTCACCACTTCTTCAATGGGGTGTAAACATATTCTTGAATACGATGAATCATCATCAAAACTAAATTTTATTCCCAACAATTTCCCCTTTCTGATGATGTCAAACACTCCTTCAAAGAAAATCTTAAAGATAAATAACAATTAAAAACAATGTAAAACTGCAAACTGGATTTCATTAAGAATTTGCAAAAACTGGAATAGTTACACAGTAGATAAACTGAAATAAGAGCTAAACTGTTTTCTGTGCTCTTTGTGTAACTAAAATAAACTTATTATCTTTATCATGAAGGTGATAAGCATGTTCTAGTTTTGAGTCTTCTTTGGAGAAGGTTTTGAGATAATCTACTAGACTGGAACATTTCCATCTTCTCCATAAACCTAGCTTTGGCAATGTTGATTCACCTTTATAATAAGTTTCAAATTCTGAATTCTTGGGATCTGATAGAGGTACTCCTTTCTTCCAGTCCTTCAAGATCAAACAGACCCCAAAGTGGAAAGTGGCTTACCTGAGATGGGTGCCGCCACACTCTGGCAATGTTAAATTGAATGTGGATGGGAGTGTCAGGAATGGAATTGCGTATGGGGGAGGCATCCTCAGTGACTCTGATGGCGGGTTTATTATGGCTTTTCATTCATGTTTTGGGCAGGGGACGGTGGTGGATGCTGAGATTAAAGCTCTGTTGTTTGGTCTTCGCATGCGCACCTATGCACCAGGCTATGGATATCGAATCGGACTCTCTTTATGTGTATCGTATGGTGTCTGGAGCAAGTGATGGGGGTTGGCCCCTGTGTCTCTCTATCACTCGGATTTGTGCTATCCTGAGAACGCTGCAATATACTATTTCTCACGTCTATAGGGAGTGCAACAGGGTCGCTGATGCCCTTGCATCGTTGGAAGGAGATGACCAGATTTTCACTCACTAGAGGGATGTCCCACCGCACATTATGAATCTACTCCATGATGATTTACATGGCCCAGCTCATATCCGTTACTTCACTGATAATCCGGGAAGCACTCTTCACTTGTGAAGGGTGCAAACCAGGTCGTATTGTTCATTTCACATACTTTTTTGTTTTTACCAAGTCGTATCCATATACTGCGTATCACACTTTGTGCAGATCGATGAAGCTCCCCAAAGAATATAGCCATGCAGTCTGCATGACGTTTCATCACGGACATGGCCTACAGGATCGCGCCTACCTTTGGACGCACCCCTACCACAATGCTAGGGGTGCAATCAAGGTGTTTTTGTTGCTTTTTCCGTCAAACGATATGCTCATACTTTTTTTAGTATTTGATACACCCCTTTATATAATTGGTACAGCGTCTGACATGGGTGTGGCTGATCACTTTAAGGACCGGACATGTCGAAATTTCATCAGGAAGGACCACAATCCTCTGTTGCTCATGCAAGTTCAGACGAGAGTGCAAAGAGATCTTCGGCTTACTTTCCTTAGATCGTATACACAGGGCAGAAGACAGAATTACGGCATCTATTCCACTTTGATTTCCACTGATGTAATTATTTATGGGGCTGGGATTTTATTGGGAGTGAATAGAGCGAGTACTCTTCCCTATGTGATGGATTTTCCTACTCTGGGTTTGCCACACATAGGGTTTAAGGAGGCCATGCTATGCACTCTATCACGTAAACTTGGGGCGGCCCGGGATATGGCACTTAACTTTGTAGCTCTTTATTTGGTTTCTCAATAAAATAAAGTTGCGTTAAAAAAAAACTTTCAAATTATGCTACATCAGCTCTCATTTGTTTAGTCTTGTCTTTGATCTGAAATTTCTCTTCATTCTTTTTGATCTTCTTATATTGAGCCATCTTCTGATTATGATGCTGATCAGATAAGAAGTAAGAGAGAGATTATTCATAAGTTTTGTCTTTGTACTTGAGTTTGACATTGCTATGATCATTGACAAATTTAATCCATAGATCCTGTGTAAGAGTAGCTCTCATTTCTCCAGGTTGACTGTTTTTTGCAATAAGCTGCTCTTCAGATAATTCTTTCTGAACATAAGGATCTTCCACTGATTTGTATTTCTTCAGTTCCTCTTCCAGCTTCATCTTTTCATCAAGAAGTCTCAGCTTTTTTTCTTCAGCTTCCCCCTTTTTGGCATCATATAAGGATTTACCAACTGATGGGTTGCTATTTGGTCTTCTAAGATAATCTTTTGAGAAGTGAATACTTCATTCAGCTGGGTTTCTAAACCGTAGATGCGTTGATTTAAATGCCATTTTGTTTGAGCATGCGTTTCTCTGTCTACTGAAGTTGTGAGTTCAAGAGTTTCTTTGAGATGGAGAATTTCTGAGGCTGAGCTAGAACTTGATTTCTAAAAAATACTTAACTTTGTTTCGACTGAGACGTCTATTTTCTTCCGATATTCCAAATATCCAGAAATACTTGACAAAAGGCCATTGTATTCTTCCTTTTGGTTGAGCATAATCTTCAGATTTTCATGTACTTTGCTCAATTCGTCTTTTCTCATAATCTCAGAAGGATCTGTTTCTTCATCTTGTTGGATTTTCGGCTGAGTATCATCCTTGAATACCATTAACTGCTTATCTTCAACCATTCCAATTGCTTGCTGATTGTCAGTTGTTTTGTTTTCAACAGGCAATTTTTCTTGCTGATCAATAGTTTGCGTAATTTGAAATTGAAATTGAATAACTGTCTGCAAATCTGTAATCTTATCAGCTTCTTTCTTCGATTCATCATCTTTGTCATCATCCTTCTTCTTAGGATTATCCAGTGTTGATGACGTGGCTGATTTTCTTCATTGAGCTATCTCTGTAAATCTTCTGAAACAGTTTGTGAGAAACTCATTCATTGGAAATAGAGTATATAGATCCTTAACTTCAAGTTTCTCCAACAATAACTTTTCTTCACTTGATAGAGTAGCTTCACGACAGTCTTCGATCTTGAGCTTCATTTTCATCAGCCTGATGATTCTTTCAGCTTAAAAAATATGAGCTGATTGCTGAGCTGGTTGTTGCTGAATTTGCTGTTGCTCCATTTCGGCATCCATAACGGAAACTTTTTTCTCTGAGAACGTCTGTTGTAACTGAGAAACAATTTCAGTTGCTATAATGTCCTGTCTTGTGACTACAGTTGTCAGTTGTTGTTCCCCCTCAGTTGGTGCTGGCTGACTTGAGGTGCCTGGGAACAAACATTTTCCAACTGACTTAACTATCTCCGAGTCAGCTTTTTGTTTGATTCCTTTGTGTTCAGCTATTCGCTGAGACAAAGTTTTCTTCTTGGCTTCAGGTTGGGATGTCTTGGAGGTTTCTTTCCTAGAATGAACTAGTATTACATCCCCTGTATATGTATCCATTCTTCTTATAGATCCACCAGTTCATTCTGCTGTGTTCCCTTCCGATACCAATTGTGGAATAACACCACTGAGTGTCTTTTTCAGTCGAAGTCTGTCAACAGGTGCTCTTCCTTCAACTTGAGCTTTTTGAAAACTTTCCAATTCAGCTAAGTGTTGCTGTTTTAACTGATTGAACACATAACCTGCCCAATTGAACTCAAGTTCATCCCAGAATATGTTCATCAGATAAATGCTTTCTTCAGATAATGTGGCAATGCCTTTGTATCGTCCAATAACATGCCTGCATAGCCATTTGCTGAGGAGTCCAAACTCCTGTTTGAGGTTGTTGACATGAGAATCAATAGCTGCTGGTTCCTTAGCTAAAGAAATTTGTTTGAGAAAGACATCTCTTTTGAGTGGTAAACAACTAAAATCAATTGATTTCACAAGTGGTTCCTTGAAATCAAATAGCATCTTGATGACTGCTTCATTGAGAATAATCCTTTCACCTCAAACTTTTGTAATCAGAGATTGCTTTACTAATCTCATGTTTTCCCAGAACTGTAAAATCCTTTCTACATCACGATCATCGTTGAATTTTACTTCCAGGATGTCTCTTAATCCTTGTTCACGCTTAATCTTCTCATAAATAAGGCTTGCTAATAGAGTATTGTTGCAGAGTTCTTCATATTGTTCGAATGATAGAGTATCCAATTCAGTAATGAGCCTTTCTTCTTGTGATTTCTTGGAGGCTGCCATTATGAATTTTTCTGAAAATGAAGTGATTTTGAGAAAAAAAATAGAATTTTGATTTTTGTGAGAGACAAAGATTGAATTTTTCTTTTGTGAGAGGAAGGATATGCAGAGGGGTTGGATATATAGAGAATATAGAGGGGGTGTACAGGTGGTTCATTGATTTTCTGAAGATTTTGTACTGACTATTCAAATTCCATGATGGTTTGTGTAACCGATGCATGTATTGTTCTGACAATAGTGGGGGTGTACAAGCGACATGGTCTGACATAAACGGCTCTAATTAAATGCAATATAAACGTAGTCGGTTTTATCTTTTCAACCATTTGACTTCCTATGACTAGGTAAACTGATGTTTGAAGTCAGTTTTTAGAGAGTTTAGTTCCATCAATTCTTTAGTTTCAGTTAGTCAGTTTGAGATTGTTGATCTCAATGATTGATCTATTAAGTGAGCGCACCCAGCATAACAAAGATCAATCCCCTTGACGAATCTCTAGGCTTAAACTAACTTAGCTGACTTTGATTATACCCAATTCAGTTCTCAGTTTGGAAAATCTCTCTTTGTCCTAAGGTTTGGTGAAAATGTCAGCCAACTGATCTTCAGTCGGGACATAGAGAACTGTGATATCCTTCTTTTCCGCATGATCCCTTATGAAGTGATGTCTCACATCAATGTGTTTTGTCCTTGAGTGCAAAACTAGATTATCAGTTATAGCAATTGCACTTGTATTATCACACATTATGAGAATCATTCCTTCTTCTATTCCATAATCTCTTAATTGCTATCTGATCCACAAAACATGAGCACAACAGCTTCCAGCTGCTATATACTCAGCTTCAGCTATTGATGTTGAAATTGAGTTTTGTTTCTTGTTGAAGCATGACACAAGTCTATTTACCAATAACTGACATGTGCCTGAAGTACTTTTTCTGTCCACCTTGCATCCTGCAGAGTCTGAGTAGGATATCAGTTTGAATTCTCCTTATTTTGAATACCATATCCCAACTCCTTCTGTATCTTTCAAATACTTCAAGGTTCTTTTGACGATAGTAAGATGTCTTTCTTTAGGTCTAGTTTGAAATCTGGCACATACACCAAAAGTAAAGGATATATCTGGTCTACTGGCAGTAAGATAGAGCAGACTTCCAATCATTCTTCTGTAGAGTTTGATCCACATCCTTTCTATCTTTATCTTTATCTAATCTGATGTTGGTTCAATTGGTGTTGCAATGCCAGCTGATTTTTCCATTCCAAAATTCTTGATAAATTCCCTTGTATACTTGGTTTGGTGAATGAAAATTCCATTGTCCATCTGATTTACTTGAAATCTGAGAAAGTAACTTAGTTCTCCCATCATACTCATCTGAAATTTGCTCTTCATTAAACTTGCAAATTTCTCACAGAGTTGCTCATTTTCTGATCCAAAAATGATGTCATCCACATAGATTTGAACTTGGAGAGTACTTTCTTCAACTTTCATTCTGAATAAAGTTTTATCAATAGTTCCATTTGTAAAACCATTATCCACTAGAAACTGAGATAGAGTTTCATACCAAGCTCTTGGTGCTTGTTTGAGTCCATAAAGAGATTTTCTCAGTTTAAATACTTTATGAGCTTGATCTTTAATTTCAAATCCTAGTGGTTGCTGAACATAGACTTCTTCCTCAATTATCCCATTCAAAAATGCACTTTTAACATCAATCTGGTACACTTTGAATTTCTTGTGAGCTGCACAGGCAAGAAATAGTCTGATTGCCTCCAACCTTGCAACTGGGGCATAAGTTTCATCAAAATCTATCCCTTCAGCTTGTGAGTAACCTTTTGCTACAAGTCTAGCTTTGTTTATGATAATATTCCTATCTTCATCAAGCTTGTTTCTGAAAACCCATTTAGTTCCGATTATTTTGACATGATCTGGCTTGTCAACTAAATCCTAAACTTGATTTCTCTCAAATTCATTGAGTTCTTCTTGCATGGCCAAAATCCAATCTAGATCGTTTAAGGCTTCTTCAATCTCTTTGGGTTCAGACTGAGACAAAGTGCATGCTATCATAGCATCTAGTTGGTGTCTTGTACGGACTCCAGCTTGAAAATCACCTATCACTTGTTCTTCAGGGTGATTTCTCATCCATTGATGTGCTGAGGGTTGCATCAACAGGTTTTCATTCTGTTGAGCTGGTTCTTCTTGAGCTAGATCATTTTCAACTAGATCAGTTTCTTCTTGTTTTGTTCGCCTTGCTAGTTCGATTCTTGGTTCGATCGGTAACTGAGGTTGATCTTGATCTGAAGAATCTGAGATATTTAATCTTCCAATATCAATGAAAACTGGTTCTAGAGTCTTGTTTGACTTAGGCTGACAAACTGGTTCATCCTTGTCTTCAATTGTGTCTCCAGTAAACTTTGGTTCATCAAAAACCACATGTATCGATTCTTCATGCTTGAGTGTTCATTTGTTTAACACTCTAAAAGCTTTACAGACACTTGAATAGCCTAGAAATATTCCTTCTTCAGCTTTGGGTTGAAAAACTTTGAGCTGATCTTTGCCATTATTGTGAACAAAGCATTTGCTTCTAAAGGCATGAAAGTATGAGACATTTGGTTTTCTTCCATTCCAAATCTCATAAGGTGTATTTTCATGTCTCTTGTTCATGAGAGCTCGATTCTGAGTATGACAAGCTGTATTACCGGCTTCTGGCCAATATCTTTCTGGCAGTTTAGATTCACAGATCATTATTCTTCTGCTTCTTTGAGTGTTCTATTCCTCCTTTCAGCTACTCCATTCTGTTGAGGTGTTGCTGTAGATGCAAGCTGGTGTAGAACTCTATTTTCTCCACAATACTCAATGATTATATTGTTGAGAAATTCTGTTCCTTTGTCTGATTTGATATTGATTACTGTAACACCCTTCTGATTTTGGAGTCTCTTGAGAAGTTCGGGTGGTTGTTGCTTGGTCTCACTCTTCTTGGTCATGAAAATAACCCAAGTGTATCAAGAAAAGTCATCAACTACCACCAAAGTGTATTTCTTACCACTAAGACTGATTGGTGTAACTGGTCCAAACAAGTCCATATGTACGAGTTCTAAAACTCTGTTTGTTGAATGCTGAGAATTAGTCTTGAAACTCGCTTTTGTTTGTTTTCCTTGTTGACATGCATCACACAGGCTGTCTTTCTTGTATGTCGTCTCTGGCACTCCAATCACCAAATTCTTTTTGACTAACAGGTTGATATCATCAAAGTTTAGGTGACTCATTTTCTTGTGCCACAAACAACTGAGTTCTGACTTGGTATGCATGATCAAACAAGTTTCTAAAACTGCAGTAGACCAATCTACAACGTTCATATTCTCTTCCCTTCTTCCAGCAAGAACTACTTGGAAAGCTGTTTCGCTGACGACAATGTAATACTCCTTCACAAAGGTCACTTTGTATCCCATATCGCAGAATTGACTTGTGCTGAGTAGATTGTAGTGTAGTCCTTCCACGTAAGAATCATTTTTGATTGTGAGTCCATTTCTGATTAAGTTTCCATAACCTTTTGTGTAACAAGGTTTGTCTTTACTTCCAAAATTGACTCTTGGTCCATATTTAGCTACAAAATCAGTGAGACAGTCCTTGCTCTTTGTCATGTGTCTAGAGCAACCACCGTCAAAGTATCAAATATCCTGCAAAACAAATTAAAATGCTTTAAGTACCCAACTCTGTTTGGGTCCATAGTGGTCAGTTGTCAGTACAACTCTGGGTATATTTCCATAAGGTCTTCTCTGGAAATTGTTGCACTTGTTTTCATATATATATAAGCCACACTTCCATAATATCTTTTCTTGGATTATGTCTCATTTATATGATTTTTCAGGTCTTCTGGTTTAGAATGATTTCCAAAAGGTTTTCTATTATTAAAAGTTGCATAATAACCATAATTCCTTTTGTACTGAGGTCTGGGCTTGACCTTTGTATTGGGACTTTTGCTGAGAACTGGGATAAGCTCTCTGCTGAGTCTTGGACTGAAACTTATGATAAGTTTTCTGTCTGGAATGATTGTTCTTATCAGTTTTAGTAGTAGATTCAGTAAAATTCCAATCATCATCAGGGGGGTATAGTCTGCCTTTCCTCTTGGATGTGAGAATCTTTGAATGATTGACATTCTTAGATTTACTTTGATTATAATTTTTCTGGTTCTTGACTTGATCATTTTTTGCAGATATGGCGGTTGATCTATCATTTTAGTTTCCTTGAGGTACAGCTGATCTACCATTTGGTTTACCTTTGTTGGTAGGTACAGTTGTCTTCTTAGAAAACTGAGTTGTCTTATGTGAATCTGACTTTACTGGTTCAAATATTTTCTCAGTTTGTGGAAGTTCCTCAGCTACGAACTTGATACCAGTTTTGATACTAGGGTCAACAGCTTTGCTAGTTCCTTCTTTAGAAGATTGCTGTGTATCAAATCCTAAGCCAGTTCTGTCTCCATATGGATTTCCTGATTAGAATCCAGTAGCTGAACTTGATTGAGCAAAAGATTCGATTCTTCTTTGTTGATGCGAAAGAGTCGATACTGATTCTTTCCTTTATGAGTTCTAGTAAGTTTCATCATATTTAGTTCAGACTTCAATCTTTCAACTTCAGAATTAGAACTTCTTTCTCATCTTTAATTGATTCATAACCAGCTTGAATAGTTACTAGCTGATTCATCAATTCGTCAAGTGTTTCTTCTAATTCAAGATTTTTCGGATTGGAGTCAGCTATTGAAGAACATGCATTTCGTATGGAAATCTGAGCTGAGGAATAATTAGAGTTAGATTCACATACCTCATTTGGATTCTCCATATAAGCTATTAAAGCTGTGTCATCAGATAATCTTTCATTGCCAGCTTCATAATCTGACTCATCTCCGGCTAAGAGTGCTCTTCTGCTAGTTCTTCGTTGCTGAGTCTTCTTGGTCAGTTCTGGACATTCAGCTTCTTACAGTTTAAGCAAAGATATTCATTGTCTTTCTTCTTTTCAGGAGTCCTCTTGATGAAATTTTGAGTGAATGGGTGTCCACTCTTCATTCTGTGAATTTTGTTCATCATTAGAGCCATTTGCTGCTCCATCTCATCCAATTCCTGAAGATTTCTAGATGTGGTTTCTTGGTTATCATTTAAGGCTGCTGCTGCAAGAGCTGTTGTTTTGGGTTCCTCCATGGCTTTGATTAGAGCTGTTGTCATGGTGAAATCTTCACTGAATTCGTAAGCTTTGAGATCTGAAAATATTTTGAAGGAATCTTTCTATGTCAAGTCTTCTTCCATTGCTGTGACCTTCATCTTCCAGGACATTGGTAAAGCCTTCAAGATTCTAGTGTTGATTTCTTTCTTGGTGTACTCAATCTTGAGTAGAGCCAATTCATCCATGATAGCGCTGAATCTTGTTTCCATCTGATCAATATTTTCGCCTGACTTCATCTTGAAATTCTCAAACTTCTTTTTTGCTACAGTGATCTTATTCTCTTTAATAGAATCAGTTCCTTCACAAACTAACTAAAGTTTATCCCACATCTCTTTTGCAGTAGTGCAATCCTTGAATTTCAGGTACATGTTGCTATCAAGAGTTTAGAGTATGATATCCATGGTGACATTGTTCAGGTTATTTCTCTTTCAATCATCACTGGTCCATTCAGCTTTAGGCTTGGGAACTCTAACTTGATTTTCACCAACAGTTTGCATGTAAGTGATCTGATAGGTCCATCAGTGAGTACATCAATCATCTCGTCATGAGAAGCTGCTAGAAAATCCTGCAAACAACGTTTATATTCAACAAATTTGTCTATGTTGCACGTCAACATTTGTCTGGCATACTGATTGTTATCCATTGTGTGAGTGAATGAAAACTGGATTATGCAAAGACTGGAAATTTAAACATTGAGCTTTTTCAGGAGAATAACTAGAGGAGATATAGAGCAAATGAGTTTTTAACAATGACTTGTTAAGGAAACACTGCTCCGATACCAATTGTTTGTCCCTTGGAAAGGCTAACACAAGTTAAGAGGGGGGGGGGGTGAATAAACTTGTCACCAAAAACCTAACTGGAAACTGAGTCTAGTGCAGATAGATTAACAATTAAGGTTCAGTTTTAACTTGTGTGGAGTTGAGCGGACAAAGCTGAGTTTAAGTCAAACTGACTTATACAAAACGGAGTCAACCGGCAGTGGATATAAATTTTAGCCTTTTAGTGGATCTTTTTATTCTATAAGAAAAAGCTGTATGCAAAACTGAATTCTGGTGAATGTCAGTTTGTGAACCGTGTATGCTTATAACAATCAATTTCAGTACGTTGTATAAACAAATATAAATACTGTAAAGTAAATAACAGAAAGTAAATGCGTAAAGTAAGTAGAGCAAGAATTATAGTGGTTCCAAGTGGTGTAATCTTGGGAGTAGGGGAGTTAGGGCAGTAGACTTATCAGGAACCTGCTGAAGACTGAAGGCTGAAGGCTCAAACTCAGTTAATGAAGGCTAAGGGATCAAACATAGTAATTAAAGTCAAGGCTATGTAATCAGAATTTAGGGAAGTCTGTGATGACCTAAACTGATTACATATACCTTATGTACAAGGTCTATGTTCCTTAAGTTGAATGATGATTGGAACTTAGTTATATGCAAAAAGGTGTAATCTAACTTCATAAATAAAAGTTAGATAAAAGACAGCTAGCAAAATATGGATCAGCTGACTGATAAGTATATCAACAGACTTATTATATCGTGAACCCGCGATACACATACATCGAATTATTCAAAGGTTACATTGGAAGAAAACATGGATAAGGACGATACTAACAACCTCTGATTTTATCAAACAAATCAATGGTTAAGATTAAAAAGACGTTGGGATGATTCAGGACTTTATCCAATGGTTACAAGTCATAGGGTGGACATACTGTACACTGTAAAAAAGCATTCTGACTCTGTCAGTACTATGAACAGTGACAGAAAGCAAGTCAAATGGGACAAAATCTGGAACGGCTATATTTGAATTTCAAATACAAGTCACAAGGACTCCTACCTATAAATAGAGAGCTCCTAATTCAGATACAAGATATGAAAAGTGTTGAACATTAAGAGAAAAATCCTGAGCTTCAATTTCTGATCAAGAAAAACACTCTACTGATCCTACTGAGCTTAAGGCTACTGATCCAGAGAAAAACTTCAAGTGTAATCTGCATTCAAGCTACATCAAGTTTACACACTTGAAGACTGCAAGCTGCTGATCATATCATCCTGATCAAGCTGCTGCAACTGAATCATTTACTTGATTCAAATTTTCTTTTACAAGAATCTACTGAAGACAGTGAAGCATCTGTTGGGTGTGAAAGACTGTTGTTTGTGGTGGAGCTGGTGAAGAGGAAATCCTACCCTTCAAGGACCAGTGGAAGACTTTGGAGCAGCAATCCTACCTGTTCCTAGTTTTTAGTTTGTGAAGCCATAGTTATTGGTGAAGGACACGCATCATAGAAATCTTTGTAACAGCTATATCAAAGATCTCTAGTGAATTACCTCCAACATCACAGGAGAAGAGTGGACTGACAGGATTACACTACCTGGAACCACTATAAAATCTGCCTACTTACTTTCTGCATTTAGTTTGTATAACACATCAACCTATTGAATCTAGCAACTGAACTCACACACATACACTACTAAGTATCTAATACTTGGTATCTTATTTATCAACAAGTATTAAGGCTTAATTTTTGATATAATTCCGCTGCACAAATTCAGCAGACTCAACATCCAAGCGACTATCGAGGGTCGGCGGACTATCGAAGTATCGCCAGTGCCGCGTCGAAGGTGCTGAGTTTGTTAACTCCAAAAGTTTTAAGTGTTAAGTTTATTCACCCCCCCCTCTAAACTTAACCAAAGCCTTTTCAAGGGACCAACATATACAATTATCAGACTCTAGTAAAACCTATACATATAGTGCTCTTTCTCTGTGTTGCTGAATACTAATATGTCATCAATGTAAACACATAAGAATTTCTCAAAAGATCTGAATGCATTCTGCATATGTCATTGAAATATAGATGGAGCTTGTTTTAATCCAAAAGGTAAAACATTTCATTGATAATGTCTTTGTGGACATGTGAATGCAGTTAATAATTTCGATTCATCATCTAACAATACCTGCCAGAATCCTGATTTGCAATCGAAACTACTAAAGATTTTCTTTCCTCTAATAAGAGTTAAGAGTTCATCTTTGTTTGGGAGGTTGTGACTATCGCCTATAGTTGCCGTATTAATGGCTTTATAGTTGACCACCATCCTCTTGTTTCCTCTTCTCCTTTCAATTTCATTTTCAACTAGAAATGCTGGAGACATATGAGGTGATTTACTAGGCTTAATTATCTTTAAGTCATATAATTCTTGAATTTGTTTGCCAAATTCTTCATCTCTGTCCTAAAGATAATTACACAACCGCCACATAGTGTGACACTTAACAGTGTAAGTGGGTCAGTTTAACGTACGCATTCTCTAATACCCGTTCACATACAGTCCAAGTGTCTCTACACTTCGATAGACGAGGTCTATCCCTGCCCTTAAAGACAGAAGACATCTAATACATGCTAGTCTGTACGTACTATCAATGCCTTGTTTGATAGTACCTCAGCCTAGAGAGATTTAAGTATCAAACTTGTTAAAGTGATTAGAGATATCATCAGGCATCATCGCCTATCATGGTTTCTCTACCACAGATTAATACTAAGGACGTTATCACATAACAATTCATAATTGTTTCTTTAAAAGAACAAATACATGACAACATAAAAGCCATTTATTATATTTGTATAATCAAAAAGAAATTGCAGAAATGATCCGACCCGGTCGGATCTGGTCCAACTCGATTGGGTTTAGGACACTATTTCAACAATCTCCTACTTGGCCTAAAACCAATCACTCGCACACACAAGACCAAGTTGAAACACAAGAATCTCATGCAATACTCGCAACCTGCCCTAGCCGTGAACGGATCGCTATCCGTGGGTGCTTAGACTATCGTCATATCATGCTCCAAAAGACCAAGTCAAAAGGAACCGCCTCAACACACATGAATCTCTGATGAGACCCTGGTCCTTGCTCCAAGCAATGAATCCCCAACTATATCAGCTATATAGTAAATGTGGAAGAACCACACAAGGTTCAGGAATGAACCTTCTAGATCCATGTACTGCTTCTGCTGCGCCTCCAAGACGTATACTGTGTTTTGGCTTAGTTGGAATTTCAGTGATCACTTGCTGAGAACATTTCTAGCTTACTGCTTCACTTAATCAAAGTGATTCCAAATCTTGTCTGTAGCTCCCACTCGCCTTCATAAGACCGAGGATACACATATGTATATCTATATTTATCCGATTCCAAGTTTTGATAAACTAGGAAACCATCCTCAACTTGTTTAAGGATAATCTCGACATTCACCAGATTTACTTTCATTCTTGCTCATGACTCTTCATGGACTATGAACATCGGGTATTACTTTTATGATGGTTCCTTTCGCAGTAGCAAAGGAAACCTTTCATAAGCATCATCTTTCACCTTATCTTTAGGACTAACGTCTTAACATAGATAGATCTTGAGAACACCGGCTAGCATTATCTCCTGTCGGGCTCTATGCTAAACTCTTTTAGCATCACATCTATATAGGTAAAATATAATCTAACAGCAGTTAAATCTATCACTCTAGATTCTTATTTCTAAAATAAGAACTGCTAATCAAAGTGCTTTCGTAAAGACCTTGAACTACGAAAAATTTATTGACTGTGACATGGAATGATAATTCTCGAGAGAGATATCCAATACCTAACTCAAAAATTGTAACACACTCCCACTATCCCTCTTGCACATTGGGCATATCCCTTCCTGTTGGACTTATTTTTAAGTTTTAGTGATGAGTGCCAGACTAACTGTTATAGGGCAAAGGCAAAAAGATGTCTAGATCAAATGTATAGGTTTATTAGAGTTTGATCTTTGTATAGGTTTGATCAAACAAGCACTGTAAAGGTCAGCCGACTTATATCAGATGACTAGTCTAGATCAGTAGGGTAGTTAGGTCAGTAGACTTATCGGAACCCGCTTGAAGACTGAAGGCTGAGGGCTCAAACTCAGTTAATGAAGGCTAAGGGATCAAACTTAGTAATTAAAGTCAAGGATATGGAATCAGAATTTAGGGAAGTCTGTGATGACCTAAACTGATTGCATATACCTTGTGTAGAAGGTCTAAGTTCCTTGAGTTGGATGGTGATTGGAACTTAGTTATATGCAAAAAGGTGTAATCTAACTTCATAAATAAATGTTAGATAAAAGACAGTTAGCAAAATGTGGTTCAGCTGACTGATATGTATCTCAGCAGACTCATGAACCTGCTGATACATATACCTCGAATTATTCAAGATTACATTGGAAGAAAACATGGATAAGGACATCTAACAACCTCTGATTTTATCAAACAAATCAATGGTTAAGATTAAAGGGACGTTGGGGTGATTCAGGACTTTATCCAATTGTTGCAAGTCAAAGGATGGACAGACTGCACACTGTCAAAAAGCAATCTGACTGTGTCAGTACTATGAACAGTGACAGTAAGCAAGTCAAATGGGATAAAATCTGGAACGGCTATATTTGAATTTCAAATACAAGTCACAAGGACTCCCACCTATAAATAGAGGACTCCTAATTCAGATACAGATGATGAAAATTAAGAATCTATCTTCAACAATCATAATTCAAATCAAGAAAAACACCCTGCTGACCCTACTGAGCTTAAGGCTACAGATCCAGAGAAAACCTTCAAGTTTAATCTGCATTCAAGCTACATCAAGTTTACACACTTGAAGACTGCAAGCTGCTGCAATTGAATCATTTACTTGATTCAAACTTTCTTTTACAAGAAATCTGTTGAAGACAATGAAGCACATCTCGTGTGAAAGATTGTTGTTTGTGGTGGAGCCGGTGAAGAGGCAATTCTACCCTTCAAGGACCAAGTGGAAGACTTTGGAGCAAAGAATCCTCCCCGTTCCTAGTTTTCGGTTGTGAAGCCATAGCTATTGGTGAAGGACAAACATCTTAGGGATTTTTGTAACAAACTATCTCAAGAATCTCTCTAGTGAATTACCTCCAACATCACAGAGAAGAGTGGACCGACAGGATTACACCACCTGGAACCACTATAAAATCTGCCAATTTACTTTCTGCATTTATATTCTGCACATAGTCTATATAACACATCAACCTACTGAATCTAGCAACTGAATTCACACACATACACTACTGAGTATCTAATACTTGGTATCATATTTAACAACAAGTAATAAGTCTTAATTTTTTATATAATTCCGCTGCACAAATTCAGTAAACTCGACAGTCAGTAGACTACTGAGTGTCAGCAGACTACTGAAGTATCAGCAGGCTGCTGAAGTTGCTGAGTTTGTTAACTCCAAAAGTTTTAAGTGTTAAGTTTATTCACCCCCCTCTAAACTTAACCAAAGCCTTTTCAAGGGACCAACATTTGGTATCGGAGCTGTTCTTCTGTTCGGAAGTAATCCTACTTGTTGTGTTTGTGATAATTCTTTGAAAACTTTTTCAAGTCTCTAATTTTCAAGACTTGCATCATGGATAACAATCACTATGCTAGAACAATGCTGATGTGTTCTTTGGATAGATTTGATGAATATAAACGTCGTATGCAGGCTTATCTAGCTGCTACACATGATGAAATGATGGATGTACTGACAGATGGAGATAACAAAAGCATTAACTGTGGATAATGAGACCCAGAACATTCCAAAACCAAAGAGAGAATGGACAGCTGAAGATAGAAAGAGAGCCAATCTCAACAACATTGCTATAGATATCATTTACAGAACTCTGGATAGCAATATGTATATGAAAGTAAAAGATTGCAAAACTACCAAGGAACTTTGGGACAACTTGCAGTTAATTTTTGAAGGCACTGATGCAATCAAGAAGAATAAGATCAGTGTGGCCAAGAAGAAGTTCCAAGAGTTCAAAATGAAGCCAAATGAAACCATTTAACAAATGGAATCTAGGTTCAATGCAATCATGGATGAACTCACCCTGCTGAGTGTGAAGTACTCACAAGAAGAAATAAATTCAAAAATCTTGGAAGCTTTACATGCAAAAGAAGTGTGGGAGATGAAGGCGACAGCAATAGAGGAAATAAGAAGCCTACATGAGGAAGACACCTTCAAACTGCTTTCAGATCTTAAGGCATATGAGTTTAGCAAGAAACTGGTGCCTGAAACAGAAAAAGTGGAACCAAAGACTACAGCATTGGCTGCTGCTCATCAAGAAGAAACTTTAGCAGCCCAAGATGATTTGTTGGATGAAATGCAAGAGCAGATTGCATTGCTGAGCAAGAAAATTAGATTGATGAAAACTGGAAAGAGTTCACCTAGGAATTTCACAAAGAAATTCAGTGAAAAGAAAAAGGGAGAGTCAAAGAAAGACAATGATTACTTATGCTATCATTGCAAGAAACCAGGACACTTCAAACCTGATTGTCCGGAGTTAAAACAGAAAAAGGAGCCAGATTATCTTTGCTTTAACTGCAAGAACCCTGGACATTTCGGCCTGATTGTCCGGATCTACAAAAGAGCAAGAGTCAACAAAGAAGACATGGAAAGAAAGCAATGGTTGCTGAAGATGAGTCTGGTTATGAAGTTGAATCACATAAAGGAATTGAATCTGATGACACTGCATTGGTTGTTGAATTGGATGATTATTCCTTGATGGCTAACATGGATGAGACAGAGGAGGTATACAATTCTGTATCAATTAATACTCCTGCTGATAGTGATTGTGAATCCACCTGTGGTTCCAATCCCAAAAATTCTGATAATGAAGAAACTTTTGTTGGTCCCTTGGAAAGGCTAACACAAGTTTAGAGGGGGGGTGAATAAACTTGTCACCAAAAACTTTCCCAAAACTGAAAAAGCCCCAGGAACTGAGTTTCTATCAAACTCAAACTGATACTCAGCTCAGTTTTTGTAATATTCCGATTTTCGGGAAAGGGCAGACGTGTCATTTAGCGAAAACGAAATATTGGGTTCGGTTCCTTTTACTCGGAGTTTAAGTATTTTTTCTTTATATATATATAATCTCGAAAATTATATGTATATTAAGGAAGGAAATCTGATTGTTAGTAGGAGGGTGATTAAGGAAAATCAGTGAATTAGGTAATTATGAGATTTTTCCAATTTAAGGGAAAATCAACCTAATCACACCCTTAAGATTTTAATCCGATTTTTCACCTCCAAAATTCGAGTTGCTGTGTGTAAGAGAAATAGGAAGAGGCTGAGATACTTTCATCGATATCTAAGTCAATTCTAAATCGTTTTCAGTTTCGAGAGAAGCATCGGAATCGTCATAAGGAGAGCGTCGTTCCTGTAGCAGAAACTTGGAGCTTTTCTCAAGGTATGAAACTCGAATTACCTGCTGTTTTGATGAGTTTTGATGGATCAAAACTCATACCTTTCATAGTTTAATCGTTTGGAATCGTGTGATCGATTTGTGATGCAAATCCGGATTGATCATATAGGTTTGTTGCAGAAAATAGATCGTTTTGCTGCTGTCTTTTCTGAGCTTTGGATTTTGGAATAGCTTGCTTAAGGTAAGAAGCTCTTCCTACAATCTAATTATGGTTGAGAGTAGTTAGATCATGTTTTTGAAGCGTTTTCATACCAAGAATTTACCTAGATGTTGATTATGGAATAAGGGGTGTTAGGACATGAGAAAGTTTTGATTTTCATGTTGTTTTTCTGCTATTTTTCTGAGTTTTTAATGTTGAACATGTTTGGATTGCTGTAGAGATCGAAAAAGTGCATAAAAGCGTGTTTTAGGGTGTTTGGTGCGCTCAATGTGCGCACATTGATTAGCAGTGTGCGCACATTGCTGAAGCAGAATGTTACTGTAGATGGACGGCTTTTCGGAGTGTGCACACATTCCCCCGGAATGTGCACACACCGGCCGGGCTGAATGTAAAATTTCGCTCAATGTGCACACATTCCCCTCGGAGTGTGCGTACATTGCCCCCGTTTTGATAAATAAGCTATTTTAAGATATGTTTGGGATTTTTAAATGTTGTTTCTTGATATAATAACATTAATTAACCATAAACAAGCTTCGATTGAACTTCCGATTCGTTCGCTTAAAACACCGAATGTACTCTTAAAGGGAGTTGAAGTTCGGATCCGTCGGAAGGGCATGAAAGGGCTTGTGCTTTGATGAACTAGAGTTCACCAATGTCTGTGTAATTGATAGGATGTGATGTCTAGTTGTCTAAGTGAGGGAGTAGAGTTGATAAGGTGAGTTTCATTCAGAAAACACTTAGGTGGTTAGTTAATTCACATTAATAATTACATACGTGTAGATTAAAGCTAAAACGTCATTTATTCTCGGTTTGGCACTATTTCATATCGGCGATGTGATACGTTCAAAAAGGTGAACAACGCTACTGGCCTTAAACGGCTGAAGGGTAGTGGAGGAAATTCATCGGACGTATACGCATACCGGGGAGACCCCGGAGCTAATCGGTGCTAATCACCGTTAGTTAGCAAGTATCCTTGAGTAGTGATGTAACAAAGATAAGCTAAGTTAGAAACGTTTAGTCATGACGTGTTGATGGACACGGAGTGAACCCTAAATTGAGTCGGTCTCACTAAGATAATATCTTTAATAATAACCTTAATTGAATTGTAGCTTCTACTTCTTACTTTGTACAATGTACTTACCTCAAATGCATGATTATTTATGTGTTTGGGGGAGAGAAGACGAGCAGGTTAGTGGAGATTTCGAGGAGGACTTCGATGATGACGTTTGAGGACGCTTGTAATATCCCGAAATTTTGACTTCCTAATTAATTATAAGAGATCTAATTATTTGGGAAATTATGGGATTTATTAATTTTTGGAGGGATTTATTAATAATTAAAAAGGAGTTTTAATTAAAAAGGATTTATTTATTAATAAATTAAAAGGATTTTCACTCCTCTTTCCTCCCTTATTCTCCCCAAAACACAAAATTTTCAGCCCCAAACCCTCCCCTTGCCGTCGGCCCCTTGTAAGGAAGAAGGAGGGAAAAATCTCTCCTTGGTGTTTAGGAATTCGTCGTCGCCATCATCGGTAAGCATCGTTACTTCTTTTCCTACATCTCGAGCATGACGATCGGCCGGCCGAAGGCCATGGCCGATCCTTTTATGCGTTGGGAAGGGGCTGTTTCGATCTAGGGTTCTATCTTTGGGGATCACTAGAATTTTTTAGTGATCACTGTTTTTTTTATAGATTCGGGCTTCGTAGAGGAGCGATTTTAGCTCGATAGCAGAGGGCTTTCAAGAAACGCAGCTTAATCGGTAAGAATATTTCTATGTTTGCTGTCAAGTTTTATTTCTCTAAAGTGTTATGCTGTCAAGTTTTATTCAAGGGTGTTTACGCTTGGTTGTCCTGTTTCGGGGCTGTTATACGTAGAAATAGTGTGTTGTTGTGTTTGGTTAAGATCTATAGTTGATATGATACGTTTGTATGGAGTTTTCTGGGCCTAAAGTGTTGTTTTGCTGCTGTGTTGTGGAGAAACGGCTCAGAAATCGCGTAGAGAGCTTTTAGGGTTTTAGTTGAAACCCAGGCTGGACGGGCGTCTGCCTTGAGAGGACGGGCGTCCAGTCTTGGTCTCAACTCAGACGGGCGTCCGGATTCCTGGACGGGCGTCTGAAGGGCTACTTTTGATTCAGGATGTAAAGTTTTCTGGTGGACGGGCGTCCAAGTATAATGGACGGACGTCCAGGTGCTAAAAATCGATTCAGGATGTAACAGGTTTCCTTGGACGCGCGTCTGAGTTCTTGGACGGGCGTCTACTCCTTCCAAACGGGCGTCCAACTTTTCAGACGGGCGTCCAGTTTAAATGTTCTCTCTTCTTTGCTAGTTATGGATAAACCTTATGAGCATGTTTTGTAAGTTGTGTTTGGATGAGACAATGGTATTGGTAACATTGGGTTTTGGATTTTGGGCATTGAAGTTCGTAGACCCGTAGTGGTTGGGCCGGATAGGGTAGCTCCCGAAGCTGGGCACCCGGGAAGGATTCCTTATGACTTCAATAACCTTAACGTATTTGGGGAGTTGCAGACAGTGGTGTGGTCGGGCCGGATAGGGTAGCACCCGAAGCCGGGAACCCGGGAAGGTTTCCTTGCACCCCAGTACGTGATGGTCCATTTTAATAATGGTACCATTGGTTGACCTTTAGGATCCTCCTCTTTAGGGGTTTACCCTTTTGAGGGATGTGCACATTCGGGACCTTTAGGTATGGATAGTTGTGATGTATTGTGTCCGGTATGGGTTGGTTGTGTCTTTTATGGTTTGCTTGTATCCTTATGGATTATTGGTAATTTTCGTAAATTGGTTGCACCTTTCATGGGTTAGTTTAGTCCTCGGTTAACCTGAGTGGGTTGGTTTTGACATATGGTTTGAAAGTTTTACTTTCCTTGTAGCTTGGGTTTTTGAATGTTAGTGGTGTTTCGAATACGTCGAACAAGTGCACGATCTTATTTTGCATATACTGGATTTATTCTTACTCAACTTTATAGTTGACGGTTTCTACTTTTGGTGGGCCCTGCTATGATCCATTTATGGGGAGCAGATTCTTAGCAGGTATTTCTACGGATGTTTGCTTGTTGCTGGGATGTCGCGGGTTTTGAGAGCCACGTAGTCGCAGTCACGTATTTTCACTTTATTGGATTTTGAAACTTTGAAACATATTGACATTTCCGCTTGTTTCCACTTTTCTATCGGAGATTGAACTTATTTTAACGTTTTAAATAATGAATGGTGGACGTTTATTTCTCTGTTGTGGAATGTTGGATATTACTACCACGACTGTGTGTCGTGATGAGTGGCACTACGGTGACCAATACCGGCGGCCGACGGGATTGGAAATCGGGGTGTTACAAAGTGGTATCAGAGCCGTTCGACTCCAGGACCACCACCTAAAATGAACCTTGAGAATAAATTCACTAAAATAAGCACAGTGAGGATGTGTGGGGTAGGTATTGAGGTCTATGTAGGGAAGGTACGGTGAATTCTGATGTATGTGGAAATGTGGCTGCATGTTGCAATTCATTTTGGACAGTGAGTGTTAGTATATGTGAAATATTCTGTGGCATGATATAGGTGATAATTGAATACATGATTGTTTACTTTCGTAGTTTTAGCTATGCCTCCTAGGAATGGAAATGAGAGGGACCAGCTGATTGATCAGTTGGTTAAGATGAATCAAGACCTGATTCAGGCGGTCAACAAGCTGACAGAGGATCGTTCTCAGGGGTCAACCACCGGCATGACTAAGGCCGTGAGTCGGCGAGAGGCCTAGTCGGTACGATGGTAAGGGAGATCCTAAGGGACTCGAGCGGTGGATTAGAGAGTTTGAGAAGATCTTCGCCACTCTAGGCATCCCGGAGGAACTGAAGGTCGACCAAGCTGCTTTCTACTTGGTTGACAGGGCTGATTTGTGGTGGGGTGCTAACAAAGATCGGTTGGCTCAGACCGAAAATGAGCAAGGGGAATCGGTGGTGGTACCACTGAACTGGACCGAGTTTAAGCAGGAGCTGAGGCGTGAATTCTTTCCCGAATCTAAGAGAAAAGAGCTGCGGGTTGAGTTCGATAATCTCCGACAGGGGGATATGACTGTTCAAGAATATTACGAGAAGTTTGTCGACTTGGCAGTTTATGCATCTGAGCTAGTGCCGACTGAAGAGGCCAAGATGGTGAAGTTTGAGCAACACTTAGATTTAGCGATCCGGGATCGTATGGGGGCAATCAGGGGCTTCACGAGCCTAAAAGAGATGTATGAAGTAGCATGCAACATCGAGAGGATTCGGGGAGAGGTTAAGGCGGCATATGCTACTAACAAGAGGAAGAGTGTCTCTGAGGACAATCAGGGGCAGCAAAAGCGGAGCAATTCTGGAAACCCTCCAGTACGACCCTCTTTTTCGGCAAATCCCCACGTTACCATAGGCAGCGGCGGTCAGTCAACGAGAGATAACTCTCAGGGGCTTAGTCAGCCACGAAGTTATCATTGCAAGCGGTGCCAGGGAAATCATCCGGGTACCGATTGTTCAGGTGCACAGGTTCAGTGTCACAACTGCGGGAAGTTTGGACATAGACGGTTTGAGTGTTTTGCGGCTCCAACACCCGACGGGTCCGCATCGCTTACGGGAAGCAACATGGGTGGAGCTCCAAGGGATAACACGGGAAACATGAGTGGGGGTAACCGGCGAAGAGAGTAGTACCCCCGCACGAGCCGACAAGGGGGTACACCTACGGTCACCGGTGGAAACGGAACCGACCATCGTGGTCGGCCAAAGCACGGTCCGGGAGCCGGAGTAAATCAGACTGGGAAATTATTCGCACTGGGCAGAGAGGAGGCCGATCAGAGCAACCACGTAGTGACGGGTAATTTTCTGGTTAACTCATTTTCAAGCCTTGTACGTAAAATCCTTTTGCTTATCTTCGGGGACGAAGGGTGTTTTAAGGAGGGGTGGAACAACGCCCGGTACGAACCTGAACTTCGAGGACGAAGTTTTGTTTTAAGGGGGAGAGGATGTAATATCCCGAAATTTTGACTTCCTAATTAATTATAAGAGATCTAATTATTTGGGAAATTATGGGATTTATTAATTTTTGGAGGGATTTATTAATAATTAAAAAGGAGTTTTAATTAAAAAGGATTTATTTATTAATAAATTAAAAGGATTTTCACTCCTCTTCCTCCCTTATTTTCCCCAAAACACAAAATTTTCAGCCCCAAACCCTCCCCTTGCCGTCGGCCCCTTGTAAGGAAGAAGGCGGGAAAAATCTCTCCTTGGTGTTTAGGAATTCGTCGTCGCCATCATCGGTAAGCATCGTTACTTCTTTTCCTACATCTCGAGCATGACGATCGGCCGGCCAAAGGCCATGGCCGATCCTTTTATGCGTTGGGAAGGGGCTGTTTCGATCTACGGTTCTATCTTTGGGGATCACTAGAATTGTTTAGTGATCACTATTTTTTTATAGATTCGGGCTTCGTAGAGGTGCGATTTTATCTCGATAGCAGAGGGCTTTCAAGAAACGCAGCTTAATCGGTAAGAATATTTCTATGTTTGCTGTCAAGTTTTATTTCTCTAAAGTGTTATGCTGTCATGTTTTATTCAAGGGTGTTTACGCTTGGTTGTCCTGTTTCGGGGATGTTATACGTAGAAATAGTGTGTTGTTGTGTTTGGTTAAGATCTATAGTTGATATGATACGTTTGTATGGAGTTTTCTGGGCCTAAAGTGTTGTTTTGCTGCTGTGTTGTGGAGAAACGGCTCAGAAATCGCGTAGAGAGCTTTTAGGGTTTTAGTTGAAACCCAGGCTGGACGGGCGTCTGCCTTGAGAGGACGGGCGTACAGTCTTGGTCTCAACTCAGACGGGCGTCCGGATTCCTGGACGGGCGTCTGAAGGGCTACTTTTGATTCAGGATGTAATGTTTTCTGGTGGACGGGCGTCCAAGTATAATGGACGGACGTCCAGGTGCTAAAAATCGATTCAGGATGTAACAGGTTTCCTTGGACGCGCGTCTGAGTTCTTGGACGGGCGTCTACTCCTTCCAAACGGGCGTCCAACTTTTCAGACGGGCGTCCAGTTTAAATGTTCTCTCTTCTTTGATAGTTATGGATAAACCTTGTGAGCATGTTTTGTAAGTTGTGTTTGGATGAGACAATGGTATTGGTAACATTGGGTTTTGGATTTTGGGCATTGAAGTTCGTAGACCCGTAGTGGTTGGGCCGGATAGGGTAGCTCCCGAAGCCGGGCACCCGGGAAGGTTTCCTTATGACTTCAATAACCTTAACGTATTTGGGGAGTTGCAGACAGTGGTGTGGTCGGGCCGGATAGGGTAGCACCCGAAGCCGGGAACCCGGGAAGGTTTCCTTGCACCCCGGTACGTGATGGTCCTTTTTAATAATGGTACCATTGGTTGACCTTTAGGATCCTCCTCTTTAGGGGTTTACCCTTTTTGAGGGATGTGCACATTCGGGACCTTTAGGTATGGATAGTTGTGATGTATTGTGTCCGGTATGGGTTGGTTGTGTCTTTTATGGTTTGGTTGTATCCTTATGGATTATTGGTAATTTTCATAAATTGGTTGCACCTTTCATGGGTTAGTTTAGTCCTCGGTTAACCTGAGTGGGTTGGTTTTGACATATGGTTTAAAAGTTTTACTTTCCTTGTAGCTTGGGTTTTTGAATGTTAGTGGTGTTTCGAATACGTCGAACAAGTGCACGATCTTATTTTGCATATACTGGATTTATTCTTAATCAACTTTATAGTTGACGGTTTCTACTTTTGGTGGGCCCTGCTATGATCCATTTATGGGGAGCAGATTCTTAGCAGGTATTTCTACGGATGTTTGCTTGTTGCTGGGATGTCGCGGGTTTTGAGAGCCACGTAGTCGCAAATCACGTATTTTCACTTTATTGGATTTTGAAACTTTGAAACATATTGACATTTCCGCTTGTTTCCACTTTTCTATCGGAGATTGAACTTATTTTAACGTTTTAAATAATGAATGGTGGACGTTTATTTCTCTGTTGTGGAATGTTGGATATTACTACCACGACTGTGTGTCGTGATGAGTGGCACTACGGTGACCAATACCGGCGGCCGACGGGATTGGAAATCGGTGTGTTACAACGCTGGAGTTGAAGACCTTGTTTACTATTTATCATTTATTTCATTTATGCCTTAGACTTGGATTTTATTGGATTCTGTAGTTTACTTCTAGTACTTTTGGATTCATTGGTTTCATTTCGAATGTAATAAAGTTACATTTCCTCTTTAGTTCTTTATTTATATTCTGAGATGTTTGAAAAAAATTACCCGAGTCTTTTTAGCTTCCTGTCCCGGATTTTATCAATACAAAACAACAAGTAATAAACCGGTTAACCTCAAGTGCAAGGATCGTAGTGTAGAGGCTATGCCGGGTCGATCTTACGGGGAACTAGACTGTTGTGAACCCTAGCTTTTGTTTTTAACTAATTATTGTCACGAAAACTAACCTAAACAGGGAACTAAAACCGGACAAACATGCTGAAAATAAACTAGACAGAGGATGAAATCCAAAGCGAGGAAAGATTGAAAGCGATAAACTAAACTAAACTAAAGTGCAGAAAAAGTAAACTAATCTAACAATTCAAGTTCAAAGGATTAAAATCAAATTATAACGAACGAACAAGCAATTGATCCACCTATCCTATCAACATTCAATTCTAATTCGGATTAATTCGTGATCTCCACTCAAGTCGTGATTCACCTAATCGAAGGCATAAACTCCTACTCCCGTAGACAAGTTCGTTTCCTAATCTTTTATCTTTCGATGTTAAAGATTACGTCTTTCTAACCTAGGCGTGAAATCTTTCAATTTCTAATGTAGACAATCAATCTAATAACTCTCGTTTTAATTAGATCAAATATCTATTCTTTTAGCATGGTGATCTAATGTTTATATGATTTTCATCAATACAACAATCATAAAGCAAACATCTTTCGATACGACTTGCAATAAAACAATGTAAAGCATGATAAAAGAAACAAACTTGAGATAGAAACTCACAAATCAATCACGAATCAAACCGAATTGTTGATGGACGGCTTCACAACGCTTGTTCAAGAGGGTTTAGCCTCTTAACATCCTTGTTGCAACTCGAATTGATGAAATAAAAGACATGAATCTATCTAATCTAATCTAGGAATTAAATTGCATAAACCGAGGGAAGTTTATGTGAAACCGCAGCCTGAGCCGCCCCTAAGATATTAGGGTTCGAATTATATGTATGAGATGGAAAATCTGCTTCTTTAAATAGAGAAATAAGGCGGCTGGGGGTATGGCGGTGATGGACGCCCGTCTGGGTCACGTCTATAGGCTCTGAATGTAAATCGCACCTCTGAACGCTCGTTTGCAGGTTTCAGACGCCCGTCCGGTCAGACACCATGTTAAACGCTCGTCTAGCTGGACCAACTTCGAATTTCTTGACCTTTATCTCATCTTCTTCTAGCTCATTATATCTTTATCTCTTTGATCATCAGCTATTTCGAACTTCATCAACTTTTGATCACCATTTGAGTCGAGAAAATGCATCTACACGACATCAAAAACATCGCAAAGTGTAACATAATTCCAATAAACATAAAATCACCAAGTCAACACATAATTTAATCACTTTCTCAATTAGACCCTTAAAAGCATCACTTGCTTAATATTTCCATATAAAGGCCAATTCTTATGCAAATAATATAAATATGGGGAAAATCATCGTAAAATATATCGTTATAAAACGTACAAAATCACCCTTAACAACTCCCCCACACTTATCTTTTGCTCGTCCCGAGCAAAGCAAAACAAAAGAAAGGCTCGGAAAGAATATAGACACCTCAACACATATACCACATAGTCAATAAATTAGAAGTTCACCATCGTGTGTGTGCATAGCCATAGAAAACTTCCACTAAACCCAAACTTGAGGAACTCAAAGTAAAACTAGCTAATACCCCCTCGTAGACTAGTAATAAGTGACACTCATAAGGTGCACCCTACAAACGTGACATATCTCGAGAAGAATGGTCGAATGAATCTAGGGCCTTTCTGAAATACTCAGAGGATAATCCCTACAGCATATCTATCAGTTTCTACTGGTGATAAGATAGACGATAACTTAGTCTTATTCATTTCATAACATATCTTAAGTTGATTGAATTCATTCACTTCCAACACACATTGGGGTGAGCTTTTGCCCTCATAGCAGAATAGGACATTTCGAGATAATCCCCTACCTTACTCCAATCATAAGGCAGCTTTTCCTAACTGTCGTGAGCTTTTAGTCATCATAGTGGTATAGGACTTACGTGGTAAACCCTACCGCACCCAAATCATTGACTAGCTTTCGACACACCCTTTTTATTCATTTAATTCAACTTTTTCATTTGACAATAAGTCACGTGGTACTTATCACATTCAAACGTCTAGATATTCACAGTATCTCATACTACGGATCTTAATACAAACTACCATAAATCTCACGATATATACGTAGCACTAAGCACACGACTTATAAGACAATCAGAAATCACTCGTCCAAAAGGGGTATAACTTTATAAATAGCTCATCATTCACTATGGCACGTGAAAAATAAACCTTGGTGAAACATCTAACCTATGGAATATATGGCATAAAGCATCGATGAATATAACAAACCGAACAACAACACGCATTGCTCACTCGAGACAAAACAAAAATTTTGAAAATTTGGCTCATTTAGCTTAGCATAGAAATAATATCATGTAAGCAAATGTGTAGATACATATAGCTTATTCCCCTCCCCCACACTTAAATGACAACATGTCCTCATGTTGTGCAGAATAAAAGAAAAAGAAAACTTAGCTGATTGTATGCCGAAAGGGAACAATTCTGGAACGGACGCGTTCCGATCCAAAAATGCTCGAAGATATCGCAGATCGTGGACCATCCACCGGAAAACTGACACCGTCTGAAACTCACAAACGCTATCAAGACTATCCTGCACACTTGACAAACACGAAAAGTATCTCGGGGACAGGGGGAATTATATCATATCGTACAAAAGTGATAAAGAAAGAGAAATCGAGATTGAAAAGCATCCACAAGAAGCTCAAAGAAATGCCATTCAAAACATTAATCCAACCCCTTATTAAAACAAAAACTTTAAATACAAAAAACTAGAAAAGATAAAAACCGAGCCTACAAGAAACCGACAAGAGCTCGAAAAGGAAAACTAAGAAATACACAAAATAAAACAAAAACGAAAGAAAATAGTGGGTTGCCTCCCACCAAGCGCTTTATTTAACGTCGTCGCCCGACGCATTGAAAGCTCACTGGATCAGGCCATTTAACTTTTCTCGCCAGCCACTACCTCGTGTAAGCTCTCATCAGTAGTGTGGCTACAGAAACAAGCAGCGAACACAAGGGGTTAATTCTTTAATAGCCCTCCAAACACGCTTGAACTTCCCCATGGTCGATTTCTTCTTTGCCAGCTTCCTCTTAAGTTGTTGCTCTTTGAAAAACTCTTCCATATCCCAACTACCTGCTAGAACTTCTTCTGATTCACCACAACCGTCATCCTCGAAAAATAAGTCGGGCGAGAACTCGTCAAACTCATCGACTTTAGGGGTGCTACACCCGAGGATATCGAGAAATCGAACACCAAAGGCTTTACCTTGGGTTCACCAATGTAATGCTTGCATCTCCGACCATTCACTCGGAACGGTTGATCGCCATAACCGCGCAACTCTAGAACGCCTCCAGGAATGATTTGGAGAATCTCGAAAGGACCGGACCAACGTGTCCTCAACTTGCCAGAAACAAATGCAACCCGGAATTGTAAAGTAACACTTGCTCTCCGACTTTAAATTCTCGCTTCTTAATTTTCGCGTCGTGGAGGAGTTTCATCTTTTCCTTACTAATCCCGGCACTCTCGTAAGCCCGGAGTCTAAATTCATCAAGCTCATGCAACCGCCGCAGCCGGTGTTTGCCACAGATCGGGAGTCGAAGTTCAAAAACTTGGTAGCCCAATACGCCCCGTGCTCTAACTCAACCGGCAGTGGCACGATTTACCATAAACCATTTGGTAGGGTGATGTACCCATGGGGGTCTTATAGGCGTATCCTATATGCCCATAGTACATCATCCAACTTTAGACTCCGCCTTTTCTATGACCGTTCACCGTTTTCTCCAGATCTTCTTCAAGCTCGGTTGCTTCGCTCAACTCCGACCACTAGTCATCGGATGATATGGTGTGCCGCTTTGTGACGAACACCATACTTCTCGAGGACTTTTTCCAAAGGCCGGTTACAAAAGTGCGTCCCTTCATCACTAATCGTGGCACGTGGACATCCAAACCTCACAAAGATATTCTTCTTTAGAAAATTCATGACCGTTTTATGATCATTGAGAGGAGTGGCTATTGCCTCCACCCATTTCGATACATAGTCTACGCAGACTAAGATGTATTTATTCCCACAGGAAGATGGGAATGGACCCATAAAGTCAATCCCCCATACATCAAAGACTTCGCATTATAGGATGGGTTTCAAAGGCATGTCAAACAGCCTTGTCAGAGTACCGGTTCTTTGGCACCTATCACAAGATTTACAGAAAGCTTCCGTGTCCTTAAAGATCATGGGCCAGTAGAAACCGGACTGGAAGATCTTCTCAACCGTTTTCCAAGGACCAAAGTGACCACCCGTGGGTCCACTATGGCATTGCTCGATTATATCGCGTTGCTCAGATTCAGGAACACACCTCCTTAGCAAACCATCTTTACAAATTTTGAAGAGGAAAGGTTCATCCCAAACGAAAGATTTCATATCAGAGAAGAACTTTTTCTTCTCCTGATAAGACATTTCGGGATCGAGATAACGGGCATGAAGGTAGTTCACAATGGAAGAATACCATGGAACATCGGGAGGACAACCGTTTATCAACATAATGTTTTCTAGAGGAAAGTAAAGATCTATATCATCTGGTTCATCCTTTCCCTCATTTAACATTCTAGAAACGTGATCCGCCACTACATTTTCACTGCCCTTTTTGTCCTTAATTTGAACGTCAAACTCTTGTAGGGTCGCATCCAACGCAAGAGGCGCGGTTTAGCCTCTTTCTTGGTCATGAGATAGCGCAAGCGCGGCGTGGTCGGCCCACACGATCACTTGAGCTCCCAACAAGTAACTACGAAACTTGTCCATAGCAAAGACTACGGCCGGTAGTTCCTTTTCGGGGTCGTGTAGTTAACTTGAGAAGGATTTAGTGTGTGATCGGCATAATAGATAGGCCGGAACTTTCCGTTAAGCTTTTGCCCTAAGACCGCACCAACCGCATAGTTGGATGCATCACACATAAGCTCAAAGGGTAGGTTCCAAATCGGGCGATATAAGAATTGGAGCAGAGATCGCCTACTCTTAAGCTCCCCAAACGCGCGCTTGCAATTCTCATCAAAATCAAAAGTAACGTCTTCTTTGAGTAAAGTAGACAGGGGCTTGGCAATCTTTGAAAAGTCCCGGATGAACCTCCTATAGAAGCCGACATGTCCGAGAAAACCTCGGACCTCCCGAACATTCTTAGGATAACTCATCTTCTCAATAGCTTCAACCTTGGCCCTATCTACTTCTATACCTTTGGCTGACACTTTGTGGCCAAGGACTATGCCTTCATCTACCATGAAATGGCATTTTTCCCAATTAAGCACTAAGTCCTTTTCCACACATCTAGACAACACCCGATCAAGATTATCGAGGCAATCATCGAAGGATTGACCAAAGACCGAGAAATCATCCATAAAAATCTCCATGCACATTTCAACTAGCCCGTCAAAGATTGCCATCATACACCTTTGAAAGGTGGTCGGGGCATTACAGAGACCAAATGGCATCCGCCCGTAGGCGAATGTCCCATAAGGGCAAGTGAAAGTGGTCTTCTCTTGGTCAACAGGATCGATGGGTATCTGGAAGTATCCCGAATATCCATCCAGAAGCAAGAGAATGCGTGCCCCGCCGTACGCTCAAGCATCCGGTCAATGAATGGAAAGGGGAAATGATCTTTCACAGACCTCATTGAGCCTTCGATAATCGATACATACTCGTATCCAAGAACGAGCCTCAATGCTATCTCTTCTCCCTTCTCATTCTTCTCAATAGTAATTCCACCTTTCTTGGGAACTACTTGAGTTGGGGATACCCACTCACTGTCTGCAATGGCATAAATGATACCCATATCTAGAAGCTTTATAATTTCCTTCTTGACTACCTCTTGCATGTGAGGGTTGAGCCTTCTCTGAGGCTGTCTAACTCGTTTTGCACCCTCCTCAGTCTTGATCTTGTGCATACAGATGTCGGGAGATATCCCTCGGATATCTCCCACCTCGCCATCCGAAGGCTTTCTCATTTTTGCGCAAGACGTTTAACAGTTTAAGCTCTTCTATTCGAGATAGCTTGGCAGAGATGATCAAAGGAAGCTTGTCACCTTCTCTCAGAAATACATACTTAAGATGTTTAGGCAACGGCTTCAGAATCAAGTCTACAGGGGGTTCCTCTAGACTTGATTTAAGATCTCCACTCCTCAACTCAACATCGTTGAGTTTACTTAGTGGCCCTACTGCCAAAGCTTCTTCTCTTAGCCCATCCTCAAAATCAGCTGCTAATTGATCTAGATTGACCACACCATGATTGTTCGCATTATCGATCAATCGCTCATATTCTCGCTTTACAAACCCAAGACTTGCTTATCCATGAAGTCATTGAAGTCATCAGACGTCTCCTCAATGGAACAGCCGGTTGGAGAACCGGAGGGTACTTGAATAGATTTAGAAACACTATAGCTCACCTCTTGGTCACCAACTCGGATAGTTACTTTCCCACCATCACAATCGATGATGGCTCTAGTCGTAGATAGGAAAGGTCTTCCAAGAATCGAGGGACATTTTCATTTTTCTCCATATCTAAGACATACCAAGTCAACGGGAAAGGTAAACCTACCAACTTGAACCAATACGTCCTTTAGATCCCCGAGGCTTTCTTTGAAGATCTATCGAACCGCAAGTTCATGGTAGTGGGTTCTAGAAGACTTTGTAAACCCAAATGCTTGCAAATAGATAATGGCATCAAGCTTATGGATGCACCCAGGTCACATAAAGAATTTGGAAAGACTAGGCCTCCCATCTGCAATGTGAGCACGAATTTTCCGGGGTCACCTCTTTTGATTGGTAAGTCTGGATAATTGATCATTGAACAATCCTCACCAATTGCATGATCCATTTCTGCTAACTTCTTCTTCGGAGAAACAACATCCTTTATGAATTTGGTGTACTTAGGCATCTCTACCAAGACATCTGACAATGGAAGATTAACCTGAGTATTTTTCAACAAATTAACCACCTTTTCGTACTTCTTATCTTTGCTCAATGGGATGTTGCTCTTTCTGGGTGGAAAGGGAAGCTTTTTCAAATCATCCTCGGAAATACTTTCTTTGAGGAAGCACTGACAGCTTTGTCTGCCATGTCTTTCCATCGAACCGTCTTTCCATCGAACCGTCTTTCCATCCTTTTTGTTAGTCAGGGGATCAGCCACCTGACCATCATTTAACTCATCAATCCTCAGGGGATCAGCCACCTGAGGATCCTCAATTATTTCACTTCTCAGGGGAACAGCCACCTGAGGACATCCGATCGATTCTTTATTCCTCAAGGGATATAGCCACCTGAGGAATCTCAACTCTTTCTTCTATCGGGGATCAGCCACCTGATTTGCCTTCTGCAGCCAAGGGGACGATGGGTGCTCAACTTCCCCTCCTGCCTCATCGCGGGCGGGAGGGGCTAGTGGTTTCCCCGGAAGCCGGGGGGACCACTCACCGAGTGCCACTTCTTAAATTCATCGCACCGGCCTCCTCTTTACCGTATTGCATTGTTGGCACGAGGTCGCGTGCATTGGTCGTTGCTTATATCGGCCCGAGCGACTTGACCGCCTCTTGGGTTTTTCTCGCAAAACCGGCGATGCCCCGGGGGTCTTGACGCTAGCCGCTCGCCCAATTGCCCTATTTGTCTCTCAAGACTTTTTATTGTCCTACTTTGCTCCTCCAACTTGGTTTCGAAATTGTTGGAGTGGGAGGGGCCTTGAGAGTCCCGATGATTTTGAGGGAGAGGCCGATTGACCGATTTGGAAATGTAGAATTAGAATTGGCGGGCCAATTCGATTGAACCTCGGGTTGGAAAAATTTGAGCTTTGGTTCGAACATAACCAGGGTTTCTATTGAAATTTGAATTCGGATTAAATCCTCGATTGATTAAACCCTTGGTTTTGGAAATTGTTCTCGCCGAGAAAGCATTGACTACCGCCGCAGAAAGCATTGACTTCCGCATTCTCGCCCAATCATGGGACGAAGCGAGCAAGGTGTGCCCCATGCTATCACATACTTGGCATGTGATTGGATTATGCTGTCCATAGTCATGAACAGCATTGACTTGCTGAGCAGAGGGGGAAGAAAATTGACATTGGCCATTCAGACAACAAGCTTCACGGTACAGAACTTGAGAGTTTTGTGAAGGTGAAGGAGCCTGATAACTCGGATTTGAGAAGTTTTGAGAAGCTGTCATTTGAGAGGTTTCCATTTGCTTCTGCAACATGGCAACGAGATTTTGCATAGTCACCTCTTCGATCTTGGGAGGCGGAGGAGGTGCTTGAATGGCTTGATAAGAGGGGGCATAATTGTACTTGGCAATGTCCTCGAACAGCGCCCACCCCTCATCAGGTGTTTTCTTGAGAAATGCCCTACCAGAGGAACTATTGACCATGCCCTTGGTGAGCTCGGTCAATCCACCGAAGAAAGTATGGACTTGCTTTTTCTTTGGCAAGCCATGATGGGGACACTTGCGCAGAGAGAGACTTAAACCTTTTCCACGCATCAAAGAATGACTCATTTTCCAAATTCGACGGAATGTGAAGATTTCGTTCGTACAATGGGCTCGTTTTTGAAGGAGGAAAGTATTGACTTAGAAATTCCTTCTCGAGCTCACCCCACGTAGTGATGGATTCGAGAGGGGAGAGAGTGATACCACTCGAGTGCCTCCCCCCGTAAGGAAAATGGAAATAGTTTAAGCTTGATGGCATCCTCACTTACACCTTGGATACGGGTAGTACCGCATATTTGCAAGAATGTGTGTAAGCGAGTGTGGGGGTTTTCGATTGGAAACCATGGAAAATTGATGCATGCCGCATCATCCGAATAAGTCCGGGTTTAAGCTCGAAGTTTGGAGCGAATGGTAGGCATGACGATAGCCGGGTTTATGGTGACCGTACCGGGCATGGCATAGTCGGCCAACGTCCGTCTATCTTCCGCCGCCATTATTATTATGTCTTTGATTTCTCCCGCAAGATATTGCTCAAATTCTTGATCAGAAACCTAAACTACGAAAAATTTAAAACAGAAAAACAGAAAATACTAAAAAGGCAAGAAAAAAAACGTGTTGAAATCTTCTGAGCCCAAAATGGAATGGAAAACAGTGGATTTTGACCTCGAAAACGGTCGGACGGCCTTTGGCCGTCCGCCACGTCGTCGGCGTCGGAACGAGCTTTCCGAATTGGGGTCCTGCGCGCCAATCCGACACTCGAGCCGAAAGTTATGGCCAAAATACTAAAGAGTGCTAAAACGATCCCTTTTTATCCAAGAGTTCGATTGTTAAAAATGTGGGGTCAGATAATTCAACCTTAGATGTCACCGAATCAACGTGGAAACTAGAAAGGATAGAAACAAAAAACCCTACCTACGAAAAGACACTGAAACAGGAGGACAGACGGGCGTTTGGAAATCCGAACGCTCGTCCGGAAGGCCGACGAACAGACGGGCGTCCAAATTTGATGGACGTTCGTCCGACCGCTTTTCGAATGGACGGGCGTTCAAAATATGAACGCTCGTCCGCAGTCGAATTTGATACAGGGGTTGAAGAATTTTCGGTGGACGGGCGTCCAAAGAAACTAAACGCTCGTCCGACTAGAGCAAGAACCGGACGGGCGTCTCGGTAAAACGGACGCTCGTCCAACTGGCGTAAACGTTTAGAAAACAGAGAGTGACAAACGAAAAACGAGTATAGATTAGAGCAAAAAATTTTATATTAACTACTCACAGAAACACAAATAAAACGACAGATAAACGAACAAAAACGACTAAACTACTAACTACAAACAGAAACTGAAAAGATCTAACCTAAAAACAAGAATTGAAAACAAACTAAAAACAAAAACAAAAACTAGGCAACCGTCCGGTTCCCCGGCAACGGCGCCAAAAACTTGTCCCGGATTTTATCAATACAAAACAACAAGTAATAAACCGGTTAACCTCAAGTGCAAGGATCGTAGTGTAGAGGCTATGCCGGGTCGATCTTACGGGGAACTAGACTGTTGTGAACCCTAGCTTTTGTTTTTAACTAATTATTGTCACGAAAACTAACCTAAACCGGGAACTAAAACCGGACAAACATGCTGAAAATAAACTAGACAGAGGATGAAATCCAAAGCTAGGAAAGATTGAAAGCGATAAACTAAACTAAACTAAAGTGCAGAAAAAGTAAACTAATCTAACAATTCAAGTTCAAAGGATTAAAATCAAATTATAACGAACGAACAAGCAATTGATCCACCTATCCTATCAACATTCAATTCTAATTCGGATTAATTCGTGATCTCCACTCAAGTCGTGATTCACCTAATCGAAGGCATAAACTCCTACTCCCGTAGACAAGTTCGTTTCCTAATCTTTTATCTTTCGATGTTAAAGATTACGTCTTTCTAACCTAGGCGTGAAATCTTTCAATTTCTAATCTAGACAATCAATCTAATAACTCTCGTTTTAATTAGATCAAATATCTATTCTTTTAGCATGGTGATCTAATGTTTATATGATTTTCATCAATACAACAATCATAAAGCAAACATCTTTCGATACGACTTGCAATAAAACAATGTAAAGCATGATAAAAGAAACAAACTTGAGATAGAAACTCACAAATCAATCACGAATCAAACCGAATTGTTGATGGACGGCTTCACAACGCTTGTTCAAGAGGGTTTAGCCTCTTAACATCCTTGTTGCAACTCGAATTGATGAAATAAAAGACATGAATCTATATAATCTAATCTAGGAATTAAATTGCATAAACTGGGGGAAGTTTATGTGAAACCGCAGCCTGAGCCGCCCCTAAGATATTAGGGTTCGAATTATATGTATGAGATGGAAAATCTCGTCGCTTTAAATAGAGAAATAAGGCGGCCGGGGGTATGGCGGTGATGGACGCCCGTCCGGGTCACGTCTATAGGCTCGAATGTAAATCGCACCTCCGAACGCTCGTTTGCGGTGTTCGTACGCCCGTCCGGTCGACGCCATGTTAAACGCTCGTCTAGCCGGACCAACTTCGAATTTCTTGATCTTTATCTCATCTTCTTCTAGCTCATTATATCTTTATCTCTTTGATCATCGCATTTCGAACTTCATCAACTTTTGATCACCATTTGAGTCGAGAAAATGCATCTACACGACATCAAAAACATCGCAAAGTGTAACATAATTCCAATAAACATAAAATCACCAAGTCAACACATAATTTAATCACTTTCGCAATTAGACCCTTAAAAGCATCACTTGCTTAATATTTCCATATAAAGGCCAATTCTTATGCAAATAATATAAATATGGGGAAAATCATCGTAAAATATATCGTTATAAAACGTACAAAATCACCCTTAACACTTCCGTTTGCTTTCATTTGATACGACGTAGTAGAGGCTTACGTGTAATATTATTTATTTAATATTATGCGTGCCGAACGTTTCGATTTCCGGATAAGGACTCGGTGTCCGGAAACGGGGCGTTACAGTTGGTATCAGAGACAAAGCGTTCCTTGCTTTACTAGGCTTCTTTTCCTTAAGATAAGTTCTTAGACCACTTAGTGACATTCTGATCTCCATTGATCTCTCAGAATGGTAGTAACCCGAAGAGGTGTTTTTGGAGTTGGGAGTTCTAGAGTTGTACCAGAGGCTAGACAGAATCCGAATGAAGCAACGATTGTTGGAAGAGTGAAGAGTTGATCAGCTAAGACTTCATTTGAATCAGGAACTACCTCAGAATGTTGGTTCTCTTGTACAAAAGGATGTTACCTTTGTGGAGACAATGGACATATTGCAAAATTTGGTCCTATAAGAGGTATTTGAAGGAATCAAGGAAAACCATCGAAGAAGTGAAAGTTAACCAACAAAGGTGTTTTCTTTGGACGCAGTCATACCAAGCATCTTTTAGTTTGTTTATTTACCTTAAGTACTTTATGACATGAATCAATTCACATTGAAAAAGTGAAAAAGTTAATGAACCTACTTTTAGATACGTCAGTAATGTACAACTTAGCTATACTAACTATCAATAGCATAAGAGGTTAAAAGTTTTGGTACTAAGAAATAAGAGGGTTGGAAAGTTAGATAAGCTTACCTTCCAACCATTAGGAAATCTTGCGGACACCATCCGGGTAAGTATCTATAGAGGGTTGTTCGTTGGTTTGAATTTGGTTTCAGCTGTCAAGAGTTGGTTTTGGGTTTGGAAAGTTGTAGATCTTCGGTTCTTGGGTTGGTTAGATCAAGTGGTTGTTGAAGATTCAAGTTTGATCAAGTGAAGCTTCTGTTTGAGTGAGAGATGAAGAGAGAATGTGCTAAGGAACTTAAATGGTGTGTTTATAATGAAGGGTGTTAAAGGTTTAGAAAGTGACAAACTATGGTTAATTCTTTGGGTCTAGTGCAAAGGAGTAATCACCCACCATCCAAAGTAACAGGGGAAGTGGAATATGGAATGGTTAGTGAGTTGTCATAATTTTACGGCCTATACAGAAAGGAATATGAGTATTATATAAAGAGAAAATGTTTAGATAATGGAGTTTTCCAGGTGGTGTAAAAATTTTGGAATTTTTGGACGAGAGGAAGTTGGTCAAAACCAAGTTTCTTTGCGGTGTACATGAGCTGTCAGAATTTCCAGATTTTTACCCCTGAGTTGAGTTGCAGATTGTGACCAAACGGAATTGAATTTAGACATGGTTCGAAGATAAGATTCATAGACAAAAGAGTCCTCTGCAACATGTCAAAAATTCAGGTCATTTGAAGATGTTTAGCCTATTAAGAACAGAAGAATAAGTGAAGGTGTCACTGCAGAATATCTGGACAGAGTGTCTGATAGTAAAGTGGACTTTCTGAACAAACCGTGTGGATTATGAAGTTGATGCGATTATTGCGAAGAGAGGAATTGTAGATAAGACTTATCAAGATAATGTTTACAAGCCTAGTAAGAAGAGTCACCCTATAATTTCAGCAGTTAAGGCTATAAGAGCTTGTAAGAAGGGTTGTGAAGGCTACTTGTTGTACGCAATGGATGTGGAACAAGTGAAGCCTAGGTTAGAGGAAACTCCTATAGCAAGAGAGTACCCTAAAGTGTTTCCGGAAGAGTTACCGGGAAACATGCCGGATAGAGAGATTGAATTTGAGATCAAGTTGATACCAGGAGCGGCACCAATTGCCAAGGCACCCTATAGAATGGCACCGGCTGAATTGAAAGAGTTGAAAGCTCAACTTAAGGATATGCTCGAGAGGAATATAATTCAGCCTAGTACTTCGCCTTGGGGAGCCCCAGTGTTGTTTGTGAAGAAGAAAGATGGTAGCATGAGGATGTGTATAGATTACGAGCATTGAATAATCTTACCATCAAGAACAAGTACCCTTTGCCGAGGATTGATGATTTGTTTAACCGGTTGCAAGGCAAGAGAGTGTTTTCCAAGATCGATCTTAGGTCGGGTTATCATCAATTGAAGATCAAGGTAGCAGATATACCGAAGACGGCATTTAGTACGAGATATGGACATTATGAGTTCTTAGTCATGCCTTTTGGACTCACTAATGCTCCATCTGCATTTATGGATTTAATGCAGCGTGTTTTCATGCCATACTTGGATAAGTTTGTGATAGTGTTCATAGATGATATCCTAGTGTAATCTAAGGATGAGAAAGAACATGAAGAACACTTAAGGATAGTGTTGGATACCTTGAAGAAGAACCAGTTGTATGCTAAGTTCTCGAAGTGCGACTTTTGGTTGGATCAAGTAAGTTTCTTGGGTCATGTCATTTCTGGAGATGGCATTAAGGTTGATCCTGCGAAGATCAAAGCAGTTGAGAAGTGGTCCAGACCGACTACAGTTTCAGAGGTTAGAAGTATTCTCGGTTTGACTGGCTATTATAGGAAATTTGTACAGGATTTCTCCAAGATAGCTACACCACATACCTGGCTCACTCAAAAGAATGTGAAGTTCGAGTGGACCAGTGAGTGCTAAGAGGCTTTTTCGGACATTGAAATCGAAGTTGACTACAGCCCCAGTTTTGGCAGTTCCGGAGATCTTTGTTAATTATGACGTTTATACAGATGCTTCAGGACAAGGTTTGGGTTGTGTGTTGATGCAAGGAGGGAAGGTAATTGCTTATGCATCTAGACAGTTGAAGGTGCATGAGAAGAATTACCCAACCCACGGCTTGGAGTTAGCAGCGGTTGTGTTTGCCTTGAAGATTTGGAGGCACTACTTGTATGGAGTTAAGGCCAGGATCTTCACCGATCACAAGAGCTTGAAGTATTTCTATACCCAAGAAAATCTGAATATGAGACAAAGGAGATGGTTAGAGTTTGTTAAGGATTATGACTTAGACATTCAGTACCATCCGTGTAAAGCAAACGTAGTAGCAGATGCCTTGAGTAGGAAAAGTTTTTGCAATTTCAAGTGTTGAAGATGTGGCAGAGAGGTTAGATGGGCTGAAAATCCAGAGTTTTGATCAGATTGAAGAACGGCAGTTTGTGGCACCGTTGTTAGCAAGGTCCGAGTTGATGGACGATATTCGGGAAAAGCAAGACGAAGACCCAGTTTTGGTTGACTTGAAGCGAGTTGCAAGAGAAAAGCCTACAGTTGGTTACGTGTTAGACAAGAATGGAAACCTTTGGTACCAGGATCGTTTGTGTGTGCCTAATGTTGGTGATTTAAGACAGAGAGTCATGGAAGAGGCACATAGAATCGCTTTTGCAGTTCATCCGGGAGCTACTAAAATGTACAGAGACTTGAAGGAAAGGTTTTGGTGGCCCTCGATGAAACTGGAAATTGCTAAGTTTGTGGCAGAGTGCGATATCTGTCAGAAGGTTAAAGCGGAGCATAGAATACCAGGGGGAATGCTTAAGCCCTTGGATATCCCTGAATGGAAATGGGATAAGATCACGATGGATTTCATCACCCGTTTACCTAAGACAAAGGGCGGACATGATGCGATTTGGGTGATTGTGGATAGATTGACCAAATCCGCTCATTTCTTACCATATAAGGTTGATATGTCCCTGAAGAAGATGACGACACTATACTTGGATAATATAGTGAAGTTACACAGAGTACCTATCTCGATAGTTTCGGATCGTGATTTGAGGTTCGTCAGTCGGTTTTGGAAAAGTTTACAAGCATCTTTTGGAACAAAGTTTGATTTGAGTACGGCCTTTCATCCTCAGACAGATGGACAGTCTAAGAGGACCATCCAAACACTTGAAGATATGTTGAGAGCTTGTGTGTTGGAAGTAGGCGGATCATGGGATGATTACCTACCGGTAGCGGAGTTTGCTTACAATAACAGTTATCATGCAAGTATAGGCATGCCACCGTTTGAAGCTTTGTATGGAAGAAGATGTAGAACGCCGATATTTTGGGATGAAGTCGGGGAAAGACAAATCATTGGGTCGGAATTGGTTGAGCAAGCCAAATAAAGAGTTCAGTTGGTTAAGAAGAATCTGAAGGCAGCACAAGATAGACAGAAGAGTTGGGTAGATGTAAGAAGAAGACCTCTTGAGTTTGAAGTTTGTGAAAGAGTGTATCTTCGAGCTTCACCAATGAAGGGAGTGAAAAATTTTGGACAAAAGGGAAAGCTAAGCCCGAGGTACGTCGGACCTTTTGAGATTTTGGAATGAATTGGACCGTTGGCTTATAAGCTTAGACTACCGGAATCCAAGTCGAGAGTCCACAACGTGTTTCATGTTTCGATGTAGAAGAAGTGCTTGACCAAGACGTATGTTGAGACTACGGTTGATCCGGAGATTCTTCAAGACAATCTTTCGTATGATGAGGCACCGATCAGAATTTTGGACCGGAAGGAAAAGATGATTAAAAGAAGGATGATTCCTTTGGTTCTGGTGCAATGGAGCAATCATTCACCGGATGAAGCTACTTGGGAAGTTGAGGACGATATGATCAGCGAGTTCCCAGATTTTATGGACTTACCAAGTATGTTCTAGTTTCGAGGACGAAACTCCTTTAAGGGGGGAAGAATGTAATATTCCGATTTTCGGGAAAGGGCAGACGTGTCATTTAGCGAAAACGAAATATTGGGTTCGGTTCCTTTTACTCGGAGTTTAAGTATTTATTATTTATATATATATAATCTCGAAAATTATATGTATATTAAGGAAGGAAATCTGATTGTTATTAGGAGGGTGATTAATGAAAATCAGTGAATTAGGTAATTATGAGATTTTTTCTATTTAAGGGAAAATCAACCTAATCACACCCTTAAGATTTTAATCTGATTTTTCACCTCCAAAATTCGAGTTGCTGTGTGTAAGAGAAATAGGAAGAGGCTGAGATACTTTCATCGATATCTAAGTCAATTCTAAATTGTTTTCAGTTTCGAAAGAAGCATCGGAATCGTCATAAGGAGAGCGTCGTTCTTGTAGCAGAAAGTTGGAGCTTTTTCTCAAGGTATGAAACTCGAATTACCTGCTGTTTTGATGAGTTTTGATGGATCAAAACTCATACCTTTCGTAGTTTAATCGTTTGGAATCGTGTGATCGATTTGTGATGCAAATCCGGATTGATCATATAGGTTTGTTGCAGAAAAGAGATCGTTTTGCTGTTGTCTTTTCTGAGCTTTGGATTTTGGAATAGCTTGCTTAAGGTAAGAAGCTCTTCCTACAATCTAATTATGGTTGGGAGTAGTTAGATCACGTTTTTGAAGCGTTTTCATACCAAGAATTTACCTAGATGTTGATTATGGAATAAGGGGTGTTAGGACATGAGAAAGTTTTGATTTTCATGTTGTTTTTCTGCTATTTTTCTGAGTTTTTGATGTTGAACATGTTTGGATTGGTGTAGAGATCGAAAAAGTGCATAAAAGCGTGTTTTAGGGTGTTTGGTGCGCCCAATGTGCGCACATTGATTAGCGAAGCAGTGCGCACATTGCCGGCGAATGTTACCGTAGATGGATAGCTTCGGAGTGTGCGCACATTCCCCCGGAATGTGCACACACCGGCCGGGCTGAATGTAAAATTTCGCCCAATGTGCACACATTCCCCCGGAGTGTGCGCACATTTCCCCTGTTTTGATAAATAAGCTATTTTAAGATATGTTTGGGATTTTTAAATGTTGTTTCTTGATATAATAACATTAATTAACCATAAACAAGCTTCGATTGAACTTCCGATTCGTTCAGTTAAAACACCGAATGTACTCTTAAAGGGAGTTGAAGTTCGGATCCGTCGGAAGGGCATGAAAGGGCTTGTGCTTTGATGAACTAGAGTTCACCAATGTCTATGTAATTGATAGGATGTGATGTCTAGTTGTCTAAGTGAGGGAGTAGAGTTGATAGGGTGAGTTTCATTCTGAAAACACTTAGGTGGTTAGTTAATTCACATTAATAATTACATACGTGTAGATAAAAGCTAAAACGTCATTTATTCTCGGTTAGGCACTATTTCATATCGGCGATGTGATACGTTCAAAAAGGTGAACAACGCTACTGGCCTTAAACGGCTGAAGGGTAGTGGAGGAAATTCATCGGACGTATACGCATACCGGGGAGACCCCGGAGCTAATCGGTGCTAATCACCGTTAGTTAGCAAATATATCTTCAGGCTGATGAACGCCATGCACAGTGCCCTTGAGTAGTGATGTAACAAAGATAAGCTAAGTTAGAAACGTTTAGTCATGACGTGTTGATGGACACGGAGTGAACCCGTAATTGAGTCGGTCTCACTAAGATAATATCTTTAATAATAACCTTAATTGAATTGTAGCTTCTACTTCTTACTTTGTACAATGTACTTACCTCAAATGCATGTTTATTTATGTGTTTGGGGGTGAGAAGACGAGCAGGTTAGTGGAGATTTCGAGGAGGACTTCGATGATGACGTTTGAGGACGCTGGAGTTGAAGACCTTGTTTACTATTTATCATTTATTTCATTTATGCCTTAGACATGGATTTTATTGGATTCTGTAGTTTACTTCTAGTACTTTTGGATTCGTTGGTTTCATTTCGAATGTAATAAAGTTACATTTCCTCTTTAGTTCTTTATTTCTATTCTGAGATGTTTGAAAAAAATTACCCGAGTCTTTTTAGCTTCCGTTTGCTTTCATTTGATACGACGTAGTAGAGGCTTACGTGTAATATTATTTATTTAATATTATGCATGCCGAACGTTTCGATTTCCGGATAAGGACTCGGTGTCCGGGAACGGGGCGTTACAGTTTTGTTCCTATCCTGAAACTTGTGCGGAGTTCAGCTAACTCAACTGAGTATAAGTCAATATACTGACTTATATTTGGTCTTGTTAACTGGCAGCGGATAAATCTAGCCTTTAGTGTCATAGATGTGACAATAAAGATCTGAATCTCCTATGTATCAGTTACATCCTGACTCTGTGTCTGACGTTTGCTGAGTGTGAGGATAACAAGAATTAAATCAATCACAACAGGAATATATAGATGCATAAAGTAAATCAACACAAGATTTGTTTATGGAAGTTCCGGGTGGTGTAATCCCGTACGTCTCCCCTTCTCCTGTGGTGTAGGAGGTAACACTAGAATCTTGAGATAACCGTTACAAAATCCTAGTACTATGACAGTCCTTCATGACACCCTAGTTTCACTGTCTACACATATTGAAGAAAGGTAGGATTGCTCCCTTCATTCTGCACACTGATCTTTCGGAGGTGGGATTGCTCCTTCACCAGCTCACCACTAACACAAACACAGTCCGCAGACTGCACCAACAGCTATGGAAACCAAGTTGCAACCGTATGAAGAAATGTGGAATTGCTCTCTTCAAACTATGCACATCCAACCCTTTTTCAAGGTTAGGTTTATAATTAATCAAAAGATTAATTCAATGAGCTTTCTGATTCTTCTGGATCTGGCTTTGTAGCTCCAAGATGCCTTCTTTCCCCCTTAATGGGTTACTGGATCTTTCTTTGAAATCTTCAAGGCAATTATGTTGGCCTCCCATTTTCTAGATATATTATCTGATTTTCTGGATGAGGATCTGGACCTTTGGATATGTGCTTGTAAAGCTCTTTTTCTGATCCTTCTCCTCCTTCCTCCTGGTGATTCTCTTGTGTATTTATAGGGGCGATGTAACGGTCACTAGCTCTTGTAGCTGTTACACTTTTCGTTTAGCCAACGTTCATATGTACGACCTTTGTCATATTGTTAATTCAAGTTTAAACAAGGCCTTAACTCAGTTTTCTACTCTACTTCAAAACTGAGTACCTTGTGTACTTAACATCTGACTTTAATTGACTAAGTCATAGTACACCATTCTGTCTCTTCTTTTCTTGGTAACTGATAATCTTTGTCCTTAAGATTATTCAGTTTTACATGATCTATAGTTCAGTTTCAGGTCACCACAGACTTGCCTGAACCCTGACTTATAGTCACGACTTAATCAGCTTTTAACTGAGTTTGCCACCTCAGTTCTTCAGTCTTCTATAACTGAGTCTGTGTCCCTCAGTTCTTCAGTCTTCTGTAACACAGTTTCCTAGTTATCTTAGTTTTCTAGATGTGACTCAGTTCACTTGTTGTGACTCAGCTGTTCGTCTAGTGCCTATTCTATTACAATGCTTGTCTGAAACAACCTATACAATGTTCAGACTCTAGATAGAACTTATACATTTTCTCTAGACCATTTCTTGCTTCATCTTCCATTATGCACTATAACAGTTAGTTATGACTTCATCATCATGGGTTGTAAGTGATTACGTGACGAATCATCATCAAAACATAAATAATATTTCCAACAATTTCCCCCTTTTTGATCATGTATCATAACCCTTCCTAAAAGCAATAATAAAGGAATAATGCAAGAAATCATAACAAATCAAATTAAGATAACAAGTAAAACAACTGAGTCCATTACAAGGTTAAAGTTGAACCAAACTGAGTTAAAACTGGATAAATTACATCTTTTCTTTTTCAAAAGCCAACACCTTTTCTCCAAGAAAAATGCCTCTTTTGGTTTCCAGAAGTCTTCTTTCTTTCCCTTCTACAACTGATTCACCATCTCTAGGCTTGATCTCCAGATATTCACTGATCAACTGATTAGCCTCTTCATTGTCTTGGTTCTTGAGTTTGATCAAAATTTCCTTGATTTCTTCGCTCATCATTTTCTCCTCTTCCTCTGAAATAAGACATGGTTCTTTCCCTTTAGTCCTTTCCCCCTCAGTTCTTGTCCATGTATCTTTTGCTGCTTTTAGACTTTGTTTCAATCTGATACAGATTGCAAGTTTCTTTCTGATACTCAACACAACTTGAACTGAGGTCTCTTCATCTTTTTTGGTTCTTGTTTCAGTGAAGGTTTCTTCTTTAATCAGCTCTTCGATCAGAATGTCAATTGCTTCTTCATTCTGTTGAATAGACAATAGATCAATGGTCTGTAGATCAGTATTTATTTGTTCATCTTGTTCTTTGATCAATCGTTTGGTATAGGCCTCTTCAGCTTTCTCTTCATCAGCATTACCAGCATCACCTTCAATTTTCTCTTCCCCCTTAATTGAAGATATGCGAAAGCTTTCTTCAAATAATTTAAGTAAGGTGATGATGTTGGAATATTGATGTAGGCCTGAGTAATGTGATCATCCAATGAAATCATGCAAGTCAAAGAGCTGCTGTTGTAGAGTTTGCATCACACTTTCAATGATCTCTTCCCATCCTTTCAGTTTTTCTCCAGTTTCAATTTCTGGATGCTGAGATTCTTTAGTTGTCACTTTGCTAGTGGATGCTTCATGGGCCTGAGATGAAGTACTGACCTCAGGATAATAAAAATGAGTATCAAGAATTGTCAGTTCTTTTTCAGACTCAGCCTGGAAAAATTCAGCATCTTCCACAGCTTCTCTTTTCTCTTCAGTGTATTCCCTGTACGCAGCAGTGGGAAGTTCACTTTCCTCGCCTTTCTTCATAGTCGCTTCCTTCAGTTTCTTCAACACCTTTTCCAGTTCCATCTTCGCTTTCTTCATCATCTCTTTCAGTTTCATCTGGCTTGCTTCCTTTACTTCCTTCAGTCTCACTATCTTCAGTTTCTTCCTCAATCTGAATTATATCCTCAGTTTCAGTTTTCCTTGTCTGAATCTTTTCCCACATCCTTTTTGTCTTCTCAGAGTTTTGTCATCCAACCTTATAGTCTCACTTGAACTGGAGTCTGAAACTTCACTCCATTCTTCTTCTTCAATGATTTTTCTTTTCTTTGTCACAGTGGACACAGATTTCTGTTCAACTTTTGTTTGAGTGGGTTTGGAGATGGAGAGATGATCTAGTATCCTTTGAACTAGATAGGTGTAACCCTTTTTCAGTAAAAACTTTTCTCCAGAAGGCTTCTTTCTTTGTGCTTTCTCTTTTTCGTCCGAAACCTGTTTGATCAAATGATTGAGAACAAACTTGTTCCAATCAAATATTTCCTCAAACCAGATGGCATACATCAACTTAATTTTGTCTGTTGAGAGAGTGTAGAAATTCCTGGCATGACCGATGACATTTTTGGTCAGTAGAATCGTCAGGATTGAAAACTCTTGCTTCTGCTGATAGACGGATCCGATGAAATTCTTCTCATTCTTGTTGATTGCAGTGACGTTCCAAAGCTTATCTTTTTCTTCATTTCCAAAGATGAAAGATGAAGATCCTCCAAGTATGTCCAGGCCAAAGACTAGTGAAAGCAAATGTTCATCAACATTAATACTTTTGTCTTGAACAGTTGTCCTGAAACTTTGTCCATTGTTGGTGATTACAGCATTCTTGTAGAATTCCTTGATTGTTTCTGGGCATAAAGTAGTGACCTTTGTATCAATCAAGTTCTCCAGTCCTCGAACCTTCTTGATTTTGCTTGCAATTTGTATCGATAATGTGGAGTTTGAAAATTTTTGACAAAAATCACCCAGATTGGTGGTGATTCCATCATCAATGTTGTAACGATCCATGGATTTTCTGATTTAGAAATTCTTTGAAAGAACTTTGAATGATTTGAAGTTGATGAAACAGGATTCCGTCAAGATTGCGTTTTTCAATCGTTTTCAAAATGAGAGTCGTGTCACAATCAATGAGATTTGTAGGGATATTCATCTACTTTTTCTTTTAGATTGACACGTGGCTTCGAGTGATTTGTTATGTCAGCCCAAGCGTTAGATGGTAGCTGGAAAGTTTTATGCTTTTGACCAAATTGTCCTTCATCAGCTTGTGCATTTTCAGCTTTGTGTAGAAGTCAGTTTTTCTGAGGATTTTTGCAATAAAAACTGACTTTTCCTGCAAAACAGTTTTAAGTTTTCGTTGGTACCCATATCTTCTTGGGTCCAGCTGGATTAGTTACTGAAGCCTAATTTTCAGTTTCACTGTTGAGAGAATCAAGCCTTCTCAACTCTTTTCTAGATAAACCATTACGCTCAACTTTAGTTGATTTCACAAGGATTCTTTTAGATCTTTAATCTTTAATTTCTTTGTGTAATCCACTAGGTCTTCCAGTAACTTGATGTCTAGAGTTTATGCTCTTTGAAATCTCAAGACTGGGTAGGGGTGGGGGGTCATCATTTCTTTTGTCAATTTTGCTGAGTATTAACCTTTCAGCAAGATTTGACAACTCTGTTTCAAGAAACTCATTCCAATCTTTTACTTTGTCAAGTTCTCCATCTTTTAATTTCAGTTCCAACGTAAGTTTTTTGGTTATCTTAACAAGTTCAGAGTTTCTTTTACTGAGTTCAGCGAATGATAACTGAGTTGAAGAATGTACCTTTTCATGATGGTTTGATATAGTTTTAAGATCTGAGTGTACATCCTTTTGTTGCTCTAATGATTCTTCAAGGGTGACTTGCAACAACTTCTTTTCTTCTTCTTTTGAGAGATTTCTTTGTGATGGAACTCCTCTGGATTTGTCCATATAAACATTGAGGTTTGTATCCACCTCATCACTGAGTTGAGGTTCTGGATTTATATGCAGATTTGTCACACTGAACCTTTCAACTATTTGATTCTGAAAATCAGATACATTTTGCAAACAGTTAGTCAGGGGGTGAGTAAGCCAACTCTTAACTCTAGATGTAGTCATTGAAATCAAACTAGGTGCTTCTATAATTGATACAGTGAAGAGTCTTCAACAACTGGTTTATAACTTAAGCAGTAATAACTAGGATCTCCTCCAGAAGGAAGAACTTGCTCCGATACCAATTGTTGGTCCCTTGGAAAGGCTAACACAAGTTTAGAGGGGGGGTGAATAAACTTGTCACCAAAAACTTTCCCAAAACTGAAAAAGCCCCAGGAACTGAGTTTCTATCAAACTCAAACTGATACTCAGCTCAGTTTTGTTCCTATCCTGAAACTTGTGCGGAGTTCAGCTAACTCAACTGAGTATAAGTCAATACTGACTTATATTTGGTCTTGTTAACTGGCAGCGGATAAATCTAGCCTTTAGTGCGATAGATGTGTCAATAAAGATCTGAATCTCCTATGTATCAGGTACATGTTGGCTCAGTGTTTGACATTTGCTGAGTGTCAGAATAACAAGAATTAAATCAATCACAGCAGGAATATATAGATGCATAAAGTAAATCAACACAAGATTTGTTTATGGAAGTTCTGGGTGGTGTAATCCCGTACGTCTCCCCTTCTCCTGTGGTGTAGGAGATAACACTAGAATCTTGAGATAACCGTTACAAAATCCTAGTACTATGATAGTCCTTCACGACACCCTAGTTTCACTGTCTACACATAATGAAGAAAGGTAGGATTGCTCCCTTCATTCTGCACACTGATCTTTCGGAGGTGGGATTGCTCCTTCACCATCTCACCACTAACACAAACACAGTCCGCAGACTGCACCAACAGCTGTGGCAACCAAGTTGGAACCGTATGAAGAAATGTGGAATTGCTCTCTTCAAACTATGCACAGCCAACCCTTTTTCAAGGTTAGGTTTAGAATTAATCAAAAGATTATTTCAATGAGCTGTCTGATTCTTCTGGATCTGGCTTTGTAGCTCCAATATGCCTTCTTTCCCCCTTAATGGGTTACTGGATCTTTCTTTGAAATCTTCAAGGCAATTCTGTTGGCCTCCCCTTTTCTAGATATATTATCTGATTTTCTGGATCAAGATCTGGATCTTTGGATATGTGCTTGTAAAGCTCTTTTTCTGATCCTTCTCCTCCTTCCTCCTGGTGATTCTCTTGTGTATTTATAGGGGCGATGTAACGGTCACTAGCTCTTGTAGCCGTTACACTTGTTGTTTAGCCAACGTTCATGTGTACGACCTTTGTCGTATTGTTAATTCAAGTTTAAATAAGGCCTTAACTCAGTTTTCTACTCTACTTCAAAACTGAGTACCTTGTGTACTTAACATCTGACTTTAATTGACTACGTCAGAGTACACCATTCAGTCTCTTCATTTCTTGGTAACTGATAATCTTTGTCCTTAAGATTAGTCAGTTTTACATGATCTATAGTTCAGTTTCAGGTCACTAAAGACTTGCCTGAACCCTGACTTATAGTCACGACTTAATCAGCTTCTAACTGAGTTTGCCACCTCAGTTCTTCAGTTTTCTGTAACTGAGTCTGTGTCCCTCAGTTCTTCAGTCTTCTGTAACACAGTTTCCTAGTTATCTTAGTTTTCTAGATATGACTCAGTTCACTTGTTGTGACTCAGCTGTTCGCCTAGTTCTTATTCTATTACAATGCTTGTCTGAAACAACCTATACAAGGTTCAGACTCTCTCTAGACCATTTCTTGCTTCTTCTTCCATTATGCACTATAACAGTTAGTTATGACTTCATCATCATAGGTTGTAAGTGATTACGTGACGAATCATCATCAAAACATAAATAATATTTCCAACAACTTTATATGCCATCCTTAATCAACTGAGGATAATACAATCTGGTTATGAGATTGTGTGAAGGATGTAGGTTCTTAGATCTAAACGAGTTAGATCTGCGCGCAGCGGATGGATCACGACTTATACATCACAATACATAATTAAAGGACTTAAACTACTACAAGGGGCTTAAGATCATGTTACCAATAGTAGGAAGAGAAGCCAAGATCTTCCGATGTGTTCTCCAAACGGCGGTTGGTGGACACCCTTCTTGATACACGAACCTCCTTGATATGCAACACCAAGAAAAACTTAGAGTTTTTCTTCTTCTAAAAACCCTAGACAAGAAAACTAAGTTTTTCTCTTATTTTGGTGGTATATGCGAAATTTTCAATCTCCCAATACACTTGGAATAACTCTCCTTTTATAGGAGAGTAAATCCTTGGTCTCCAGGTTTTAATTAATTAAATAAATAATTAATTAAACAAAATAAAAGGATATTTTCCTTAATGACTAATTGTGACATGTATTGACCAATAGGAAATCAAATAACAAGTCATCCAACCTATCATATAACTAGAATATCTTTTATTTTCCATAACAAAAGAAAATTAATTCTTGTGATAAAACAGACACTAATTGGCGCAACCATTAGGGTTTAATAAGCCCACATAAAATGTCTTTTATGTGTATTATATTATTTAGCCCAACTAAATAATATCCATGCATATCAATTAATTAGCCCAGCCAATTAATGATCACCGAGGCCCAAATAACAAGATTATTAGTCCGAATTACGAAGCCACATCGGGGACCATGGACCTATAACCGTAGCTCCAATAATTAATTATTCATCGAACGAATAAGTACATTAATTATTAATTCCGGGATTACGCCACCATAAACCCGAAACCGAACTCGCCGATTATAGATGTATACTTATACTCAACCCATAGAGTGAATAAGCGTCCATTGATATAATCACTACATACGGATTAACCCTCCATAGATCGTCCATTCGAGTGGGAAGTCTCCGTGAACCCGACTCGAATATCTTATCCTTATTTACCATTAACCCCCGATGATCAATTAGTTCACATATCGACTAGTGATCAATTAGTCTAATATGAACTCCCGGGATCGATCACTTTCTTAAGGCTAACAAATAAGGGGACTGTCTCTCTTTCCCGCGAGGAAGGAATGGATTCCATGTCCGTGAAAATCGAACTACTCACTCATCCGGAGATAGTGCCAATGAGAAGTGGCTTGGAACACATATTTAAGTGAACCGTAACTAACACATCAAACACTACCCCGGGACAAGCGGCACCACCGTGATCATCTCGGGATTAAGGTTGATCCATATATGATCATCTAATGATTTAATAAGATTCCTCGATTACGGAATTACATCGAGAAATACAGATTAAATCGGTCCAGTCCTATATGAATGCCATCATATATAAATGCCCACATAGGTACCCTCTACCGACAGTCCGGATAATTATTGGTGTTTTAATCAAGAGACCCTAAACTCTGATTAAGTTCACCACGGACTAACAGTTTAAGCATATCTCCACTAACTCAATCCTCACGTGTAATCCATACACTGAGTTAAGTGGTTACATACATATATACTTAGGGTTTGCGTACGGTGTATTACTTTACAAGCACCAATCAAGTAACTAAGATGAGATAAATTCTGTCATCCATTATTAAAAACAATTACACAAATTGTCTTTCGGGCACTACACCTAACAATCTCCCACTTGCCCGAAATGACAAGCAACGATTGTTTTTAGAGCACACCCTTTCTTATCTTATTCACAACACTCTCCCACTTGCTCTAAAAGCAGATGAGACATATCAGTCAATGCCGTACCCTCCAAGCACTCGACTTGGTACACTGATTAGTTAGGTTGTCGACTCGAGACGATCTTTAGGATTGAAACGTTGTCGGTCCTTCCAATCAGGCGGTACTCTCTCTCAATATGCTTTTGACTTCTTGTGACTGAGAAGATCCTTCTAAGCTATCTCTTCACTGTTTTCACAATGAAGTGATATCGGCTTATCAGACCTGGAATTACTCCCAGAACAAAAAGGAAATTCTAAGCACTATGAGTAAACACTAAGCCCGAGATCAACTTAACGATCATCCTTAATCTGACTACAAGTCAGAATCAGTGTAGTCAACCATATTCAAGTTTGCACATGAATATACAAGCATATTATTCCTCGTTCTCTAAAGATACTTGAGGACGTACTAAACCGCTATTCAATGCTCGAATACGGGATTCAACTACTATTGACTTGTTATAACCTGACTTGCCGTTATCCAAGAGAGACTCTATCCCATTTTCTCTTTATCCGAAGATTTGGAGAATCATTCCTTAGAGGCAGGGTAGGACTACTCTCGATGAATGCTGTAGCCGTATATGCATAATCATCTTATTCAATAAGATAGGTGGGATAGCCAATGACTCATTCTCATGAATTTGACCGAATCAAATTCTTAGAATATAGTCCAATTCTCTCATCCATAGAATCTCGGCCTGTCAGTTTCCGACTTCAGATAGCACACACATGTTGTTTCCAACTATTTCAGTGTTATCATTCATGAACACTAATACTACTAATTTACCAATATTGATATCCAGTCTACGAAAGACTTATCAATATTCTTGTAAAGTCCACATATTCTAAAACATGCGACTTTTAATGACCGAGAGGTTCTCTTACATCCACAAAGGACATAAGGCCCGGCAGTCAACCTGCAATTTGTTCTAACCAAGACCCTTCTGTTCCGAATAAATCCAGACTCTGTTTTACGGCAAGAAAGTCTCAGGGAATCACCCCTATTTTCTGCTTTCTAACGAAATCTAGCAAGACTGAGTGGTGAGAGAGTTCAAGGTCTGGTTAACTCTCTCCTTTTTAGGGAATCACCCCTAGACCACTCAGCTTTGTGCTGAAAGTTAAACTTTCCTATTCATTCGACTCTTTTCGGCGTAGGACCAATTACTCCCACTGGGCCTAAGACACTCAGGTGGTTCTACAAGAGGCTGAACAGAACTGGAGTACCAAAACTCCATTCACAGGGATAAGGTTTTCTAACCAACCTCTCTGATCAGAATCCTATACAGCCCACAAATAGCCACATGTTATCAATCACCTCAGCAGACTATAAAGTCCACACAACCATAATGGGTCAATGTTTAGACCATACTCCCACTGCGTTCTGGGTGGATTGACATTCTGATCTAGTAGTATTTATCAGTGTAATCACCAACAACCGATGTTGGACGTGGTCTGATCAGATAGTAACTTCCTTTGGGTAACCGTACTCCAAGGTCTAAGGCTGTTACTTAGAGATTCTATCAGAAGAATTGTGACAGTCAAACTGTCACTTTCTGATCTCAAGAATCTTACAACCAACCTTCACTCGTCTCATTAACGCATTTCACGAACAACAAAATCGAACGTATGCGCAAAATATCCAGTCCTACCTTCAAGCATTAAATGCTAAATGCCTACATTTACGGAAGTGGTGTGAACCGAATTCACTCCTTATCCATAAATTCACTAGCATCTTCTAGGTAGACTTCTCGGTTTACATAATAATGTTAACCGTTATTTTGCAACCAATTGTCTTAATCGAGTTTAGCGATGTATTGTAGTACATCAATAACTATATAGGGCAAGTCTATGGTTTCTTTCTCAGTGAGAAACATTCCACTAGGAGGCAGGCTGAGCATCTGTCCCAAGACTATGCTTTAGCCTATTTATGAGCATGGAATACTCTATTCTCTGCTAAAATCAGAGACTCCTCCTCGTATTCTTTAGATAAACTAAATCGTGTTTCGAGTAGTTATCAGACAAAATGTCACCACTCAAAAACTCCCACTAGCTTGTGTCTCTCACTAGACCCCGAAGGTCATGATGTACAAGCTATGTTACCCCTTCAAATCTATTACCCTCTCCCGATTGAAAGGAAACTTATTCATTGTTCTTTTGAGATAGTGTTCCTAGACTGGGAGATAGGAATCACCCTTAGCCAGTCGTCAGGTCTTATCTCTAGGATATATGCACTAATTAATAGATCTTGAAGAATCGTTTATCTTAATACGGAAACCATTCGCCTATAATAATTTAAGACGTGTTACATATACCTTTTCAGCATTTCTTAGTGGTTCTGACTTTATCAAACAAAAGTCCGAGTCTCGGATTCGTACTACAAATGTCATCTTCACTTTCTATGAGGCAACAATATATCGAGTTGAAAGTGAATCCATTTGTTTCAACGAATCTGAAAACAGAAAAATAAATTTTTCTGTGATATTCAAGGATAGAATCCGAAATTCATTTCCTTATATCACTCCCACTATTGTAGTCGAAATTACGCCCGTTGTTACTCTATTAATCGTTAATGCACGGCTTCCTTGTTCTTCCAAAGAACTAAGCTACCGAGTCAAGTTACTCGGTTAAGAAAGTCGCTAAGGATTCATTGGTCAGTGATCCGAAATCACTTTCCTTATCCTATACTTTCTTTAATTAATGTTTCGGTTTAGCCCCAAAATTTCAGTTAAGATGATTAACACTTACAGACATTCTTTCCCATTCTTAACTTTCCTTAAAAGGAAATAGTCTTGAACTAGCAGTTCATATGAGTAGACACTACTCGTGAACTGTGGGATGTCTAACTAAAGCGTTACCCAGTGGGACTAATTTTCTAAATTAGAAAAACATAAGACAAAAGCTCCCACTAGTTTATCGGTTCCAAATACCGTCTAACTAGCGACACTTTAATTTATGATTCTATAATTTTTTTATTAGAAAATTTCTCGTGTAGACACTACACAATTAAAATTCACTAGAAGAATTTTATCGTCCCAATCATCTTACAAACTAACTACGGTTGTCTCTCGTTCAACACGAGTGACAGCAGTGACATACTTATATACGTCACTTAAGTCTTGAAGGCTCAAGAGAAATATCTCTTCCGAAAAATTAATCGCATGTAAGATCAATAAGTACAACGTTCTAGTTACTTGCCACTTTTTAACGAAGTCATTACTAGTCAATTTTACACTAGCAGTCTAGCACCCTAGAGAGATATGTTTAACAGTTGTAAATAAAATTGACAGAAAATAAATCCAAATCATACACTACTTATAAATTTTAGGAACATAAACTAAGTACTTATAGTATATCCTACCGTTCCAAGGATTTAATCTAATGCCTCAGTGCCGCCTTAGGGTAGGTCAAAGAGGTTTCGATTAATATTGAAGATCAGATTGAGAATCGAACATCTCATTTGTGATCGTCAATCACCTTTCCTTTTTCAGCCAAGGTACTACCAAAAATACCCTTTATGAGTGTGACCTACTGGTCTCAGATTTTTAGGTAGACCCCGAGTATGCCGCCTTAGGGTCGGTCAGTGACCCGGCGAGTACCCAAAATCCTATCCTTTTGGAGACCAAGCCTTGAATTTTGATAGCGGTGAAGGCCTTCCTTAGGGGGCCGAAATCAAAGCCGGCACGAGGCATCACCATTCTCTCACGTTGCTTGTGTCAACAGTAGAGGCCGTGGGGTCAGCTGTCGCCTCTCCCGCTCCAACTCAATATTTTGAAAAAAGTGGTGGGTTTACTGATCACGTTTTTGGACTTGATGTTACATTAAGGAACAATAAATCATAGGCCTGAATGTTGTCGGTTACGTGGGCTAGCCCACCCGACCTATTCGTTGGAACATATGTGGGCGTCGTACGGGTCAAGACTAGGGGAGCTCCGTTGAGCCATAGTGGCTCTTCGGATGGCTCAGCCTTGCCAGACCCCCGTGCAAACGCCACACGTGGAGGGTGAAGTCGATCGAGCCGTAGCTACTGTTGACCACCCAACCATGGTTAAACCACTTTCGAACCATGTTTGCCCGTGATTATCCAATCCTTAAACATCAAACTTTCACGTAGACACTACGGAACAAAAATGTAATCTCGTCTAGGTAAGGTGGAATTCACCGAGAATCCAACACCTTAACCACGAGGCTTTGGGATTTTACTCCTTATGCTTTCGCAGAGTGGGATTCACCGAGAATCCATCACCCAACCTCGACGATTGAAAAAACCCATGTTCCTCGGTTTTTACCCTAATTAGTTTCTAATTAATATTAAACAATTAATTAAAACTAATTGCGTTTTTTATACATGCCTAACTAATTCGTCGAATTAATTTCTACATGTATGCATATGGAGTGGAATTCATGATATGATGCATGTCATGGCAATTTTCCGGTTCTACACATACAATCTAAACATGTATAATAGTACGGAAAATAAACACCAAGATGGACCGTTGGCACCCCCATATCTAATCTATTAAAAATAAATAACCAAAACCCTAACTAGGGTTTACTTCTTTCTAACATAATCTGCAGCTGTTTAAAATCTTCGACGATCGGCAAACCAAACGAACTCGGATCGCGACGAAACTTTCCAGATCTGTTCCTCACTCCTTGGGCTTCATTATGGACTGTTGGATCGGAGCTTTGACTTGTCAATCTTCTCCAGTGAGCCGCCCAACTAGCTGCTGAATCTGACTTTTACAGCAGCGCATCAATGACTTCCTGAGGCCGATTGGGAATCGAGATGAATCCCAATCGACCTGAAATTTTTATCCCACGTCTAAAACTCCATATTTTTCGATCGGACCGGTTGGATTTGAGTTTCAACGGCCTAAACTCTCCCAGAAATTCGAGGAAGTCACAGGTAGGGTTTCTGTGAATCCTGCGTTTTTCTGTTACAGCAGCTTCTTTGCAGCAACGAACGGATATCAAAACAGACTCCGATCGACGACAAATTTTGTGGAATTGTTCACAATCTTTCAATCTTGATTCTAACCGCAGGGATCGTCGTTTCAACGGCTCGATCAACAGGAAAAACAAAATACCTAAACAGCTACTAAACAGATCTATTTTCTGGAAATTAAAATTGCAATAAAAATAAATTACATAATTTCCTATACTCATATGAACGAATTTTCATCGTTTATATGAGTTTACAATAGATCTAAACGGGTAAACAGTGCCAACCCCCAATCCATCTTTTCAACCATAGCAATTAATCATTATCAATGCATAAAACAATAAATAAAATTTACCTACATGCAATTCCACTCCTTTAAATCGTTTAATTATGATTATGACTATATAAATCGTGGAACCTGGCTCCGATACCACATGAAGGATGCAGGTTCTTAGATCTAAACGAGTTAGATCTGCGCGCAGCGGATGGATCACGACTTATACATCACAATACATAATTAAAGGACTTAAACTACTACAAGGGGGTTAAGATCATGTTACCAATAGTAGGAAGAGAAGCCAAGATCTTCCGATGTGTTCTCCAAACGGAGGTTGGTGGACACCCTTCTTGATACACGAACCTCCTTGATATGCAACACCAAGAAAAACTTAGAGTTTTATTTCTTCTAAAAACCCTAGACAAGAAAACTAATTGTTTCTCTTATTTTGGTGGTATATGCGAAATTTTCAATCTCCCAATACACTTGGAATAACTCTCCTTTTATAGGAGAGTAAATCATTGGTCTCCAAGTTTTAATTAATTAAATAAATAATTAATTAAACAAAATAAAAGGATATTTTCCTTAATGACTAATTGTGACATGTATTGACCAATAGGAAATCAAATAACAAGACATCCAACCAATCATATAACAAGAATATCTTTTATTTTCCATAACACAAGAAAATTAATTATTGTGATAAAAGAGACACTAATTGGCGCCACCATTAGGGTTTAAAAAGCCCACATAAAATGTCTTTTATGTGTATTATATTATTTAGCCCAACTAAATAATATCCATGCATATCAATTAATTAGCCCAGCCAATTAATTATCACTGAGGCCCAAATAACAAGATTATTAGTCCGAATAACAGAAGCCACATCGGGGACCATAGACCTATAACCAGTAGCTCCAATAATTAATTATTCATCGAACAGAATAAGTACATTAATTATTAATTCCGGGATTACGCCACCATAAACCCGAAACTGAACTCTACCGATTATAGATGTATACTTATACTCAACCCATAGAGTGAATAAGCGTCCATTGATATAATCACTACATACGGATTAACCCTTCATAGACTGTCCATTCTGAGTGGGAAGTCTCCGTGAACCCAACTCAGAATATCTTATCCTTATTTACCATTAACCCCCTGATGATCAATTAGTTCACATATCTGACTAGTGATCAATTAGTCTAATATGAACTCCCGGGATCGATCACTTTCTTAAGGCTAACAAATAAGGGGACTGTCTCTCTACTTCCCGCAGGAAGGAATGGATTCCATGTCTACGAAAATCAGAACTACTCACTCATCTGGAGATAGTGCCAATGAGAAGTGGCTTGGAACACATATTTAAGTGAACCGTAACTAACACATCAAACACTACCCCGGGACAAGCAGCACCCTGTGATCACCTCAGGATTAAGGTTGATCCATCTATGATCATCTAATGATTTAATAATATTCCTCAATTACGGAATTACATCGAGAAATACAGATTAAATTGGTCCAGTCCTATATGAATGCCATCATATATAAATGCCCACGTAGGTACCCTCTACCGACAGTCCGGATAAGACTATCACACCCTAAGGTGTTCTGGGCGCATTATTGGTGTTTTAATCAAGAGACCCTAAACTCTGATTAAGTTCACCACGGACTAACGGCTTTAAGCATATCTCCACTAACTTAATCCTCACGTGTAATCCATACACTGAGGTAAGTGGTTACATACAGATATACTTAGGGTTTGCAGCAGTGTATTACTTTACAAGCACCAAGCAAGTAACTAAGATGAGATAAATTCTGTCATCCATTATTAAAAACAATTACACAAATTGTCTTTCGGGCACTACACCTAACATTGTGAAGGCAGAAAAAGAAGCTCTTTAGTCAGAAGTTGAAAGATTGAAAGCTGAATTGAGAAATCTCAAAGGAAAGGAAAAAGAAGTTGAACAGAATCAGCATAAGTCTACTGAACAATCAGTAGCCACTGAATCTGCTGAACAATCTTGTTCCTATGCTGTATTCAAATTTGGGAATCCCTATGGTGATAGGACAGGTCTTGGATTTGGAACTCAACAGTCCAACAGGAGTGGATCCAGCAAGGTTACTGAACATAGTGCCGGAATTCGTCCTAAGTTTGTACCTGCTAAAGATCCAACTCCAAGTAGGGTTTCTGAGACAATAAAGCCTACTGAGAAAGCTTCAAGAAAGCAAAATCTGAAGTCAAAGAAGTCAACATCTTCTAATAAAAAGAATAAATCTAAGAATATGACTGATGTGCCTTCTAGACTGCTGATAGCAGACCTGCTAGACCACAGAAGGGTAAAAATCAGAAATATTCCAAGGATAAGAATCTTAAACCCAAAAATGGTAATCATTCAAGGGATACTTATCTCAGGGGGAAAGGTAGAATGTTCCCTACTGATGATGATTGGAATATTCCTACCCCCACTGATAGAAACAGCAGATACAACCATACTGCTAGGGTAAAACCTAGGCAATGGAATCAGTAAAGGACTCAACAGAGGACTTATATAAGACCTCAGCAGACAGCTCAGCAGACTCCATACTATAGGGCTGTTCCTAACAGACAACAAATCTATGGTTATACTGGTGCTCCTAACAAAAGAAATCAATCCAAACAACAATATATACCAAAAAGCCAGAAAACATATGTGAATTCTACACAACCAACTGTTAGAACTTATGGATGTGTGGAATACATGTATGAACCAAAGTATGACACTTTTCAAAGAAGACCTCATGGAAACCTGCCAGGAGTCATGCTTACCACTGACCATCATGGACCCAAATAGATTTGGGTACCTAAAATGTATTGATTTTGTTTTGTAGGGTGTCTGGTACTTTGACAGTTGATGTTCCAGACATAGACAAAGAATAAGCACTGTCTGACAAGCTATGTAGCAAAAGATAGTCCAAGAGTGAACTTTGGAAACAAGAACACACCTGGTTACACAAGAGGCTATGGCACACTTATGAGGAATGGACTAACAATCAGAAATGTTGCATATGTTGAAGGACTGGACTGCAACTTGCTGAGCACTGGACAATTCTGTGACATGGGATACAAGGTCACTTTTGACAAAGGTACATGTACTGTCATCAGTGAAAGAGGTGATCAAGCTGTGTTGGCTGGAAGAAGTCAACAAAATATGTATGTTGTGGATTGGTCAACTGCAGTTCCAGAAACCTACCTGATAGTGCATACCAAGTCAGAACTCAATTGGTTATGGTACAAGAAGTTGAATCATCTGAATTTTGATGATATCAATCAGTTAGTAAAGAAGAAACTGGTGATTGGTTTACCTGAGATCACATTCAAGAATGATGCTATTTGTGATGCTTGTCAGCAAGGTAAACAAACAAAATCAAGCTTCAAGTCAAAAACAAAGCAATCAACTAAGAAAGTGTTGGAGCTGATGCATATGGATCTGTTTGGACCAGTGACTCCAACAAGTGTTACAGGAAAGAAGTACACTTTAGTTGTTGTGGATGATTATTCAAGATATACTTGGGTGGTATTCATGAATAAGAAGAGTGAAACACTTCAAAAGATGCCAGAACTTTTAAAAAGATTACAAAATAAGAAAAGTGTCATAGTAGTGAAGATAATATCAGATAAGGGTACTGAGTTTCTTAACAAAGTAATAAGAGAATACTGTGAACAAAATGGTGTACTACATCAACTTGCTACTGCTAGTACACCTCAGCAAAATGGGGTTGCTGAGAGAAGAAACATGACTCTTAAAGAAGCAGGAAGAACTATGATTTGTGAAGCATTGTTACCTGAAAGGTTGGGCTGAAGCAGTTAATACAGCTTGCTATACACAAAATAGAACATCAGTGAACAAGAAGCTGCTAAAGACACCTTATGAGTTTGGAATGGAAGGATACCTAATATATCTTATTTCCATCCATTTGGAAGAAAATGTTTTATCTTAAATCATAAGGAACAATTGAAGACTTTCCGACCCAAGTCAGATGAAGGAATTTTCTTAGGATATTCTTCTATCAGCAAGGCATTCAAGGTACTGAATAAAAGGACATTGAAACATGAAGAAACTATACATGTTGTGTTAGATGAACCCAAGTTCACTGGAATGGAAGATGAAGATTCAGAGCCTGCTGAGAATCAACAAGTCACTGATCCGGAATGTGTTGATGTTTTGGAAAGGTTCAATGACTAAAAAGTTTCTGACTCTGCCCCTGCTGAACACCCTACTGGTAATACTACTGATGCAACAACTAAGACAGTTCAAGGATTTGTTGAACCCCCTGTTGAAGAAACATCAGACCCTACTGAAGATGATGTTCCTGAGAATCAAACTAACCAGAATCCACAATGGTTAAGAGATCACCCTGCTGAACAAGTTATTGGCAACATACAATAAGGTGTGAGGACTAAAAGACAACTAGAAGCAATGTTTACATGCTTTCTATCTCAAATGGAACCAAAGGTTGTTGAAGAAGCAATTTCAGATCCAGATTGGATAATTGCTATGCAAGAAGAATTGAATGAATTTGAAAGAAATCAAGTTTGGACACTAGTGGAAAGGCCTAACCATGCAAATATAATTGCCACAAAATGGGTATACAGAAACAAATTGGATGAATCTAGTACCATTGTGAGGAATAAGGCCAGACTATTAGCAAAAGGCTATTCTCAAGCAGAAGGAATAGATTTTGATGAGACATATGCCCCTGTTGCAAGATTGGAAGCAATCAGACTATTCTTGGCATATGCTGCTTATAAAAACTTGAAAGTATATCAGATGGATGTCAAAAGTGCATTTTTGAATGGCATTCTAGAAGAGGAGGTCTATGTTCAGCAACCTCCTGGATTTGAAGTTAAAGATCAAGAAGATAAAGTGTATAGACTCAACAAAGCACTTTATGACTTGAAACAAGAACCAAGAGCTTGGTATGAGACTCTATCTCAATTCTTGGTGGACAATGGTTTTACAAAAGGTACCCTGCTGGTCCAGATTTATGTTGATGACATAATCTTTGGTTCTGAAAATGACTTACTTTGTGAAAAGTATGCAAATCTGATGAAAAGTAAGTTCCAAATGAGTATGATGGGTGAATTGAACTACTTTTTGGGCTTACAAGTCAAGCAGTTGAAAGATGGAATCTTCATTCATCAAACCAAGTATATCAAGGAGCTGCTGAAGAAGTTTGGTATGGAAAACAGCACCAAGGTATCAACTCCAATGAGTACAAACATCAGATTGGATGAAGACAAAGAAGGAAAAGATGTTGATCAGACCTTATACAGAAGGATGATAGGCAGTCTGCGGTACCTCATAGCCAGCAGACCTGATATATCCTTTGATGTAGGTGTTTGTGCAAGATTTCATTCAAAACCTAATGAAAGTCATTTAGGTGCAGTCAAAAGAGTTCTCAAGTATCTAAAAGAGCCTTTGGGAGTAGGGATATGGTATTCTAAAGATGCAAGTTTCAAAGTTATATCCTACTCAGATTATGCTGGATGCAAGATTGACAGAAAAAGCACCACAGGAACCTATCAATTAATGGGAAATAGACTAGTTTCATGGTTCAACAAGAAGTAGAATTCTTATATCAACTTCCACTGTTGAAGCAGAGTATATTGCTGCTGGAAGTTTCTGTGCACAAATACTGTTGTTAAGACAACAGTTAAGGGATTATGGGATTGAAGAAAAAGAAATTCCAATTATGTGTGACAACACAAGTGCAATTGCAATTACTGAAAATCCTGTATTGCACTCAAGAACCAAGCATATTGATGTGAGACATCATTTTATAAGAGATCATGTTGAAAAGAAGGATGTGGTGGTTCTTTATATCCTTACTGAAGATCAACTTGCTGATATTTTCACTAAACCATTGGATAGTGAAAGATTTGCTAATTTAAGGACATAACTTGGACTCATTAAATTTGACTGATCAGCAGTGTACTGGAATTCACCAAGGGGATTAGTCTTTGCTATGTTGGGTGAGCTCACTTAGCAGATTAATCATTGGTATCAACAATTCCATGTACTTATGGTTGGACAATTGAGCAAGTGAGGTTGCCAAGGGGATTGGTCTTTGTCATGATGGGTGAGCTCACTTGACAGATCAGTCATTAGTATTAAACTTCATTTTGTATTATCAGTTGGACAATACAAAAGTATTTAAGCATCAGCAGAGTGACTCTGTCAGCAGGCGGCTGAGACATTTTGTTAGCGAGTACGCCGAGCCAAGTCCGCGATGACAAGGTCGTTTGAAGACTACTTTATTCAGTCAAACTTACTAAAGTCAAAAAGCAAATGGCGGGATATTTATTTCCTATTTATAACCACAGTTAACACGATCCAATGGTTACAAAACGTTATGGAGAGTAATGGGCCACGTGTCAAGACAAGCATTCACTCAAATTTAATCGTGGTTAATGCACAGTACATGCTCTGACAGTTTCAACCATATCTGTCTATATATATGCAGACCTACACATAGAAGCTACTTACAAAACTCAGATCGATTCTATTTGCATTTACACTGTATGAACACAGATTCAAAAGCTATCTTCTTCATCCTTTTTCTTTCAACTATGGCACCAAAGGATGAAGTTCATATTGGAACCAGTCAAAGTGTAAGAGGATACGTTACTGACTACAACTCCACTGAGTTGGCCATTAATATTGGACGAAGAATCAGACGGTTTGCTGGGCTAGAAGGCATTATAAACAGACGATTGGAATGAATCTCCTTTGTTAGTGTGTTGGAATTCTGGAAAAACATTGTTATACATGAAGGTAGAGAGGCCTTCACTACCACTGTGAATGGAAGAGAAATAGAAATTTCCTCAAACCTGCTGAGAAATTTATTTCATTTTGCACCTGGAAATGATGCTCCCACTAATCCAGAGGCAATGAATCTACCAAGGATAAAGTTTGTGGATCAAATAAAAACCAACGATGCTACATCTTAAAGTTTAGGCATTAATGTGAAGCATATTGGATTTGAGTACAATCTACTGAGCAAATTAATAGCCAAAACTATTTTGGGATTTGTTGGAAGTCTAGATACACTATCTGGACCCAAAATAGACTTGATGATCATCATCTGCAGGAATATGAAGTTTGATTGGGCGGGATTTCTTGTACACTACATGAAGAAGGTGTTCACTGAAGATAGAGATGGTACAAGGAAATCAAAGGTCAAGCCTTTAGGCTTAATGATTCAAACCCTGCTGAATCACTTTCAGATACCTGATGTTTTATCTAAAAAGATTAATAAATCCAGATTCAAGCTAGAAATTGCTATTCCTATCCCTAGTCTGGATGATGATGAAGATGTAGATGCTGAGGCTACTGAAAGTGATGGTAATGATGGAGATGATGGTGATGCTGGTGGTGAGCAGGTTAAGAAAACTGTCAAGCCTGCTACACCAAAGAAGGTTACTGAGAAGAGAAAGGCTACTGAAACAAGAAAAATAACAGAGATGTTAAAGCCTAAAAGAACAAGGAAGCAAACAGCACAGACTACTGAGTCTGCTGAGGGTCCAGCTGAAGTTGAGATTACTGACCCTGCTGTAGTTGCTAAGAAAACTGTTGCTGAAATTTTGAAGGAGCAACAAAAGGAAGCCAGTAGAAAGAGGAAGTCTACTGAATTTGAAGATGAACCACTTTCCAAGAGGATGAAAGAGATTTCCAAAAAGAAGAAGCATGGCAAAGGAAAACAATTGAGGATTTTGGAAAGTCTGAGAGAACAAAAACAAGAAGAAGTAGAAGAAGAAGGAGAGGCTATTGAGGCAGAGCCCTTAACTATTATCAAGCCTACTGAGGATGTAGAGGTTGTTGTTGAAAAACCTGCTAGAGAATCACAGCAGACTACTGTCCCTGAGCCTGCTATAGAAATTGTTGAATCCTCACCTGCAAAGGCTCCTGAGCCTACTGAAATTGCCCAAGTTGTTTTTGAGCAACTTGTAGAAGAGCCACAACAAGCTACTGAGTCAATATCTGCTGTGGAAGTTGAAAATTTGGTACAAGACCATGAAAGTCCTGCAATAGTTCAGAGGGAAGAGCAGTCTAATGCTAACCCTGCTGATGAGCATATAAGTCAGGGGGAACCAAGTGTTGTAAAGATGGAGGTAGTAGGAACTAACATCCAACCTGAGAAACCTACTGACCTTGAGGCATCTGTGGAACAAACTTTGAGTTTACTTGTTGAGACCTTTGGAGGTCAACAAGGTACTGGAACAGCTCTCAGGAAGTCATTCATGCCATTTGAGAGGAAGGAGAAGAAGAAAAAGGAAGGATATGTTGATCCTAAGTTCCTACTTTGGTTGCAAACTACCTTCAGTAGAAGTTTGGCTTCTACAAGAGACAAAAGCCAGCTGCAGAACCAGTGACAGATTTTGAAGAATGGCTTTCGAGAGATTGGGAGTGGAAAATTTACTGGATCTGGTTGATACCTCCTTATTGCAATCAAGGCTGATGGATTTGTTTGATGAACAACAGAAAGAACAAGGTATCAAGTTCAGTGATCCAAGAGGTGATAATGATGACTCTTCATCATCTGATTCTGATGATAATCACCCCTCTGGTCCAGGAGGAGTCAGTGGAAGTGCTATGATTATTGAACCAAGAGTAGGGCAGTCTACTGGTGCTGAACAATCTACTGAGAGGAGCAAACTGGACAAATGGATGAGGATGTGGAAAATCTCACCATGGATGATATTGAGGCACAAATCATTGATGGAATAGACATTGGTGCAAACATGATGGTTGGTGAGATAGACCATTTATTTGTTGTAGAACCTGCTGAGCTTGTTGAAGATCAGCAGAATGAAGATTTGGATGATGAGAGGGTTACTGATCATAATGAGCCAAGTGTCAGTTCTGAGGATTCAATTCAATATCAGGACTGGATTGACACTGAGGGCACATTATCCAAATCTGCCAATATTGTGAGAAGGATTGCCAATGCTGAAGGGTTTCAAGAAGAAAACAGAGCTGAATTCCTTGCATTCCTTGTACAGAGGGTGTTAATCACTGAGGATCAGACAATGATTGCATAGAGATTAGATATGGTGATGGGTTATGAAGGATCACCATTGATTGTTGAGGAGGTACAGGTTGCTGAGGATCAAACAGCACCTGGACACAGGTTGGAACAGGAGGTACATGCTGTTGAGATACAAACAACACCTGGACAAAGGTTGGAACAAACTTTGGGTTTGGAGGAAACCCATGCTATTGTTATAGTACAAGCTGCTGTAATGGAGCCTACTGGAGACAAGACCACTGTAGGGAAAGATGGTCAGCAGGCTACTGCTATTGATGAGGAAGAGCAGCTGCTGGACTATGACTATAGTGATGAAGAGTTTCAAATGCCTGGAGAAGAAGATGTTGATGATGAACCTCAACAGGCATTTGTTCCAGTTCTTGAAGAACCAGCTCTTGATCCTATTCTGGAGGAATTCCAAGGACCTGACCCTGCTGAATTGGATATGAGTTTTGCAGTGGTTATCAGTAGACAGAGGCAACAATATAATGTGGAAGAGCCTGCTGATGGAGCTGATGGAGGAATGGCTGGTGGGGTACCCGCACATGTCATGGAAGAGTTGAGGACTGTCAGAAATGACATTGCAAACTTAAGAACTCAACTTGACAGGCAAGAGCAAAGGTTTGAAGATTTAATCAATCTGGGGGAGAATAGAGGGAGGACTACAGAAACAGTTGCCTCCAATATTACTTACCCTAGAAGTGAGAGGAATTAAGAAAGGAAATACACTCAAGGAGAAGTTTCTGAAAGATCAACTTGAAGCCATCCACCAGAAACTTGATAAACTTGCTGAGGCACCTAAGCCTGCTAAGGCTGCAGGAACATCTCAACCTGCTAGATTGGATCCTAAGGTTACTGAGAGGATAAATCTGCTGGAGCAAACTATGCAAGCAAGGATTACTGCAGTTGATACAAGAACTGAAATTATGGAGGGACAACTGAGTAATCTGGTTATCACACAGGAGAGTGTTCATGGTCTGCTATCCCATTTTGTTGATGATGTCACTAAGGGGGAAGAGGGCCAAACAGCAGTAGAAAAAGAGGCTGCCAGAATTTTTGCCAAGAAAAGATGGGAGAATGATACTAATGCTTTCAGGGAACCTGCACCTGGAAGACTTCCACTTACTGATGATCTTCTCAAACAATACAAGAATGAGTACTACAACAAAAGGAAACCTTATCATGACAAGGGATTTCACGAAGATTTGAATTCATTTCTGGGCTTAAAGTTTTGGGAAGCAAGAGTTAAAGCTTTGAGGGCCAGTTATAGAGGTGGAAGAGGTGGTAGAGGTGGAAGGAATGTACCTACCACATCAGCAAATGAATCACTGAATGAATTCAAAGAACTATACATGCGTTTATGATTTATAGTAAATCAAATCAATCTCATTCTACCTGAAGCATGGAAGTGGTGGAAAGAAGTGAATTCCTACATTGATTTTTCTCTGATTGAAAATGAATGGATGAGAGACATGATTGATGAGATAAGAGCCTACCAAGAACAAGTTGAAAAAGCAAGAGAAGAAAGAGCAAAGAGACAGTACATCAGCATACTTTATCTGTTTCCCTTTTATCTTTGTATATCTAGAGTGTAATTACTTTGAACAAATGATTATAATGAGATATGACTGGAATTTGTTCTATATTTGTTTTTAATCTTTTTGCTTTGTTAGGTGAGGGTAGTGGCATCATCACCAAAAAGGGGAAATTGTTGGACTTATTTTTATGTTTTAGTGATGAGTACCAGAATAACTGTTATAGGGCAAAGGCAAAAAGATGTCTAGATCAAATGTATAGGTTTATTAGAGTTTGATCTTTGTATAGGTTTGATCAAACAAGCACTGTAAAGGTCGGTGACTTAGTTCGAAATGACTAGTCTAGGTCAGTAGGGTAGTTAGGTCAGTAGACTTATCAGGAACCTGCTGAAGACTGAAGGCTGAGGGCTCAAACTCCGTTAATGAAGGCTAAGGGTTCAAACTTAGTAATTAAAGTCAAGGATATGGAATCAGAATTTAGGGAAGTCTGTGATGACCTAAACTGATTGCATATACCTTGTGTACAAGGTCTAAGTTCCTTGAGTTGGATGGTATTGGAACTTAGTTATATGCAAAAAGGTGTAATCTAACTTCATAAATAGAAGTTAGATAAAAGACAGTTAGCAAAATATGGTTCAGCTGACTGATATGTATCTCAGCAGACTCATGAACCTACTGATACATATACCTCGATTTATTCAAGATTACATTGGAAGAAAACATGGATAAGGACAGCTAACAACCTCTGATTTTATAAAATAAATCAATGGTTAAGATTAAAGGGACGTTGGGGTGATTTAGGACTTTATCCAATGGTTGCAATTCAAAGGATGGACAGACTGCACACTGTCAAAAAGCAATCTGACTATGTCAGTACTATGAACAGTGATAGAAAGCAAGTCAAATGGGACAAAATCTGGAACGGCTATATTTGAATTTCAAATACAAGTCACAAGGACTCCCACCTATAAATAGAGGACTCCTAATTCAGATACAGATGATGAAAATTAAGAATCTATCTTCAGCAATCAGAATTTAAATCAAGAAAAACACCCTGCTGACCCTACTGAGCTTAAGGCTACTAATCCAGAGAAAACCTTCAAGTGTAATCTGCATTCAAGCTACATCAAGTTTACACACTTGAAGACTGCAAGATGCTGATCATATCATCCTGATCAAGCTGCTGCAACTGAATCATTTACTTGATTCAAACTTTCTTTTACAAGAAATCTGTTGAAGACAGTGAAGCACATCTGTGTGAAAGACTGTTGTTTGTGGTGGAGCTGGTGAAGAGGCAATTCTACCCTTCAAGGACACGTGGAAGACTTTGGAGCAGCAATCCTACTTGTTCCTAGTTTTCAGTTTGTGAAGCCATAGCTATTGGTGAAGGACAAACATCTTAGGGATTTTTGTAACAACTATCTCAAGAATCTCTCTACTGAATTACCTCCAACATCACAGGAGAAGAGTGGACTGACAGGATTACACCACCTGGAACCACTATAAAATCTGCCTATTTACTTTCTGCATTTATATTCTGCACATAGTTTATATAACACATCAACCTACTGAATCTAGCAACTGAATTCACACACATACACTACTGAGTATCTAATACTTGGTATAATATTTAACAACAAGTAATAAGGCTTAATTTTTTATATAATTCCGCTGCACAAATTCAGTAAACTCAACAGTTAGTATACTACTGAGTGTCAGCAGACTACTGAAGTATCAGCAGGCTGCTGAAGTTGCTGAGTTTGTTAACTCCAAAAGTTTTAAGTGTTAAGTTTATTCACCCCCCCCCCCCTCTAAACTTAACCAAAGCCTTTTCAAGGGACCAACACTTCCTTTGACTAAATCAAACTCCTTTGATTATCAAACAAAGAAAATGTCTAGAGAAACTTGTTTGAGTCCATTAATGGATCTCGAGGGCTCGTATATCATGTTATCGTCTATAAACATCGAGATGTCTACCTAACGTCTTCAACACTATCATATAGTCATGATACGAAGTTATAACAAGCATGGTCTGAATAGAATTGGGGTCAGCTGGCAGCATAAAGATAATTACAAGGTTTACACCCCGTACCCTACAGCCGTCACTATAGCCTTATGGTTATCACATTCCTGTCCATGTCAGCCTTTCAGGGACATTCCCTCTAGGTAAGACAGACTAGGTTCACAACCTGGTTCTCACTGATTGAATCTAATTCATATATTATGGCTCCTGGCCATATCTCTCAATCCTGCCTTTCAAACATTCCTTCATAGGTCATGAGATATTCATTCTTCAAGAGGAACATACCAGCAGCCTTTTTAGGCTTGAGGTTATCCACAGACTAACAGAACTTTTGAGTGCACTGAGCAGTGTTCTACACCTCAACGCTATGCGGTGTCTGCTCATGTTCCAATGGTTGAATGTATCTTTGTGGTTCTCAGACTCTTTTGAGATCTTATTTACTCCCATTGTCTCTTTTGGAAGAATCATTTCCTCTAGAAGCTAGCATGTTTGGAGACAAACACCTTTTACTCCGCAGACAAGTAAATAATATCTAGCGTACTTGCTAAGACATTCCACAAAGTTGCATATGTCGCACTGGGCTCCAAGCCTTTCTGACATTGCCTATGACAACTTCAAATCATCGGTTAAGATAGTTTCGATATTATCGCCTTCCATTTCTAATATGGAATTTATTCAACCTTTATTCTTTAGAACTCGGTTAAGTATAAGGGCACTATCCCAAAATGGGTAAGGGATAATTCGCATGGCTTGCGTCACATGCTTAGAATACTCTCTTTTTTCTTTTCCTAGTTTAAATAGGTTAGATACGGGGGTACCAATGGTCCATCTCAGTGGTTTACTTTTACGCATTTATTTTCATGTTTGATAATTTATGATAAATAACCATGCCATGACATGCATCATATTTATGAATTCCACTCCTAGCATATGCATACATGTAGAAAATTAATATTGATATTAATTAGGCATGTATGAGACGTAATTAATTTAGATTATTTAGGTAATTGATTAAATTAATTAAAACGAACGGAATTTTATCGGGACATAAAATTCACATGATAAAATAAAATTTACTCGGTAAATTTATTTTGGGATCTAAAAATCATTCGTGATTTTTGATTATGTAGTGACTACGTAAAAGAATTTTAATAATTAAAAAATTTGGAAAATCAGGAAAATTTGGACACCAACAGAGCAGAAGGTTCGAAATTAGTTCGGGCAGTCAACAAGGCTTCGGATCGACTCGACTTGTCCATCCAAGTGTGACGTTAGCATCGGAGGTCCGGCAAGGTCAAGCTATCCGGCTAGCTGAGGCTCAAAGGGGCAACCTTAGCCCGATTCATCCACCAGTCGTACATGAACCAACGAAGAGAACGGGCCAGCTTAGCCAATCCCGACACCATTCGGTGAACTCGGTTAAAGCTCAACCAGGGTTTAAAATCGATTAGTTGGTGGTTGCTTTTATTTATTTATTGTTTTTTGACTTATTCGAAAAATTCAACAATACCAGAATTTTTTAGGATAATTAAATTCTTTGTGAATTTTATTTGTATAGTGTCTACGTAAAAGGACTTTAATGATCGAGAAAATTGGAAAATCGTGAAAAGACTGGACACCAACTAGATGGTATTTGGAACCGATAAGTTGGTGATTTCTTTTCATAATTTATTGTTTTTGATTATTGAAAAAATTCTAAGATTCTGAATTTTTATCATGAAAAAATTAGGAATTTTTTTTAATTATTTGGTGAATTTTAGTTGTGTAGTGTCTACACAAGAAATTTCTAAATATTTGAAAAATTGGAAAATCATGAATATGGTGTCACTAGTTAGACGGTATTTGGAACCGATAAACTAGTGGGAGCTTTAAATTTTATGACTTATTGTTTTTTGAATTATTAGAATATTCATAAAGTCCTAATAGATTAGGATTATAAATTCTTGGAAAATGTTAATTGTGTAGTGTCTACACAAAAGAATTTTAATCCATAAAATTGGAAAATCGTGAATATAGTGACACTAGTTAGACGGTATTCGGAACCGATAAACTAGTGGGAGGATTAAATTAAATATTCATGATCTATTGTTTTTGGGATTATTAATTTTTTTTGAAAATACTAATAAAACTACCTATTTTTCAAAATAACGAGTGGGAGCGGGGAAGGTGACAGCCAACCCACAACCTCTACTGTTGACACAAGCACGTGAGATAACGGTGACGCCTCGTGGCGCTTTGATTTTGGCCCCCTACGGATGGCCTTCACCGCTATCAAAATTCAAGGCTTTGTTTCCGAAAGGATATGATTTTGAGTACTCGTCGGGTCACTGACCAACCCTACGGCGGCCTACTCGGGGCGTACTTAAAAATTTGAAACAATAGGTCACACTCATAAGGGTATTTTTGGAAATATCTTGGCAGAAAAAGAAGGCAATCAACAACTAAACGGAGATGTTTGATTCTCAATGGTTTAATTGTTAAGAGAAACTGTCTCAATTTAATCGCCACCTCTTTGACCTACCCTACGGCGGCACTGTAGGTGTGAGAATAAATCTTTGGAATGGTGGGATAAACTGCATGCAAGACATCACGTTTATTATTCCTAAAATTATTATATGTTGTGGTGTATGATTTGATTTATAATTCTGTCATAATTTATTTTTGAAACTACACATTATCTCATGGTATCTCAACTGCTAAACATGATAAATTAACTGATGATGACTTCGTAAAAGTGGAAAAGTAAGAAGAACGTTGAACTCAATAATCGAGAATTCAAATTAATTCTTCGGAAGAGGATGTTCCTCTGGAGCCTACAAACTTAAGTGACATTGATGTGACTGCTATCCCTCATGCTGAGAGAGAGAGACAAAACAAAATTAGTTCAAAGATGATGAGAATTATTTGATATCAATCTCAAAAGACATCCCACAGTTTATGAGTAGTGTCTACTCTTATAAACTGCCAGTTCAAGGCCATTTCCTTTAAAGAAAGCCAAGAATGGGAAGGTAAATGTCTAACAATGTAAGTCATCAAAACTAGACAAGTTTAAGGCTGAAACAAAATATTAATAAAAGAAAGCAAAGGATAAGGAAAGTGATTTCAGATCACTAACCTGTGAATCTTTTGAGACTTTCTTAACCAAGTTTTTTGACTCAGAAGCTAAGTTCTTTTGTAAGAATAAGGTAGCTAGGCATTAATGACTAAAAGAGTAAACAACGGGCTGTTATTTCAGCTAAGATAGTGGGTGTGATATAAGGAAATAAATTTTGGATTTTAATCCTTCAATATCAAAGAAATATAATTTCTGTTTTCAGATTCATTGGAACAAATGGATTCACTTTCATATCGATAATACAGTTGCCTTAAAGAAAGTGAATATGACATTTGTATACGATTCTGAGACTCGGACTTTTGTCTGATAAAGTCAGAACCATTAAGTAATGCTGAAAAAGTATATGTAACACATTATAAACTATTAAGACAAATGGTTTCCGTATTTAGATAAACGATTCTTCAGCATCTATTAATTAGTGCATATATCCTAAAGATAAGATCTGAAGACTGGCAAAGGGTGATTCCTGTCTCCCGGTCTAAGAACACTATCTCTAAGGAAAAATGACTAAGTAACCTTTCAACTTGGAAAGGTAATAGAGTTGAAGAAGTATCACAGCTTGTTCATATTGACCTTCGGGGTCTTATGAAGATACAAGCTAGTGGGTGCTTTTGAGTAATAGACATTTTCTCTAATGACTACTCGAAACGCCGATTAGTTTATCTAAATATTTCGAGGAATCTCTGTTATTACTAGAGAAACGGGTATTCCATGCTCAGATATAGGATATCTCATGGTTTTGTCACCGATGCTTGGCCTACCTCCGAGTGAAATGATTTCACTGAAAGGATAAACCATGTATTGTCTTGTATAGTTATTGATATGCTATAATACACTGCTTAACTCAATTAAGATATTAGTTGAAAAATAACGGTTTACATTATTATGTAATACAGAGAAGTCTGCCTGAAAGATGATTATGAATTTGTGGATAAAGAGTGAAGTACATTTACTCCACTTCCGCAAATAGAGGCATTTAGCACTAATGCTTGAAGGGTAGGACTGGAGATTTTGCATACACGTTCAGATGGTGACTGTTCGTGAAATATCTTAATGAAATGAGTAAAGGCTGGTTATAAAAGTCTTGAGATCGGATCGTGACGGTTACACTGTTACATTCTTTCTAGATGAATGTTTAAATAACAACCTTAGACCTTGAAGTATAGTTACTCGATGAGTTACTATCTGATTTATTCAGACCACATCCAACATTGGTTTTTGGGGATTACGCTGATTAATACTACTGAACTAGATTAGAATATCAATCCACCCAAATGCAGTGGGAGTATGGTTTAAACCATTGACCCACTGTGATCATGCAGACTTAACATTCTACCGGTGGTGATTGATCACCTATGGTCTTTTAGGGAAGACTATATAGGATTCTGATAACAGGAGGTTGGTTTAAAGCCATAAACCTGTATATGGAGTTTTGGTACTCCAGTTATGTTCATACTCTTGTAGAACCACCTGAGTGTCTCAGGCCCAGTGGGAGAGATTGGATCTACTTGGAAAAGAGTTTAATGAATGAGAAAGTTTATCTTTCTAAGCAAAGCCAAGTGGTTTTTGGGGTAACTCCTTGAGAAGTAGACAATTAAACATGGGTGATGCCCTGAAAATTTCTCACCACTCAGCCTTGCTTGACTCTATGGAAAGCAAAAATATTAACAGGGGTGATGCCCTGAAACTTTATTGCCGTACAATGGAGCTTAGATCCATTCGGAACAGAAGGGTTTTAGCTTAAAGCCAATGGCAGATTGACTGCCTATGCTTATATCCATCGGTGGATTAAAGTAAACCTCTAGGTCATTAAAAGTCAAATATTTTGGAATGTGTGGGTTTGACCATAATATTGATGAGTCTTCTGTAGACTGGAGAATCAATATTGGTAAAATAGTATACATTAGTGTTAATAAAAGATAATACTGCAACAGTTGGAAACAACATGGGTGTGTTATCTGAAGTAAAAAGCTAACGAGCCGAAGCTTCTCTGAATCAGAGAAGTGGACTATATTCTTCGAATTTGATTCGGTCGAATTCATGAGAACAAGTTGTGGCAGTTTCCCATCCATCTTACTGTTTAAGATGATGATGCATTTTCATATGAAATAGTCAACGAGAGGTTTCCTACCCAACCCCTCACAGAATAATTCTCTAAATCTTCGGATATAGAGAAAATGGGATAGATTCTCTTTTGGATAGAGAAAGTCAGGTTATTAAAAGTCAATAACAGTCGAATCATGGATTCGGACGTTGAGCAGTAGTATAGTACATCCTCAAGTACCTTGAGAGAACGAGGAGTTGTATGCTTGAGTATTCGGGTAAAAACCTGAGTATTGTTGACTACACTGTTTCTGATTTTTTGTCAGATTAAGGATGATCGTGAATCGATCTCAGGCTTAGTGTTTACTCATAGTGATGGACCTATAGTCTGGAGCAATCCAGCACTACCAGTTTGACTCTGTTAGTCAAATACATAGCATCTTTTAGAGCAGCTAAAGAGGCATTGAGGCTTGAGAAGTTCTTTGTTAGATCGGGATGTGATTCCAGGTCTCGATGTGCCGATATCATTTTCTTATGAAAACAGTTGAGAGGTAGCTCATGCAAATGATCTTCACAGTCACAAGAGGTCAAAATCATATTGGGATAAATTACCACATGATCAGACAGACCGTGCATAGAGGTGACGTTTCGGTCCTAAACGATCACCTCAAGCCGAAAACCTAGCTGATCGGTTTACCAAGTTGCGTGACATCTAGTGTCACCGATAAGTGCTTGACGGGAATGAGATTGGGAGATATATCACATCTGATTTAGAGCAAGTGGAAGAATGTTGTGGATAGAAAGAATAAGGGTGTGGTGCTCTAAAAACAATCATTGAGTGTCTTTACGGGCAACTGGGAGATTGTTAGATATAGTGTGCCCGAAAGATAATTGTTGCTTGTCCTTACGGGAAAGAGGGATATTGTTGGAAGTAATGCCCGAAATACAATTTATGTAATTGATTTTAGAATTAATAAATGACAGATTTATTCTTATCTTATTACTTGCTTCGTGCTTGTAAGTAATACACTACTGAAAACCCCAAGACGTATGATATGTTGCCATATAACTTAGTGTATGTCACACATGAGGATTAAGTTTATGGTGATACACTTGAAAAGTTAGTCCGTGATGACTTTAATCAAAGTATGAGGTCTATTGATTAAACCAGCATTAATGTGCCCAGAACACTTTATGGTGTGACCGTCGACATCGGTTGTCTAAGTGAGGCATTTATATATGATCAGAGTCATATAGGACTGGACCGATTTAATCAGAGTTTCTCATATAATTCCGTGATTGAGAAATCTTATTAAATCTCTAGATGATCATATATGGATTAACCTTAATCCTGAAGTAATTACAGACTTCTACTTGTTTCAGGATGGGGTTTGATGTGTTCGTTAAGGATCGCTAAGAGGTGCGGTCCGATCGCTAAGAGTGAGAAGTGTGTGTCTCACAAATATGGAATCCATTCCTTCCTACGGGAAGTAGAAAGACAACCCCCTTATTTGTTCACCCTAGAAACTGATTGATCCCGGGAGTTCGTATTGGTTATGAACTAATTGATCACTAGTGGGTTGATGGTAAATAAGGATAAGATGTAGTGAAGAAGGTTTATGGAAATAATCCTACTTCAGTATGGATAGTCTATGGAGGGTTAGTTTATATGAAATGATTATATCAATGGACACTTACCGACTCGATTCGACGTTTTGAGAATATGTTATATCTATAATCGATATAGTTCAGTTTCGGCTTTATGATGGCGTAATTCCGGAATTAATGAATTAAGTAGAAATATTCTTTTCGATGAATATTTTATTTAATTTATTGTAGCTACTGATTATAGGTCCATGGTCCCCGGGTTGGCTCCTAACACGCGAGTGTTTTCTCGTTTTATGGAACCCCGAGATTAAATTAAATAGTTGGTCTATTTAATGAATATGCAATATTATTTATTTTGGTAAATAATATGTAAAATAGAAAAGCCATTTTCTATTAAAAATGATGACAATATTGGCGCCTCACATATGGATAATTTAGGAGAAGAAATTTTCCTAGATTATGTCACATGTGTAATTAATTAATTATTTGTTTGTTGGATAATTAATGGAAAATTAAGAGATTGATTTTTTGGGAATTATCTCTTATTTTGTGGGAAAAATATATTTTCCTTATGGGAATAGGTTTTTGTGGTGTGAAAAGGATAACTCTCTTGACTAGTTATTTTCTTATACAAAGAGAGTTCCTCCTAACACAATTGACATTACATTATGGTGCCACTTTTATAAAATAGAAGAGAAAAATTAGTTTCTCGTTCTAGTCATTAAGAGAAGAATAACCTAGGGTTTTTCTTGTGCATATTCGAGGAGGTTCTACGGCGAGGATCGACGTCCACCAGTCGTCCCTAGGAGATACAATCTGGAAGACTACGGCTTCTCCCTTGGTCGATTTTATCATCTCTCTCCGGTATGGGTAAATCTACTAACCTTCCCGTAGGATTAATTAGTTATGTTTCATATCGTAAATCGCTTAAGCTTTCGCTGTGCAAAGATCGAGCGTCTCGATCGGTGCTACTACTTCTAGCAGTTAGGAGATTGGATGGGAGAGATACACCGATTACCTTTTTTGTATTTATGTTGGTCTTAAGACCATTGTTTGTCTAGTTGTACAGTTTTAGTGATTATTATCTAAGTTGCATTGTCTCTGTGGGATGGACCTTGACGCGCATCTACTATACTACGATGGACCTAGTACTCTTGCTAGTATTTCGTGCGTATTAGTGGGTTACACGCGGATCAAATTTTTGGCACTGTTGCCGGGGACAATGGACAATGTAGATAATACTTTCATTAAAACTAAATAAGAATTATTTGTTTGTTATTTTGTCTTAAAGTTGGGAGTCGGTTATGTATCACACCTGCACCACTTTATGATCAGAAAAAAAGAACCAGTTTCTGAAGCCGCAACATGCCTTGCCACAGCCTCGATAATCTGTAACTCTAGTTCTGATCACTTCTCTATTTTTATGTGTTAATCACAGTATGTTTTTAGTAAGTAGGTCCTCAACAGTTGAGTTTGGACCCAGCTGAAGCAGGAAACTACTAACCGTGTTCTTGTTTTGTTTTCTCTGTTTTGCAGGGATACATAACACTTTCGGCGATCACTAGAAGGATCGAAGGAATTCCAGAACCAGCTAGCACAATGCCACGAAGGCTCATAAATGTTGTACTCATCTCAATGTACCCAGGTTCAAAGGTATGCGAGCAATACCAAGAGGAAAAGAGTAGAGTGGAACAAGAGAAGGAAGCAACCGGAGATAAGGAGGAACGGGAAGCAACCGAAAAGAGTAGAGTGGAACAATTGATTAAATTAATTAAAACGAACAGAATTTTATCGGGATATAAAATTCACAAGATAAAAAAAATTTACGCGGTAAATTTATTTTGGGATCTAGAAATCATTTGTGATTTTTGATTATGTAGTGACTACATAAAAGAATTTTAATAATTGAAAAATTGGAAAATACGGAAAAGTGGGACACCAACTGAGCAAAAGGTTCGAAAATTGGTTCAGGCGGTCAACAAGGCTTCGGCTCGTCTCGACTCGACTTGTCCGTCCAAGTACGGGGTTAGCCACGGGGGTCCGGCAAGGTCAAGCTATCCGGCGAGCTGAGGCTCAATGGGGTAACCTTAGCCCGATTTTCAACCCAGCACCCGCACACGTGCGACGTTAGCGTCGTATATGAACCAACGAAGAGGACGGATCGGCTTAGCCAATCCCGACACCATTCGGTGAACTCGGTTAAAGCTCAGCCAGGGTTTAATACCGAAAAGTTGGTGATTGCTTTTCAAGATTTATTGTTTTCAAATTACTGAGATAAAATTCTACGATCCTAAAATTTTATCATGACGATATTAGGACTATAAAATTCTTTGGTGAATTTTAGTTGTGTAGTGTCTACACAAGAAATTTCTAAATCTCTGGAAAATTGGAAAATCATGAATATAGTGTCACTGGTTAGACGGTATTTGGAAGCGATAAACTAGTGGGAGCTTTAAATTTGATATTTATTGTTTCTCGATTTGGTGGGAAATTCATAAGTCCTAATATATTAGGATTATAAAATTCATGTTGAATTTTAGTGTCTACGTAAAGATTTTATAAATCTGAGAAATTGGAAGGTCGTGAATAAGTGACACTAGTTAGATAGTATTTCGAACCGATGAACTAGCTGGAGGATTAATTTAATATTCATGATTTATTGTTTTTCGGATTGTGAATAAATTCTGAAAATCCTAAAAGACTACCTATTTTTGAAAATAACGAGTGGGAGCGGTGAAGGTGACAACCGACCCCACGGCCTCTACTGTTGACACAAGCAAGTGAGAGAATGGTGATCTCGTGCCACTTTGATTTCATCCCCCTAAGGATGGCCTTCACCGCTATCAAAATGCATGGCTTGGTCTCCGAAAGGATAGGATTTTGGGTAATCGTTTGGTCATTGACCGACCTTAAGGCGACATACTCGGGGCGTACTTTGAGATCTGAAACAGTAGGTCACACTGACAAGGATATTTTTGGAAATATCTTGACTGAAAAAGGAAGGTAATCAACAATTAAATGGAGATTTCCGATTCTCAGTTAATTGTTGAGAGAGATTTTCTCAATTTAATCGTCACCTCTTTGACCTACCCTGAGGCGGCATTGTAGGTGTGAGATTAAATCCTTGGAATGGTAGGATAAACTATATGCATGACATCACGTTTATTTTTCCTAAAATTATTATATGTTGTGGTGTATGATTTGATTTATATTTCTGTCATGATTTATTTTCTACAACTACATATTATCTCATGGTATCTAAACTGCTAAACATGATAAATTGACTAATGATGACTTCGTAAAAGTGGAAAAGTAACAAGAATGTTGAACTCAACAATCGAGAATGCAAATTAATTCTTCGAAAGATGATGTTCCTCTTTAGCCTACACACTTAAGTGACATTGATGTGACTACTGTCAATCGTGCTGAGCGAGAGACAAAACAAAATTAGTTCAAAGATGACGAGAATGATTTGGTATCAATCTCACCAGACATCCCACAGTTTACGAGTAGTGTCTACTCTTGTAAACTGCTAGTTCAAGGACATTTCCTTTAAAGAAACCAAGAATGGGAAGGTAATTGTCTACAAGCGTAAGTCATCTAAACTAATTAAGCTAAAGGCTAAACCGAAATATTAATAAATGAAATTAAAGGATAAGGAAAGTGATTACGGATCACAAACCTATGAATCCTTAAAGAATTTCTTAACCAAGTAATTTGACTCAGAAGCTAAAGTTCTTTTGTAAGAACAAGGTAGCTGGGAATTGTTGATGAAGAGTAGACAACGGGGAGCTATTTCAGCTAATAATGGGAGTGATATGAGGAAATAAATTTCGGATTTTAATCTTTGAATATCAAAGAAATATAATTTCTATTTTCAGATTCATTGGAACAAATAGATTCACTTTCACATCAATAATATAGTTGCTTCAAAGAAAGTGAATATGACATTTGTATACGACTCTGAGACTCGGACTTTTGTCTGATAAAGTCAAAACCACTAAGTGATGCTGAAATTGTATATGTAACACATCATAAGCTGTTAAGAGAAATGGTTTCCGTATTTAGATTAACGATTTTTCAACATCTATTAATTAGTGCATATATACTAAAGATGAGATCTGAAGACTGGCTAAGGGTGATTCTATCTCTCTGTCTAAAAACACTATCGCAAAGGAATAATGACTAAGTAACCTTTTCAATAAGGAAAAGGTAATAGAGCTGAAGAAGTATCACAACTTGTTCATATTGACCTTCGGGGTCTTATGAAGGATACAAGCTAGTGTGAGCTTTTGAGTAGTGGATAATTTGTCTGATAGCTACTCAAAATGCGGATTAGTTTATCTAAATATTTGGATGAATCTCTGATGTTACTAGAGAAATGAGTATTCCATGCTCAGATATAGGCTATAGGATAGTTTTGGCACTGATGCTTGGCCTACCTCTGGGTGAAACGATTTCACTGAAAGGATAAACCATGTATTGTCTTGTATAGTTATTGATATGCAACATTACACTGCTTAACTCAATTAAGATATTGATTGCAAAATAACGGTTCACATTATTATGTAATACCGAGAAGTCTACCTAGAAGATGCCTATGAATTTGTGGATAAGGAGTGACTTACATTTACCCCACTTCCGCAAATAGAGGCATTTAGCACTAGTGCTTGAAGGTAGGACTGGAAATTTTGTATACACGTTCAGATGGTGACTGTTCATGAAATATCTTAATGCAATGAGTAAAAGGTTGATTATAAGATTCTTGAGAACGGATCGTGATGGTTACACTATTACATCCTTTCTAAAAGAATGTTTAAATAACAACCTTAGACCATGAAGTACAGTTCCTCAAGGAGTTACTATCTGATCAAATTAGACAACATCCAACATTGGTTGTTGGGGTTTACGCTGATTAATACTAGTAAACCAGATCAGCAAATCAATGCACTCAAATGCAATGGGAGTATGGTCTAACGATTGACCCGCTGTGATGATGTAGTCTTTACGGTCTGCTTGGGATGATTGATTACCTATGGTTCCTCTGGAAGGACTTTATAGGATTTTGATAATATGAGGTTGGTTTTAAGCCATATACCTACAAATGGAGTTTTGGTACTCCAGGTCTGTTCATACTCCTGTAGAACCACCTGAGTATCTCAAGTCAAGTGGGAGAAATTGGATCTACATAGAAAAGAGTTGAATGAATGAGAAAGTTTATCTTTCTAAGAAAAGCCAAGTAGTATTAGGGGTAACTCCCTGAGAAGTAGACAGTTAAATAGGGGTGATGCCCTGCAATTTTCTCACCACTCAGCCTTGCTTGACTCTATGAAAAGCAGAAAGATTAACAGGGGTGATGCCTTAAAACTTTCCTGCCGTACAATGGAGCTTAGATTCATTCGGATTAGAAGGGTGTTAGCTTAAAGCCAATGGCAGATTGACTGCCTATGCTTACATCCATTGGTGGATTAAAGCAAACCTCTCGGTCATTAAAAGTCACATGTTTGAAATGTGTGGGCTTGACTAAATATTGATGAGTCTTTTGTAGACCAGAGAATCAATGTTGGTAAAGCGGTAGACATTAGTGTTTATAAAGGATAACACTGCAACAGTTGATAACAACATGGGTGTGATATCTGAAGTCAAGAACTGGCGAGCCAAAGCTTCTCTGAATCAGCGAAGTGGACTATATTCTTAGAATTTGATTCGGTCGAATTCATGAGAACAAGTTTTTGGCAATATCCCATCAATCTTATTGGTTTAAGATAATGATGCATTTTCGTATGCAATATTCAACGAGAAGTTTCCTACCCAACCCCTCACGAATAATTCTCTCAATCTTCGGATATAGAGAAAATGGGATAGTTTCTCTTTTGAAAGAGAAAGTCAGGTTATTAAAAGTCAATTGTAAACGAATCTTGGATTCGAGCGTTTGTAAGTAGTTTAGTGCATCCTCAAGTTTCTTTAGAGAACGGGGAATCATATGCTTGTGTATTCGGGTGCGAACCTGAGTACTGTTGACTACACTGATTTTGATTTTTTTATCGTATTAAGGATGATCGTGAATCGATCTCAGGCTCAGTGTTTACTCTTTGTGATGGAGCTACAGTCTGGAGCAATCCAGCACTGCCAATTTGACTCAGTTAGTCGCATACACAGCAGCTTTCGGAGCAGCTAAAGAAGCAGTGTGGCTTGAGAAGTTCTTTGTTGGATCGGGAAGTGATTCCTGGTCTCAATGAGCCGATACCTTTTTACTGTGAAAACAGTTGAGAGGTAGCTCATGCAAATGATCATTGCAATCATAAGAGGTCAGAAGCTTATTGAAAGTAAGTACCACCTGGCCAGACAGATCGTGTAGAGAGGCGACGTTTCGGTCCTAAAGATCGCCTCGAGCCGACAACCTAGCTGATCAGTTTACCAAGTTGCGTGACATCTAGTGTCACTGATAAGCGCTTGTAGGGTATGAATTAGGGAGATATGTCTCATCTGCTTTAGAGCTAGTGGGAGAATGTTGTGGATAGATAGAATAAGGGTGTGGTGCTCTAAAACAATCATTCATCGTCTTTACGGGCAAGTGGGAGATTGCTAGATATAGTGTGCCTGAAAGATAATTGTTGCTTGTGCTTACGGGCAAGTGGGAGATTGTTGGAAGTAGCGCCCGAAAGACAATTTATGTAATTGTTTTTATAATTAATAAATGACAGATTTATTCTCATCTTATTATTTGCTTTCTGCTTATAAGAAATACACTACTGAAAACCATAAGTCGTATCATATGTAGCTATATAACTTAGTGTGTGTCACAAATGAGGATTAAGTTTATGGTGATACACTTGAACTATTTGTCCGTGGTGAAGTTAATCAAAGTATGGGGTCTATTGATTAAACCACCATTAATGTGCCCAGAACACTTTATGGTGCGATCGTCTTATCCGGACCGTCGACATTGGTTGTCTAAGTGGGGCATTTATATATGATGTAGTCATATAGGACTGGACCGATTTAATCCGAGTTTCTCATATAATTTCATGATTGAGAAATCTTATTAAATCACAAGATGATCATATATGGATTAACCTTAATCCTGAAGTGATTACAGACTCCTACTGGTTTCAAGATAGGGTTTGATGTGTTCGTTAAGTATCGCTAAGAGGCGCGGTCCGAATCACTTTCATGTTGGCACTATTTTGGAATGAGTGAGAAGTGTGTGTCTCACAGATATGGAATCCATTCCATCCTACGCGAAGTAGAAAGATAATCCTCTTATTTGATGATTCTAGAAACTGATCGATCCGTGCAGTTTGTATTGGTTATGAACTATTTGATCACTAGCACGTTAATGGTAAATAATGATAAGATGTATTGAAGAAGGTTTACGGAAATAATCCTACTTCATTACGGATAGTCTATGGAGGGTTAGTTTATATGTAATGATTATATCAATGGACACTTATCGACTCGACTCGACGTTTTGAGAATAAGTTATATCTATATATAATCGATAGAGTTCAGTTTCGAATTTATGGTGGCGTAATTCCGGAAATAATGAATTGAATAAAAATATTCTGTTCGATGAATATTTTATTTAATTTATTGTAGCTACTGGTTATAGGTCCATGGTCCTCGTGTTGGCTCCTAACACACGAGTGTTTTCTCGTTTTATGGAACCTCGAGAATAAATTAAATAGTTGGTCTATTTAATGAATATGCAATATTATTTATTTGATAAATAATATGTAAAATAGAAAAGACATTTTCTATTAAAATTTCGACTAAAGTGGCGCCACATATTGGATAAATTAGGAGAAGAAATGTTCCTAGATTATCTCATATGTGTAATTAATTAATTATCTATTAGTTGGATAATTAATGAAAATGAGATAAAGAGATTGATTTTTTGGGAATTATCTCTTACCTTTTGGCAAATATCTTTTCCTTATGGAAATAGGTAATTGTATTGTGAAAAGGATAACTCTTTCTTGACAAGTTATTTTCCTATATAAAGAGAGTTCCTCCTAACACAATTGACTATCACAATTGATGCCACATTATAAATAAAAAAGGTATAAAAATTAGTTTCTTGCCTTAGTCATTAAGGGGAGGAAAATATATGATTTTCTTGTGCATATTCGAGGAGGTTCTACAGCGAGGATCGACGTCCACCAGTCATCGCTAGGAGATACAATCCGGAAGACCACGGCTTCTCCCTTGGTCAATTATTTCTCATATCTCTCCGGTTTGGGTAAATATACTAACCTTCTTGTAGTTATTAATTATTTATACGAATCAGATCATGGTATTATCGCATGTGAATTTATTCAAAGCTTCCGTTGTGCATGATCGAGTGTCTTGATCGGTGCTGTGAATTAGATCTGACGAACAAATCATGGATCGGATCCGGATTTGGGTTTCTGTATATCCAGCAGAAGGTACTCAGAATTGCCTTTTTTGTTGTTAATTTCTGCCCATATTTTGCTTGTATTGCATCTGTGTCTAGTGTCTCAATTGACTGTACTTGTGTAGTGCCTGTAATTGAGTCTGTCTGTTGTGGTATATTGAATCCTAAAGAGTCAGTTTCAAGATCAAGAATTGTCACAGAAAGCTTGAACTAGCAAAAGGCCCTGAGAGGATTTAGGCCTGCTGTTCATATTTCTTCACGATTTGATCCAGTATAATTCTGCATTTCAGATTGAGTGTTTTGTTGTGTTTTTGTTCTTAATCAATGGTGAAATTTGTACCTCAGTTTTTTAAGGATAAAACCTTTGAATTGGTTGTGTTATCAAGTTCACTGCCTTGAGCATAAGGCTGAAAAAGTTGTGGCTTCAATTCTAGTGTGTGGCTTTGCTCATTGAAGTTTGAACCATTGTGTTTGTGTTCATCCCCTCACTTGATACTTATATCAGAATTTTAGTCTCACTCAATTTCAGAGTTAAGTACTGAAATTCTGCCACCTTGTTCTTGGCAGATCAATCCTGATAATCTGCACCTTTATTGCCTTGGACATAAATTGGTCTATCTATTGTGTTGAACCATTCTAGGTGATATGCTGAAACTGATAAAGTGCTTAACATGTTGCTGCACTATTATTGTTTAATAGGCAATCTGATCAAGCTTTATAGCTACTTTTTGTAATGTTATAAGTCTGCTCTGTATTCTAAATTGCCAAGAATTATCTCTGTTGAGATTTTGTGCCTGCTGAACCTCATTTCTTTTCTAATATCTGCACTTTCCTGTTGTGGCTCGAATTTTCTGATCCCTTGATTATTTTAGAGCAGTACTGTGATTCGTTGTTTAGTTTTTAGAGCATCTGATCTGTGTGTGATCAGCCTGACATCAGCCTAGATGAACAAGACCTGAATTTATTCAGATTTGTTTATCAATTCGGATAGTCAGCTGATTGATTGGCTTAGTAATTGGCTCCTAATCTGTGTATTTGTCTTGCCTTCTGTTTTGTGCTTTTACAAAGCTCATAGTCTGATTGTAATTTTGGACTTGGTTGATACTCCTCTGTAACAGACATTAATTTGTTGGCAAAAGTTTTAACTTACAGTATTTGTTGTAAATTAGTTTTTGAACTCAGTTTGAGCTAGTTTATTTGAACAAGTTGTTACCTAGAAGCTCTGTGCTCTCCCTTGTGTGAATAAATAGTGTTTAAATTGAACTTTTATATTCTCTGATAAGTCAAAGCTTTTTACTGTCATCTGAACTCGTTCGACCATCTTGTTTGTTTGCATAACTGTTTGAAATATTCGGAACCTGATGTTACTGTTTCATGAAAGGTGTTTGCAATGTTTAAGATAGTCATCACTATAAATATTGCTGCATAGCACGAATTAATTCAGCCTGCAATTTGATCTGTTTATCAAACCTTTTTTTTAAAATCCTAAATCAAAGTGCTGAAACTTTCTTTTTACCTTATGTGCATCATTACTTGATAAAACTTTGTATTATTTGTTTAGATCAACCTCAACCTTTTGCAAGTGCTGAATTGTTTGTTTTGAACTCATTGCAACATGTCGAATCTATGCCTTTCAAGCCTAATCCACTAAAAATACCTTTTTGGAGTACAATTACAATCCTTCTACAATCGCCTATCTTGCCTAATTTGTGTTTTAAGTCAATGACTTCAACCACGCAATGAACTTGGACCACCACACGAACCACTATGACTTCAACCACGCACGAGTCACTACACACCACACGAACCACTCCACTAACACAACACTTATCTTGTACAGCGAGTACAACCCCCTCAACTGTCAAGATCACAATTTCTATCACTCTTTCTCACCACACTTACAACACACGCTTTATGAAAAGATTGGAAATATTTAAGTACAAAATGAACTCAGAAAAAATTGCTTCAGAATGTTTGCAGATGAACAGATATAGCTTGTATGCTTGGTGTCTTTGTAGCTTCACTTGGCCTTCCTTTTATAGTGTCATTCCATCAACAAACTTCCTTGAAAAACGGGCTGGGCTCTTCATTAAAAATTTAAAATTCGAAATTGCAATGTCCAAATGAAATGAACCTGCAAACTTCTTATCCAAACAAGTCAACAAATTTGTTAGTCTGAAAATAAATACGTTAATGAAATAATGACTAAGTCAAATCTATACTCGAAAATAGCATCATTGGAAAACAAATTTTTTTTTTTTTTTTTGGGACAATAGACTTAAATCAATTAAACTTAAATATAAACGGACTGAGGCGATGAATATATTCCCTTTAATTTTTGTTACTATATATAATGAACTGCTAACACTTTGACAATTATTTTCACTCCCTGTATCTTTCGAAAATAGTCAAGGTCACTTAAAATTTTTAATTTTTTTATCATTTTCGAAATCATATATATATATATATATATATATATATATATATATATATATATATATATATATATATATATATATATATATATATATATATATAAAATACATAATCGTTTTTTTTTTATTTTAAATAAAACAAATTATTAAAAGGAAACAAAAAATAAAAAAAAACAAAGAATAAAAAAACCTGAACTTGAGCTACGATTTTAACGGATTGCTTAAGATCCCGAAATCTTTGATCTTGACCGGATTCTGTGATTGGCCTCTTCATCTTCATTAGCAGATAATCGGAAATGCAGTTTCAACAGAAAGGTTTGAAGGAGGATCGAATTGAATGGAGAAGATAATCTCGTCAAGATCGAAACGGTTTAGCGAGTGAGAGATAGATGATTGGATTACCCGATAAAGACGTTTACAAATTCAGGAGGATGTAGGTGAAAGAGCCGATAATGGAGGAGAGGAGGTTTAGAAGGTTGGGGGCGGCAGAAAATATTTTTCTGGAGTAGGGTTAGGTTTGTTCTTTAAAAAGAATTTTATATAATATAATATATAATATTGGGTTTAAAAAAGATTGGGCTAGAGATTTAATTAAAACATTGGGCTGAGGTGCAAAAAGAAGGCCGAAAGTTTTCTTTAACAAGCTGAGCAAAGAAAGAGGATGGCTGGGTTTATAAAAAAAACTTGGTCCAAAAGCTATTAATTATTATAATTAGTAATATAATTATAATATAAATATTATAATTTTACTAATTACAATAACTAATTGTAAACCCTGCAAATAATAAAAGAAATGAAATTTGCCATTGTATTGTAAGTCTTATAGACTTCATGGCTCATTAGTGTGACAAATAAAATAATAAACATAAATGTACATGTCACATATTATAAAGTTATTTTTAAAATAATTAAAACACAACAATTACTCAAAACTATTTTCTCAACATTTCTCCCCCTTTTTGATTATTTTCAAAATAGCACTTAGATTTTCAAAAGATCACATCCTTGTAACTCCCCCTAAGTCTAAGAAACAAGAGCAAGTAAGCACAATAGCATATATTGAAAAGCTCCCTCTTAGACTAGGCTCCCCCTACATATATATTCTCCCCCTTAGTTTGAAAAGTAATCAAAATTCAAACAGGTAACATATGTAAAGAGCTACGATGATTTTCAAAAAGAGCTTGTGGCAAGGGTTTAGTAAAAATATCAGCTACCTGTTGAGTTGTAGGAACAAACTCGACATTAATATTACCATTATGAACATGATCACGGATAAAGTGATATCTAATATCTATATGTTTGGCCCGTGAATGTAAAACGGGGTTACGTGCCAAATCTATAGAACTAGAACTATCACAGTAAACAGGAACAGATAGCACATTTACACCGAAATCAGCTAGTTGTTGCTTGATCCAAAGAATCTGAGCACAACAATTACTCAAAGAAACATACTCGGCTTCAGTGGTACTGAGGGCAACACTAGGTTGCTTCTTAGAGAACCAAGAAATGAGTCTGTTACCGAGAAATTGGCAAGTGCCACTAGTGCTCTTTCGATCAATACGACAACCGCCATAGTCGGCATCACTAAAAGCGTGTAGTGTGAAGTCCGGGTCCTTACAATACCACAGACCTAGTGTAGGTGTGTGTTTAAGATATCTGAAGATATGTTTAACAGCATTATAGTGTGAAACTTTAGGATTAGCTTGATAACGTGCACACATACAAACACTAAACATGATATCAGGTCTAGAAGCAGTTAAATACAACAAAGATCCAATCATAGAGCGATAAAGATGTGAGTCAAACGACTTACCTTGTTCATCAAGGTCAAGTTTGATAGAAGAACTCATAGGCGTAGTTGCCGGTTTGAGGTTTTCAAACTTGAACTTTTTGAACATTTCATTAACATATTTTGTTTGACTTATGTGTGTGCCTTGTGAAGACTGTTTGATTTGTAAGCCTAAGAAGAAACTAAGTTCTCCTATGGCTGACATTTCAAACTGGGACTGCATGAGAGATTCAAATTCTTTACACATAGATATATCTGTAGAACCAAAAATAATGTCGTCTACATAAACCTGCACAAGTAAAATGTTAGTTCCACGAGTTTTAATAAAAAGAGTATTATCGACTGTGCCTCTAGTGAAACCGTGAGCTAACAAGACAGATGACAATTTGTCATACCAAGCACGAGGTGCTTGTTTCAGACCATAAAGTGCTTTTTTGAGACGGTAGACATAATCAGGGTGAAGTGTATCTTCAAAGCCCGGAGGCTGTTCAACATACACTTCTTGAGTGATCTCTCCGTTCAAAAACGCACTCTTGACATCCATCTGGAATAATTTTATGTTGTGTGCAGATGCAAATGCAATCAAAAGACGAATCGCTTCAAGTCTAGCCACAGGTGCAAAGGTTTCGTCATAGTCAATACCTTCTTCTTGACTGAAACCTTGTGCAACTAGTCTAGCTTTGTTACGAGTGACATTACCGTGTTCATCTAATTTATTTCTATAGACCCATCGAGTACCAACAACATACTTACCAGCAGGTAAGGGAACAAGTTCCCAAACATCATTGCGGGTAAACTGATGCAATTCTTCAATCATGGCATTAATCCAATCGTTATCAAGAAGTGCATCATGTATGCCTTTGGGTTCGATGTGTGAGACCAATGCATGCATATTGTTAATTTCAGGAAAATTAATAGACCTGCGAGTTCTTACGCCTGTATTGGGGTCACCAATAATTAGATCCTGGGCATGACTATTATTCCAACGTCTTCTTTGTGCAATATTTGGAGGTTCACTTATATCAGGCATTGGTGCATTTTCAGGAGTTCTAGGTTCTGTAACTTCAGGATTAGGAATTTCTGCTTGTGGAATTTCATCATTTTTAGCTTCTGGCAGAAGGTCATCATCATCATGTATGTCCATGTTCTCCATATCCTGTTCAATCTTATCACAATTCTTGCAAATATGGTTAGACATAGAGACAGACTCTAAAAATTCAACATGTATTGACTCAATTACACGTCTAGACTCAGGGTGGTAACATCTATAAGCTTTTGAGTGATCAGCATAACCAACAAAGATACATTCAATAGATTTAGATGCAAACTTATCCCGAGTACCTTTATCATCTAGCACATAACATTTACAACCAAAGACATGAAAATAGCTTATTTTAGGAGGTCTACCACGTAGCAATTCATAAGGAGTTTTATTAAGTTTCTTTCTTACAGTTAAGCGATTTATTATATAACAAGCACAATGAATAGCTTCAGCCCAAAGAAAACGAGGTAAAGAGAACTCATTTAATATTGTTCGTGCGCATTCTTGTAATGTTCGATTCTTACGCTCTACCACTCCATTCTGTTGTGGAGTTCTTGGAGCTGAGAATTCATGTCTAATACCACTTAGTTCACAAAAGCGAACAAGCTGGGTATCGATGAATTCTCCTCCCCTATCGCTCCTGACAGATACAACATCTAGGTCAAATGAAATTTGTAGTTGCTTCACAAGTGTTTCAAATGCCGTAGCACTATCATTCTTGTGAGTCAAGTACAAAGTCCAAGTGTACCTGGAGTAGTCATCAACAACAACAAGAACATAGGATCGACCAGAAAGACTACGTACTCGACTAGGACCAAACAAGTCTATATGCAAAAGATCAAGTATGCGAGAGGATGAGACCTCATGTTTAGATTTGAATGAAACTCTAGTTTGTTTGCCTTTTATACATGGCTCACAAACTTCGAATTCATTTAAGTCTAATTGAGGTAAGCCACGTACCAAATTTTGTCGTGACAGTTTTTGGATGGTGGATATGCCAACGTGTCCTAGACGTCTATGCCACAAATTCACATTATCATGTTTAGAAACTAAGCAGGCAATAGGATAGTTTGACGAGTTGTCAAGTTTGATCGTATAGATGTTGCCATCTCTTTGACCAGACAAGACTACATTGCCAAGACTATCCTTAACAAGACATACTTTAGCATCAAAATAAACAGATAATCCTATGTCACTAAGTCGAGATATGCTAAGCAAGTTATAAGACAAATTATCTACTAAGAGAACCTTATTAATTGAAAAAGTTTCAGAAATACCAATAGATCCTTCGCCAAGGATCTTTCCTCTTTGACCATCACCAAATGTAACATAACCTTTCTTTGAGACGGGTTTGATTGATTAGAACATTTTCTCATTTCCCGTCATATGGCGTGAGCAGCCACTATCAAGATACCATCTAGCGCCACTGGCCTTTTTGCTTCTCAAACATACCTGCAAGTCAAAGTTGTTTTCGGTCCCCTTTAACTCTGGGTCCTGTCCTTATTAGTTCATATGCTAAGTGCGGATTTTGGAACCCATACCTTCCTTACTGTTGGTTTACGAGCATAGTTTTCAGTACCTTGCGGTCTAACACTATGATCATAATAACCACTAGTAGGGCCATGATAAAAAGGACGTGTGTGATGTGTGTACTGTGTGTGATGTGAATACCTGGGTGCATACGAAGTATAAGCATATTGGGTATATCTGGGAGTAAATTTTTGGTGGGTAAAATGAGCATGTCTAGGAGGATATTGAAGTGGTTGTTGAGTATATCTGGAGGGAGGTCCAACATACCTAGGTGCATGAGAGTAGTGTCTAGGAGTGAAGTTCCTAGATGATCTTCTATCATACATATAGGCATGTGTTCTTCTTGGGGATTGATAGTTGTATGGTGTTCGGGTATAATTTCTTTGTGGTATGTTGGGCCTTTTATAGTATTGGTGTTTTTGGTCTTTTTGGATGTTTTGTGGTGTTGATCTGGTGGTATTTCTCTTGGGTGTTTGGGCTTGTTTGAGTGTTGGTGTTGGTGTGGGTGTGTGTGAGGTGGATGCTTCTACGTGTATAGGTGTTTGTGCTTGAACTTTAGATTTAAAGGGTTGCTTTGTTGAACTTGAGACAAAGACTGGTTCTTTCGAAGATGAGTCTTCCTTGGAAGGTTCATATCCAAGACCGGTTTTGTCTTTATGATCTTTAAGTGCAGAAAGTTGATGATTGAGCTGGTTAGAGCTACACTCAAACCTTTGAATGGTTTGTTTTAATTCACCATTTTCTGCCTTTAAAGAGTCATTTTCACTTAGCAATCCTCGAATCTTAAGTTCTAACTCGCTTAAGGTGTTCATCAGTGAGCATTCGTGCTTATCTTTTTCAAGTATTTCTTTCTTAAGATGTTTGTTTTCTGCTTTTAAAGTGCGTGTGTGCTCAGCGAGTTTTTGTGACATTTGATAAAGTTCTTTAGGAGGGATGTTAGGGACTTCTACCTCATCGTCTGATTCGTTGTCAGACTCAGCCATGAGACAGACATTCGCTTGCTCATTTGGTTGTGATTCGACATCCTCGCCGTCAGAGTCTGAAGAGTCGGACCATGCAGCTAGAACTTGTTTAAGCTTTTTCTTCTGAGTAGATTTTTGCTGTTGAGTGCTCTTTGCTTCTTTGTTGCCTTTCTTAGTTGGGCAATCATATGATAGATGCCCCATTTTCTGACATTCATAGCACTTGACATCGGATTGCCACTTTGGTTTGCTTTGAGATTGTTGTTGCCCTTGACTTTTGTGTGAGCGTCTTTTGCTTTTGCCTTTATGTTTTGCCCACTTTTTGAGCTTTCGCATTATAAGTGCTATATCCTCATCTTCATCATCACTGCTATCACCTGTTGAAGACTCGATCTCCGATTTTGAGGAATTAGCAGGGAAGGCGATATTTTTAGTCTCTTCATTGCCTTGCTTGCGAGAACGCATATTGGTTTCATGTACGGACAAAGAACCAATAAGTTCCTCTTTCGAAAATACCGTCAAGTCTCTTGCTTCTTGAATAGCAGTGGCCTTAGGGTCCCATTCAGGAGGGAGGCTTCGCAAAATCTTTGTTACTTTTTCAGCATTTGAGAACCTTTTTCCCAAAGATTCAAGCCCATTGATTATCGCAGTGAACCGTGTATCCATGTCACGTATTGATTCATTTGGACCCATTTTGAACAATTCGAATGAATGCATGAGTTGACTAATCTTAGACTCCTTAACCTGGCTAGTACCCTCATACCTTAGTTCAAGTTTTTGCCAAATTTCTTTGGCACTAGAGCATGAGTTTACATAGCTAGCTTCAGTTGGACTCAATGCATTATTAAGAATAGACATAGCTTTGGAGTTTAGTGTGAGTTTCCTCTTGTCACTTTCCTCCAACTCAGCTCTATTCTTTTTAACGTGTTGAGTCACACCATCAACAATGATGGTTTTTGTTGGAATAAACGGTCCATCTTCTATGACAAACCATAGCTCAATGTCCGTGGATTCCAAATGGAGTCTCATTGATCGTTTCCATTGGAGATAACAATCACCATCAAAATAAGGTGGTCTAGTATTAGACATACCTTCTCTTGGGTGATTAATACCATTAGTGGAAGCCATCAATAATTACAATGCAAATTTTATTATTCAATTTAAAAAAATGATGCAGTTACAAAATGGTAATAGGTCCAATTGAACTAATAATGCAAATGTATAAGGTTCTGATAAAGTTGACTAATGATTCTGCTTTTGAGTTTCAAACGTAGCAACAAAAAAATCTGCAGCACTTAAACAACAATAAATGGTAAAATACACAAAAGGTACAGATTCAGATCAATGACCTCGCTCCGATACCAATTGTTGGATCGAATATAGCGGAAAATACTGCTAGAGGGGGGGTGAATAGCAGTTTTTAAACTTTTTAATACAAAATCAGAGTGTATATCAAATTACTTAACAAGTGTATTAAATTCAATCAACTACTAAATTAACTAGTAATCAAATAGATGATTATCGAACTTAATACTTTGATCTGAAAATGTCCAAACAAATTTCAGTAGAGATGAGTGTTAAATAAATCAAATTAGTTTTCTCAATGCAGACAGAATATAATGCAGCCTCAAAAAAAATGATCAAAATTGACTATGGCAATATGCAGATGTCGATTTAGAGAAAAGCCAACGGTATTGATGCAGACTAGATCAGTTTTAATTTTGATCAAACACAAAGAGATATGTTTTATCTTGTCTATAGGCAATTTAGTCCTAAGTGTTTCAACAGATAAATAAAGTGCAGAAAATAAAGGATCAACACAGCGATTTAGGAATAGTTATCCCTTAGGCACTAACAGACGTGACTAAGAGATACGCTATTCCCACTTGAAAGACGAATCTATGCCTTTCAAGCCTAATCCACTAAAAATACCTTTTTGGAGTACAATTACAGACACTGCCCAGTCAATGACTTCAACCACGCAATGAACTGGACCACCACACGAACCACTATGACTTCAACCACGCACAGTAGTCACTACACAACGCACTCCACTAACACAACACTTATCTTGTACAGCGAGTACAACCCCCTCAACTGTCAAGATCACAATTTCTATCACTCTTTCTCACCACACTTACAACACACGCTTTATGAAAAGATTGGAAATATTTAAGTACAAAATGAACTCAAAAAAATTGCTTCGAATGTTTGCGGATGAACGTATATAGCTTGTATGCTTGGTGTCTTTGTAGCTTCACTTGGCCTTCCTTTTATAGTGTCATTCCATCAACAAACTTCCTTGAAAAACGGGTTGGGCTCTTCATTAAAAATTTAAAATTCGAAATTGCAATGTCCAAATGAAATGAACCTGCAAACTTCTTATCCAAACAAGTCAACAAATTTGTTAGTCTGAAAATAAATACGTTAATGAAATAATGACTAAGTCAAATCTATACTCGAAAATAGCATCATTGGAAAACAATTTTTTTTTAAGACAATAGACTTAAATCAATTAAACTTAAATATAAACGGACTGAGGCGATGAATATATTCCCTTTAATTTTTGTTACTATATATAATAAACTGCTAACACTTTGACAATTATTTTCACTCCCTGTATCTTTCGAAAATAGTCAAGGTCACTTAATTTTTCTATCATTTTCGAAATCATATATATATATATATATATATATATATATATATATATATATATATATATATATATATATATATATATATATATTAGTAAAAGACATAATCGTTTTTTTTTTATTTTAAATAAAACAAATTATTAAAAGGAAACAAAAAATAAAAAAAACTTCCCTGAACTTGAGCTACTGATTTTAACGGATTGCTTAAGATCCCGAAATCTTTGATCTTGACCGGATTCTGTGATTGGCCTCTTCATCTTCATTAGCATATAATCGGAAATGCGGTTTCAACAGAAAGGTTTGAAGGAGGATCGAATTGAATGGAGAAGATAATCTCGTCAAGATCGAAACGGTTTAGCGAGTGAGAGATAGATGATTGGATTACCCGATAAAGACGTTTACAAATTCAGGAGGATGTAGGTGAAAGAGCCGATAATGGAGGAGAGGAGGTTTAGAAGGTTGGGGGCGGCAAAAATATTTTTCTGGAGTAGGGTTAGGTTTGTTCTTTAAAAAGAATTTTATATAATATAATATATAATATTGGGTTTAAAAAAGATTGGGCTAGAGATTTAATTAAGACATTGGGCTGAGATGCAAAAAGAAGGCCGAAAGTTTTCTTTAACAAGCTGAGCAAAGAAAAAGGATGGCTGGGTTTATAAAAAAACTTGGTTCAAAAGCCATTAATTATTATAATTAGTAATATAATTATAATATCATACTTTGTAGTAACTTATTAAATTTGCATCCATTTTCGTCGTCCTCCTTTTGCGACGCTTTTTATTTTTTTCCTCCCTTTTAACATAGAACGACGCCGTTCATCTGTGGTGTTCACCCACTAAGTCCCGTTTGCCCAATGAATGCCGGCCTTCTCCACCTACCTGTTCAGAATGCTCCACTACCGATTGCAACGCGTCGGAATCACCATGTTGTTCCAGGTGGCACGAACCACCGCTTGAGATCACCGCTTCATTCTTCAGTGGAGCTTCCACTATGGGTAAGCACCGACTGGTCTCTGGGGCGCTATATAGAGATAAAACCATTTTCTCTCCACGCTTCTCATCATCATCTTAATGGGGTTCCGGTGAAATGACACCGGGAAATCAAGATTTCCATTTTACAATCAAAAAGCCACCGAAGCTTGCAAAACTCCTTAAATCCATTGTGAAGATGAAGTAAGTAGCTATGAATCTTAACTTATTGATAGAAAAAGAACCTTGAAAGACCGAGCTCCGACCACCTTCGCCAGTAAGTCACGTTCCGGTGAAGCTTTCTAATAGAATAACAGTAGCGCTGAATTTAAGTTCGATAATTGTAGAATCGTTAATTTATCGGAGATCTGTTATGCTTTTACAATCTGAAGATTTTCGTTTTTGAGATTCATTTTTATTTCATCGGATTTTTTTTTCCCGATTGGTTCATACCTCGGGCTTGTTTTTTAGGGCAAGAATTTAAGCAAGTCACTGGAAATTTGGTAGAATGTCGCCGGAATTCAAGCATGTCAGCCGCTGTGTTGAATGTAGTTTTAAAATTTCAAGCATGTTAAGCCCATGTTCATTAGTATGCCGACGGAGAAGACCCGAAAAGAGTACTGAAAGTTCTCTTTTCAATGAATCAGTTATTTTGGATGTTATAATTGTTGAAATTTTAAGTAGGCTTCCAGTAAAAGATGTACTTCGATGTCAATGTGTTAGCAAACGATGGAAGGATTTAACCTCAACCAGATATTTCACGGAGTTTCTTATTTTGACTATTGCTTGTACCATAAACTCGTGAGGAGTTTCTTATTTCAGCCGAAAGAATATAATTTTCTGTGCAGTAGCGTGCCTGCTTCTTGAGTGGAAAAGGAATGGTGATTGAGAAATCACCAATTGGAAGTATTCATAGCTTTCTAAGCCTTGCAAAAGAGTAAACCAATATTCTTTGCATATGATTCTCTGGGTTAATTTCAAGTCTGGGTTGGCTCTTCATTCTTCACAATTAATTTCCCTACGACATGAATTTGCAGGGCTAATCTTGTATGGTTTTGTTTGTTTTCTGTGGTTTTTTGAAGGTGTGTTGTTATTGTGTTCTTCTTTGGCTTTGGGATTGAAGAGAAGGAGGTTTAAGGAGAGTTACTTGGCTAATCTTGTATGGTTTTTTGGCTTCTGGGCTAATCTTCTTTGCATATGCTCTCAGGTTGGTGTATACTTGTGCTTGGTTTTTTTTTTAATCCTGCTGTTTTGGAATATTGACAACTAAACAAGTAAATATTTTGTTGTAGTGCATTCAGCCTCTGTATTTTATTTGGTGTCTTTGATCATTTAGAGATCAATGTGGTGGAAAATGAGGTTTAAGGAGAGTTATGTGTAGATTTACGACTCTTTATTGTGTTTGTGTTTTGCTATTGTTTATTCAGATTGTTGATTCACAATGGGCTTCATATGGAGTAAGGCATCCCATGGATTATGTGATTCAATTGGCTCAGGCAGGTGTTTGTAGAGAGGTCGGCAAGGTGGCCCAATGCACGATGGATGTGGAGAGAGACACTTTGAAAGAGATGATACTGGTATAATTTATGCCTTAATTGTCTGTCCATCTGTTTTTTTTTATATTTCCATATCCGCAATCAGCATCAACTCAATCAACATGAGCTCAAAATAGAGCCGTAGTAGTCCTCTTCAGCTCATTTTCCATTACCATCCAATTATTAATTGAGTTGGCTTTCCCTGCCTATTTTTGTTTGTTAATGATGTTGTCTCTGCCACATTCTGCTGCGGTGGTGCCTTTCTTGTTTGTTAAAATACTGACATATGAGACTCGATTTGGGCATTTGGAGTGATGTTGCATTAATCAGTTTGTTAGTACCTTCCACGCCCATGTTTCGGATAGTCGTTTTGGAGAGAATGGTCTGATACATGAGAGGAAGGACTTGGCTTCATTGGTACACAATTACCGGAGTTGCCTTATATCTCAGCCCCGGGTAAAATTATACAATATTCTTAATTTAAAAGTTGCAAGTTGGTATTATATCACCCATAGATATCTTTGCTATCCAGCTGTGTTGTTTATTTTTATTTTTTAATTATACAGTTGTGTTGTTTATGTATAGGCATTATTTTTTAATTATACAGTTGTGTTGTTTATGTATAAGCATTCCTCCGGACCTGCAAATACATAATGTTAAGATCAAGTTCTGCTAGGTTCAGGTCTACCAGGTCTTAGTTTTCATGTCTCTGCCTTGCTTTGTCTTAGCCTTGCTTTGTCTTACTTTGCATTATGTTGTGTCTTAATCTACATGTCAAGAAGAATACATCATCGGATGTTGCTACCCCGCCTATAATTTTTGTTTGTTTGTTTTGTTTTTAGGTTGGATTGATAAATTTCATTTTATGGTCTTAGTTTTACCTAATTCACATATGTATCCAGCAATTGTGTGTTGGATACAGGTTTTAATAATGAAGCTTGAGGTTATTCTAAATGAATTTTTGTTTTTGCAGATCTTATACTTCACATCAATTTACAATCATAGCTTTTAGCTATTTCTGGCTTCTGACACGAGCTCCAGCCCAATGAAGAAACTAAAGTTGAAATCCCCATAAAGGTTGTTGACTAGGTGTATATGTTTGCACGTGAAGTCTGCTTAAGAATGTAGCTTTTGCTGTGTCTATAAACTATGTAGCCTAAAACACACTTTGGCATGTTTTGTAACTGTTTTGATATAAGCTTAGTACATCAGTTTTAACAATGTAAATGTGTTTATCCATGTCTAACCAAATCCTTTACAATTACATATATAATTTATGCACGCGAAGATTCATCAAACTCGAGGGCAAAAACGTGCATAGCACGTTGCCTCCACTAGTAAATATTATAATTTTACTAAATACAATAACTAATTGTAAATCATGCAAACAATAAAAGAAATGAAATTTGCCATTTTATTGTAAGTCTTATAGACTTCATGGCTCATTAGTGTGAAAAATAAAATAATAAACATAAATGTAAATGTCACATATGATAAAGTTATTTTTAAAATAATTAAAACACAACAATTACTCAAAACTATTTTCTCAACATTAATTATAAGCAATTTTATGCGATATATTACATTTGTGTCTTTTGAGTTTTGTATCTTTGCAAAAATAATCTTTTTGCCAATCATATAAAAAAAATGGGTCACAGAAATAGTTTGGCTCGATCTAAATTCTCTTCTAATAAGTCTATGAATGAGCTGGCTAATGGAGCTACAGTTGATGAATCTTCGAGCAATAAATCAAAATTAAATTCTGAGATTTCAGACAACCAAACACAATGTTTTGAATCAAATTCAGAATCAAGATACGACTCAGAATTGGAGGAAATTCCTGACATCATCGAATTTTGTGAAGCCTTCAAAAATCAATGTGAGTTTCTATCTAAAACCAATAAGAGTCTCAAAAAGACATAGCTGAGAAAGACAATCTCATATGTTCTTTAATGAGTATCACAAATCAACTTGAATTAAGTTGAATCCCTCGAATTTTATTTGAAACAAAAGTTTTCTAAGTATGAGACTGAATTGGAGTCTTTAAAATATGAGAGAGATAAATTAAAACAAGCTATTCAAAAGCTTGAGAACAATCCTAATAGATTGGAAACTCATCTCTCTTGTCCTAAAGAGTCTTTGGGTCACACTAAACACATTATTGATACTTCTAAGGAAGGATCCTTGAATGAGTCTGAAGTCACTGAACCCGAGTCTCAAAATAAAACTTTTGTGCCCCGACCCATTGCACTTGATCATGCATCACCGGCACAAAATGGTGTAGATAAACACACACAAGTATGCTTCATCTTCAAAGACACACACTTCACAGCATACTTCAAACAATATAAATAATTCCAATAGGAAACATCACGCATATCAGTATGATTGGAGAGTATCTAGGAAATACACTCCAAAGAACTACTCTTATCAATCTGATTATGAATCACCTAGAAATCATGCCTATAGGAATACATCATCATATAGATATCATGCTCATAATAACAATTCATATAGATATCATGACCCTAGGATTTATCAAGCGCCTAATTACACTAATAGGCAAAATATTCACACACCACATTTTTCCGAACCACACTTTTGGCATTCACTTATTCTCATCCATATCATGACCGTTAAGCATTTAATGCTTATTACTCATCCTATCTCGACAATGGATTTTATGGTCAGTTTTCTAGACCTGTATGGGTTAGAAAAACAGAACATAAGCCCAAAGTTAGGAAAGTTTGGGTTCCGAAGAAAATTCAACCTAACCCTCAAGGACCCAAAGAATAAAGGGTACAATAATCATTTTCTTGTCCCTACAGGTCCTTTGAGCTTAAATAGAATATTCCGTGGATACAAGCAATAAACGACATGGTGCAAATCTTTTGGTATGAATGAATTAAAACTATCATCGATACAAGCTCAATGCTCAAATGATAATCCTTGGTATCATTGATAGGGAAGTACACTCTTTTCTCATTACCTTTTATTGTATATGAGTATTTCGTGTCAAATTAAATTTTATATGAGTATTTTGTGATATAGCTCTCAACCCCGAGCCTTTAAGTCCTTATGTGATTAATTTTCAAACTAATGGGAAAAGAGAGTAGTATTAAAGCTTTTAAAAGATAATTTATTCAATGTTAAAAAGCTCTAATTAAGGGAGAGCTTAGCTTTAGGGTTAGTGTAACTCTCCATGGTTTTAAAATGTCCCTTAATAAAAGCTTTAAAGTGTTATTTTAAAAATAAATCAAAGGGGGAGATTGTTGAGTATTTTGTTTTATAAGTTGTATTGATTAATTTTCAAAAGTAATGTCTTTCTTGTTATAAAGCTTTTATATAAGTGTTTGTATAAGTATTATATTTAACATAAATGTTCTTAAATATATGTTTGTGTGACTTACATCAAATTGATTATATTATTCTACGTTACAATAATTAGCCATGAAGTTATAAGACTTACCTCATATGACACCTTTGTCATGTTCCTATTATTGCACGAAATGTCTGGGACTAATTAAATCTAATTATTAATAATTAGATTGTTATAAAATTAATTTATTAATTGTATAATTATTCTAATAATGTAATTAAATGAGTAGAAGCTGGCAGGGGCTGTTTTTCGAATTTATGATCCAATCCAAATGAATTATATCTCCCGCCCCTTTACTTTAACTCTTATCTCTCGGGTTTGTTCCTAAACATTTATCTGAGCCCAATTATCATTTTCCTACATCCGGCCCTTTTATCCATCTTCCAAATCCTACCCGTACAACCCAAAAATAAGAAACCTGAACACTGTTTCTCCTCCAGCCATTAATGCACTCAATTCTTCAATTAATGGCGAATCGTTTCTAATCCCAGAAAATCTGCGCTCTGTTTCTTCTCCTTCCATATACAGATGTAATCGAGCATTCAATGCTCCGATCATTTCCTTCCGGGAACACGGCTTGACACTGAACGTGAAAATGCCGACCTTCCTTTTCTACCTCGATTCAATATGAAAAACTGTTAAATCGTTTCTTTTATGTTTTGATTTCTTTCGTTTTTAATTTGTTTCTACAATTATCTGCACTTATTGTATCGTATCTTGCAGTTTCGATGATGAGAACTGAATCTGCCATGGCCGAGTCAAAATTGAAGTTGTTAAGGTATGAAATCGAGGATTTCATCTCCCCGATTCGACGCTGATTTGCTTGAAGAAGAAAGACTCCATATTTCCAGTCTCGTGCATTCACCATGTGATATTTGAGCAAATCGAACGTCAATCAACTACATTTAATCAGGTCGTACTCTTTCCTTAATTTGTTAATATCGATGTTAATTCTGATACGAACAAATATCTGCATGATTTTTTGCCTCTGTTTGATTGAAGGTGTGGATATGAAGGGTTTTCTCAGGTACAAGGCTTGACCCTTATTGCTATACGGATTTGGTAATTTGACTTAGGGTCTTACGCCCTAGGAAGTCAATGGTCAAGTCTAATGCTGTGGGTAGTGACCCAATGATGCCCTAAAATTAATTTTAGACCAATTGGCATAATAGTTGGTTCTTAAATTGGTTTTGGGAATAGGTCTGGTTCAATTGAGGTAAGTTCCTATTTTTTTAAGATTGAACCATGACCAAATCTGGTGCCTCTACACTGTGCTATTGAACCGAGTCAAAAGGAAATCAGACAGTTTAAATCATTAAGTGATTGCATGATTTACCAATATTTTAAGGTTCAAATAAGTCAGTATCACTCTCTCATTCATCTATCTAAAAATGCCCTCCTCTAGAGAGTATACATAAGTCTATGAACCTTAGACAAGCTCCGGTAAATCATGGCTGGAAAATCACTATAATTAAGTGCCTCGATTTTTAAGATTTCCTTTTGATCATGTTCACACAAACATTTGAGGTTCAAGTCATACCTCAAGGGCTATAAATAGCCAGTCACAACACACAGGATTGCACCAGTTGATTACACAGCAATCCAACAGTTCCATTCTTTCAAAAAGTTGTCTTTTGTGTGAGTCTGAGAGTGTGGGCAAGTGAGTTGAGTATCTTGAGAGATATTTCAACTTGTGGACTGATCTGAAGATGTGCTATTGGATGAAGAGCATTTCCAATCAATAGGTAAGGTGGTTCAGGATCAGTGAAGGTGAAATTCTGAGGTTCTTCTTGTGCAGATGGTACTCAGAATTGTCCTTTTTGTTGTTAATTTTCTGCCCCTGTTTTGCTTGTATTGCATCTGCGTCTAGTGTCTCAATTTCCTATACTTGTGTAGTATCTGTAATTGAGTATGTCTGGTGTGGTACATTGAATCTAAAAGAGTCAGTTTCAAGATCCAGAATTGTCATAGAAACCTTGAACAAGCAAAAGGCCCTGAGAGGATTTAGGCCTGCTGTTCATATTTCTTCAGAATCTGATCTAGTGTAATTCTACATTTTAGATTGAGTGTTTTGTTGTGTTTTTGTTCTTAATCAGTGGTGAAATCTGTACCTCAGTTTCTGAAGGCTGAAACCTGTGAATTGGTTGTGTTATCAAGTTCACGGCCTAGAGCATAAGGCTAAAAAATTTGTGGCTTCGATTCTAATGTTTGACTTTGCTCATTGATGTTTGAACCTTGGTGTTTGTGTTTATCCCTCACTAATTACTTATATCATAATTTCAGTATCACTCAATTTCAGAGTTAAGTACTGAAATTCTGCCACCATGTGCTTCGATGATCAATCCTGATAATCTGTACCTTTATTGCCTTGGACATAAATTGGTCTATCTGTTGTGTTGAACCATTCTAGGTGATATGCTGAAACTAATAAAGTGCTTAACTTGTTGATGCACTCTTGTTGTTTAATAGGCATTCTGATCAAGCTTTATAGCTGCTGTTTGTAATGTAATAAGTCTGCTCAGTATTATGAATTGCCAAGAATTATCTCTGTTGAGATTTTGTGCCTGCTGAACCTCATTGCTTTTATAATATCTGCACTTTCCTGTTGTGGCTCAAATTTTATAATCACTTGCATTATTTTATAGCAGTACTGTGATTTGTTGCTTAGTTTTTGGAGCAGCTGATCTGTGTGTGATCAGCCTGACATCACCCTTGATAAACAAGACTTGAATTTCTTCAGATTTTTTTACCAATTCAGATACTCAGCTAATTGATTAGCTTAGTAGTTGGCTCCTAATCTGTGTATCTGTCTTGCCTTCTGTTTTGTGCTTTTACTGAGATCATAGTGTAATTGTAATTTTGGAATTGGTTGATACTCCTTTGTAACAGACATTAATTTGTTGGCTAAAGTTGTAACTTACACTATTTGTTGTAAATTTGTTTTTGAACTCAGTTTGAGCTAGTTTATTTGAACAGGTTGTTACCAAGTAGCTCTGTGCTATCCCTTGTGTGAATCAATAGTGTTTAAATTGAACTTTTATATTCTCTGATAAGTCAAAGCTTTTTACTGTCATCTGAACTCGTTCGACCAACTTGTTTGTTTGCATAACTGTTTGAAATATTCTGAACCTGATGTTACTGTTTCATGAAAGGTGTTTGCAATGTTTAAGATAGTCATCACTATAAGTATTGCTGCATAGCACGAATTAATTCAGCCTACAATTTGATTTGTTTATAAAACCTTTTTATTAAATCCAAAATCAAAGTGCTGAAACTTTCTTTTTACCTTATGTGCATCTTTACTTGATTAAACTTTGTATTATTTGTTTAGATCAACCTCAACCTTTTGCAAGTGCTGAATTGTTTGTTTTGAACTCATTGCAACGTGTAACCTTGCTTTTATTACCAACAAAATTAATACTTTTGATCACTAAGGTTTTCATAATACAAGTGAATAATAAATTAAATAATGTTCCGCACTTAATTTATTAGTACTTGTGTTATCTTCGAAATGAGTTTTTAAAACTCACCGACACTCTATTCAAGCCCCCCTCTGGAGTGGGTTTGTACCACTATCGATCCAACAATTGGTATCGGAGTTTGGTCACCTAGTGATCAAACCTTGATATTATATTTATGATCAATCCTTCTATAATCTATATCAGTGCCTAATTGTTCTATCTTGCCTAATTTGTGTTTTAAGTCACATATTGTGTGATTTGAAACCTTTATTTTGGATTCTAATCAAATTGCCCTTACTTGTCATATTTAATTATAAGCAATTTTATGTGATATATTACACTTGTGTCTTTTGAGTTTTGTATCTTTGCAGAAAAAATCTTTTTGCCAATCATATACAAAAATGGGTCGCAGAAATAGTTTGGCTTGATCTAAATTCTCTTCTAATAAGCCTATGAATGAGTTGGCTATTGGAGCTAAAGTTGATGAATCTTCGAGCAATAAATCAAAATCAAATTCTGAGATTTCAGACAACCAAACACAATGTTTTGAATCAAATTCAGAATCAAGATACGACTCAGAATTGGAGGAAATTCCTGACATCATTGAAATTTTTGAAGCCTTCAAAAATCAATGTGAGTTTCTATCTAAAACCAACAAGAGTCTCAAAAAGGCATAGCTGAGAAAGACAATCTCATGTGTTCTTTAACGACGATCACAAATCAACCCGAATTAAGTTAAATCGCTCGAATTTGATTTGAAACAAAAGGTTTCTAAGCATGAGACTGAATTGGAGTCTTTAAAATGTGAGATAGATAAATTAAAACAAGCTATTCAAAAGCTTGAGAACAATCCTAATAGATTGGAAACTCGTCTCTCATGTCCTAAAGAGTCTTCGGGTCACACTAAACACATTCTTGATACTTTTTAGGAAGTATCCTTGAATGAGTTTGTAGTCATTGAACCCGAGTCTCAAAAGAAAACTTCTGTGCCCCGACCCATTGCACTTGATCATGCATCACCGGCACAAAATGGTGCACATAAACACACACACAAGTATGCTTCATCTTCAAAAGACACACACTTCACATCATACTTCAAACAATAGAAATAATTCCAATAGGAAACATCACGCATATCAGTATGATTGGAGAGTTTCAAGGAAATACACTCCAAAGAACTACTCTTATCAGTCTGATTATGAATCACCTAGAAATCATGCTTATAGGAATACATCATCATATAGATATCATGCTCATAATAATAATTCATATAAATATCATGACCCTAGGATTTATCAAGCGCCTAATTACACTTATAGGAAAAATATTCACACACCACATTTTTTCGAACCGCACTTTTGGCAATCACCTATTCTTATCCATATCATGACCGTTACGCATTTAATGCTTATTACTCATCCTATCCCGACAATGGATTTTATGGTCAGTTTTCTAGACCTGTACGGGTTAGAAAAACTGAACATAAGCCCAAAGGTAGGAAAGTTTGGGTTATGAAGAAAAGTCAACCTAACCCCCAAGGACCCAAAGAATAAAGGGTACGATAGTCATTTTCTTGTCCCTGTACGTCCTTTGAGCTTAAACAGAATATTCCGTGGATACAAGCAATAAACGACATGGTGCAAATCTTTTGGTATCGATGAATTAAAACTATCATCGATACAAGCTCAATGCTCAAATGATAATCCTTGGTATCATTGATAGGGAAGTACACTCTTCTCTCATTACCTTTTATTGTATATGAGTATTTAGTGTCAAATTAAATTTTATATGAGTATTTTGTGATATAGCTCTCAACCCGAGCCTTTAAGTCATTATTTGATTAATTTTCAAACTAATGGGAAAAGAGAGTAGTATTAAAGCTTTTAAACGAGAATTTATTCAATGTTAAAAAGCTCTAATTAAGGGGGAGCTTAGATTTAGGGGTAGTGTAACTCTCCAAGGTTTTAAAATGTCCCTTAATAGAAGCTTTAAAGTGTTATTTTAAAAATAAATCAAAGGGGGAGATTGTTGAGTATTTTGTGTTATAAGTTGTATTGATTAATTTTCTAAAGTAATGTCTTTCTTGATTTAAAGCTTTTATATAAGTGTTTGTATAAGTATTATATTTAACATAAATGTTCTTAATTATATGTTTTTGTGACTTACATCAAATTGATTATATTATTCTATGTCACAATAATTAGGCATGAAGTTATAAGACTTACATCATATGACACATTTGTCATGTTCCTATTTTTGCAGGAAAAGTGTGGCACTAATTAAATCTAATTATTAATAATTAGATGGTTATAAAATTAATTTATTAATTTTATAATTATTCTAATAATTTAATTAAATGAATAGAAGCTGGCAGGGGTTATTTTTTGAATTTATGATCCAGTCCAAATGAATTATATCTGCCACCCCTTTTCTTTAACTCTTATCTCTCGGGTTTGTTCCTAAACTTTTATCTGAGAACAATTATCTTTTTCCTAAATCCGGCCCTTTGATCCATCTTCCAAATCCAGCCCGTATAACCCAAAAATAAGATACCTTAACACCGTTTCTCCTCCAGCCATTTTTGCACTCAATTCTTCAATTAATGGCGAATCGTTTCTAATCCCAGAAAATCTGCGCTCTGTTTCTTCTCCTCCCTTATACAGATGAAATCGAGCATTCAATGCTCCGATTTTGTCCTTCCGGCAACACGGCTTGACACTGAAACGTGAAAATGCTGACCTTCATTTTCTACCTCAATTCAATATGAAAAACTGTGAAATCGTTTCATTTATGTTTTGATTTCTTTCATTTTTAATTTGTTTCTACAATTATCTGCACTTATTGTATCGTATCTTGCAGTTTCAATGATGAGAACTGAAGCTGCCATGGTCGAGTAAAAATTGAAGCTGTTAAGGTATGAAGTCGGGGATTTCATCTCCCCGATTCTACGCTGATTTTCTTGAAGATGAAAGACTCCATCTTTCCAGTCTCGTGCATTAACCATGTGATATTTGAGCAAATGGAACGTCAATCAACTACATTTAATCAGGTCGTACTCTTTCCTTAATTTGTTAATATCGATGTGAATTATGATACGAACGAATATCTGCATGATTTTGTACCTCTGTTTGATTAAAGGTGTGGTTATGAAGGGTTTGACCTTTCACCCAATTTGGTGACTGATAACGAGCCAATAATGTCTGTTTTTGTGGACTTCAATTCAACTCGAAATCAACGTGATATCCATCTAGTTAATGTCGTATTATGTCATTTATTATTAGTGATTTGAATCGAACTGCTGCCAGATTTTGTACTATTAGTTTGTGATTAAAGGTATGACCCGTTCCAGAAAGCTAAGACTGAATGTATACACCAATTCAGTCATGATTCACTATGGATAGAAGTATTTTCATTTTTAGAAATAGGTGGTGCTCTTTACAGTGACTCAGCATTCAAAAACCGGTGAATCCCTACCCGGTTTGCTCAGGTACAAGGCTTGACCCTTCTTGCTGTATGGATTAGGAAATTTGACTGAGGGTCTTACACACTAGGAAGTCAAGGGTCAAGTCTAATGCTGAGGGTAGTGACCGAATGATGCATGATTTACCAATATTTTAAGGTTCAAATAAGTCAGTATCACTCTCTCATTCATTTGCCTAAACTGCCCTCCTTTTGAGAGTATACATAAGACTATGAAACTCAGACAAGCTCCGGTAAATCATGGCTGGAAAATCACTATAATTAAGTGCCTCGATTTTTAAGATTCTCTTTTGATCATGTTCACACAAACATTTGAGGTTCAAGTCATATCTCAAGGGCTTTAAATAGCCAGTCACAACACACAGGATTGCACCAGTTGAATACACAACAATCCAACATTTTCATTCTTTCAAAAAAGTTGTCTTTTGTGTGAGTCTGAGAGTGTGGGCAAGTGAGTTGAGTATCTTGAGAGATATTTCAACTTGTGGACTGATCTGAAGTTGTGCTATTGGATGAAGAGCATTTCCAATCGCAGGTAAGGTGGTTCGGATCGGTGAAGGTGAAATTCGAGGTTCTTCTTGTGCGTATGGTACTCATAATTGCCTTTTTTTTGTTAATTTTCTCGCCCTGTTTTGCTTGTATTGCATCCGTGTCTAGTGTCTCAATTGCACGTACTTGTGTAGTATCCGTATTTGAGTCCGTCTCGGTGTGGTACATTGAATCTAAAAGAGTCGGTTTCAAGATCCGAATTGTCATAGAAAGCTTGAACTAGCAAAAGGCCCCGAGAGGATTTAGGCATGTTTGTTCATATTTCTTCACAATCTGATCCAGTGTAATTCTGCATTTCAGATTGAGTGTTTTGTTGTGTTTTTGCTCTTAATCAGTGGTGAAATATGTACCTCAGTTTCTGAAGGCTAAAACCTCTGAGTTAGTTGTGTTATCAAGTTCACTTCCTTGAGAATATGGCTAAAAAATTTGTGGCTTTAGTTCTAGTGTGTGGCTTTGCTCATTTAAGTTTGAACCTTTGTGTTTGTATTTATCCCTCACTTATTACTTATATCATAATTTCAGTCTCACTCAATTTCAGAGTTAAGTACTGAAATTCTGCCACCCTGTGCTTGGCTGATCAATCCTGATAATCAGCACCTTTATTGCCTTGGACATAAATTGGTCTATCTGTTGTGTTGAACCATTCTAGGTGATATGCCGAAACTAATAAAGTGCTTAACTTGTTGATGCACTCTTGTTGTTTAATAGGCATTCTGATCAAGCTTCATAGCCGTTGTTTGTAATGTAATAAGTCTGCTCCGTATTCGAATTTCCAAGAATTATCTCTATTGAGATTTTGTGCCTGCTTGAACCTCATTGCTTTTATAATATCTCGCACTTTCCCGTTGTGGCTCGAATTTTCGAACCCTTGCATTATTTTAGAGCAGTACTGTGATTCGTTGCTTAGTTTTTAGAGCAGCTGATCTGTGTGTGATCAGCCTTACATCAGCCTTGATAAACAAGTCTTGAATTTATTCAGATTTGTTTATCAATTCAGATACTCAACTGATTGATTAGCTTAGTAGTTGGCTCATAATCTATGTATATGTCTTGCCTTCTGTTTTGTGCTTTTACTGAGCTCATAGTCTGATTGTAATTTTGGATTTGGTTGATACTCCTTTGTAACAGACATTAATTTGTTGGCTAAAGTTGTAACTTACACTATTTGTTGTAAATTAGTTTTTGAACTCAGTTTCAGCTCGTTTATTTGAACAGGCTGTTACCAAGTAGCTCTGTGCTCTCCCTTGTGTGAATCAATAGTGTTTAAATTGGACTTTTATATTCTCTGATAAGTCAAAGCTTTTTACTGTCATCTGAGCCCGTTCGGCCATCTTGTTTGTTTGCATAACTGTTTGAAATATTCTGAACATGATGTTACTGTTTCATGAAAGGTGTTTGCAATTTTTAAGATAGTCATCACTATAAGTATTTCTGCATAGCACAAATTAATTCAGCCTACAATTTGATCTGTTTATCAAACCTTTTTATTAAATCCTAAATCAAAGTGCTGAAACTTTCTTTTTACCTTATGTGCATCTTTACTTGATTAAACTTTGTATTATTTGTTTAGATCAACCTCAACCTTTGGCAAGTGCTGAATTGTTTGTTTTTAACTCATTGCAACGTGTCACCTTGCTTTTATTACCAACAAAATTAATACTCTTGATCACTAAGGTTTTCATAATACAAGTGAATAATAAATTAAATAAGGTTCCGCACTTAATTTATTAGTACTTGTGTTATCTTCGAAAAGAGTTTTTAAAACTCACCGACACACTATTCAAGCTCCCCTCTAGAGTGGGTTTGTACCATTATCGATCCAACAATTGGTATCGGAGTTTGGTCACCTAGTGATCAAACCATGATATTATTTTTATGATCAATCCTTCTATAATCTATATCGGTGCTTAATTGTTCTATCTTGCCTAATTTGTGTTTTAAGTCACATATTGTGTGATTTGAAACCTTTATTTTGGACTATAACCAAATTTCTCCTACTTGTCATATTTAATTATAAGCAATTTTACGTGATATATTACACTTGTGTCTTTTGAGTTTTGTATCTTTGCAGAAATAATCTTTTTGCCAATCTTTTTGTATCTCTTCTAATAAGCCTATGAATGAGCTGGCTATTGGAGCTAAAGTTGATGAATCTTCGAGCAATAAATCAAAATCAAATTCTGAGATTTCAGACAACCAAACACAATGTGTTGAATCAAATTCCGAATCAAGATACGACTCAGAATTGGAGGAAATTCCTGACATCATTGAAATTTGTGAAGCCTTCAAAAATCAATGTGAGTTTCTATCTAAAACCAATCAGAGTCTCAAAAAGACATAACTGAGACAATCTCATATGTTCTTTAGCGAGCATCACAAATCAACTCGAATTAAGTTAAATCCCTCGAATTTGATTTGAAACAAAAGGTTTCCAAGTATGAGACTGAATTGGAGTCTTTAAAATGTGAAAGAGATAAATTAAAACAAGCTATTCAAAATCTTGAGAACAATCCAAATAGATTGGAAACTCATCTCTCATGTCCTAAAGAGTCTCCGGGTCACACTAAACACATTCTTGATACTTCTAAGGAAGGATCCTTGAATGAGTCTGTAGTCTCTAAACCCGAGTCTCAAAAAAAACTTTTGTGCCCCGACCCATTGCACTTGATCAGGCATCACAGGCACAAAATGGTGCACATAAACACACACACAAGTATTCTTCATCTTCAAAGACACACACTTCACAGCATACATCAAACAATAGAAATAATTCCAATTGGAAACATCACGCATATCAGTATGATTGGAGAGGTTCTAGGGAATACACTCCAAAGAACTACTCTTATCAATCTGATTATGAATCACCTAGAAATGATGCCTATAGGAATACATCATCATATAGATATCATGCTCATAATAACAATTCATATAGATATCATGACCCTAGGATTTATCAAGCGCCTAATTACACTTATAGGCAAAATATTCACACACCACATTTTTCCGAACCACACTTTTTGCATTCACTTATTCTCATCCATATCATGACCGTTATGCATTTAATGCTTATTACTCATCCTATCCCGACAATGGATTTTATGGTCAGTTTTCTAGACCTGTATAGGTTAGAAAAACTGAACATAAGCCCAATGTTAGGAAAGTTTGGGTTCCAAAGAAAAGTCAACCTAACCCCCAAGGACCCAAAGAATAAATGGTACAATAATCATTTTCTTGTCCCTGCATGTCCTTTGAGCTTAAATAGAATATTCCGTGCATACAAGAAATAAACGACATGGTGCAAATATTTTTTGGTATCAATGAATTAAAACTATCATCGATACAAGCTCAATGCTCAAATGATAATCCTTGGTATCATTGATAGGGAAGTACACTCTTCTCTCATTACCTTTTATTGTATATGAGTATTGTGTCAAATTAAATTTTATATGAGTATTTTGTGATATAGCTCTCAACCCTGAGCCTTTAAGTCCTTATTTGATTAATTTTCAAACTAATGGGAAAAGAGAGTAGTATTAAAGCTTTTAAAAGAGAATTTATTCAATGTTAAAAAGCTCTAATTAAGGGGGAGCTTAGATTTAGGGTTAGTGTAACTCTCCATGGTTTTAAAATGTCCCTTAATAAAAGCTTTAAAGTGTTATTTTAAAAATAAATCAAAGGAGGAGATTGTTGAGTGTTTTGTTTTATAAGTTGTATTGATTAATTTTTAAAAGTAATGTCTTTCTTGTTTTAAAGCTTTTATATAAGTGTTTGTATACGTATTATATTTAACATAAATGTTCTTAAATATATGTTTGTGTGACTTACATCAAATTGATTATATTATTCTACGTCACAATAATTAGCCGTGAAGTTATAAGACTTACATCATATGACATCTTTGTCATGTTCCTATTATTGCAGGAAATGTCTGGGATTAATTAAATCTAATTATTAATAATTAGATTCTTATAAAATTAATTTATTAATTTTATAATTATTCTAATAATGTAATTAAATGAATAGAAGCTGGCAGGGGCTGTTTTTCGAATTTATGATCCAGTCCAAAAGAATTATATCTGCCACCCCTTTTCTTTAACTCTTATCTCTCGGGTTTGTTCCTAAACATTTATGTGAGCCCAATTATCTTTTTCCTAAATCCGACCCTTTGATCCATCTTCCAAATCCTACCCGAATAACCCAAAAATAAGAAACCTTAACACCGTTTCTCCTCTAGCCATTTATGCACTCAATTCTTCAATTAATGGCGAATCGTTTCTAATCCCAAAAAATCTGTGCTCTGTTTCTTCTCCTTCCATATACAGATGAAATCGAGCATTCAATGCTCCGATTTTGTCCTTCCGGCAACATGGCTTGACACTGAAATGTGAAAATGATGTACCTCGATTCAATAATAAAAAACTATGAAATCGTTTCATTTATGTTTTGATTTCTTTCGTTTTTAATTTGTTTCTACAATTATCTACACTTATTGTATCGTATCTTGCAGTTTCGATGATGAGAACTGAAGCTGCCATGGTTGAGTAAAAATTGAAGTTGTTAAGGTATGAAATCGGGGATTTCATCTCCCCGATTCTATGTTGATTTGCTTGAAGATGAAAGAATCCATCGTTCCAGTCTCGTGCATTCACCATGTGATATTTGAGCAAATCGAACGTCAATCAACTACATTTAATCAGGTCGTACACTATCCTTAATTTGTTAATATCGATGTTAATTCTGATACGAACAAATATCTACATGATTTGTGCCTCTGTTTGACTGAAGGTGTGGATATGAAGGGTTTGACCTTTCACCCGATTTGGTGACTGCTAACGTGCAAATAATGTCTGTTTTTGTGGACTTACATTCAACTCGAAATCAAGGTGATATCCTTCTAGTTAATGTCGTATTATGTCATTTATTATCAGTTGTTTGAATCGAACTGCTTCCTAATTTTGTACTATTGGTTTGTGATTTAAGTTATGACCCATTCCGGAAAGCTGAGACTGAATGTATACACCAATTTTGTCCTGATTCACTATGGATAGAAGTATTTCCATTTTCAGAAATTAGTGGTGCTCTTTATAGTGACTCAGCAATCACAAACTGGTGAATCCCTACCCGGTTTGCTCAGGTACAAGGCTTGACCCTTCTTGCTGTATAGATTAGGTAATTTGACTGAGGGTCTTACACCCTAGGAAGTCATGGGTCAAGTCTAATGCTGAGGGTAGTGACCCAATGATGCACTAAAATTAATTTCAGACCAATTGGCATCATAGTTGGTTCTTAAATTGGTTTTGGGAATAGGTCTGGTTCAATTAAGGTAAGTTCCTATTTTTTGTAAGATTGAACCATGACCAAATCGGGTGAATCTACACTGTGCTATTGAACTGAGTCAAAAGGAAATCTGACGGTTTAAAGTGATTGCATGATTTACCAATATTTTAAGGTTCCAATAAGTCAGTATCACTCTCTCATTTATCAGCCTAAACTGCCCTCCTCTAGAGAGTATACATATGACTTTCAACCTCAGACAGGCTCCGGTAAATCATGGCTAGAAAATCACTATAATTAAGTGCCTCGATTTTTAAGATTCCCTTTTGATCATGTTCACACAAACCTTTGAGGTTCAAGTCATATCTCAAGGGCTATAAATAGCCAGTCACAACACACAGGATTGCACCAGTTGAATACAAATCAATCCAACATTTTCATTCTTTCAAAAAAGTGAGTTGAGTTGAGTATTTTGAGAGATATTTCAACTTGTGGACTGATCTGAAGATGTACTATTGGATGAAGATCATTTACAATCAATAGGTAAGGTGGTTCAGGATCAGTGAAGGTGAAATTCTGAGGTTCTTCTTGTGCTCAGAATTGTCGTTTTTTGTTGTTAATTTTCTGCCCCTGTTTTGCTTGTATTGCATCTGTGTCAAGTGTCTAAATTGCCTGTACTTGTGTAGTATCTGTAATTGAGTCTGTCTGGTGTGGTACATTGAATCTAAAGAGTCAGTTTCAAGATCAAGAATTGTCATAGAAAGCTTGAACTAGCAAAAGGCCCTGAGAGGATTTAGGCATGTTGTTCATATTTCTTCACGATCTGATCCAGTGTAATTCTGCATTTCAGATGGAGTGTTTTGTTGTGTTTTTGTTCTTAATCAGTGGTGAAATTTGTACCTATATTTCTAAAGGCTAAAACCTGTGAATTGGTTGTGTTATCAAGTTCACTGCCTTGAGCATAAGGCTAAAAAATTTGTGGCTTCAGTTCTAGTGTGTGGCTTTGCTCATTGAAGTTTGAACCTTGGTGTTTGTGTTTATCCCTCACTTATTACTTATAACATAATTTCAGTCTCACTCAATTTCAGAGTTAAGTACTGAAATTTTGCCACCTTGTGCTTGGCTGATCAATCCTAAAAATATGCACCTTTATTGCCTTGGACATAAATTGGTCTATCTGTTGTGTTGAACCATTCTAGGTGATATGCTGAAACTGATAAAGTGCTTAACTTGTTGATGCACTCTTGTTGTTTAATAGGCATTCTGATCAAGCTTTATAGCTGCTGTTTGTAATGTAATAAGTCTGCTCCGTATTCTGAATTTCCAAGAATTATCTCTATTGAGATTTTGTGCCTACTGAACCTCATTGCTTTTATAATATCTGCACTTTCTTGTTGTGGCTCGAATTTTCTGATCCCTTGCATTATTTTATAGCAGTACTGTGATTCGTTGCTTAGTTTTTGGAGCAGCTGATCTGTGTGTGATCATCCTGACATCAGCCTAGATAAACAAGACTTGAATTTATTCAGATTTGTTTATCAAGTCAGATACTCAGCTGATTGATTAGCTTAGTAGTTGGCTCCTAATCTGTGTATCTATCTTGCCTTATGTTTTGTGCTTTTACTGAGCTCATAGTCTGATTGTAATTTTGGAATTGGTTGATACTCCTTTGTAACAGACATTAATTTGTTGGCTAAAGTTGTAACTTACACTATTTGTTGTAAATTAGTTTTTGAACTCAGTTTGAGCTAGTTTATTTGAACAGGTTGTTACCAAGTAGCTCTGTGCTCTCCCTTGTGTGAATCAATAGTGTTTAAATTGAACTTTTTTATCCTCTGATAAGTCAAAGCTTTTTACTACCATCTGAACTCGTTCGACCATCTTGTTTGTTTGCATAACTGTTTGAAATATTCTGAACCTGATGTTACTGTTTCATGAAAGGTGTTTGCATTGTTTAAGATAGTCATCACTGCAATTTGATCTGTTTATCAAACCTTTTTATTAAATCCTAAATCAAAGTGCTGAAACTTTATTTTTACCTTATGTGCATCTTTACTTGATTAAACTTTGTATTATTTGTTTAGATAAACCCCAACCTTTTGCATTTGCTGAATTGTTTGTTTTGAACTCTTTGCAACGTGTCACCTTGCTTTTATTACCAACAAAATTAATCCTTTTGTTCACTAAGGTTTTTACAATACAAGTGAATAATAAATTAAGTAAGTTTCCACACTTAATTTAGGGGTGGGTTTAAAAGGACAAGAAATAGGGGGGAAATGAGAATCAGGACAATGGAAATATAAATTGGGTGATAAGGACAAATTCACTGTTCATAACACCAAATCCACTGTTTGCTGCAGTGGAACTGACCCCAAATCTAATTTTCACTATCACAGTGGAATAATGATATGACTTTTTACCTCGAAAAATATTCCACTGTCCTCTTTGCATATTTCTATGTTCAAATTGCCCTTTGTGACAATAAACCCCTTAATTTATTAGTACTTGTGTTATCTTCGAAAAGAGTTTTAAAAGCTCATTGACTCTCTATTCAGCCCCCCTCTATAGTGGGTTTGCGCCATTATCGATCCAACAAGAAGCTTTCAATTAATTTAGAAAACTAGAACTTTTCAAATTTTGATGTACAAAAGGGCTAGTCACTCCTTTCTTTTTTTTGGTTAAAGGTAAAAATTTTATATAACCAAGGTATGCAAAGTACAAGAGATTACATCCTAATCAAAATTTAGAACTTAACTAACACCTACACTAGTGTTGAAAAGAGGTTAGATTTGTTGATTCCAAGCTGCATAAGACCCCTGAGGTTATATGCAACAAGAAACAACAGCCACTAAACACATAACAACACCCAAAAACTGTCAAAAGGGGTCATGTGAGAGCATAACTCACAGAGCATATCCCAAGGTGTGTAGAGAAACAAAATAATCTCATACATCCACCAACAAAACCTACTATAAATCACAAACGATATACAAAACCTAAACATTAAGGTGTAAAAGTGTACAAGGGAATGCACCGCATTATGTAAAACATATGTGTTTTAATGCAAAACAACACATCATCAATCTTCATAGTACTCCCTCAAACCTCTGTCTCGTTTCTCATGTACCAAATCCAAGAAACAACCACGAAACAGAGGCACATCTAGCCACATTTGCATGAGAAGTTCCCCGCATTTCCTCTTCATCCATCCGAGAGCAAAGATTTATAGTTTCCGGTTCTTATTGATACCTAGCCACAACCTAACCTTGCCCCAAATCATACAAGAGATTGGACACTAGAAATACAGATGAGAGGCAGATTCATTCACCAATCCACACAAGGAGCAGAGTTTGTCATCAAAATGAAGCTTATCAGTAGTAAGCATAGCATGTTTCATGGCCATCCACAACAAAAAGCAGTGTTTTGGGGTGGCTCTAGGGTTCCAGACAAGTCTGTACCACCAAACCTTGGGACTTTGGTGCTTAAAGAAATCATAAGCTTTAGTAGGAGATAATTTGGGACCAATGGACCAGGATTTCAACACAGCAATGGCAGCACCAGCAGAACCAGCATAATTCAAGATCATATCCCTAATTCTGAAGACAGTTTTGAGTAAAGCATAATCAGTAGACTTGTAAGGATAAGACCACAGATCTGCATTCTTTAAGTACTCAGCATTGATCCATTTCACCCAAAGGCGGTCTTTCTTACATTGGAAGTTCCACAAGATCCTACACAAAAGGGCAAGATTCCAAGCTTCCAACTGAAAAATTCCTAAACCACCCTCAGATTTTGGCAAACAAACTTTCTTCCAGCCAACAATTGATTTCCTGTTAGAGTCACATGATCCCCCCCCACAAAAATCTCCTACATAATTGATCCATTTTAAGCTTAACACTTCCAATGATAGGGTAAATACCTAGCCAAAAACAGTACACACCTTGAATGACATATTTCACCAGCTGTAACCTACCAGCATAAGACAAGGTGGCACCCTTCCAATTACATAAGTAATTCCTCAAAGTAGTGAATAAGGGATCATAATGCACCACATTTAACCTAACAAAGACACAAGGGAATGCCAAGATACCTAACAGTGCATCACACCTTCTTTCAAACCGAGATGTCTAATAATACCTCGCTTGTTATACTCATCCAAATCCAAACATTTAAAATTTCGGACTTCGCAAATTAACAACCAGGCCAGAACACATACCAAAATCAGTAAGACAATTCATCATTAAGGAGACAGATATAGGATCTCCTCTAGTGAAAAGCATCAAGTCATCTGCAAAGGCAAGATGATTAATCTTCAAATTCTGGCATCCATTGTGAAAGTTAAACTCTGAATACTCCCCCAGAATTCTAAGCATTCTTGAGAAGTATTCCATATCAAGAACAAAGAGGAAAGGAGAGAGAGGATCCCCTTGTCTCAGGCCCCTTTTCCCAGGGAAAAACCCCTTGAGCTCACCATTAATGTAGACAGGAGAAGGATGTAGTTGTTACACACAAGATGATCCACTTGACAAACCCGTCGGAAAACCAAATCCTTTCAAAACACCTCAAGAAGGACCAATGCACCGAATCAAAGGCCTTTTTAATATCCACCTTTATCATACATCTAGGGGGACCCCTGGCAACCCCATACTTCCTGATCAACTCTTGGCACAATAAAATGTTGTCAGACATGGCCCTACCATCAACAAAACTAGTTTGGCATTCATCAATAAGATCAGGCAAACAAGAAGACAGTCTAGTAGCCAAAATCTTAGATATAACTTTGTAAGTAGTATTACAACAGGAGATAGCCCTGTAGTCACCAACAGAAGCAGCATGAGTAGACTTAGGAATCAAAGAAATGATAGCATGATACCTTGATTCTAAATAGCATCATTATTAAAGAATTCCAAGACAGCATTAGTGAAATCAGCTCCAACAATATCCCAAGATTTCTTAAAGAAGCCAGCAGAATACCCATCAGGACCAGGTGCTTTATTGTCTGAGAAAGAAAAGAGAGCTTTCTTTACCTCCAAGGCAGTGACATCCACCAACAGATTATCCAACTGAGCCCTAGAAATAGTAGGGCCAACATTAACAACATCTTCATCAATAGGAGCTGCCAAAGCCTCAGTACCCAATAATTCAGTGTAAAAACTAACAAAAGAATCACCAATCTGATCATAAGAAGTAGTGAAAGAACTGTCAGCAAGTTGTATGGATGAGATATGATTCCTAACATTATTCCTCTTCACCATAGAGTGAAAGAACTTGAACCCCCTATCACTTAGCTTCACATATTGCCCCTTAGCTTTCTGAGAAAGAAAACTGGATTCTGCCTTTTCCAAAGTAGAACAGATCCTTTTCTAATCCCCAATTTGAGATAACAAAGCCTCAGTAGGTCCCAGGTTGTATAAAGTTTGCAATTCACCAAGCACCTTCTGAGCATTTTCAGACTTAACAGATATATGAGCAAAATGAAGCTTATTCATTTCCTTCAAAGGCTTCTTCAATCTTTTAAGCTTTCTACAAAGTTGGTACATAGCAGTACCATAAACATCTTGACTCCATCTCTGTGTAAGAATCTCCATATAACTTTGATGCTGCATCCACATATTGAAAAATTTAAAAGGTTTCATTCTGATCACAGAATCAGTAGTTAGAGAAATCCTACAAGGGGAGTGATCGAATGCAAACCAAATAGGGTCAAAAAAAGCCAAAGCATTCACACACCAAATCCATACCAATAAGCATTAACCAAAGACCCTATCAATTCTAGAAAGAACACTTGAAGAACTCCAAGTAAAGAATTCACCAGAGGAATTCATATCGGTAAGATTAGCATCCAAGCAACAATCCACACCATCTTGCATTTCATAATCAAATGGGAATATTCCCATTCATCCTATCTTCAACGAAAGCACGGTGTTGAAATCCCCTAAAACCATCCAAGGAAGAGAATAACAAACACTCAATTCTCTAAGTCTGTCCCACATACTTCTTCTATGGCCAACAGAGTGTAAACCATACACAAAAGTAACCAGAAAAACATCACCAGTAACATTCAGCATGACACTGCAGTGGATCCACTGAGCATCAACTTGCAAAACCTCCAAAGAAACAAAAGATGGATCCCAAATAACTAACATCCTCCTATTATCATGTTGATCAAAGTTATTTACGTACTTCCGGTAGGAATCTTATACTTCAAAAATTTATCCATACTAATTTGAGACAGCTTTGGTCTCAAGGATTCCAAATAAGGTAATCTTATGTTGCCTAAGGTATTTGACAACATGTAGATTGTTTAGAAACTTTATTGAACCCTCTAACATTCCAAAAACCAATCATTTTTGTCTACCTACAGTGATTTACCTCTCAGAGACTACATCGATCTCTTCCCTCATTTCCGAAACACCGCAGTGCTATTCCTTTTATTCTTCTTTTTCTTCCTTGATTTCCTAGAACCAGAGGCAGCAGTGTCCCCTTTTTCCCCCAAATCCCCAGCTTCAGCATCACTGGCCCAAGTAGAACATTTATCAGGATCCAAAACATCAAAAATATTAGCAACATGAGTCTTCTCTACTTCCTTTCCTTTATTACTTGAGGAAACACTTTTTCCTTTGTCCACCAGTGTAGATGTTGCAGCAGAGGAAGGAACATCAACTGGCACAGGAGTTGTCCCAGGAGCAATATCATTCTTACCATCATCTTCAAGAATAACCACTTTTTTCTTCTTTGAGGGGTTAGGTTTAGAAACACTAGGTTTTTTTTACCTTGCCACATACAATGCAGGAACCTCACCTTTAGAATCATCATGGCCTTGTTCATTATGGCCTAATTTGTTACACTTGGAACAGAATTTGGGCCTTTCCTCATATAAAACAGGCTGCATAAGGACCTTTCCAACATGCATAGTAATAGGAATAACAGAAGGCAACTCCATCTTTAAGTCAATTTCCACAAGACATCTTGCAAAACTAAGCACTTTTTTGGCAACGCAGTGACTTTATCGGTATACTGAGGACTCCCCAGGAAAGAACATATCTTACTCAAAGCTCTATCCTTCCAAAGCCTTAGTGGAAGATTAGGCAGCTGAATCCAAACTGGAACTGTAGTACAAGCATCTTTACTAAAATCAAACATTACATGCATCTTTTTTAAAAGCAAGGGCTTTCCAAAAGCATAGAAGGGACCAAATTGCAAGTACCTCATTAAGATCAATCTCTTGTTCAAAAAGAAACACTATCCATCCAGAATTGTGATAATGGTATCTGCACTTTCTTGGCCAAGCATTAACAATCTTTTGAACTGCATCTCTTCAAGGAAATTTTGAAGGAAAGATGCCAATCAAACTCAATTTCTCCATAGAATCATCATTAGTATCCTCCTCTTCCAGAAACACAATATCTTGATTGATGCAATCAACATGATCTGTCAAAAGAACAACATCATCCGAAGGTTCCCTATTTTTCTTGACCATTTGTACCCAAGAAGCAAATTCATCCACAGCTTTAGTAGCATTAGGCCCTAGATAATCTCCAGAAGTAGTATCAGAACTTACACCAGAAGGAGCCACAGAAACAGGGGCAATATTTTCCTTACTTGCAATAGAACCAGGATCCACCTCTAACCGAGTCCCCCGTTCTATCACACCACCAGTCCTAAAGTGCCGAACACCATCGAAGCAAGCTCTACAACCGAAGAACCAGGTTCTATCACACCACCTTCGTAAACCGGCTCGGTATGCGGAACCTCGCCCAACAGAGCACTGACACTCTCAAATGTCTTTCCAGACACACCACCAATCTTTAATTTGTCAATAACAGTTTGTTCAGCCTGTTTTTCAACTTCTAACAACTCTGAAAGAGAAGATATACCTGCCAAATCACCTTCGGCCAAGACAGACTTCTTTTTTGAAATGGTAGCAGCAGGTGTAACAAGCTTTCCAGATTTCAATCTCATTGCCTCATAGACTCTAGGATTACAACATTTAGAAGCAGGTTCTTTCAATTCCACCAAGGAAGGAGCATTAACAACATCATCCACTCCAGGTGTCAAAACGACCTTTGCAGGCTGATGATGAACATTGTTATCCTTTAATGGGAGCTTCCCACTTTCAATCTGAGCTTCGATTGGAGTTGTAGAGGGAGCAACAAAGGCTTTGGGAGCTGCTGCAACCTGTATATCACAAGAAACATCAGCTTCATCTGGATCAGAATCAGGAACAGTGTCATCTCTAACAGTTTTCTTATTCTTTCGAGCCATGGCTCAAAACAGGAGCTGTAAATTCAGAAAAGAGAAAGAAAAGTAACAAGGAAGCAGATTGAGCAAAGAACAAGAGCTACAACACAGCAATGGAAAGGATTTGGCAAGCAAAAACATGAAGATGAAGAAGCCGGCTGAGAGAGTTCATCTCTCTAAAATCCTAGATGTCCTTCTAGTCACTCCTTTCTTATATAGGGGTGTGGTGCGCCGTGTCTCTCATTTCCAATGCGAAAAGTTTTTGAGTGGAGTATGGAGAAAGAAAATATTTTTACTACTAATATAAGGAAAAGAGATATTTTAGATATATCTCATATTAAATAAATCCAAGATATTGTCAGTATCTAATATTGACTATCTTAATCATATTACCCTATTTTAATTTACGCATGTGTATAAATCATTTAATATCTAATATCCATATATGATAATACTATTAATTAAATTACACAATTCAAGTGTATCTCGTACACTTAAAAGTGGCGCCTCATATAGCCATTAAATGACTTCCGGAATATTCTTTATTTAATCATCATAAATAATATCTTGTATTTAATTTATTCATAATCAATAAATTCCACTATATTACTTTAATCACTATAACACTTTATAGTCGAGATAAACTTTCCTTATTTGGTTATCATTATAACCGTATTTTAATCCGGCTAAATGTTCTTTTGTGTGTGACCCGATAGGCTTCCGATTATGTTGGCCATAGACATAAAGTGCATTTACTAAAATACCCTTCATACCCAATGATCACGAAATAGCGTCTAGAAACACATCGTAACCCTCAATCATCGGAAGTGTCAAAAAGCAATGACTACTACCTTTCATGTGAAACAGTTACAATGTAAATAGAATCCTATCGCTACAATAATATCCATACAATCGTATCTCGAGTGTCAATACATCAACGATCGTAACTTATAATTTGGATATCATGATCTCTCAGAATAACTCATTTACTCCCACTTTGCAAAGATTCACGAGAGCTAGACATTCCTTATAAGAAGGACATTTCGGATATTTACTCCTACTCTTAGGATACGCGATTTATTGAAGAGAATGAAGGATGTAGGAGCTCAGATCTGTACAGAACAGATCTTTGCGCAGCGGATGGATCACGATCTATAAACTACAATACATAAATAAAGGATCTAAAATCCTACAAGGGGGTTAAGTTTATCTTACCAATAGTAGGAAGAGAAGCCAAAATCTTTCAATGTGTTCTCCAAACGGTGGTTGGTGGACACCAATCCTTGGAATTGAAACCTCCTTGATATGCTTCCAAGAAAAACTCCAAGTTTTTCTTCAACCAGAAACCCAAGACAAGAAACAAATTTTTCTCTCTATTTATTTTGGGTGTATGTCGAAATTTTCATTGCTTTATGTCTTGGAAGAACTCTCTTTATATAGGAGAGTAAATAATTGGCCTCCAAGTTTCTAATTAATTAAATAAATAATTAAAAAGAAATCACAATAAAGGATAATTCCAGTTATAAAAGATTTTTATTAATCAATCAATCAATTACAAAGGAATTATCATTTATTAATTAATTACTTACCAAGTAAATAATTAATCACACAAGAAAATCAATTCTTGCCTTTTATTGATGAATGAGGCGCCACACACTAGTGTTTAGGCCCACAGAAAATGTCTTTTCTGTGTATTATATTATTCAGCCCAACTAAATAATATTTCGCATATCAATTAATTAGCCCAGCCAATTAATTATCACTGAGGCCCAATAACAGGAAAAACACCCGAATTACAGGAGCCACATTGGGGACCATGGACCTATAACCAGTAGCTCCAATAACTAAGTAAAATATTTATCGAATAGAATATTCAAACTTAAATTATTAATTCCGGGATTACACCACCATAAACCCGAAACTGAACTCTACCAATTATAGATATATACTTACACTCAACCGTATGAGTAAATAAGCGTCCACAGATATAATCACTACATACGGACTAACCTTCCATAGACTGTCCATTCTGAGTGGGAAGTCTCCATGAACCCGACTCAGAATATCTTATCCTTATTTACCATTAACCCCCTAGTTATTCAATTGTTTACCTTACCGGCTTATAGCTTAATTATCTTACATGAACCGGGCCCATCGATCATTTTCTTAGGGCTAACAAATAAGGGGACTGTCTTTCTACTTCCCGCAGGAAGGAATGGATTCCATATCTGTGAAAATCAGAACTACTCACTCATCAGGAGATAGTGCCAATGAGAAGTGACTAGGAACACATATTTAAGTGAACCGTAACTAACACATCAAACACTACCCCGAGACAAGTGGCACACTGTGATCACCTCAGGATTTAGGTTGATCCATATATGATCATCTAATGATTTAATAAGATTCCTCGATTACAGAATTATATCGAGAAATTCAGATTAAATCGGTTCAGTCCTATATGAATACCATCATATATAAATACCCTACGTAGGTACCCTCTACCGACAGTCCGGATATGACTATCACACCCCAAGGTGTTCTGGGCGCATTATTGGTGTTTTAATCATGAGACCCTAAACTCTGATTAAGTTCACCACGGACTAACGCTTTAAGTATATCACCACTAACTCAATCCTCACGTGCATGCCATACACTGAGTTAAGCGGTTACATACTGATATACTTAGGGTTTGCAGCAGTGTATTACTTACAAGCACAAAGCAAGTAATAAGGTGAGATAAATTCTGTTATCCAAAAACAATTACACAAATTGTCTTTCGGGCACTACACCAAACAGAGAAAACATGTATCCTACGCATGATTCAATATCATACCCGAGCACTTTCACATGATCATCCCATGGCTAAGGGAAACCTCAATAGTGTGAAAGAATGACAATCCACACCGTGATGCCATGAAGACTCCTGTCTTAGGTACAACTGCCACATAATACGACACTTGATATAAGTGGTTCAGTCTAAAGTATGCATTCCCTAATAAGATAGTCTAATCATACTATCAATGTCCTATTTGAAAGCACATACGACTAGAGACATTTACGTATCAAACTTATTACAGTAATTAGAGATCTCACCAACCATAATCACTATCATGGTTTAATACTAAGGACGTTACTATATATATACAATGACATAATTTGTTCATAAAGATAAACTAAATACAAAATAACAAAAGTTCTTTTTTACTCATAATAAAGCCATTACATGAACTAAATAGACTGTAAATGACCCGACTCTGTCGGATCCGCTCTGACCCGATTGGGTTTAGGACACTATTTCAACAATAGATCCATGTGTAGTGAGTTGCAAAATTCTTGTGGTTGACTGATGTGGTTTTGACTTGAATGAGCTTTTGACTTGTTTTTCCCTTCTAGCATGCATCACATTGGCTCTCTTTCTTGAATATGATTTCAGGTAATCTTTCCACAAGTTTGTTGATTGTCTTGAAATTCAGTTGGTTGAGTCTTTTGGGCCATATCCAGCTAGGTGACTGCTTGTGCTTCACCAGCAGTCAGGTTTCTGTTAGGAAATCACTAGTTTAATACAGCGGAATATAAAATTTGATTTCCTTTTTCTAGATCGTTGTTCGCTTAATGCAATAAACACGTTAAGTAGTTTGACGGTTATACCTTGATGATCTATAAGATCATCGCTTTGACCGTCAATGGAGAGTAGTACAGTACACAAGCCATCCACGAGTCCGGCCTCTATCACTAATCCACAAAAACTCCTCGCCGGAATCCTCATTGGATTGCTATTGGAAAACTCCGGTTGCTAGACCGGCCCTTTTCCCCTCTCTCCTACTCACTATAGGATGCTCTATATTTTACACACGAACTATGAACTCTTGAAATTGTGATGTACAAAAGAGCTTGACACCCACCTCTTATTTATAGTGAGAGGTGGCGCCCTATATGGGGTGGAGGAGAAGAAAACATTTCCCAATAAAATAAGGAAAATCAATTACATTGATTTATCTCTTTTATTATAATTAATTTTGTCAATATCTTATATTGAATATAATTATTTTATTAGCATAATCTATTTTTCCAAAATCAATTAATATATTATATTAATATTATGGTAATATTATTAATTAAAGTGCATAATCCAAGTGTATCTTATACCCTAGGAGGTGGCGCCCCAAATGCTAATTAATTGGCTTCCGGAATATTCTTTAATTAATATAATTTGTATTAATATCTTGTATTTTATTTATTCATAATAAATAAATACCACCATACTATAACCTGAGACAAACTTTCCATATTTGTCTATCAACTATAACCGCATTTTAATCCGACTCGAAGTTCATATGTGTGTGACCCGATAGGCTTCCGAATTTGTTGGCCATAGACACAAAGTGCAATTTACTAAAATGCCCTTCATGCCTAACGATCATAGGATACCGTCTAGAAACACACCGTGACCCCCAATGATCGGAAGAGTCGAAAGCAATAACTACTACCTTTCCTGTGAAGCAGTTACCGTGTAACTTACAATCCTATCGGTGTAATAATATCCATATGATCGTATCTCGAGTGTCATACATTAACGATCGTATCTTATAATCAGGATATCATGCTCTCTCGGGATAACACATTTACTCCCACTTTGCGAAGATTCTCGAGAGCTAGACATTCCTTATTAGAAGGCCATTTTGGATATTCGATCCTAATCATAGGATACACGATTCCCGGATGACCAATCATGTATACTCCGCATGCATCAATATCATACCCAATCACTACCGCATGATCACCCCGTGGCTAGGGGAAATCTCAATAGTGTCAAAGAATGAAAATCCACACCGTGATGCCATGAAGACTCCGGTCAAAAGGATAATTACACAACTGCCACATAGTGTGACAGTTAATGTAATTGGGTCAGTCTAATATACGCATTGTCTAATACACGTCCACGTACAGTCCAAGTGTCTCTACACTTCGATAGACGAGATCTATCAATACCTTCTATAAGATACAAGACATCCAATACGTGCTAGTCTGATTATACTATCAATGTCCCATTTCCATAAGACTAGAGACTTTTAAGTATCAAACTTATTAAAGTGATTATAGATCTCATCAACCATGATCACTATCATGGTTTCTCTGTCACAGTTTGACACAAGGGACGTTACTATATATGTACAACAAATAATATGAAGATAAACAATATTAAATAACATAAGTGCTTTTATTAATCATAATAAAGTTATTACATTAACTAAATAGACTGTAAACGACCCGACCCGGTCGGATCCGGTCCAACCTGATTGGGTTTAGGACACCTTTCCAACAGTTTCTGCCTTTGGTGTTTTTCCAATCTTCAACACATATGTTGTCTTCTCTCTTTTTGCAAGTACAACAGTGTTGGTTTGTGAATCACTTTGCATCCTTCCTTGCTGAAATGCAGATTGTAGCCTTTGTCACAGAATTGACTGTTGCTTAAAAGATTAAAGCTCAATCCCTTGACATATGCCACATTCTGAATCTTCAAGTTGTTTTTAAACATTATGCCTCCCCCTTTAATCTTGCCAGGTTTTTTCTTGCCTCCAAAGGTGACTTTGGGTCCATCAAAAGCCTATCAGTCAACCAATCTTTGCTACCAATCATGTGTCTGAAACGTCCAATATCTATGTACCAGACATCCTACAAATCAAATTAATCATTTTTAGGTACCAAATACTGTTGGGTCCATGTCAGTTAGCAGCATTGCCTCCCACACCAACAGTGTATCCAAAGGATCTCTTTCTTGGAGGGTTGAAATCATAAACCTTATAAGTGTAAGGCATCTCATAATAACTTCAACATATATAATAAAAGTATTCTGAAATACATTCTTGCATTTTGGGATCCTTGCTTCTTGTTTCACTCTCCAGTATACATATGATGGCCTAAGTTTACATTATCTTCTATACCCAGGGCCAGGCCTATGCTGTTTTTTCTTGAATACAATAGAGATTTTATGAACTGGTCTTTCTCTATATACTGGTGGTGGAACATTCCAATCATCTTCTAATGGGTAAAGTCTTTTCTTACCTTTCAGTATTGTCTTACTTTTAGTAGGCAGTTTAAAGGATGATTTGGTTTTCCGATTCACTGCACTGATATATGACTTAGCTGGTGCAGGATGAGTAACTGACTCAATGGTTTGTCCTTTTTTGAACTTAGGACCAGTTTTGGTCTTTGATTCAGATTTGAGTTGACCATTGTGTCTTTTCTCATCTTGACTATTATAGCCATGTTCTGATCTTCACATTCTTTCTCTAGAATCTCATTGTTAACCTGAATTTCTTCAAATCTACTCATTGGATTTTGAACAAGATTCGCAGATTCAAGAGAGAAAGTAGAAGATTGTGCAGTATAAAAAATAGATGCACTAGATGGGGATCCACAAGAAAGCACCTCTGTTTCTTTTATTTCTTTTGACATTAGACAAAGACAAGCCTCTTCATCCTCTGAGCTGGAAGAGTCTTCGTTGCCAACTGAGTCACTATCAGATGACTCCGCTGTGCTACTATCCTCTTCACTACTTGTTTCAACCTTCAGTGCTTTCTTGATTTTCTTCTTGTCCGATAAGTGCCTTTTCTTGTCACTTTTCATGTGCTTTCTCTTCTCCGCATCCTTATCTTTCTTCTTTTCAGGGAATTAAACTTTGTAGTACCCTTTCTTTTTGCAATTTAAGCATCTGAATTTATCATCTATTTTCTTGGTGTCTTTGCTTGATGAATATTTATGTTTTGATGATGAACTTCTTTTGAATTGCTTCTTCTTGAATCTATCTAACTTCCTAATCATCAATGCAATATGTTCCTTCAATTCTTGAGTCTCTTTGCTAGTGGTATCAGCTGCCTTACTCTGCTGTGGGACAACCAGTGCACTGGAATTGTGTGCCTCCACTGGTCCACCATCTTTATTGTCTGACTCAAATTCTTGAGCCTTCAGTTTTGACATAATTGTCAGAGTATCTATCTTCCTCAGATCAAGAGTGCAATTCAATATTGTAGTGGAAATCTAACATCTGTCAGGTAAACTTCTTAGAATCTTGAGGCAAACTTATTTTTGCGGAAATGAATGTCCATGTTGCTTGATTATAGGGGAAAATCTGATGTCCATTTGGTCAATGGATTCACCAGTTTTCATTTTGAAATTTTGAAATTTCTATTTGGCAACAGATAATTTCTTTTATTTAATTGCCCCTGATCCTTCATTAATGAGTGATAATTTGTCCCATGTCTCCTTTGCTGTCTTTCAGTCTTTAATTCTCATGAACATGTTGTTGTCTAAAGTCTTCATGAAAACTTTCAAAAAAAAAAAAAAGTCTTCATGATCATGTCTTTGGCCACAAAATCCAAATTTTCTTTTTTTCCTGTCATCTTTTGTCTAATCTTTCTTTCGCTTCTCTACTTCATTTCCTAGATTTTTACTTGTTGTTACAGTTGTCATGATCATTGATCACGTTAAGCATTTCCTTATATGTGGCTGCAAGATGAGACATCACTCTTATTTTGTATTCTTCTAAATTGTTAACATTGAATACAGGCAACTTAGAGATAAATCCTTGGGACTCCATTCTAAGATATCGAAGTTTATATATAAAATTTTTTAAAACAACTTTGAAAATATGTGATCTCCTTGTTACCAGAAATCATATTTGAACATGTTCTCATACTAGGAACATTGCTCCGATACCAATTGCTGGACCTGGAGAAGGATGTCAATAAAGTCAGAGGGGGGTGAGGGACTTTATTAGGAGTTGAAAAACTTCTTCTTGAAGAAAAGTTTTTGTACAATGGATTAAAACCGTTCTATAAAGTATTTTCAAAGTAATTATAGCACACACACAGATAAAGTAAATAACTGAAAGAAATGACTGAAAGTAAAGTGCAAAAAACAAATGTGACACAATATATATACTGGTTTAGGTTGGTGTAATCCCTTAATCCACTCTTATCCTATGATGATTGGAGGAATTCACTATTGTTTTTCACCACTACAATAGTATGATCGGCCTTGGATACAATAGCTTCACAATCTGTAGACTATCACTCCCTAGCTACAATAGCTTCACAATATGTAGACTATCACTCCCTGGCTACAAAAGCTTTAGTGACTTAGTCTACACTGCTCTTTGGGAACAAATCTTTCAGCAGTTATCACAGCTCTTGCAATTCCTTCTTAGATAAGCTGATTCAATTGCTGATAGGAATGTGAATTTGATTCACGATCAAAATCATCCTGGATTATCTTTTTCTGCTCTATTTTCTGAGTTTTATTTTCTGAATGAATTCTTTGAAGTTCAAGAATGACGTTTTTATGAATTTTGACAGAGTTTCTGCACTTAGAATTTCTTAGATGTTCTCGTTTTTTTCTCTCTGTAAATGCCTACTGTTTATAGCCACGAAGCCCTTGATTTTGAAATTTCGTCTGTTGGCTATTTAATGAGGAGAATAATCCTTTATTTTGTCTTGATTTAGTCCTCCTTGATTTCAGTGATCCGGATTTTCTTCAAACGTCCATCATAGAATCCATTCTTCATTGATTTTTCATTAAATGCTTTGCCTTCCATATTTTCCACATTTTTTATTATGTATAGATAGCTTACTGACTCGGCTGCCTTTCCTTTACTTCACAGTGTTCTAGAATCGCTGATCTGTTGATCTGTTACTCGGCTTCCTTCACTGTCACTTCACTTGGCTATTACATTTTCCTTTTCCAGTGAATACTTTATTGATCACTTGGTTGTAGTTATACCGCTATAGCTTCTTTACTAGTACTTTTCATCCAATGTTGATTTACTTCACTGACCCTTATTTAGGGGAGGTCAGTGTACACCACAGCTCCATCATTCTTACGGACTATCATTCTTCTATGGCTCGGAAGACCGTGTCAAGCTTACGAGAAAGGGGATTGCAGCCGTACGTTCAACGAGCCACTGTAATCCCTTTGTAGGCACACAACACAACATGTAAGTAAGGCGGTGTTTAACCATCCAGCCTTACGCCTGAAAGCTTGAAGCCACCTGGTAAATAAGTATGCATCACTTCTTAGATAAGAACAAAGAGTCTCGTTGTCTCTTATGCAGTACAATCTGTTGGCACCGCTTGATGACATAATACTAGAAACCTGCTCCTCAATTTGTAGTTGTAATCTCGTAGTTGTAGTTTCAGAAAGCACAGCTTCCAGAGCGGCCATGTCCGAGTCGAAAAGGAGGGCGATGGCGATTCCGGTGTAGTCGGAGAATCAAAGTTTTCTTGCCGTGGTGATAGCGCGGGGGCATCTTGGAAGATATTAGTAATTGCCTCCGTTCCTTCACTACTGGCATGAGAAGCCGATTAGCCTCACTTGAAAGTAAAGGAACACGAATCCACGACAGAGAAGCATTGAATAAGCAGTAGTTTAGGCCATTTATCCAGTCGTTGAACAAATTGCCTTAAGTGTTGGGGGAAGCACTCTCTTTTGTAATTTTTCCCAAGATCTCCTTCGGGAATGAACGAAGTAGCTTCACTTCAAAGTAGAGATATGTGTAATAGTGGACTGACAAATCAGCTACAAGGCATGAGTGCCTAGGATGATTGAATCGGTGGGAAGAGTCACTTTCCGTCCCGACAATGACTACTTACTTTCCATTTTTGGATTCCACTTAACAGACTTGACTTCAAGCAGCAATGAGTGCGGTGGGAAGTGTAGAAGGAGGGAACTCTTCTTTAAGCCCAAAGTGAGCGAGTGCACTACTAGGGGAGGAAGGTGACATGAGAGAGGGAGTGAACCGAGGGTGATAGAATAAGCGCTGCTTGAGGAAGGATTCCTGGTAAGTCACTGATTGCCCTAAGCCAGTGATATGATCTCAATGCCAAGAAGAAGACAAGGAATTGACATGTAAAAAAAGGCATTACTGTATGGCTAAGAGTTTTCAGGATTCGAGACAGATAATTCATGAAGAAAGAGAATATGGTGGGGCTTAGCTAGCTTTTTGATAAAATTGATTTCCATCACTTAACTGATATCTTACACTTACCCAAGGTCATCAAAGACTTCCTTGGTTGTAAGCCTGTCCATAAAGTCTTCACTTCACAAGGTCTGCATCCTTAGTTGTCTTCACTCAACAGGTCTTCTGTGCTTCATTGAGCTGGCCTACCAGACTAGTACAATGCTTGTCTGACTAAACATATACAAATGTCACACTTCTAAATAAAACCTATACAAATGATTCTAACTTATTTCAGGCTTGTTGTAACAGCTAGCATGGTCAACATCAAAACTATAAAATGTTCCTAACACAAGTCCTTATGCTAAGCCCCGTGGGTTGTAAGTCCTATGACGACCCGTGGGATTTAAGTCCCATGAGTAAAATAGAACAATAAAAACAACACGCTTAGTAAGAAATAGGAACGAGACAAACAAGACACTAACATGTCACTTTTAGTAGGCAAGTCAAGTATGGGTTAGCAGATTGCTTACGTATGATTGATCAACAGGCTAAATATAGTAGGTAGTTAATGAAACAAACTAGTAAGTTAAAGATAAACCGGGTGTAGTTAATAGGCATGTTTTATAGGCATTGTTCAAGTTGGTTTCAAGTTACGATCCTAAGATTAGTTTTATTATGTTTCAAGTTTTGCTTTCAACTTTTTTGTAATTGGATAAGTAGATACATGTCCTATCTCATGACATTCGACATACATGAATCTCTCTTTTGATCTTCTTTCTCCTTACTGAGCATACAAATGGTGCTCAATGCTTTATTTAGAATAAGAAGAGTGCAGATACAAGATGTATTGACGACGAGCTTTGAGTGCTAGCTTAGGGTGGAGCAATGAAGTCGTTTATGTTTTAGTTTCCTTTTATTGTTGTTCCTTATATTCAGACAAGTGACTTGTAATGGATAATAATTTTAGCTTTCAGTCGTTTATGATATAGTTTGACATAATTTGTAGTTCTGGTTGAGTTGGTTGTATAGAACACCCTTAGGGTCTATTTTTCTAGTATTCTGCTTGTTTTCTTCAGCGCAAATATTTTATTACTCTGATATGGCATGCGGCTTACGTAGATTTAGGGTTTACTCTAAATTTCATGTGCTGAACGTTCTATGTTTTGATAAGGACATGATATCCAGGACTAGGGTATTACAGTTGGTATCAGAGCCTATGTTCAAAAAAATTGAATAAGCCTAAGTTAGGAAAGCTTTGGCGTCACGCTGACGTCTAGGATGTTGATATTTAGGCTTTGATCAAGTTCCTCGAGACCATCTTGTTTGTGGTCTTTCTCTGCTCTTCGATTTTCAAACTTCACCCAGAGCATCACGTTTTGAGGACGAAACATCTTATATTGAGAGGAGAGAGTAAAACCCCTCACTTTTTATAAGGGTATTTTCGTCTATTTTGAATTAGTTTTTTTTTTTTTTTTTTATTTTTAATTTTCTGTCTAGGTTTTCTTTTCCTCCAAGTTTATGGAAAACTGTCCTAAGCCTTGTAATGTCAATAAAAAGGCTCTAGTGAACCTTAGACTTCATCAAAATCACAGTTTCGGAGTTTTAGGGGAGTTGGCTTGCTGAACCAAGCACCACCCTTGGTAAAGTGGCTTGACCGTGTCCCAAACGTGTCCCAGAGAGCCCAGGATGTGGCCAAGACTTTTTGCTCGGTGAACAAAGCACTGCTGTCTAGGATGCATCTAACATTGTCCAGGACGTGTTTGCTTATCAGAAACTCAGTTTCAAGGCATTTCTTGATTCAGGCAATCTTTGAATCTCATCTTATCTCAAGATGGTAATTATCTTTGGTTTAGTTCAAATTCTCAAGCTCGTTTATTGTTCAGTATCATAGGATTTATGTTAGGCTTTCAGGTGTTTGTAGGTTCTCGAGGTTCCACAAGGTTAATCATCATCCTTTGTTTTGTTGGGCTCGTCTAAACGGCGATGAGTTCTTCTTACTTCTTATCAAAAGCATCCGTTGTTATTTTAAATATTATTTTTAGGTTGATTTAATTATTATTTCATGTTAACTTGCACGAACATGACATAATTACGTATGCCTGATATTTTCCAACTGCATTTTTAGAACGTTAACTATTTCCAGTTGTCTTTCTACAAAATGTTATATGCTTTTGGTTTCGAATAGTGGTGATAGGATGGTAGTTTTGTGTTGTTATGGTTTTTGTATGTTTCCTTACATTACACATGATTTTATGTGTTTCTACATGTTTATTGTTAGGGACTTTGCGATGTATTGTATGAAGTACCATATGGTTTAAGTCTTGTGTCGGAGGTATGACTAACTATGCTATTCCATGCCATTCTCAGGGTGGCAGTAGTCCCGTAGGTCCCTGATATGCCAAGCCCGTAAAGGAGCCCCCGGATTCAAGTTGGGCCTCAACATAGGCCCAATAATGAATAGGGTCCCTAGCCCAATCAATTCGCATCCATGTACGCATCCATGTAAGCCGAGCTGGTATAGGATTAATCCAGCCCGTCACGTGCCATTACGATATTTATCATCGATTAAGCATTGGGCGTCGATATCAAGGCCTTCATACTCCATCTACTAGGTGAGACGAAGCACTGGGAGTTGAGCCGACTACATTTCAGCTTGCATCCCGCTCAACTAGGCAGCAAAGTCATAGGTTATAGCCGAGGAGTCCACAGTGGACGAGATGCACACCATCTCATACATCAGGAGCTCGACCTACAATCTCATATTTATATATTTGTGAACTACCCGTAGTCATTGTACCCACCATGTAAACATCGACTATGTAAGCCATGTAAATAACTGCATCTTTTACCTTCAAGGAGAGGCATTACAGAAAAAGCAGGCGAAGCTCTGCCAGATCGTCGATAGCTATTGTGTTCTTGAGTTTTCTTCATATCTTCATATATTTCTTGAGCTAAAAACAAGAAAACACCACCTTTTGCACAGATATCCTCACAAATCATCCGCTAATCTAGTTTGTGATATTTCCAACAATATCAGTTGGATCTGTTACTAGGAAAGTACATGTTTTAGCACTTTTCTCCAGTCATATCTAAGCTTCATAGCCACTGTTCTTAGCTTTTGTTCCAAAAGGTCATCCTTTTTTACTTTTCCGGCATCCTAGAGCCGTCTTTTTTTATTTTACCGATTGAATATTAATCAGAATCTTTATCCAGTTCATCCGCAATCCTTACATTTACGAAATATACACTCAAATTCTCAAAAATCTTGAAAGATATTCTTGTAGCTCTTTCAAAACCCTAGATACTTTTTGATGTAACCTCCGGTCTTCAAATATTCATCAGTTTTAGCGCTTCTTCATCGAGAACATCATCAACATTAGCAGACCTTCATCTTTTGTGTCCCCAAGTCGAAAACAAGGTCTGTCGGACCTCCTTTGTACGAAGCTTACCACCAACCTCCAAAATGTCCGTTAAGAATACCATACACCATGTTCTTGAGGTACATCTGACACCTAGTCCTCAAGACGAGGACATACCACAGTATGATGCAAATACTCACCTTGACACCAGAGCAAGATCAAAGTAAGATCTTGGTCAGCACGCCGCCACCAATGATCAAAACAAAGGAAGACACACAGGTGAGACATCTCGTCCAACCCGATCTCACCAGCTATATCCCCACGAAGAGATAGAGGCATATGACAAACTGTACGTGAAAGGATTGTTTGCTAATATTTCCTATGCTAAGAGGATACATCAAACCAACCAAGAGCTCACCCGTCTAAATCACCTAACGCTCCCTATAAGCGAGTTTGTCCATCCACTGAGATCCCTTGCATCAGATAGTGATACGGTTGTCAATATCATAGGTGCGGTATTTGTATGATTATGTGGATACCTGGCTTAGTTTTTGTGTTTTGATTGTTTAAAGTTCAAGAAATAACTATGATGTTTAGCAAGAACAATATGCATGTATGAGAGATAGTGTTTGTCGACAAATTGGCTGACCCTGGATGCTTAAATAAATTATTGGTCGATCCCTTTTGAAGTGGGATACTACCACTATTTATAAGGCTTATATAGTTGGTTACAAGGCGAGTATAAAATACAATATATAGTATTTGGTTTTAGAGAGAAGCTTCTCCAATGGTGATTTAATTCTTTATTGAACTTTCCAACAAACTGATGCTTTTGCTAGCTTTTCTAACTTTTGAACACATCGTCACTACTCTTCCATCTTGCTCTACTTACATCTGACTCTTCAACTTTGTTTTTGAACCATGGGTAAGAAAACAAAGAAAAAAGAAGATGAACTTCATGTTCATGCATTAGAGGATGGTGAGCACTTGAATGTGGTTGCTTTGAAAGATGTTGATGCTCCTGCTACCATTACGGAGCTTCATGAAGCTCAAAATGAAGATAGGATGGTTTTGGATCTAAATCCGTCGCTACTCCTCCCTGCTCCGGTTGAGTAGGTGGGAGTTGAACTTGTTTCAGATCCTGCAATGGTAGGGGTGATGGATACAGTTCCCGATACCTGAAACACAAAGTTCTTTGAAGCAATAACATTGAAATCGGGTAAGTTGATTACACCGGCTGTTGATATTGGAAAAAAAGAATTCTTTATTGGTGGATTCTACAAATGTTGAGTTGCATACTTTTACTGATGTGGCTGCGATACCTGTAACTACTTTATATGAGTTACTTGCTGTTGATATGGATGAGAGTGTTAGTAAACCTGCTGGACATGTCAAAGCACCTGTTGAACCTGGTTCTTCATCTGCTCAGCTAGTAACTCATGGTTTTGCTGAAATTTTAAAGCAAAGGATTGAGAAGAATGTAATAGATATTATGCCTTCTATTGTTTGTCCTCTTATTTCTAGCTCAGACACACCTACTGCTACCCATGCTGCTGTTTCTGATGCTACTGCAAATGCTGATGTTGATTTGGAAAACAAAGCTATGTCTTGGGTTCCATTTTCAAGAAAAATAAGGAACCTACTGATGAAGTAGTAAGATTGAATGAGAGAATTGAGTGTCTTACTCAGAAGTCTATGATTTTAGATGAGGAGGATCTTGATGATGATAGTACGGAAAAATTGAGTTTGATTGGTATTTTTCCTGCCAAAATTCTTGGAAGGGAAGTTGTGCAAAAGATTGTGATTCCATGGCCTAGGAAATGCAGCTTTCATTATCACAATTCTGGTTGGATAGTGTTTGTTTTTTAGAAAGAGTCTGGTCTTGATGATGTCTTACAATGTGGCCCCTTCTATGCCTTTGGTAAGCCATTGATCCCGAGAAAAATGCCAAAGCCTTTTAATTTTGGAAAAGAGGAGCATTCTGTTGTTCTTTTATGGATTCAACTTTCTAATATGCCCCTTAGATTATGGAAGGATGAGTGGTTGAGCAAGATCTGTACTTTGCTGAGTGCCCCTGAATATACAGGTATAGTTACTGCCTCTAATAAAGTTCTTAGCTTTGCAAGCTGCCTTGTTGAAGTGGATGTTAACCTTCCATACCTATCAAGATCCCTATTACTATGCCAGATGGAAAAACACTAATGCAGCCAGTTTTATATGAAGATGTAACTAAATTTTTTACCAAGTGAATGAAGTGGGTCATAATCCTGTAGCTTGTGATGAAACTAAGTTGGATGTACCATTTGGATGTTACCAGAACAAGGAAGCCAGATCATGGAGAGAAGAATAAGGCAATTGTGTTTACTAGAAGTGTAGATGATGACGGTTAACATAGTCTGTCTTTCGGCATCAATTTCTATCCATTACAAGCTAAAAATAGTTGTTTCGACCTATAAATATGAACCAATTGAGTTGAATAACATATGTCGGGTTCGTGAGTCGAGAAATCTGCACTTAGCATTTATTTTCCCTATTTCGATATTATATCGTGTATTATTTGATGATTTTCAGGATACAAAATATTTTGCTGAGCATGATGGATGAATCTGGAGTGGACTGGATGAAAGGAATGGGCCTAAGGTATTCTAGAAGCATCCAAGTTAAGTCGGTTAAAGAAAAAAGACAAAAGTACCCCCGGTAACCCGAGGGTCGGTGCCGACTTACCGAGGGTCCATAATCTTCCGAAATGCGTTTTCTTAGATGAGGGGTCGAACTTGATAATTCTAAATCGGTTTAGATAGCTATAAATAAGAGGCTTTGCCTCAGAACACAATGTACTCAAATTATTCAAGAAAATTATGCAATAAAAGATCTTGTTCTTTATTTTATTTATTTTATGAGTTCTGGTCGGAGAGACGACGGAGTCGCCGTCTAAGGAGAGATCCAAAGGAGATCTACGCTCATCTTCGAGGGTATGATTTTCTATCTTTTCCAAGATGTAGATCTATCATCGTTATATTCGTCTAGTATGTTTTGATTGCTTATTTAGTTTAATTATGTAGTAGTTAGTTTATTATACCCCTTGTGTTATATATCTGATTCGTTGGTGAAGAAATCATGAAATAGTAGTTTCATTCTTCATATCTACGACGGTCTATATCGCTAGATCTGGATACCTAGTAAATTACTAATTCATGATAATCGGGGCCAGCTACATTGATCGATAGATTTAATTTACATGTTAGTAGCCTGATCAACTATTTGCATGTTATCGTAATTTAACATGAGGGACCACAAGTGAAGTGTTAATTAGGACATTATCTAGAATGGACCTTAAGAACATACGGGTCAAGGACGACAGCTGTCTAGGAGGGTTTGCGGTATGAGGTAACACTCAATATCGGCAGCTCTAGTTCTTTATGCGTATGGGCTATTACGGACCAATTAAGGAGGGTAGCTTGCATATAGATTGTCTACTGCCATTGTCGGAGTAGATAGAGTTAGGATTTGTACCCGTAGCTGAGCAACAAATAAATTCACCAATGGGGAGGGCTGTTGCATGTGTGGGGGGAATAACTAATTACTCATAGTTGAACTAATACCTTAGAAACTCTAGTTTTCTTCATTGAACTTGCAAAATCTTGTTAGTTTGAGGAACCTATACTACTGTCAATAGTATATGTTAGGAACATTTTATTATGTTTTGATGATGGTCATACTAGCTGTTATAGCAAGCCTGAAATAAGTTAGAACTCTCTGTATAAGTCTTTACTTAGAGTCTGACATGTTGTATAAGTTGAGTCAGACAAGTATTGTACTAGTTGGTAGGACGGCAAAGCAAAAACGGATATTCGGCAAAGTGAAGCCGGCAAAGCACCAAAGGCGAGAGAAGTATGAAGACATTATGGTCGACCTATAACCAAGGAAGTCTGTGATGACCTTGGATAAGTCTAAGTTATGTTTTAAGTGATGAAACTCAATGTTCAAATATGGTGTACACTTTGGTCTCACCCAAATCAAGGATCGGTGAAGTACAAAGACTCTCCAAAAACTAGAACAAAGAAGGAAACGATGAATCGGTGAGTAAACCGACCTTCGGCAAAGAGAAAACAAAACAGCAAAGAAAGAACTAACGGCTAAGTCAGAAGGCTCACTCGACCGTTCTAAAAACGGCGAAGAGACATTTACAAGATCAAATTTGATATACGATGAAGATTCAGAAGATCATGCATTAAATGCACAAATCATTAAAGGATCAATCAAGGACGGATTTTACTCGCTATACGTTTGAAGAAAGAATCCGATCAACGAAATCAAGGAGAATACAATTAAGGGGGAATCAAGAATAAAATCAAGGGTTATTCCCTCATTAATATAGCCAACGGACGGAATTTCAAAAACCAAGGTTATTCAAGGCTATAAATAGAAGGCATTGACGGAAAAGAAAATAACGATCAAGAAAGAAAAATCAAGCGAAACTCGGTCAATTTGAAAAGCCTTCTCTACGAACTTACAAAGACATATCTAGTGATCAACTCAAGTATCAGAACTACAAAGTCATACTCAGAATTGAGATTGATCAAGCAAGTGTGTGAATCAAATTCACATCAAACTGAAGCAACTGAATCAGAGGCAATCTGAGAAGGAGTTGAATCTGTGATAGCTGTTGAAGGATCTTAATCTTAAGGAACAGCAAAAGGAAGACTGAATCACTGAAGCTGTTGCAGTCAAGGAGTGATAGTCTTGTAGATTGTGAAGCTTGGGAAGCCAAGGACAATCATACTATTGTATCTGTGAAAACAATAGTGAATTCCTCCAATCATCACAGGAGAAGAGTGGATTAAGGGATTACACCACCCTGAACCACTATAAGCCTTGTGTCAATTTAAATTCTGCAATTTACTTTACAGCATTTATTTAATTAGCCTACATCATAACTTATATCTGTGACTGTCTACACTGATTTGAAAACAACATAGTAAGAAGGGACTTATCCGCTGCCTAAAAGCTTTTAAATAGAAGAAAAGTTTTTGAAACTCCACTATAGTCATTCACCCCCCCCCCCTCCTCTGACTATAGTTTCACCCTTCTCTGGGACCAACAATTGGTATCAGAGCCGGGTTCCTAGTATCGAACACATTTCGGATCTAATTTACGGTAACAAGGAGATCACATATTTTCAAAGCGAGTTTTCAAATCGAGTTTTCCATTCACTGTCATTTATATATTCAATTATACTGATGGATTCCTCAAACTTCTTGTCAAAAGTACCTGTTTTTAATGTTAACAATTTTGATGAATATAAAATAAAAATGCTGTCTCATCTTGCAGCAACTCATGAAGAGATGCTGGATGTAATCAATGATGGACCGATCACAATCACTACGGTGGTAGGCACAGGAGTAGATCAAGGAAAGGAAATTGACAAAACTAAAAAGGATTGGACCAAGGATGACAGGAGAAGAGTAAATATGGACTTTGTTGCAAAAGACATGATCTTGAAGACCCTAGACAGCAACATGTTCATGAGAATTAAAGACTGCAAAACGGCAAAAGAGATGTGGGACAAGCTATCATTGATAAATGAAGGATCTGAAGCAATTAAAGAAAACAAATTATCCGTTGCAAAACAGAAGTTTGAGAACTTTAAAATGAAGGCTGGTGAATCCATTGATCAAATGGACAACAGATTCTCAAGCATCATCAGTGAATTACAACAGCTTGGACACGTATATCCCCAAAAAGAAGTATGCTTGAAAATCTTGAGAGGACTACCTGAAAGATGGAAGATCATAACATCGGTAATCAGAGAACCAACAAATCTTGCAAGCACCGACACTCGACACCGATGTCCCGCTTAAAAGCTCATGAATTCGAATTGAACGGCGAAGATGGTGCTCCGGCAAAGACACACAAAATCAACGCATTAGCTTGCACCCCAAGAAAGTAACTTTGCCGAATGCATCGACAAAGAGACACAAGAATTAAAAGAACGGTAGCTTTATTAGTTAAACGTTTTGACGGGTTTAAAAAGAAGCCATTCAAAGGAAATTCGTCATCAAACAAAAAGTCAAGCTCAAACAGAGACATGAAGAAGAAATATGATGAATACAGATGCTTCAACTGCAACAAGAAATGTCACTTCAAGGTTGATTGTCCTGAAGAAAATGACAAAGATGATGAAAAGAAGAAATACAGTGCATCTGAAAAGAGAAAGAGCAAGAAGGCACTTAAGGCATAATCCAGCAGTGAAAAGCATGAAGAATCATCTGACAATGACTCAGATAATAGTGATGAAGAAGACAGCTCAGAAAATGAAAAAGCATGCCTATGCCTCATGACCAAAGAATTGGATGAAGATAAAAGTGATGGCTCGGACAACGAGGAAACAAGCCTATGTTTAATGGCTAAAGAATCGATGAAACGAGGTAACATCTAGTTCTGTTCTTCATCTAATGCATCCACATCTAACAACTTTGCATAATCCTCTAGTCTCCCATTAGATACAACGAGACCTAGTCCAAAATCTCATGACTAAATTTGATGAAATTGAAAAGAATCATGAAATTCTGGAAAAGGAATGCAAGGATCTAAGAAAAGAGAATAAGAGGTTAAAGAAAGAACTGGATGAAGCAAAAGCTTAATTAACTAGTAAGGAGACCTACTTAAATGATCAACAAAAAGCAGATGATCATACATCTGTTACTAAAAGATCAGTTAAGAAAATCTCCTCACCAGTGAAGGTATCCACTGCACCACTAAAAGCACCAGCTTACAAACCCTCAAAAAGGTTTGGATCCGGATACGGTCTTGGCTACAACGATCGGGATGAAAGTAGGAACAATGATCAACACCATTCTAAATTCGGGACCACTAGTGGACCAAAATTTAGAAAGGGACGAACCATGGTTCCAACGGATCATCTGTTCCGGTGAAGTCAAGACCCGGTGTAGTGAAACGAAAACTAAATCCTCCTTCCGGTCAATCAAGAACCACGGCCATCCGAAAGGAAAAGGCGGACTTTACCCTTCAGAGGATGATTGGAATGTTGCACCTCCAAAATACAAGAGGAAACCATTCCACAAAATGCATCATGTGTTTAAGAAAAACCAAACTGTTCCTAGACACATGAAGCAAGAAAGGTTTCCTACTGCATATTGGAAAGTAAAGAAGGATGCAAATGCACCAAAAGGTGGAGAAAAGTATCAGAATACCTTCAGTAAAAATACTAGAAGCTATTATGCCATGCCTTATACATATGAAGTTGATGACTTCAATTATCCAAAAAGAAGACCTTTTGGATACACCCTTGGTATGGGAGGCATGATTGCTAACAAGCATGGACCCAAACAGTGTTGGGTACCTAAACTTAATTAATCTGTTTTGTAGGATGTCTGGTACATAGACAGTGGATGTTCCAGACACATGACAGGAAACAAGAAATGGCTCACTGACTTCAAAGCTTTTGATGGACCCAAAGTCACATTTAGAGGTAAAGAAAACCCTGGCAAGATTAAGGGGGAAGGCATAATACTCAAGAACAATCTAAAGATTCAAAATGTGGCATATGTCAAGGGACTTAACTTCAATCTGATGAGCATCAGTCAATTCTGTGACAAAGGCTACAATGTGCACTTCAACAAAGAAGGATGCAAAGTGATTCACAGTCAAACCAACACAGTAGTTCTTGCAGGTAGAAGACAAGACAACATGTATGTGGTGGACTGGAAAACAGCTAAGGCAGAAACATGCCTACTTGTCAAGAATAAACAATCAACAAGCTGGATTTGGCACAGAAGATTAAATCACCTGAATTTCAAGACCATCAACAAACTATCAAGGAGCAAGCTAGTTGAAGGCCTGCCAGAGATCACATTCAAGAAAGAGAGTCTATGTGATGCTTGTCAAAAAGGAAAACAAATAAAAAGTTCATTCAAGTCAAAGCCTTATCAATCTACAACAAGAGTTCTACATCTCCTGCACATGGACTTGTTTGGACCAGTCACACCAGTAAGTGTGAGTGGTAAGAAATACACTCTTGTAGTGGTGGATGACTTCTCAAAGTACACATGGACCATTTTCATGAACAAGAAGAATGAAACACTCAAGAAGGCGCCAGATTTGTTGAGAAGACTCCGAGAATGAGAAAGAGCTAAAGATTATCAAGATCGGATCGGATAGAGCACTTTGAATTCCTAAATGAAATTATCGAACCTATTGTGAAGAAAATGGAGTATTACATCAACTATCTCGCGCGGGAACTCCACAACAAAATGGTGTTGCGAAAAGAAGAAACGAACCATCAAGGAAGCGATCGGGACAATGATAGCGAAAGCATGTTTACCAAAGAGATTTTGGGTGAAGCACAAAACACGACATGCCATACACAAAACAGATCAATCATCAACAAACATCATGGAAAGACTCCATATGAAATATGGAATGGTAGAAAACCTAATATCTCATATTTTCATATGTTTGGATCAAAATGTTTTGTCTTAAACAGAATCAAATTTGCATACCTTTGATGAGAATGCTGATGAAGCAATCATCATGGGATACTCAGACACCAGCAAAGCATTTAGAGTACTCAATAAAAGAACCTTGGTGATTGAAGAATCAATACATGTAGTTTTTGATGAACCAAATACAAATGGTGAAGATCTTCAAGATCAAGAAGAGAAAGCAGCACAAAGGGAAATCTATACAAATGCAACCATACCAACTACCATCCTAAATCATCATTTTGAAAACCAAGAAGAACCACTTACCAATGCACCAGATGAAGCACCTGAAGTTGAAGTTCTTGCTCAGCATGAAGGTATGGAAGCACCAAGTGAAGATCAACTTCAACCAGACCTAAATTGGCTTAGAGACCATCCTGAAGAACAAGTCATTGGAGATATTCACACATGAGTCGAACCGAAAGACAAGCTGGAGCACATGCTAACTTGCTTTCTATCACAAGTGGAACCCAAGACCATAGATGATGCAATCCAAGATGCGAGATTGGATCACAAACCCATGCAAGAAGAACTAAATGAATTTGAAAGAAATGAAGTCGGGAACTAGTTGACGGACACGAAATGGCCAACATCATTGGTGCAAAATGGGTATTCGGGAACAAGATGGATGAGCAAGGAACTGTTGTCGAAACAAAGCAAGGCTAGTTGCAAAAGGCTATTCCCAAGTCAAGGAATAGATTATGATGAAACATTTGCACCGGTAGCAAGATTGGAAGCAATCGACTCTTTCTAGCATTTGTCGCACACAAAGACTTCAAAGTCTATCAAATGGATGTAAAGAGTGCATTCCTAAATGGACTTTTGGAAGAAGAAGTTTATGTAGAACAACCTTCTGGATTTCAAATTAAAGGAAAAGAAGACAAAGTATACACACTCAAGAAGGCCCTCTATGGCCTCAAACGAGCACCTAGAGCACAGTATGAAACACTATCACAATTTCGATCAAGAATGGATTCAACAAAGGAACTATTGACAAGACTCTATTCAAACTAGAGGAAGGAGCAAGCACTTTGCTAGTACAAATCTATGTTGATGATATAATCTTTGGATCCGAAGATGAAAAGCTATGTGAGAAATTTGCAAACCGATGAAGAGCAAATTTCAGATGAGCATGATGGAAGAATTAAACTACTTCCTTGGCCTTCAAGTAAAGCAAATGAAGGATGGCATCTTCATTAGTCAAGCAAAGTATACAAGAGATTTGATACACAAGTATGGGATGGATACAAGTGGCACAGCAGACACACCAATGTGTGCCAGAGTCATACTTGGAAAAGATGATGGAGGAAAAGATGTAGATTAGAAAATGTATAGAGGAATTATTGGATCATTATTATACTTAACTGCAAGCAGACCTGACATAGCATTTGCAGTAGGAGTGTGTGGAAGATTTCAAGCTCAACCAAAAGAATCACATCTTCTAGCAACTAAAAGGATAATCAAATACTTGAAAAACACTATAAATGTTGGTATTTGGTATACAAAAGATGGAGGATTTACATTGATAACATATTCAGACTCTGACTATGCTGGATGCAAAATAGATAGAAAGAGCACCTCTGGAACTTGCCAAATGCTAGGAACCAGACTAGTCTCTTGGTTCAGTAAAAAGCAAAACTCCATATCTACATCAACGAACCGAAGCGGAATATATAGCGACGGGTAGCTATTGTGCACAAGTACGTGGATAAGACAACAACTAAGGGACTATGGAGTAGAAGAGAAAACAATTCCAATCATGTGTGATAACACAAGTGCAATATCTATTACGAGAAAATCCAAACATTGCACTCAAGAACAAAGCATATTGATGTAAGACATCATTTTATCGAGAGACCATGTTGAAAAGGGGGATGTCATCCTAAAACACATACCCACCGGAGATCAATTGGGCGACATCTTCACTAAACCACTCGGTTATGAAAGATTCGGTAAGCTAAGAACGAGTTAGGAATGATTGAAATTGAATAAGTATCTAACAAATGCTAACCGGAGTAATCGGCTAAGTGACTTCATTAACGGTACGACCTTTGCCGTTACGGGAGATACGGTATCCGGCGAAGGTAACTTAACCGATTGTTAGGAACAGGTCAAATGGCACGGCTAAGTGAAGAACCTATTGGGACGGCTAAGTGACCGGCGAAGGCACTTCACCGAAATAAAGACTTGGACAAATTAAAAGTGTGAACAAAATCAATTCGATTACACGTGGAGAATAAGGAAATTATGGAGGATGATTACGTACACACGTGGCGATCAACTTATGATCATGGAGGTAATTATATTATTTTTCGAATTATAAACTCCTCGATTCCCGGGCTCTATCATTACTTGCCTCAAACCACACCCCCATTCCACTCGAATATCGCGATTTTCATACACAAAATCACACCATTATGCCACAAAATCCTTCCATATTCAAACCACGTTCACACTACCCAAATCACACTATATAAACAAGACTTAGAAATTTTCAGAAATCTTTACGCTTTCTTGGCAATTACAAACCCTACTCTTGTTACTTTCTATTACAAACTCAAGTTCATTTTCAAACCTTAGTAAAAATGGCATCATCCTCCTCAAACACCCAAGCTAGATATGAAAAATCGATTGCCACGGGATTTTTCTTTCAAGAAGAACACTACTTGAAACTGTGCGGAAATGACGAAGATGCCAAACGATTGGCTGCAGGTTGCAAAATCCTAAATCTATCAACCTTTCTCAATCCGCCCATAACCGAGGTCTGCTATGAATGTCTGATTTCCTTCTGGAAATCTGCACAATACGTGCCTGGGCTCCCTGCTGAAGAAGGTGACGAGTGGGAAGAAGACAAGATTGTAGCATCTGTCAACAGAAAAGAAGTGGCGATTACAGAAAAGGTAATTCACAAACATCTTAAACTTTCAAATAAAGGCCAAGAAAAAGTGACATCTGTATCACAAAACTTGGATGATTTCTACCATTGCCAAAACGGCAAACCCAGGATCTACAAAGGTCAATTGTTAGAGATCCGCTTTAAAGAAACCATTCAATGAGTTCAGTGCCCTAATTGACAAGACCATTTAAGGAAAATTGGGAGCAAATAATGCAATGACAGAAATCAGAATGAGGCTAATGGGAATCATATACAACAATCTGCAATTCAACTGGGCAAAATACTTCTTTCTAAGACTCAAAGAGCAAATCCAAGGTGAAGTAAAAGCAGACAAACAAGGGGACAAAAGAAGGAAAGACTAAGAAAGGACAATTCTGGGTGAAAAAGTCATATGGCATTCAGTTACACTACTTGTTGCAATGTCTTAAAGTCCCCACAGTACAACTTCACAAACTGCATGAATCCAAAGTCATGTTTACTTATGTTAAACAACAACGAGAAGGTAGGAGAAGGGAAGAGGAAGAAATCCACACGCAAAGACCACCGGTCAAAGAAAGAAACAAAAGATTCGGCGAAGTCCGGAAACGACGAGACTTTGGACAATTGATTGATGAAGAAGAAGAGGAAGAAGGTTCGACACTTTGAAGCGAAACGACAAGAAGAAGAAATCGGTAGGGATGAACAAGACACCTAATAACGAAAACACTTTGGAGAGGATGAGGAATCATCTCCGAAGAAGCTCGTACAATTATCCGCAAACGATATAGATGATCGAATTGCGAATATCTTGAGTGGAAGGAAGGCGATTCCAAACAACAGCTTCAAGACTCAGATCACATGCTTGCTGAAGAAGCATGGCTATTTGATTTTTTGGGAATCACAACTCTGGTAGGTGTACTTGATGAATCACCTCTATGGGAAATGGTTGATGCAGCCAAGGCAAAACTGCCCCAGATCTCTGGGAGACAAAGTGATGACTCAGAAGATGATGGAGATGATCATGATCAGGATGATGGTGATGATTATGATGACAATGATGATATTGATCATGATCAAGATGATGATGATGATCTTGGTCAAAATAAAGAAGAGAACTCCCTGCACCAGATGCAATTGATGACACTACTCTTCTCCGTACATTTTTGAAACCACAAGCCTCCGGCAAACCTACAACTCCAGCAAAGACATCCACTCAACCGTTTCCTGTCAACGTTCCATTAACGACGGTAACATTATGGACAACGGCTCACTTCGCCACTCCAAGTCAGGGACAACCCCCGGCATAGAGACAGGGGGAACAAAGCGGCTCAAGCCACACCAGCATATACATCTACCCAAATTCTTGAAGATCAAGATGTAAATGCAGATGTCACTCAACATCAAGACAAGGGACATCAAACGGATCCAGAAACAGCTGAAACAAGGCACAGACTCTCTCAGCGGAACACTGGCATTACAAATGAAACTTTTGAGAAAGCGGCAGACTTGCTGGCTGAAGAATTGGAACGAAGAAGCAATGTATCTCGGATCCATGACTTCACTTTTAATGACAAAAGCTCCTCCATTGAAAACAAGTTTCGAGCCATTGCGAGAATACATTGATGCACAAAATATTGTTGTTCAACAACAAGGAAATCGATGAAGCAACTCAACATCAATATCACTAACGAGTCTTGCGGGCCTCGTGCAACACATTTCCCAAGAAAATGAATCACCGCGTAGCTTTTGGCACTAGACTTAGGAGTTTCAATGAGAAATTGAATGATCATAACAAAAGATTCACATCTATTGAATCAAAACTTGATTCTCTGATTGGAACGGCAGAGGCCACCAATAGCATCCTACTCCAACAAAGGGATGATGCTGCCAAAAAGGGGGAAAACCTGGATAAGCCTGAAGGATCAACAATCAGACCTCCAAATTTCACTGAGGAACAACTGAGAGCAAGAGACAGAGAAATAAGAATCAGAAATGAAGCAGAAGAACAGCAAAGAAGGGTCAGAGAAGAAAGGGAAAAGGCCCTAAAGGAACCCTGCATTGGATTTCCTCACCCTATGCAAAGAAGAGATGATGATAGAGACATGTCCGGCAGACGGCAAAGGCCTGGATCTAGTCAGCAAAGAGGATCTGTCAGTCAACACAGACTCACCACCAGAGGAAACACCAGCAGAGGTAGCAGCAGCTCCAAATATACTGGTGAGCACAGAACTTACACTGGTCACCAAAGCAAAGCGAGATATGATGCGGATGTACTTGGACCATGTAAGAGAATTTTTCAGAGTACATGAAGGACTTTATCCTCACTCCTCACAAGATGAAGCTTGGGCTGATTGGCTAAGCTATCAGGATGAAAGGATGAGAACTGATATGGCCAAACTCTACAATGAAGTCAAAAGAGAATTTGCACTTCTCAAACAAACCAACAACAAACCAAGCTCGGCCATACCACTATCTCGCAAAAGGACCGGAAGACTTGCCGAATTTGAACAACAAGAAGATTTCAAATATATGGAAAAATTCTTCAATCCTATGGGGAGAATGGAGAAACGAGGAGCGGTGGAGTCTCTACAAAAGTCTCAAGTTTGCGGACTCACATATTGCGAGGCTAGGGAAAGACTTGAAAAATATTTTGGAGAACCTAAGGCAAATGAGACCATGCCTCGATTTCAACGGACTCTTTGCCAAAAGAGTTTTCCAGGGTGTATCTGAATACACAACTTTGGCTTACTGGAAGTGGAAGTTTCCAGAAATTGACTGGAAAGACATGGAAGAGGTTCAGACTACAAAATTCAAGAGGTACAAGGCTGAATTGAGCAAAATGTAGTTTGTAACACTTGAATAAAGTCTTAGAACTTATTACCCTATGATGGATGAATAAAATTTTTGAACTTTTATTCAGTTGTTTATTATGAAAAATTTTGATTACTTATGTTCAGGCTTATGAGGGTTTTGGCATCATCAAAAAGGGGGAAATTGTTAGGAACATTTTATTATGTTTTGATGATGGCCATACTAGCTGTTATAGCAAGCCGGAAATAAGTTAGAACTCTCTGTATAAGTCTTTACTTAGAGTCGACATGTTGTATAAGTTGAGTCAGACAAGTATTGTACTAGTTGGTAGGACGCCAAAGCAAAAACAGATATTCGTCAAAGTGAAGCCAGCAAAGCACCAGCAGAGAAGTATGAAGACATTATGGTCTGACCTATAACCAAGGAAGTCTGTGATGACCTTGGATAAGTCTAATTTATGTTTTAAGTGATGAAACTCAATGTTCAAATATTGTGTACACTGGTCTCACCCAAATCAAGGATCAGTGAAGTACAAAGACTCTCCAAAAACTAGAACAAAGAAGGAAACGAGTGAATCGGTGAGTAAACGACATTCGGCAAAGAGAAAACAAAACGGCAAAGAAAGAACTAACGGCTAAGTCGAAGGCTCACTCGACTGTTCTAAAAACGGCGAAGAGACATTTACAAGATCAAATTTGATATACGATGAAGATTCAGAAGATCATGCATTAAATGCACAAATCATTAAAGGATCAATCAAGGACGGATTTTCTGCTATACGTTTGAAGAAAGAATCCGATCACTGAAATCAAGGAGAATACAATTAAGGGGGAATCAAGAATAAAATCAAGGGTTATTCCCTCATTAATATAGCCAACGGACGGAATTTCAAAAACCAAGCTTATTCAAGGCTATAAATTGAAGGCATTGACAGGAAAAGAAAATAACGATCAAGAAAGAAAAATCATGCAGAAACTCTGTCAATTTGAAAAGCCTTCTCTCTGAACTTACAAAGACATATCTAGTGATCAACTCAAGTATCAGAACTACAAAGTCATACTCAGAATTGAGATTGATCAAGCAAGTGTGTGAATCAAATTCACATCAAACTGAAGCAACTAAATCAGAGGCAATCTGAGAAGGAGTTGAATCTGTGATAGCTGTTGAAGGATCTTAATCTTAAGGAACACAAAAGGAAGACCGAATCACCGAAGGCATTGCGGTCAAGGAGTGATAGTCTTGTAGATTGTGAAGCTTGTGAAGCCAAGGACAATCATACTATTGTATCGTGAAAACAATAGTGAATTCCTCCAATCATCACAGGAGAAGAGTGGATTAAGGGATTACACCACCCTGAACCACTATAAGCCTTGTGTCAATTTAAATTCTGCAATTTACTTTACAGCATTTATTTAATTAGCCTACATCATAACTTATATCTGTGACTGTCTTAACTGATTTGAAAACAACATAGTAAGAAAGGACTTATCCGCTGCCTAAAAGCTTTTAAATAGAAGAAAAGTTTTTGAAACTCCACTATAGTCATTCACCCCCCCCCCCTCTGACTATAGTTTCACCCTTCTCTGGGACCAACAGTATAGTTGGTCGTAGACCGTTATCGTGATAACTCAATCTTGATAATTAGACGTTCTTACGAGTCTCTGTGGGATTCGACCTTGACTCTCCAGTACTCTACTACGATAGAGCTAGTCCTATTGCTAGTAAGTGCCTTGCACGCGATCAAGATTTTTGGCGTTGCTTCCGGGGACTCGTGTCAATAATAATTTTTATTTAAGATTGAGTTTGTTGTATATATTTGAGTCTGTTTAATTGATTCTTTCTTCTAGTCTGTTTATACTAGAGTTGTACAGAGTCATTTCTGTTAATTCTAGAAGAAAATTGCCACCGGTTTACCGAGGGTCCACCCCGATAAAACGAGGGTCCCGATTTTCCAGAATCGTTTCGGTCAGTTCAGAGTCGAGTCAGTAGTTAGAGTCTATAATTTTGAGTCCTCCAAGCGTGTGTAACAGCCGCCGTGGCAAGTCACTAACTGTTTCTTTTTGTTGAGTCTAGAGTTAGCACGAAGGGAAGAAGAGATTCCACCTTTGGAAGATACAAAAAACAACATGGCACAGAATGGACAGAATAGAGAAAGAGTTGTGGTACAAGCAGATAGGAGAACTATACAGAGTTATGCAATGCCAACGATTGAGCAATTCATGCCAGCTATTGTTCAGCCTGAAGATGTAGCTGAGGTTTTTCACCCAAAACCGAATGTTATAAAAATGGTGACTAACTACACAACTTTTCATGGAGTAATGAATGAAGATCCTAGTGTACATATCACCAACTTTCTGGAAATAGTCAGCACGGTTAAGCCAACAGGAGTACCAGGAGACGATATCAAGTTGAAATTGTTTCCATTCACTCTGAAAGACAAAGCGAAAATATGGTTATTGTCTCTAGCACCAGGATCGGTCCAAACTTGGACCGACCTGTTGCAGAAATTTATGAATAAGTACTGCCCACCTAGGAAGTCACTAGAGATGAGACAAGACATTATGAATTTCATGCAGAGACCCACTGAAACCTTTGAAGAAGCTTGGGAAATATTTAAGGAAGCATAGATGAGATGCCCTCATTATGATATCACTTTGCCCGTACTAATGCATAGTTTTTATCATGGATTGCGGCCAAGTAAGCAAATGAGAGTTGATGCATCACGCAACAGATGTTTTGTGTTGCTATCACCTGAAGAAGCTGAAGAGAAATTGGAGCAAATTGCGCTTACAAGTCAATGGGGAACACATCAAGTGGAAACCGCCAAAGTAGCTAAAGGCATATTTAGAGAAGATACTTCTCAAAAGATCTTATACCAGCTAATGGCAATGAATGAAAAGATAGAAGGCATGCAAGACCGCATAGCCAAGGTTTAGAAAGTTCAAGAGATTGAAACAACCAACACTGAGGACGTGAACTATATAGGGAGGCAATGAAATCATTATGGGGGCGGATATCGCCCAGGTTCTCATGACCACCCTGGTTTTAGACTGAGTGACCCTAGTGGGGGTTTTTGAAAAAGTTATTCAAACGGTGGAGAGAGACCGAGACATAATGTTGGATTCATGCCTCAATTCAATAAGCCCGTTGGTTGGGAAGCAGCCATGGATAAAATGAGCTCAACTGTGACTGACACGGTCAATCAACTTACGAAATCCATGACCGAACTGAATACAAACACACCACATATTGTCAGAAGAATGATACAAGACTGACCAATCAAGAAGCCTTAGTGCAGAATCTATCGCACCAAGTGGGGTAGATTGCAGAACAAGTGTCAGCCCGTCCTCCGGGAGGATTGCCAAGTAATACTGAGAAAATTCCGAAGGATGTGAATGCAATGATGACTAGAAGTAGAAAGGAACTGCCTAGGCCAGTTATACCAACTGTCCAGGAAGAATCAGAAAGAAGTCAGCAGCAGAACACGGCAGAATCTGGAGAAAAAGAGGGGCCGGTAACCCTAGACAATGCTCCAGTAAACCGGGAATCTGAAAGTTCAGCAGACAAGCAGGCAGAGCAGCAACAGTCAATAGCTAAGTCTTCACGAACTATAACTATCAATCCTGCTACTTTACCCTATCCCCCTAGGAAATATAAGTCGAACAATGACGATGCGCATTATAAAAAAGTTTATAGAGATGTTTAAAAAGTTTCAAGGGAATATACCTCTGGTAGAAGCTCTGGACGGAATGCCAGAGTATGCAAAATTATTGAAAGAATACATCTCTACCAAGAGGAAATTGTTAGACCTTGAAACTATTTTCCTGAACGAGGAATGCTCGGCAGTTTTGCAACGCAAACTGCCTCCTAAGTGTAAGGATCCTGGGAGCTTCCTCATACCGTGCACAATTGGAGGTGTATGCCTGAACAAAGCATTATGTGATCTTGGAGCTAGTGTCAATCTGATGCCACTCTCCATTTTTCATAAGTTAGGCATGAAAGAGTTGAATGAAACATCTATAACCCTTCAATTAGCAGATAGGTCTATGAAGCAACCTTGTGGAGTGGTGGATGTCGTTTTGGTGAAAGTTGATAAGTTTGTATTCCCTGTACATTTTGTGGTGCTAGACATGGAAACTAACCACGATGTTCCATTGATCTTAGGAAGACCTTTGCTAGCTACGAGCAAAACATTGATAGATGTACATAAGGGTGAGCTGATTCTGAGAGTGAATGAGGACAAGGTAGTGTTCAATGTGATGAACTCAATGAGATATGCTCAAGATGAAGGAGAAGCATGCTACATGCTAGATGCCATAGACGATCTTGTTTTAGAATTATATCAGCTAGTGGCACTACACCCTGAAGTAGACAAGACTTTGCTCCTGAAGGAAAAAGAAAGCAGTGAGGAAACCTGGCCTGGGTGTAGTGAAGGTCAAGTGCGAGAAATAGAGCCTATATACTCCGTGGATTTAGGAGGAAAAAAAACCATTCATAGACCTTCCTGGCATAAGTTCTTTGACCTACAGTTGACTGGTAAGCTGTTAAGATCATCATTAGAGGAGCCACCAAGGAACTTAACATTGAAACCTTGGCCATCTCACCTGAATACATGTACTTACAACATGATACTCTCCCTCTTATAATTTCAGCGTTATTATCACCTTTAGAGGAGCAGAAACTGTTAAGGGTACTGAGAGAGCACAAGGGAGCATTTGGATGGACAATTGCAGATATTAGAGGAATAGGCCCATCGGTGTGCATGCATAAGATCTTTGTGGACCCTGAAAAGAAAGTGGTAGCACAACCTCAAAGGAGGTTGACACCACAACTGAAGGATGTTGTTAAGGAAGAGATCATAAAGATGTTGGAGATAGGAATCATTTTCCCAATTGCAAACAGTGAGTGGGTAAGCCCGATTCATATGGTACCCAAGAAGGAGGATTCATTGTACAACCTAATGAGTTCGATGAGCTAATCCTTGTGAGATTAATCACTGGACATTGAGTTTTCATAGACTTCAGGAAACGGAATGATGCAACTCGTAAAGATCATTTTCCCTTACCATTCATTGATCAGATGTTGGAGAGATTAAGCGGTCATGCATTTTATTGTTTCTTAGATGGATATTCCGGTTACTATCAGATCCATATTGCCCCCGAGGACTGAGAGAAAACAACTTTCACATGTCCCTATTGAACTTTTGCGTACAATCACATGCCTTTTGGGTTATGTAATGCACCAGCAACATTCCAAAGGTGCATGATGTCATTATTTGCAGACATGGTGGAAGATTTTCTAGAGATTTTCGTGGATGATTTCTCTATATTTGGAGATAGCTTCGATAAATGCTTGGATAATTTGAGTAAAGTGTTGAAAAGATGTGAAGTGACCAACCTTGTACTTAACTGGGAAAAGTGCCATTTCATGGTTACAAAAGACATAGTGTTGGGTCACAGGATTTCAAGGAAAGGAATGGAAGTTGATAGAGCAATGATAGAGGTGATAGAGACGTTACCCCTCCAACGAACATGAAGACGTTGCGAACCTTTCTTGGCAACACATGATTTTATAGGAGGTTCATCAAGGACTTCTCTAAAATCTCTAGACCTTTGACTGAATTGCTTGCAAAGGATGTACCTTTAGTATTTGGAGTATTGTGCAAGAAAGCATTCAACACATTTAAGCGAATGCTTATAACCGCCCCAATTCTGGAAGCACCAGATTGGAATAAACCTCTTAAGCTAATTTGTGATGCAAGTGACATGGCAATTGGAGCAGCCGTAGGACAAAGGGAGGATAAAATCTTTAAGCCTATCTATTACGCCAGTCGTACCCTTAACAGTGCCCAGAGGAATTATGCAACTATGGAGAAGGAACTATTGGCTGTAATCTTTGCATTTGACAAGTTTCGACCTTATCTAATAGGATCGAAAGTCACTGTATTTACTGATCATGCAGCTTTGAAATACCTTTTAACCAAGAAAGACTCCAAGCCGAGATTATTAATATGGATTCTACTCTTACAAGAGTTTGATGTGGAAATCAAAGACAAAAAGGGATCTGAGAACGAGGTGGCTGATCGCCTGTCAAGATTAACTTTGATAGAAGAAGATCAACCAACCGAGATTAAGGGAAGCTTTCATGATGAACAACTGTTTGCCGTCTCAGTGGTAGCTCGAGTTGAATCTTAGATCCGATATCATACATCAAGAGTAGGCAAGATATACCCTTGGTTTGCGGACGTTGTCAATTACTTAGCAGGGAAGTACCTACCACCAGAATTCAATAACACAGCTAATAAGAAGTTCTTCACATATTTGAAGTATTATCTTTGGGACGATCCCTACCTATACAAATTGTGCCTGATGCCATTCTTAGGAGATGCGTCCATGATGATGAGATTCCATGTATTTTGCACATGCGTCATGCTAGAGAAGCTGGAGGTGACTTTGGACCAGACAAGACAACATCAAAGGTACTGCAGTGTGGATTCTACTGAACAACAATTCATAAATCTACTTACGAGTTTACAAGATCCTGTCATTCTTGTCAATTGACAGGCAATATTTCTAATCGGAACGAGATGCCACTGCAAAGTATCTTAGAAGTGGAGTTATTTGATGTTTGGGGAATTGATTTTTTGGGACCATTCACATCGTCAGAATCAAATCGTTACATCCTGGTTGCAGTTGATTATGTTTCCAAATGTGTGGAAGCAGTGGCTTCACCTACTAATGATGCCAGGGTTGTCCTGAGGTTTCTTAAGAAAAACATTTTGACAAGGTTTGGTGTGTCCAGAGCCATAATTAGTGACGGAGGGAGTCATTTCTGTAATAGGTTGTTTGAGAAGTTGATGATAAGATAAGGGGTTAGACATAAGATTGCAGCAGCATATCACCCCCAGACGAGTGGACAAGTAGAAGTCACGAACAGAGAGATTAAGAGGATCTTAAAGAAGACTATGAATCCCACAAGGAAGGATTCATCTTTGAAATTAGATGACGTTCTTTGGCCGTAAAGAATAGCTTATAGGACCACGATAGGGATGTCACCGTATATGATAGTGTTTGGAAAGGCATGTCATTTACCGGTAGAACTCGAGCGCCGAGCACTATGGGCTATGAGATTTCTAAACATGGATGAGGATTTAGCCGGTGAAATAAGAATGCTAGAGTTGAATAGATTGGAGGAGTTTATACTTCCAGCGTATGAGAATGCAAGGATTTACGAGGATGGAACGAAATGCCTGCACGATAAGAAGATTCTGAACCGCACATTCCAAGTTGGGGATAAAGTGCTGGTGTACAATTCGCGTGTACGTCTTTTTCCTGGGAAGTTGAAGTCTAGATGGTATGGACCACATGTAGTCATGAAAGTCTACAATTCCGGTGCATGTGAAGTTAGATACGAACACTTTGGGCAAACTTTCACAGTTAATGGCCACAGTCTGAAAAATTACCTAGAGCACAATTATAACCCTGAATTGGAAGTCTTTGCATTAGAAGCCAGAATATGAATGAAATAGCCCTATTAGTACAGTCGAGCTAACGACTATAAACTCAGAACTATTTCTAAACCCTTATTTATTGCTTTTGTTTATTGTATTTTGAGTCAATAAAGTAGCATGACAATCGCAAGGTTTTTTTTCATCACATATATCTTCAGTCACCTGGCTAGAGATATATGTGGTTTTTTCCTTCACGATTCTCATGTGATACCCTCGTAAAAGTTTTCGCGTCTTGCTTAGGCCAATAACAGAAGAAGAGTAAAATCTCAGTTGATACTCCAAGTCAGTCAAGAAACTGACAAGTGATAATCTCAGTATAAAACTGATAAGGAAACTCAGGTTTATATGTCAGTCATCCAACAAGCTGATAGTACAGTCGAACGTTATAAAGGAAACAATTTGATTGGAAGAAATACTAACAAAGCAGAACGCTCACAAAATATAGCCGTTACAAGATTCAAGCAGGATGAACGTTACACAAACCCCTATAAATAGATCACTTCTACAACAACAAGAAGAGCGTGAGCAGGAGGAATTAAAAACAGATTTAATTAAAAGATCTAACTAAGGGGGGAAGTCAATTTTGAAAGAATTCCTGCTAAGTACTAAATTGCAAAGATCAGGAAATTTCTTCAAGTATCCAAGCACATTCAAGCACAATCAAGAATCTATCATATGAAGAAATTCAGAACCGTGCAAAATTTAATTATCTAGAAGAAAAGCTCAAATCACAATTGAATCATAGTTATTGATTCAGGTCTCAACTTTGATTTCATCAAAGGTATGGACTGTGAAACACCAAGAAGGTGTGAATGACAGTTGAGTGCAGTCAGGAAGACTGTGTTTGTGATGAGCTGGTGAAGATGCAATTCTACCCTTCAAGGACCCGTGTTTCAAACAATTGAAGAGAAGCAATCATTTTAGAACTATCATTTTAGAACTTTTTGAGAAGCAAGGGATTAGTCAAGGACTATCATTTTAGAACTTTTTGTAACCGGGCCTGTTGGTCCCAGAGAAGGGTGAAACTATAGTCAGAGGGGGCGGGGGTGAATGACTATAGTGGAGTTTCAAATACTTTTCTTCTGTTTAAAAGCTTTTGGGCAGCGGATAAGTCCCTTCTTACTATATTGTTTTCAACTCGCTTTAGGCAGTCACAGATATAAGTTATGATCTAGGCAATTTAAATAAATGTTGTAAAGTAAATTGCAGAAAATAAATTGACACAATGCTTATAGTGGTTCAGGGTGGTGTAATCCCTTAATCCACTCTTCTCCTGTGATGATTGGAGGAATTCACTATTGTTTTCACAGATACAATAGTATGATTGTCCTTGGCTTCCCAAGCTTCACAATCTACAAGACTATCACTCCTTGATTGCAACAGCTTCAGTGATTTAGTCTCTTTCACTGCTCCTTAAGATCAAAATCCTTCAGTAGCTATCACAAACACAACTCTTTCTCAGATTGCTTCTGATTCAGTTGCTTCAGTTTGATGTGAATGAGATTCACAAACTCGCTTGATCAATCTCAGTGCTGGATATAAAGTTGTAGTTCTGATGTCTGAGTTGATCTTTAGATAAGTCCTTGTATGTTCAGAGAAGGCTTTTCAAATTGACAGAGTTTCTGCTTAACTTTTCTTTTTCCAATCTCTATCATTTGTTTTTCGGTCAATGCCTTCTATTTATAGCCTTGAATAACCTTGATTTTGAAATTCCGTCCGTTGGCTATATTAATGAGGGAATAATCCTTGATTTTATTCTTGATTCCCCCTTAATTGCATTCTCCTTGATTTCAGTGATCAGATTTTTTCCTTCAATCGTATAGCAGAAAATCTGTACTTGATTGATCCTCTATTGATTGTGCATTTAATGCATGATCTTCTGAATTTTCAACATATATTAAATCTGATCTGGTAAGAGTTACTTCACTGTTTTCTGAATAGTCGAGTGATCCTTCTGACTTAGCCGTTTTGAATCTTTCTTCACCGTTTCGTCGTTACTCAGCCGAAAGTCAGTTTACTCAGCCGATTCACTATTTCCTTCTTCGCTTCAGTTTAACGAGAATCTTTGTATTTCACTGATCCTTGGTTGGGGTGAGATCAATGTACACCATATTTGAATATTAAGTTTCATCACTTGAACCATAACTTAAACTTATCCAAGGTCATCACAGACTTCCTTGGGTATAAGTCAGGTCATAATGTCTTCATTGTATCTCTGTTGGTGCTTGGCTGGCTTCACTCTACCGAATGTCTGTTTTTACTTTGCCGTCCTACAAACTAGTACAATACTTGTCTGACTCAACTTATACAACAAGTCAGACTCTAAGTAAAGACTTATACAGAGAATTCTAACTTATTTCAGGTTTGCTATAACAGTTAGTATGGCCATCATCAAAACACAATAAAAATGTTCCTAACAATTTCCCTCTTTTTTATGATGCCAAAACCCTCATAAGCCTGAACATAAGTAATCCAAAATTCTTCAGAACAATAGAATAAAAACTCAACAATTTATTCATCCAACATAGGGCCATAAGTTCAAAAGTTTTATTCAAATGTTACAAACTACATTTTGCTTAATTCAGCTTTGTACCTCTTGAACTTTGTAGTCTGAACCTCTTCAATGTCTTTCCAGTCAATTTCTGGGAACTTCCACTTCTAGTATGCCATAGCAGTGTATTCAGATACCCCCTTGAATACTTTCTTTGCAAAAAACCTGTTGAAATCTGGCATAGTGTCATTTGCCTTAGGTTCTCCAAAATATTTCTCAAGTCTTTCCCTAGCCTCAGCAATATGTGAATCTGCAAACTTGAGACTCTTGTAGAGACTCCACTGTTCCTGTTTGTCCATTCTTCCCATAGGATTGAAGAATTTTGCTATATATTTGAATTATTCTTGTTGTTCAGTTGGCAAGTCTTCTGGTCCTTTTGCTGATAGTGGTATGGCTGAGTTTGGTTTGTTTTTGGTTTGTTTGAGAAGTGCAAACTCTCTTTTGACTTCATTGTAGAGTTTGGCCATATCAGTTCTCATCCTTTAATCCTGATAGCTTAGCCAATAAGCCCATGCTTCGTCTTGTGAGGAATGAGGATAAAGTCCTTCCTATACTCTAAAAAATTCTCTTACATGGTCCAGTACATCTGCTTCATATTCTGCTTTGCTTTGGTGACCAGTGTGAGTTCTGTGTTCCCCAGTATATTTAGAGCTGCTGTTGCCTCTGCTGGCATTTCCTCTGGAGCTAAGTCTGTGTTGACTTGCTGAACCTATTTGCTCACTAGATCCAGGCCTTTGCTGTCTGCCGGATCTGTCCCTATCATCATCTCTTCTTTGCATAGGAAAAGGAAATGCAGTGCAAGGTTCATTTAGGGCCTTTTATCTTTCTTCTCTGGACCTCCTTTGCTGTTCTTCTGCCTCATTCCTGATCCTTATTTCTCTGTCCCTTGCTCTCAGTTGTTCTTCAATGAAATTTGAGGGTCTAATTGTTGATCCTTCAGGCTTATCCTGCTTTTCCCCCCTTTTTGGCAGCATCATCCCTTTGCTGGAGTATGATGCTATTTGTGGCCTCAGCCGTTCCAATCAGAGAGTCAAGTTTTGATTCAATAGATGTGAATCTGTTGTGATGATCATTCAATTTCTCATTGACACTACGAAATCTAGTGCCAAAATCCACTGCCATTGATTCATTTTCTTGGGAAATGTGCTGCCTGAGGCCTGCAAGACGGTTAGTGATATTGATGTTAAGTTGCCTCATCAGACTTCCCTGTTGGTGAACAACAATATTTTGTGCAATGATGTATTCTGCAATGGCCTGAAACTTGTGCTCAATGGAGGAGCTTTTGTCATTAAATGTTGAAGTCATGGATCTGAGATACATGGCTTGCTGCTCCAATTCTTCAGACAACGGATATCTTTTTTTCAAAAGTTTCATTTGTAATGCCAGTGGCGAGCTGAGAGATTTTGTGCCTTGTGTCAGTTGGTTATAGGTCTGTTTGCTGTCCCTTGTCTTGATGTTGAGTAACATCCACTCCAATTTCCAAATCTTCAAGAATTTGGGTGGATGTGTATGCTGGTGTGGCCTGAGCTGATGTTCCTCCTTTCTCTGTGCCGGGGGTTGCCTTAACTTGAGTGTCAGCAGCTGAACCAGTATCCACAATGTTTGTGTTGTCAGCTGGAATATGTACAGACAACGGTGGAGTGGCTGTCTTTGTTGGAGTTGTGGACTTGTTGGATGCTTGTGGGTGTAAAAATGTACGGAGAAGAGTGGTATCATCGATTGCATCAGGTGTAGGATTATCCTCTTCTCCGTCTTTATCAAGATCATCATCATGATGATCATTATCATCATTGTCATCATGACCATCATCATCATCTTGATCATGATCATCTCCACCATCTTCTGAATTATCACTCTGTCTGTCAGAGGTCTGGGGCAGTTTTTCCTTGGCTGCATCAACCAAGTCCCATATAGGTGATTCATCAAATAAACCAACCAGAGTTGTGATTCCCAGAAAATCAAATAGCCATGCCTCTTCTGTAAGCATGCGGTCAGAGTCTTGAAGCTGTTGTCGGGAATCACCTTCCTTCCACTCAAGATATTCTGCAATTCGATCATCTATATCGTTTGCAGATAATTGTGCACCTTCTTCTGGAGATTCCTCATCATCTCCAGTGTCTTCCTCATTAGGATGTTGTTCATCCTGACTGACATTTTCTTCTTCTTGTTGTTCTGCCTCAGCGTCTGAATCCTCTTCTTCTTCTTCATCGATTAATTTTCCAAAGTCCGTTTTGTCCAGATTCCGCTGAACCTTTTGCTTCTTTCTTTTGAATGGTAGTATGTTGTGAGGATTTCTTTCTCTTCCCTTCTTCTGCCTTCTTTTGTTGTTTAACATAGGTAAACATGACTTTGGATTCATGCAGTTTGTGGAGTTGTACAGTGGGGACTTTGAGGCATTGCAACAGATAGTGTAACTGGATCCCATATGACTTTTTCACCCACAAATGTCCTTTCTTCGTCTTTCCTTCTTTTGTCCCCTTTTCGCCGGCTTTCACATCACCTTGGATTTGTTCTTTTATTCTCAAAAAGAAGTATTTTGCCAAATTGAATTCCGGATTGTTGTGGATAATTCCCATCAGCCGCATTCGGATTTCTGTCATTGCATTATTTGCTCCCAATTTTCCTTCAATAGTCTTGCCAATTAGGGCACTGAACTCATTGAACCGTTTCTTTAAGGCAGATCTAAGACAATTGACTTTCGTAGATCCTGGATTTTCCGTTTTGGCAATGGTTGCTCAGAAATCATCCAAGTCTTGTGGTACCAGTGTCACTTTTGCGTGACCTTTATTGGAAAGTTTGAGATGTTTTTGAATTACCTTTTCTGTAATCACCACATCTTTTCCATTGACAGATGCAACAATCTTGTCTACTTCGAATTCGTCACCTTCTTCAGCAAGGAGCCCAGAGACGTATGTTGCAGATTTCCAGAAGGAGATGAGACTTTCATAGCAAACGTCGGTTATGGGAGGATTTAGAAAATTGATAATTTTAGGTTTTTGCATCCTGCTGCCAATCGTTTGGCATCCTCATCATTTCCACATAGTTTCAAGTAATGTTCCTCTTGAAAGAATGATCCAGTGGCGATTGATTTTTCATACCTAGCTTGGGTGTTTGAGGAGGATGAAGCCATTGTTGAAGGTTAAAGAAAACTTGAGAGTAAGTTTTGAAATTGCAATAGAGATTATGATTTGCAAGAGTGTGTAAAGATTTCTGAAAATCTCTAAGTAGCCTTTATATAGGTTGATTTGGGTAGTGTGAACGTGGTGAATGTGGTTTGAATGTGGAAGGATTTTGTGACATAATGGCGTGATTTTGTGTATGTGAATCGCGATATTCGAGCGCAATGGGGGAGAGGTTTGAGGTAAGTAATGATAGAGCCCGGGAATCGAGGCAATTGTAATTTTAAAAAAATATGGTTACCTCCATAATTATAAGTTGATCTCCACGTGTGTAATCTTCCACAGAATAATCCTCCATAATTTCCATATTCTCCACGTGTAGTAAAACTTGATTTTGTTCACACTTTAATTTGTCCAAGTCATTAATTCGGTGAAGTGCCTTGGCTGGTCACTTGGCCGAAGTAGTGAATTCTTCACTGAGCTGCTTGATTTAACCGTTCCTAACAATCAGTCAAGTTAACTTCACTGGATACCAGTGCCTTACCTGCTACATCCCCTGTAACGGCAAAGGTTTAACCAGTTGATGAGGTCACTTAGCCGATTACTCCAGTTAGCTGCTCTTTGTTACCTAGTCAATTTCAATCATTCCTAACTCAGTTCTTAACATGCTAAATCTTTCATAACTGAGTGGTTTAGTAAATATGTCAGCCAATTGATCTTCAGTGGGTATGTATTTCAGAATGACATCTCCCTTTTCAACATTATCTCTCATAAAGTGATGTCTCACATCAATGTGCTTTGTTTTTGAATGCAACACTGGATTTTCAGTAATAGATATTGCACTTGGTTATCACACATGATTGGAATTGTTTCCTCCTCCACTCTATAATCCCTCAGCTGTTGTCTGATCCAAAGTACTTGTGCACAACAACTACCTGCTGCTATATATTCTGCTTAAGCTGTTGATGTAGATATGGAGTTTTGCTTTTTACTGAACCAAGAGACTAGTCTGGTGCCTAACATTTGACATGTTCCAGAGGTGCTTTTTCTATCTATTTTGCTTCCAGCATAGTCAGAGTCTGAATATGATATCAATTTAAATCCTCCATCTTTTGGATACCAAATTCTAACATTTATAGTGTTTTTCAAGTATTTGATTATCCTTTTGGCTGCTAGAAGATGTGATTCTTTTGGTTGAGCTTGAAATCTTGCACATACTCCTACTGCAAATGCTATATCAGGTCTACTTGTAGTTAAGTATAGTAAGGATCCAATAATTCCTCTATACATTTTCTGGTCAACATCTTTTCCTGCTTCATCTTTTCAAAGAATGACTCTTGAACACATTGGCGTGTCTGATGTGCCACTTGTATCCATTCCATACTTGTGTATTAAGTCTCTTGTGTACTTGGCTTGATTAATGAAAAGACCATCCTTCATTTGCTTTACTTGAAGGCCAAGGAAATAATTTAATTCTCCCATCATGCTCATCTGAAATTTGCTCTACATTAGGTTTGCAAATTTCTCACATTGCTTTTCATCCTCTGATCCAAAGATGATATCATCAACATAGATTTGTACTAGCAATGTACTTGTTCCTTCCTCTAGTTTGAATAGAGTCTTGTCTATAGTTACCTTGTTGAATCCATTCTTGATCAGAAATTGTGATAGTGTTTCATACCAGGCTCTGGGTGCCTGTTTGAGTCCATAGAGGGCCTTCTTGAGTTTGTATACATTGTATTCTTTTCCTTTGATTTGAAAGCCAGGAGGCTGTTCTACATATACATCTTCTTCCAAGAGTCCATTTAGAAATGCACTCTTGACATCCATTTGATAGACTTTGAAGTCTTTGAATGCAGCAAATGCTAGAAAGAGTCTGATTGCCTCCAATCTTGCTACTGTTGCAAATGTTTCATCATAATCTATCCCTTCTGCTTGAGAGTAGCCTTTTGCAACTAGCCTTGCTTTGTTTCTGATAACAGTCCCTTGCTCATCCATCTTGTTCCTGAATACCCATTTTGCTCCAATGATGTTGGCCGTATCTGGTTTGTCAACCAGTTCCCAGACTTCATTTCTTTCAAATTCATTTAGTACTTCTTGCATGGCTGTGATCCAATCTGCATCTTGGATTGCATCATCTATGGTCTTGGGTTCCACTTGTGATAGAAAACATGTTAGCATGTGCTCCAGTTGTCTTCTGGTTCTAACTCATGTGTGAATATCTCCAATGACTTGTTCTTCAGGATGATCTCTTAGCCAATTTAGATCAGGTTGAAGTTGTTCTTCAGTTGGTGCTTCCATACCTTCATGTTTAGCATGAACTTCAAATTCTGGTGCTTCTTCTGTTGTATTGATATATGGCTCCTCTTGATTTTCAAAATGATGATTCAGGATAGAAGGTGGTATGGTTGCATTTGTATAGAATTCTCTTTGTGCTGCTTCCTCTTCTTGATCTAGAAGATCTTCACCATTCATATTCGGTTCATCAAAAACTACATGTATTGATTCTTCAATCACCAAGGTTCTTTGTTGAGTACTCTGAAAGCTTTGCTTGTATCTGAGTATCCTATAAAGATTGCTTCATCAGCCTTTTCGTCAAAGGTATGCAGCTGGTTCCTGTTTAAAACAAAACATTTTGATCCAAACATATGAAAATATGAGACATTAGGCTTTCTACCATTCCATATTTCATATGGAGTCTTTCCATGATGTTTGTTGATGGTTGATCTGTTTTGTGTATGGCATGCTGTGTTTGCTGCTTCAGCTCAAAATCTTTTTGGTAAGCATGCTTCAGCAATCATTGTTCTAACTGCTTCTTTGAGAGTTCTGTTTCTTATTTCTGCTACACCATTTTGTTGTAGAGTTCCTGCTGCAGATAGTTGATGTAACACTCCATTTTCTTCACAGTAGGTTCTAATGATTTCATTTAAAAATTCAGTGCCTCTATCTGATCTGATCTTGATGATCTTCAGTTCTTTTTCATTTTGGAGTTTTCTCAGCAAATCTGGTAGCTTTTTGAGTGTCTCTTTCTTCTTGTTCATGAAAATGGTCCAGGTGTATTTTGAAAAGTCATCCACCACTACTAGGGTGTATTTCTTACCACTTACACTTACTGGTGTGAATGGTCCAAACAGGTCCATGTGTAACAGATGTAGAACTCTTGTTGTAGATTGATAATGCTTTGACTTGAATCTTTTGATTTGTTTTCCTTTCTGACATGCATCACATAGACTTTCTTTCTTGAATGTGATCTCTGGCAGACCTTCAACTAACTTCTTCTTTGAAAGTTTGTTAATGGTCTTGAAATTCAAGTGATTTAACCTTCTGTGCCAAATCCAGCTGGTTGATTGTTTACTCTTGACAAGCAGACATGTTTCTGCCTTGGCTGTTTTCCAATCCACCACATACATGTTGTCTTGTCTTCTTCCTGCAAGAACTACTGTGTTGGTTTGGCTGTGAATCACTCTGCATCCTTCCTTACTGAAATGTACATTGTAGCCTTTGTCACAGAATTGACTGATGCTCATCAGATTGAAGTTAAGTCCTCTAACATATGCTACATTTTGAATCTTCAATTTGTTCTTGAGTATTGTGCCTTCCCCCTTAATCTTGCCAGGGTTTTCTTTGCCTCCAAATGTGACTTTGGGTCCATCAAAAGCTTTGAAGTCAGTGAGCCATTTCTTATTTCCTGTCATGTGTCTGGAACATCCACTGTCTATGTACCAGACATCCTACAAAACAAATTAATTAAGTTTAGGTACCCAACATTGTTTGGGTCCATATCTGTTAGCAGTCATGCCTCCCATACCAAGTGTATATCCAAAAGATCTTCTTTTTGGATAATTGAAGTCATCAACTTCATATGTATAAGGCATGGAAAAATAGCTTCTAATATTTTTGATGAAGGTATTCTGATACTTTTCTCTACCTTTTGGTGCATTTACATCCTTCTTTACTTTCCAATATGTAGTGGGAAACCTTTATTGCTTCATGTCTAGGAACATATCTAGATTGGTTTTTCTTAAACACATGATGCATATTGTGGAATGGTTTCTTCTTGTATTTTGGAGGTGCAACATTCCAATCATCCTCCGAAGGGTAAAGTCTTCCTTTACCTTTCAATAGGCTTTTGTTTTTGGTTGACTGGAGTGAGGATTTAGTCTGCTGTTTCACTGCACTAGGTTTTGACTTCACCGGAGCGGGTTGATTTGTTGGAACTATGGTTTGTCCCTTTCTAAATTTTGGTCCATTGTTGGTCCTGAATTTAGAATTGTGTTTACCATTATTCCTACTCTCATCCTGACTGTTGTAGCCAAGACCAGATCTAGATCCAAACCTTTTTAAGGGTTTGTAAGCTGGTTCATTTAGTGGTGCAGTGGTTACCTTTAATGGTGGGGAGATTTTCTTGATTGATCTGTCAATAACAGATGTATGATCATCTGCTTTTTGTTGATCAATTAAGTGGGTCTCCTTACTGGTTAATTCAGCTTTTACTTATCCAGTTCTTTCTTTAATCTCTTATTCTCTTTTCTTAGATCCTTGCATTCCTTTTCCAGAATTTCATGATTCATTTCAATTTCATCAAATTTAGTCATGAGATTTTGGACTAGGTCTGCTGTATCTAATGGGAGAGCAGAAGATTGTGCAGTGTCAGATGTGGATGCATTAGATGAAGAGTGAGAGCTAGATGTTACCTCAGTTTCATTTGATTCTTTGGTCATTTGACATAAGTCGGTGTCTGAGCTGTCATCTTCATCCTCATCTAATTCTTTGGTCATAAGACATAGACATGCCTTTTCATTGTCTGAGCTGTCTTCTTCATCACTACCATATGAATCATTGTCAGATAATTCTTCATTCTTTTCACTGCTGGATTCAGCCTTGAGTGCCTTTTTTCTTTTTCTCTTTTCAAATGGCTTGTACTTCTTCTTATCATCTTTATTGTTTTCTTCAGGGCAATCAGCCTTGAAGTGGCCTTTCTTGTTGCAGTTGAAGCATCAGTATTCTTCACCTTTCTTCTTCATGTCTTTGTTTGAGCTTGATCTCTTGTTTGATGATGAGTTTCCTTTGAATGGCTTCTTTTTGCTAAACCTGTCAAAACGTTTAACTAACAGAGCTACTTGTTCTTTAAGTTCATGTGTCTCTTTGCTGATACAATCGGCAAAGTTACTTTGCTGGGGTGCAATTAGTGCAGTGGTTCTTTGTGTCTCTGCCGGAGCACCATCTTCACCGTTTAATTCGAATTCTTGAGCTTTTAATTGTGACATCAGGGTCAGAGTGTCTGTGCTTGTAAGATTTGTTGTTCCTCTGATTACCAATGTTATTATCTTCCATCTTTCAGGTAGTCCTCTCAAGATCTTCAAGCATATTTCTTTCTGGGGATATGTGTGTCCAAGCTGTTGCAGTTCACTGATGATACTAGAGAATATGTTGTCCATTTGATCAATGGATTCACCAGTCTTCATTTTGAAATTTTGAAATTTCTGTTTTGCAACAGATAATTTGTTTTCTTTAACTGCTTCAGATCCTTCATTTATCAATGATAGCTTGTCCCACATCTCCTTTGCTGTTTTGCGCAGGTCTTTGATTCTCATGAACATGTTGCTATCTAGGGTCTTCAAAATCATGTCTTCTGCAACAAAGTCCAGATTTGCTCTTCTCCTGTCATCCTTGGTCCAATCCTTTTTAGGTTTATCAATTTCCTTCCCTTGATCTGCTCATGTGCCTACCATAATAGTGATTATGATTGGTCCATCATTGATTACATCCGGCATCTCTTCATGAGTTGCTGCAAGATGAGACAGCATTCTTATTTTATATTCATCAAAATTATTAACATTAAAAACAGGTACTTTTGACAAAATTTTTGAGGAATCCATAAGTTGAAAATAATAGATCTATATGTGAATGAATGGAAAGCTCAGATTTGAAAATTACTTTGAAAATACGTGATCTCCTTGTAACCAGAAATTAGATCCGAACAGGTTCTGATACTAGGAACACTGCTCCGATACCAATTGCTGGTCCTAGAGAAGGGTGAAACTATAGTCAGAGGGGGGTGAATGACTATAGTGGAGTTTCAAAAACTTTTCTTCTGTTTAAAAGCTTTTGGGCAGCAGATAAGTCCCTTCTTACTATATTGTTTTCAAATCAGTTTGTGCAGTCACATATATAATTTATGATCTAGGCAATTTAAATAAATGCTGTAAAGTAAATTGCAGAAAATAAATTGACACAATGCTTATAGTGGTTCAGGGTGGTGTAATCCCTTAATCCACTCTTCTCCTGTGATGATTGGAGGAATTCACTATTGTTTTCACAGATACAATAGTATGATCGTCCTTGGCTTCCTAAGCTTCACAATCTACAAGACTATCACTCCTTGACTGCAACATCTTCAGTGATTTAGTCTCTTTCACTGCTCCTTCAGATCAAAATCCTTCAGCAGCTATCACAAACACAACTCCTTCTCAGATTGCTTCTGATTCAGTTGCTTCAGTTTGATGTGAATGAGATTCACAAACTTGCTTGATCAATCTCAGTGCAGGATATAAAGTTGTAGTTCTGATGTCTGAGTTGATCTCTAGATAAGTCCTTGTAAGTTTAGAGAAGGCTTTTCAAATTGAAAGAGTTTCTGCTTAACTTTTCTTTTTCCAATCTCTATCATTTGTTTTTCTGTCAATGCCTTCTATTTATAGCCTTGAATAACCTTGATTTTGAAATTCCGTCCGTTGGCTATATTAATGAGGGAATAATCCTTGATTTTATTTTTGATTCCCCCTTAATTGCATTCTCCTTGATTTCAGTGATCGGATTTTTCCTTCAATCGTATAGCAGAAAATCTGTCTTTGATTGATCCTCTATTGATTGTGCATTTAATGCATGATCTTCTGAACTTTCAACATATATTCAATCTGATATGGTAAGAGTTACTTCGCCGTTTTCTGAACGGTCGAGTGATCCTTCTGACTTAGCCGTTTTGAATCTTTCTTCACCGTTTCGTCGTTACTCAGCCGAAAGTCAGTTTACTCAGCCGATTCACTGTTTCCTTCTTTGCTTCAGTTTAAGGAGAATCTTTGTACTTCACTGATCCTTGGTTGGGGTGAGATCAGTGTACACCATATTTGAATATTAAGTTTCATCACTTGAACCATAACTTAGACTTATCCAACGTCATCACAGACTTCTTTGGGTATAAGTCAGATCATAATGTCTTCATTGTATCTCTGCTGGTGCTTGGCTGGCTTCACTCTGCCGAATGTCTGTTTTTACTTTTCCGTCCTACAAACTAGTACAATACTTGTCTGACTCAACTTATACAACATGTCAGACTCTAACTAAAGACTTATACAAAGAATTCTAACTTATTTCAGGCTTGCTATAACAGTTAGTATGGCCATCATCAAAACACAATAAAAATGTTCCTAACAGGGCCATCTCAAAGAAGTTTTAGTGGAATTTTCCTCCGCATCACAAGGGAAGAGAGGACGTACATGATTACACCACCTGGAACCTCTATAATTCTTGTTTATTTATTTCATGCATTCATTTACTTCATTACATGTTTAATTATCTGGTTCTCGCATTAAAACCTAGTCAACAAACTGTTTGTTATCTAAAGGCTAGTTATATCCGCTGCCAGTTGACTAAACTAAGTATAAGTCAGTATTGACTTATATTCAGTTGAGTTAGCTGAACTCCACACAAGTTAAGGGACAGGAACAAAACTGAACTAAGCATAAGTTTAAAGTTTTGGAGAAACTCAGTTCCTGGGGGACTTTCAGCTTTAGAAATGTGTTTTTGGTGACAAGTTTATTCACCCCCACCTCTAAACTTGTGTTAGCCTTTCCAAGGGACCAACAATTGGTATCGGAGCAGTTCTTCCATTTGGAAGTGATTCAACGATATCTTACAAACCAGTTGTTGAAGACCCCTTACTTTATCAGTCATAGAGATACTTTAGTGAAATTAAATGGATACATCTAGAATTAGAAATTGGCTAAATAACCCCCTGACTGACTATCTGAAAAATGTTGTTTATGATATTCAGGATCAAGAATTTGAAAGTTTTAGTACTACAAGCTTTCACACAAATCCGGAACCTCACTTCAGTTATGATGAAAATATTGACTTTATCGCATATAAAGATGAATCAAGAGGATTCCCATCCCTAAGTGATCTTTCAGAAGAAGCAGAAAAAGAATGGCTACGAGTAGCTGATTATGTAAAAGACAAATTGACTGAATATATTGCTAAAGATCCATCCATAGCAAAGGTCAAAGATTTTGTACTACCCATGAGTTATGGAGGTGAAAGTGATGAGGAAACCATACTCCTAGGAGCAGCACAGGCAAATGCTAATGAAAAAGGGAAGCAAGTTTTAATTGATGATGATTCCTCGATAGAAGGTTTACCTATCAAACATCAGGAGGTAATTGCATCTACATCCAACACTCACACTGCCATGAACAATCAGAAAAATGAAGATTTTGATAAATCCTTGGACATACTCATAAAGGAATTAGAAGTAATTCAAAAGAAATATGATGATGTCAAAAAGGAGAAAAAGTCATTGAAAACTGAGATCAATTTAATCAAGAATAATAATGAAATCAAGGTAATTCGACCAACTGATGAACTTACTGAAGTAATAAACATCACAGAATCATCAGTTGATCCAATTCCCAGTGTTCAATTCAAACCTGGAAAACCTTTTGGTGACAGATCTGGTTTAGGATTTGTTAATCAGAATAATTCTAAGTCCAAACCATGTTCAGTTGCATTTGTGACTGCACAACGGTCAGGGACTCAGAAAACTGATAAAATTATTAGAACTGACAATTACTCATCACAGCCGTTTGCACAAACTGATAAAACTGAAAAATTAGTTGGAAAAATACACCAAGTCAACAGATTTTACAGTAAGACTCAGAAGGCTTAAAAAGGCAAAACTGATCAGAGATCAGTAAGAAAAATCTTCAAGTCATATCCATTCGAAAATAAAGATCATTCATGGAATGATAAACTCAGAGGGAAAGGAAGACTATTTCCCACTGATAAAGATTGGAATGAACCTTCACGTCTGTTTCACAAACTGATCAAATCAAAAACTGTCTGGAAAAAACAAGAAAAGCATGTAAAAACTGACTTTACTCAGTCAAAAAGTCAAGAAAGGTACAAAGTCAAAAATAAAATTGTATCATCGAAAACTAACCAATTAGGACCCAAACAGAGATGGGTACCAAAAATGTCTAAATTTGTTTTCCACTAATCCACCTTTTTCGCAAATCTCAAACTATTTATGACAAGACGTTATGAGTCCTACCCAATTCATAACTACCTTTCCTACTAATTATAAATAACCCAGAATTTTCTTTTATAATTCTTTACACTCGAATTTTGTATTTGCTTTTTCAATCATCAAATTTTCAAATTCTCAATCAGATCCTGAAAACAATGACTTTCACTCATGTTGAACCCGGTATGATCACATCTCTTGACCAGTATATTGCAAAATATACTGATCAAACCTTAGCCAAAACAATTGCAGCAAAAATTAAACAGATTAAAGGATTGGAGGCTGCCTTCAACGTTGATCTGAAAAGTGTATGTCTAGAAAGAATTGGAGACTTCTATGAATTTGGAAGGACAACTATTGAAGGAGAAGACACACACACCTATACCACTACTATCAATGGTAAGGAGATCAAGGTCACCGAAGATCTAATTGTAGAAATCTTTGGGTTTGACAAATCCGGAGGAACTGCAGCCATCGAGATGACCAAAGAACAAAAGGAAAAACTATGGAAAGATATAGCAATTGATGCAGAATCCGCAGTCTTACAAACCGGGAGCACAAGTCTACTCAAACCAGAATTCAATTTTCTCTCAAAGATGTTGGCAAATTGCATAATTGGAAATGCAGGAAAGTATAGTAATCTATCTGGAGCAAAGTTGGATTTACTTTATGTGATTTGGTTTGGAGAAAAATTGAATTGGCAAAGATATCTATTTGATCAATTAGTGGCTCAATCAATTGACATACCCAAGAAGAAGACCGATGTTAAGAAAGGTCGCTTCTATCCCAAAAAAAACTCTTGCATTAGTAGTCCAAAGAATACTCGACCATTTTGGAATCGCAAAGAGAAAAGAAACATCAGTTGCTGATGGGAAGATGGTTCTTAAAGAAGAAAAAGCCGGAAAAAGGAAAGCTGAGGGTTCAGTACATGAACCTAAGAAGAAGAAAAGCAGGAAATCGAAGAAACCTGCAACTAGAGATGAAGTCTTGGAACAGATTGAAGAATTAAGCAAGAGAAGAAAACAATTGGAAGATTTAGAGAAAAATAAATCTGATCTTGATACACCAATAACTGAAACAATTGCTGAAGAATCAGCACAGACAGAAAGAACTGAAGCTAATCTTGCTGAGTCTGCCCCAACCCCAGTAACTGAAGCATTACCCATTCAAGAACCAGTTTCACAAGAAATTGTGATGACAAAGGAATCTGAAGTTGCCAACAAGGAACAGTCGGTTGAAACTCAATCACAGAAGAAAGCTGAGACTCAGGGGGAACAGACCCCGAGAGTTGAACATGTTGACGAAGATTCTGACAGTGATGAAAGATTGATCGATAAAACAACATTGGAAATGTTTTCGTTACTTTCAAAATCCAGATCTACCCCCCAGAGATCTTTTTCCAGGTTAGAATTTGAAGAATCAGCCAAAGGATTTTCTGCTTCTAAATCTGTGGAAAAAGGAGCCGAAGCAGATTCAAGATCAACAAAAATCATCAACGTGGATGAGCAAGTCTATGAAGAAGAACTCATTGAACCAACAGTGAAAGAAGTTCCAGTTATTGAATTGGAACTTGAGCCTACTGAAAGACAAACTACTGAAGAAATTATAAAAGAAAAAGTTGTGGAAACTGAGCCGACAATCTCAGTCTCAGAATAAGAATCATAAAAAATTCCAATTACTACTGAGGGAAGAATCAGTAAAACTGATCTTATGCAAACTGAAGACATTGCAAGAACTGATGTTGTGCAAACTGAAGATGTTGCAAGAACTCACCCTATGCAAACTGAAAATGTTATTCCAGAAAGTAGTCAGGAAGTCACAAGAGAATCAGGAAAGATCATCACTCAATCATCAAGAGAACATGGAGAATTAATGTCAGCTGATTATGAACGATTGCGCATATATCAAGCTTGGAAAATTCAGTTCCATTGCAAATTTAAGGAATCAGCTAGTAGAAATGGAAGCTACTGAAAAATAGGTATTTGATTTATACAAAATTACAAGTCTATCAGAGATAATCAATACCGAAGATTTTCTAAATCAGGGATATGCATTGATAAGAAATAGCTACTGGGAAGAATCCATAGTTGGTTGAAATTTCAGGAAGAATAATGATGATGATGATTCTCAGGATGATGCTAATCTGCAGAAAGGGATTCTAGCCTCCTTAAAAGAAAAGAGAACTGAAACTGATCAGACTACTGATAATGAGTCTAGTAGTTCTAAAGAATCTAGTGAAAATTCTTGTTCTATGAATGTGTCTGATGCACGACAAGAAGAAAAAAAAAGGTTATAAATCTCCCACAGACAAGTCTTTGCTAGAAATAGCGAGAACAGTGGTAAAGATGGTTGGAGAAGATTCTGATGAAGAATTGAATGTTCAGTTATCACCCGGAAGAAATATTGATCAATCAAACATGGAAGAAGTTAGAAAACAATCTGAAGAAAGAAGAAGATCGGCAGAATACAAGGAAAAATTAAAGCAAGTGGTTGTCTCACCACCAAAGCAAGCTAAATCAACTGGAATTGAGACAAACAAAGTCAATGAACAAGCGGGAAGCTCACAAGATGTTCCCACTCAGGTTGATCTCATTAAGTATTATCACAATGAGATAATCAGAATTCAAAAGGATGACAACAACTTATTCGGGAATGTCCTAAAATCCTTAGAAGCTAGTCAAGATGAAAGAACCAAACTTGAAAAGAAGATGGATACTGTCACTGAAAACTGCCAAAACACCTTGATTGAACTTCAGAAGACAACTATTGAGAATGACGCAAGAAGAGATGAAACTCAAGATAGATAGGAAAGCATTCTCAATAATCTGGTTGATAGAATGATATTAATGGAAAATGGAACGAAGGACTCGGTTGTAGCTCAAACAATATTGGCATCAACTCAACAAAATTTGAACGCATACATCAGAAGCCTGATTCATAAAGATGATGTCAATAAGGGGGAAAGTTTGGACATCCTAAAAGTTAATGCAACCGAGATTCCACAATTCCTTGCAAATGCTGATGATAAATTGAATGAGCTAAAGAAAGCTAGAGGAGAGTTTACTGATGAATAAATGGAGTTAATTATTAAATACTCAGAGACCACTGATAAAAGAGTTGGTTTTGATTCTCGTCTCTACAGTCTATTCAGAGATTTACCAGCAAGAGAAGGAATATAAAGAGAAGAATCTCTAGAATCGTTCCTACATATGTAGAAGTTGCTCATGCACAACTTCAATAAACTCAAGAAATGCGAAGCAGATGGTATTATTGATAAGGAATCAGAGAAAATTGAAAAGGCTGAAACTGAATTTGTTCAAAATCTACTAAGAACAGCCACCAATGAAAGACTAAGGGCAACTGTTTTCACCTTCGCGGTACTCTTCAAAAGCAAATTCTTCAGGAAACACAACCTATCTGAATCATGGAATATTTGGGCAAGCATCAATGGGATTGAAAACTCAGCTACAAATGATGCTATGAGAACTGTTGCAGAAACTTATGATAATCAATTTTCTTTAACTGTCAAGTAGAAAGAAACTATCTTCTAGTTATTTTTAGTTGTGTTGTATTTTATTAACCGGCATTGTAACTCAGTTATCAAATAAATTCTCAGTTTTTCAGTTCACCTTGTCATTTACTATATTTTGTTTTATCTTTTTGCATTGCTTTTAAGGAGGGTATTGACATCATCAAAAAGGGGGAAATTATTGGAAATAAATTTTATGTTTTGATGATGATTCATCGATTAATTAGTTATTGTTACTAACCTCATTGATGAAGTGTCATAACAAGCTGTTATAGTGCAAAGCAAAAAGATGTCTACAGATTAATGTATAGGACTTTATAGAGTCTGATATTTGTATAGGTTAAATCAGACAAGCACTGTAATAGTTCTAGGCTGTGAACTGGAAAATAAGAAACTGAGATTTAGTTAAACTGAGATTCAATGAGAAACTGAAAAACAGAGCACACCAACATAAAAACTAAAGAAGATAAGTTCGCTGAGGGACACAGACTCAGTTGGCTTATCTAGAAGATCGAAGAACTGAGGGTCACAGACTCAGTTATAGAAGATTGAAGAACAGAGGGTTCAAACTCACTTATGAAGACTACGTCGAGACTCGTAAAGTTAAACTTCAGGCAAGATTGTGGTGACCTGAACTGACTTTATGGATCTTGTATGAAGACCTAAGAATCATAAGGACAATGAATTCTTAGAAGATAATGAGTCATGGTGTACTATGATTAAGTCAATTATAATTAGATGAAAAACTGATAAGGAAACTCAGTTTTATATGTCAGTCATCCAACAAGTTGATAGTACAGTCGAACGTTATAAAGGAAACAATTTCATTGGATGAAATACTGACACAGCAGAACATTCACAAAATATAGCCGTTATAAGATTCAAGCAGGATGAACGTTACACAAACCCCTATAAATAGATCACTCCTACAACAACAAGAAGAGCATGAGCAGGAGGAATTAAAACAGATTTAATTAAAAGATCTAACTAAGTGGGAAAGTCAATTTTGAAAGAATTCCTGCTAAGTACTAAATTGCAAAGATCAAGAAATTTCTTCAAGTATCCAAGCACATTCTAGCACAATCAAGAATCTATCATTTGAAGAAATTCAGAGCCGTGCAAAATTTAATTATCCAGAAGAAAATCTCAAATCACAATTGAATCATAGTTATTGATTCAGGTATCAACTTTTATTTCATCAAAGGTCTGGACTGTGAAACACCAAGATGGTGTGAAGGACAGTTGAGTGCAGTCACGTAGACTGTGTTTCTCATGAACTGGTGAAGAGGCAATTCTACCCTTCAAGGACCAGTGTTTCAAACAATTGAAGAGCAGCAATCCTACCTATTCTGTAAATGTTTAGATAGTGAATCTAGGGATTAGTCAAGGACTATAAGTTTAGAACTTTTTGTAACTGGGCCATCTCAAAGAAGTTCTAGTGGAATTTTCCTCCGCATCACGGGGAAGAGAGGACGTACAGGATTACACCACCTGGAACCTCTATAATTCTTGTTTATTTATTTCATGCATTCATTTAATTCATTACATGTTTAATTATCTGGTTCTCGCGTTAATACCTAGTCAATAAACTGTTTGTTATCTAAAGGCTAGTTCTATCCGCTGCCAGTTGACTAAACTAAGGATATGTCAGTATTGACTTATATTCAGTTGAGTTAGCTGAACTCCACACAAGTTAAGGGACAGGAACAAAATTGAACTAAGCATCAGTTTAATGTTTCGGAGAAACTCAGTTCCTGGGGGACTTTCAGCTTTAGAAAAGTGTTTTTGGTTACAAGTTTATTCACTCCCCCTCTAAACTTGTGTTAGCCTTTCCAAGGGACCAACAAATAAAGGCAGTGAGGGAAGCGAACACGTATAAAAAGGGCACGACCCTCGCATAAAAAGAAACAAACGATGATTTAAGAGCGATGCTCAGTCGCCGAGTCCGCCCGACCCAATTACGGTACCATGTTGTGTAACCAAGTCTGAAAGCAAGATGAGCGAGTGTATGTGCAAGCAAGTTAAGATTGTGTGGTTAAATACAACTTGATTCTACTCACAAGCACACTATCACAACGGATTCATCACACAACACACTGATGTGTGATAAGTGGTGACTAATAGGGAGCTTATGGATTGTGGCTTGATGTATGTTTCTGCCGGAAATCTTTATTGAATATATGGTAGTTAATGGAGATTGTTCTTGGAGGTACATTCCTCCTTGATACTATGCTCGCGCACGCGCATAAGGGTAGTGAGGGGTAGTTGATGACAGTTAAAATAGTGTATCCTACGGCATCAATTTCTATCCATTACGAGCTAAAAATAGTAGTTTCGACCTATAAATATGAACCAATTGAGTTGATATGTTGGGTTGGTGAATCGAGAAATCTGCACTTAGAGTTTATTTTCCCTGTTTCGATATTATTTCGTGTATTATTTGATGATTTTCAGGATACGAAATATTGGGCTGAGCATGATGGATGAATCTGGAGTGGACTGGACGAAAGGAATGGTCCTAGGGTATTCTAGAAGCATCCAAGTTAAGTCGGTTGAAGAAAAATACAAAAGTACCCCCGGTAACCCGAGGGTCGGTGCCGACTTACCGAGGGTCCAGAATCTTCCGAAACCGTTTTCTTGGACGATGGGTCGAACTAGATGATTCTAAGTCAGTTTAGATACCTATAAATAAGAGGCTTTGCCTCAGAACACAATATACTCAAATTATTCAAGGAAATTATGCAATAAAAGTTCTTGTTCTTTATTTTATTTATTTTATGAGTTCTAGTCGGAGAGACGACGGAGTCGCCACCTAGGGAGAGATCCGAAGGAGATCTACGCTTGTTTCAAGGGTATGATTTTCTATCTTTTCGAAGATGTAGATCTATCGTCGTTATATTCGTCTAGTATGTTTTGATTGCTTATTTAGTTTAATTATGTAGTTGTTAGTTTATTTTACCCCATGTGTTATAGCTCTGATTCGTTGGTGAAGAAATCATGAAATAGTAGTTGCGTTCTTCATATCTGCGACGGTCTATATCTCTAGATTTGGATACCTAGTAAATTACTAATTCATGATAATCAGCGCCAGCTACGTTGATCGATAGATTTAATGTACATGTTAGTAGCCTGATCAACTATTTTGCATGTTATCATAAATTAACATGAAGGATCACAAGTGAAGTGTTAATTAGGACATTATCTAGAATAGACCCTAGGAATGTGCTGGTCAATGTCGACAACTGTCTGGGCGTGTTTGCGGTATGAGGTAACACTCAATATCGGCAGCTCTAGTTGTTTGTGAGTATGGGCTATTACGGACCAATTAATGAGGGTATCTTGTGTATAGATTGTCTACTTCCATTGTCAGAGTAGATAGGGTTAGGAATTGTACCAGTAGATGAACAATGAATAAATTCACCAATGGGGAGGACTGTTGCATGTGTGGGGGGAATAACTAATTACTCATAATTGAACTAATACCTTAGAAACTCTAGTTTGCTTCGTTGAACTTGCCTAATCTTGTTAGGTTGAGGCTCCAATACTACTGTCTATACTATAGTTGGTCGTAGACCGTTATCATGACAACTCAATCTTGATAACTAAACGTTCTTACGAGTCTTTGTGGGATTCAACCTTGACTCGCCGGTACTCTACTACGATAGACCTAGTCCTATTGCTAGTAAGTGCCTTGCACGCGATCAGTAGACCCTAAGCTTGCTGATGCAACAACTAAGATAGTTGCAAGCGATGCAAAGACGACCAAGAGTGTAGCACCTTATTCTATCAAACCTGATGCTTTGACTAATGATCAGAATGCTACTTGGGCAGATGAGATAGAGAATATTGACAGCCATGTTGGTAAAGGTACGGATGTGCCCTCTAGCAGTACCTGGCATGAGGTGTCATCTAAAAATTCCAAAAAGAATAAGATTAAAAAGAAGGCCACACCTTGTGTCCAAGGAAGTGTAGGAAAATCTAATGTTTCTGTCACTATAGGTCCCTCCCCTCTATGTAGACAAAAATGACAGGATTCTAGAATGTTAGAGGGTTCAATTAGGTCAACAAACAATCTGTTGTTGTCAAGTTCCTTTTGCAGCATCAGATTATCTTCTTTGGAATCCTTGAGACCAAACTGTGTCAAAGAAATATGCATTATTTTGTGAATAACAAACTTCCTAACTGGATTTCTATAAATAAATTTGATGTGCCTAGTAGTACGAGAATCCTACTGGTTTGGGATCCTTATTATCTTGTTGGGGACATTTTGGATGTGGATGTTGAGGGGATTCACTGCTCTGTCAATGCTTTGGTTACTGGTGAGGTCTTTTTGGCTACTTTTGAGTATGGCCTTCATTCTGTGGGTACTAGGTGGCCCTTGTGGGATAAGATTAGAGAGCTCAGTGTCTGTCCAGTCTTTCTTGGGTTGTACTTGGTGACATTAACTTTGTGCTTTCCCCTGATGATAAGTTGAATGGCAATGTGCCTTCTGATTATGAGATGTAGTATGGTATTGAGTGTTGTTTGGATGTAAATCTGTCTAATATGAACTCCCCTAGTCAGTTTTTTACTTGGACAACTAGTTGTGTCCTTTCAAGAATTGATAAGGCTTTGGTTAATGCTGCTTGGTGGGATTGGAATCAATGTGCCCTTGGTTTTTTTGAACCTGATGGTGTGCATTCTGATCATTCCACTTGTAGGATCTCTATTTTTGTTTATAGTGTTCATGGATTGAAGCCTTTCAAATTATATATCATGTGGATTCATTATGATAGTTATAATGATGTTCTATTCCAGAGTTGGGGACAAGATGTTAGTGGTACTGCCATGTACCAACTGTGTAAAATAGTTAAAAGGCTTAAAGCACCATTGAAAGCCTTGAATAGGAAACATATTGATCATAATTCTTTAAGATCAGAAAATGCTATGATATTCCTTGGGGATCTGCAGTCTCAATTCAATATAATACCTTCTAATGGATCGGATGCACAGATCTGGGATCAGAAGAAGATTTTTCAGGGTCTATAAAGTGTAGAATCTAGTGTTCTTGCTAAGAAATCCAAAGGTTTATGTATGAAGCTCAGTGATAGGGGTACGAAGTTTTTTCACTCTATTGTGAAAAGGAACAATGCAACGAGGCATATTAGTTATGTCATGATTGGTGATGGTACATGTACTTCTTCTTATGATCAGATAAGTGATGAGTTTGTCGATAGTATACTGATTTGTTGGGTAGTGAGGGTTCTGCAACTGATATTTCTGAGGATGTGATTGATGCAGGGCTTTATGTTCCATCTAATTGCATTAGTGATTTGATCAGGGATGTTTCTTCATCAGAAATCAAGAATGCACTTTTCTCCTTTTCTGATGACAAATCTCCAAGGCCTGATGTGTATTTTTCTGCTTTCTTTAAGAAGTCTTGGGACACTGTTGGCGAGCATTTCACTACTGCTATTTTAGAGTTTTTTTTCTTCAGAATTATGCTATTTTGAAGCAAATCAAACATTGTGTTATTGCTCTGATCCCTAAGAGTTCTCATGCTGCTGCTGTAAGGGATTATAGGCCATTTTCTTGTTGTAATGTTTCTTACTAGGTGATATCTAAAATTTTAGCTAGCAGACTTTCTTCTTGCTTACCTCACATTATTGTTGAGGTACAGACTGGTTTTGTGGATTGTAGGGCTATGACTGAAATTATCTTTCTCTGTCAAGAGCTTATCAGGCATTATGGTGTGAAGAAGCTTTCTCCTAGATGTATGATAAATGTGGAAATTAAAAAGGCCTTTGATTCTGTACACTGGTCCTTTTTGAAGGCTGTTTTAGAGGCGCTAGGGTTTTTTGCTAGATTTGTTAAATAGATAATGTTGGACTTATTTTTAAGTTTTAGTTATGAGTGTCAGACTAGCTGTTATAGAGGAAAGGCAAAAAGATGTCTAGATCAAATGTATAGGTTTATTAGAGTTTGATCTTTGTATAGGTTTGATCAAACAAGCACTGTAATGGTCACCGACTTATATCGACGGACTGTATAGGTCGAGAGGGTACCTAGGTCAGTAGACTAGTTAGGAACCTGCTGAAGACTGAAGGCTGAGGGCTCAAACTCAGTTATTGAAGGCTAAGGGATCAAACTTAGTAATTAAAGTCAAGGATATGGAATCAGAATTTAGGGAAGTCTGTGATGACCTAAAATGATTACATATACCTTGTGTACAAGGTCTAAGTTCCATAAGTTAAATGGTGATTGGGACATAGTTATGATCAATGGTGTAATCTAACTTCACAATAAAAAGTTAGATAAAAGAAGTCATCTGCATTGTTTCATAAACACAGCAAGATATGGCTCAGCTGACTGATGTGTACTTCAGCAGACTCATGCTTACAGGAACCTGCTGATATATACACTTTGAATTATTCAATGGCCACATTGGAAGACTACAAAGAAAGGGACAGCTAACAACCTCTGATTTTATCAAACAAATCAGTGGTTAAGATTAAAGGGACATTAGGATGATTCAGACCTTTATCCAATGGATACAAGTCAAAGGATGGACATTACTGTCAAAAGGAATCTGACAGTGTCAATGCTAGGAACAGTCAGAAAAAGCAAGTCAAGATAGGACAAGTCTGAAACGGCTATATTTGAATTTCAAATATCAGTCACAAGGACTCCTACCTATAAATAGAGGACTCCTAATTCAGAAACAAGTGATGAAAATTAAGGATCTATCTTGAGCTATCAAATTTCAATCGATCAAACACCCTGCTGACCCTATTGAGCATAAAGCTACTGATCCAGTAAATTATTCAAGTGTAATCTCCTTTCAAGCTATATCAAGTTTACTCACTTGAAGATCTCAAGCTGCTGATCATATCATCCTGAACAAGCTGCTGAAAGCTTGAATCACTTACTTGATTCAATCTTTCTTTACAAGAAACCTGCTGAGACAGTGAAGCATCTTTTGAGGTGTGAAAGACTGTTGTTTGTGGTGGAGCTGGTGAAGAGGCAATCCTACCCTTCAAGGACCAGTGGAAGACTTTGGAACAGCAATCTCACATGTTCCAAGTGTTCAGTTTGTGAAGCCATAGTTATTGGTGAATGAAAAGCAACATAGGGATATTTGTAATAGCTACATCAAAGATCTCTAGTAAATTACCTCCAACATCACAGGAGAAGAGTGGAGTACAGGATTACACCACCTGGAACCACTATAAAAACTGCCTACTTACTTTCTGCATTTATATTCTGCATATAGCACATTTAACACATCAATTTACTGAACTAGCAACTGATTCACACACATACACTACTAAGGATCTAATACTTAGTATCATATTTTAACAACAAGTATTAAGGCTTAATTTAAATATATTCCGCTGCAACAAATTCAGTAAAGTAAAAGTCAGCAGACTGCTGAGTATCAGCGGACTGCGAGTATCGACGGACTGCGAGTATCGCCAGGCTGGCGAAGTTGCTGAGTTTGTTAACTCCAAAAAGTTTTAAGTGTTAAGTTTATTCACCCCCCCTCTAAACTTAACCCAAGCCCTTTCAAGGGACCAACAATTGGTATCAGAGCAGTGCTTCTGTTCTGAAGTAATCCTACTTGTTGTGCTTGTGAAAATTCTTTATAAACTTTTTCAAGTTTCTATTTCAAAGACTTGCATCATGGATAACAATCAGTATGCTAGAACTTTGTTGATGTGTTCATTAGATCGTTTTGATGAGTATAAACATCGAATGCAGGCTTATCTAGCTGCAACATATGATGAAATGATGGATGTACTGACTGATGGACCATTGGAGATCACAAAAGCCGTAACTGTGGATAATGAGATTCAGTACATTCCTAAGCCAAAGAGAGAATGGACAGCTGAAGATAGAAAGAGAGCTAATCTCAACAACATTGCTATTGATATCATTTACAGAACTCTGGATAGCAATATGTATATGAAGGTGAAAGATTGCAAAACTGCCAAGGAACTTTGGGACAAGTTGCAGTTAATCTGTGAAGGCACTGATGCTATCAAAAAGAACGAGATTAGTGTAGCAAAGAAGAAGTTCCAAGAGTTCAAAATGAAACCAAATGAAACCATTGAACAAATGGAGTCTAGGTTCAATGCAATCATGGATGAACTCACCCTGCTGAATGTGAAGTACTCACAGGAAGAAGTAAATTCAAAAATCTTGGAAGCTTTACCTGCAAAAGAAGTGTGGGAGATGAAGGTGACAGCAATAGAGGAAATGAGAAGCCTACATGAGGAGGACACCTTAAAATTTTTCTCAGATCTTAAGGTATATAAGTTTAGTAAGAAACTGGTGCCTGAGACAGAAAAGAGGAACCAAAGACTACAGCATTGGCTGCTGCTCATCAGGAAGAAACATCAGGAGCTCAAGATGAGTTCCTGGATGAGATGCAAGAGCAGATTGCATTACTGAGCAAGAAAATTAGATTGATGAAAACTGGAAATAGTTCACCAAGGAATTTCACAAAGAAATTCAGTGAAAAGAAAAATGGAAGAATCAAAGAAAGACAATGATTACTTGTGTTATCATTGTAAGAAACCAGGACACTTCAAACCTGATTGTCCTAAGTTAAAACAGAAAAAGGAACCAGATTATCTTTGCTTTAACTGCAAAAAGCCTGGACATTTCAGACCTGATTGTCCAGATCTACAAAAGAGCAAAAGTCAACAAAGAAGACATGGAAAGAAAGCAATGGTTGCTGAAGATGAATCTGGTTTTGAAGTTGAGTTAGATAAGGGAAATGAATCTGATGATACTGCACTGGTTGCTAAATTGGATGATTATGCCTTAATGGCAAACATGGATGAAACAGAGGAGGTATACAATTCTGTATCAATTAATACTCCTCCTGAAAGTGATTGTGAATCCACCTGTGGTTCAAATCCCAAAAATTCTGATAATGAAGAAACTTTGGATGCCATCCTTAATCAACTGAGGATAATACAATCTGGTTATGAGATTGTGAAGGCAGAAAAAGAAACTCTTCAATTAGAAGTTGAAAGATTGAATGCTGAATTGAGAATTCTCAAAGGAAAGGAAAAAGAAGTTGGACGGAATCAGCATAAGTCCGCTGAACATTCAGTAGCCACTGAATCTGTTGAACAATCTTGTTCCTACACTGTATTCAAATGTGGGAAGCCCTATGGTGATAGGACAGGTCTTGGATTTGGAACTCAACAATCCAACATGAGTGGATCCAGTAAGGTTACTGAACCTAGTGCCAGAATTGGTCCTAAGTTTGTACCTGCAAAAGATCCAACTCCAAGTAGGGTTGCTGAGACAGTTAAGCCTATTGAGAAATTTTCAAGAAAGAAACATCAGAAGTCAAAAAGGTCAGCAGCACCTAACAAGAAGAACAAATCCAAAGGTAGGACTGCTGTACATTCTAGACCTACTGATAGCAGACCTGCTACCAAGTATGCTGGACCACAAAAGGGTAAAAATCAGAAATATTCCAAGGATAAGAATCCTAAACCCAAAAATGTTAATCATTCAAGGGATACTTATCTCAGGGGGAAAGATAGACTGTTCCCTACAAATGATGATTGGAATATTCCTCCCCCCATGATAGAAACAACAGATATAACCATACTGCAAAGGTAAAACCTAGGCAATGGAATCAGTAGAGGACTCAGCATAGGACTTATATAAGACCTCAGCAGGGACCTCAGCAGACTCCATATTACAAGGCAGTTCCTAACAGACAGCAAACCAATAGTTATACTGGTGCTTCTAACAAAAGAAATCACTCCAAACAGCACCATATACCAAAAAGCCAGAAAGTATATGTGAATCCTACACAACCAAATGTTAGACCTTATGGATGTGTGGAATACATGTATGAACATAAGTATGACACCTTTAGAAGAAGACCTTATGGGAACTTGCCAGGGGTCATGCTTACCACTGACCATCATGGACCCAAATAGTTTGGGGTAACTAAAATGCATTGATTTTGTTTTGTAGGGTGTCTGGTACATTGACAGTGGATGTTCCAGACATATGACAAAGATTAAGCACTGTCTGTCAAGCTATGTAGCAAAGGATGGTCCAAGAGTGAACTTTGGAAACAATAACACACCTGGTTACACAAGAGGGTATGGCACACTTGTGAGAAATGGACTAACAATCAGGAATGTTGCATATGTTGAAGAACTGGACTACAACTTCCTGAGCACTGGTCAATTCTGTGACATGGGTTACAAGGTCACTTTTTACAAAGGTACATGTACTGTCATCAGTTAAAAAAGTGATCAAGTTGTGTTGGCTAGAAAAAGACAACAAAATATGTATGTTGTGGATTGGTCAACTGCAGTTCCAGAAACCTGCCTGATAGTGCATACCAAGTCAGAACTCAATTGGTTATGGCACAAGAAGTTGAATCATCTAAATTTTGATGATATCAATCAATTGGTAAAGAAGAAACTGGTGATTGGTTTACCTGAGATCACATTCAAGAAGGATGTTATTTGTGATGCTTGTCAGCAAGGTAAACAGACAAAATCAAGTTTCAAGTAAAAAACAAAGCAATCAACTAAGAGAGTGTTGGAGCTGATGCACATGGATCTATTTGGACCAGTGACTCCAACAAGTGTAACAGGAAAGAAGTACAATTTAGTTGTTGTGGATGATTATTCAAGATACACTTGGGTGGTATTCATGAATAAGAAAAGTGAAACACTTCAAAAGATGCCTAAACTTTTGAAAAGATTACAAAATGAGAAAAGTGTGACAGTAGTGAAGATCAGATCAGATAAGGGTACTGAGTTTCTCAAGAAAGTTATAAGAGAATATTGTGAACAAAATGGTGTACTATATCAACTTGCTGCTGCTGGTACACCTCAGCAAAATAGGGTTGCTGAGAGAAGAAACAGGACTCTAAAAGAAGCAGGAAGAACTATGATTTGTGAAGCATTATTACCTGAAAGGTATTGGGCTGAAGCAGTTAATACAGCATGCTATACATAAAATAGAACCTCAGTGAACAAGAAGCTGCTGAAGACACCTTATGAGATATGGAATGGAAGGATACCTAACATATCTTACTTCCATCCATTTGGAAGCAAATGTTTTATCTTAAATCATAAGTAGCAATTGAAGACTTTCCAACCTAAGTCTCCTACCCTACCTCTCAGGAATGATTCTCCAAATCTTCGGATAAAGAGAAAATGGGATAGAGTCTCTCTGGGATAAGGGCAAGTCAGCTTAACACGAGTCAATTGCAATCAAATCTCGCATTCGAGCATTGAATAGCGGTTTTAGTACATCCTCAAGTATTTTTGAAGAACGAGGAATAATGTGCTTGTATATTCGGGTGCAAACTTGAATATGGTTGACTACACTGATTCTGACTTATAGTCAGATTAAGGATGATCGTTGGGACGATCTCGGGCTTAGTGTTTAATCATTGTGATGGAGCTATAGTCTGGAGAAATCCAGAATCGCCAATCGATTTTAGTTAATCGGATACGTAGCAGCTTTCGGAGCAGCAAGAGTGGTGATATGGCTTAGGAATTTCCTTTCTGATCTGGGAGCAATTCCAGGTCTAGTGAGCCGATATCACTTCATTGTGAAAACAGTGAAGTGATAGCTTAGAAGGATCTTCTCAGTCACTAGAGGTCAAAAGCATATTGAGAGAGAGTACCACCTGATTAGATGGACCGACGTTTCGATCCTAAAGATCGTTTCGATTCGACAACCTAACTGATCAGTGTACCAAGTCGAGTGCTTGGAGGGTACGGCATTGAGGGATATATCTCAATTGCTTTTAGAGCAAGTGGGAGAGTGTTGTGAATAAGATAATAAAGGGTGTGCTCTAAAAACAATCGTTACTTGTCATTTCGTGCAAGTGGGAGATTGTTAGGTGTAGTGCCCGAAAGACAATTTGTGTAATTGTTTTTAACAATGAATGACAGATTTTATCTCACCTTATTACATGCTTTGTGCTTGTAAATAATACATTGCTGCAAACCCTAAGTATATCAGTATGTAACCGCTTAACTCAGTGTATGGCATGCACGTGAGGATTGAGTTAGTGGTGATATACTTAAATCGTTAGTCCGTGGTGAACTTAATCGAGTTTAGGGTCTCTTGATTAAAACACCAATAATGCGCCCGAACACCTTAGGGTGTGATAGTCTTATCCGGACTCGTTTGTCGGTAGAGGGTACCTACGTAGGGGCATTTATATATGATGGCATTCATATAGGACTTGGACCGATTTAATCCGAATTTCTCGGTATAATTCCGTAATCGAGGAATCTTATTAAATCATTAGATGATCATATATGGATCAACCTTAATCTGAGGTGATCACGGGTGCCTTGCATGTCCCGGGGTAGTGTTTGATGTGTTAGTTACGGTTCACTTAAATATGTGTTCCAAGCCACTTCTCATTGGTACTATCTCCGGATGAGTGAGTAGTTCGATTTTCACGGACATGGAATCCTTTCCTTCCTGCGGGAAGTAGAGAGACGATCCCTTATTTGTTAGCCCTAAGAAAGTGATCGATCCCGGGAGTTCACATTTGACTAATTAGCTACTAGTCGGATATGTGTACTAATTGATCATCAGGGGGTTGATGGTAAATAAGGATAAGATATTCTGAGTCAGGTTCACGGAGACTTCCCACTCATATTGGACGATCTATGGAGGGTTAATCCGTATGTAGTGATTATATCAATGGACGCTTATTTACTCTATGGGTTGAGTATAAGTATACATCTATAATCGGTAGAGTTCAGTTTCGGGTTTATGGTGGCGTAATCCCGGAATTAATAATTAATGTACTTATTCTGTTCGATGAATAATTAATTATTGGAACTACTGGTTATAGGTCCATGGTCCCCGATGTTGCTTCTGTAATTCGGAATGATATTCTTGTTATTTGGGCCTCAGTGATAATTAATTGGCTGGGCTAATTAATTGATATGCATGGATATTATTTAGTTGGGCTAAATAATATAATACACATAAAAGACATTTTATGTGGGCTTGAAACCCTACTAGGTGGCGCCTCCTACCTCTTAAAATGCAAGAATTGATTTTCTTGTGTGATTAATTATTTACTTGGTAAGTGATTAATTAATAAAAGATAATTGATTTGTAATTGATTGATTGATTAATCACAATCTTTTATAAATGGAATTATCCTTTATTGTGATTTCTTTTTAATTAATTAATTAATTAATTAGAAACTTGGAGGCCAAGGATTTACTCTCCTGTAAAAGGAGAGTTATTCCAAGGGAAATTGCAAGGGCATAATTCGACCACCACCTTAGAAAAAGAGAGAAAAATTTGTTTTTCTTGTCTAGGGTTTTAGAGGAAGAAAAACTTGGAGTTTTTCTTGGTGTTGCATCAAGGAGGTTCGTTTATGAAGAAGGGTGTCCACCAACCGCCGTTTGGAGAACACATCGGAAGATCAAGGCTTCTCTTCCCGTTATTGGTAACATGATCTTAAACCCACTTGTAGTAGTTTAAATCCTTTAATATGTGTTTTGATATATAAATCGTGATCCATCCGCTGTGCGTAGATCTAATTCGTTTAGATCTAAGAACCTGCATCCTTCAAACTGATTATATATACCTTGTGTACAAGGTCTAAGTTCCATAAGTTAAATGGTCATTGTGACTTAGTTATGATCAATGGTGTAAACACAGCAAGATATGGCTTAGCTGACTGATGTGTACTTCAGTAGACTCATGCTTACAGGAACCTGCTGATATATACACTTCGAATTATTCACAGGCCATATTGAAAGACTACAAAGAAAGGGACAGCTAACAACCTCTGATTTTATCAAACAAATCAATGGTTAAGATTAAAGGGACACTGGGATGATTCAGACCTTTATCCAATGGATACAAGTCAAAGGATGGACAGACTGTTTACTGTCAAAAAGGAATCTGACAGTGTCAGTCCTAGGAACAGTCAGAAAAAGCAAGTCAAGATGGGCAAGTCTAAAATGGCTATATTTGAATTTCAAATATCAGTCACAAGGATTCCTACCTATAAATGGAGGACTCCTAATTCAGAAACAAGTGATGAAAATTAAGGATCTATCTTGAGCTATCAAATTTCAATCCATCAAACACCCTGCTGACCCTACTGAGCATAAATCTACCGATCCAGTAAATTCTTCAAGTGTAATCTTCTTTCAAGCTACATCAAGTTTACTCACTTGAAGATCTCAAGCTGCTGATCATATCATCCTGATCAAGCTGCTGAAAGCTAAATCACTTACTTGATTCAATCTTTCTTTACAAGAAACCTGCTGAGACAGTGAATCATCTTTTGAGGTGTGAAAGACTGTTGTTTGTGGTGGAGCTGGGGAAGAGGCAATCCTACCCTTCAAGGACCAGTGGAAGACTTTGGAACAGCAATCTCACATGTTCTAAGTGTTCTGTTTGTGAAGCCATTGTTATTGGTGAAGGACAAGCAACTTAGGGATATTTGTAACAGCTACATCAAAGATCTCTAGTGAATTACCTCCAACATCACAGAAGAAGAGTGGAGTACATGATTACACTACCTGGAACCACTATAAAAACTGCCTACTTACTTTCTGCATATAGCACATTTAACACATCAATTTACTGAACTAGCAACTGATTCACACACATACACTACTGAGTATCTAATACTTAGTATCATATTTTAACAACAAGTATTAAGGCTTAATTTAAATATATTCCGCTGCAACAAATTCCGTAAAGTCAAAGTCAGCAGACTATTGAGTATCTGAGACTACTGAAGTTGCTTTGAGTTTGTTAACTCCAAAAAGTTTTTAGTGTTAAGTTTATTCACCCCCCTCTAAACTTAACCAAAGCCTTTTCAAGGGACCAACAGATCATGTTGTGTGTTACCACATCTTCTTATTCCATTTCTGTTAATGGCAATTTCAAGGGGTTTTTCCTGGTAAAAGAGGGCTTAGGCAAGGTGATCCGTTTACACCTTTCTTTTTTATGATTGGTATGGAGTACTATTCCTAAATGTTGGGGATTATAGCTGAGGATTCTGAGTTTAACTTCCATTCTAGCTGTAAAGGTTTGAAGATTAATCATCTCGCTTTTGCTGATGATTTGATGATGTTTGCTAGAGGGGATCCAATTTCTATGACTATCCTAATGAATTTCCTGCAAATTTTTTATGACTGCTCTGGTTTAAATGCCAACTTCGGTAAATCCCATATTTTGTGTACTAGTTTGAATGATGATGATAAAGAGGAACTGGTTGGCATTCCTGGTTTGGAGGAAGGCTCTCTTCCTATTAGATAATTGGGAATCCCTCTATGTGCCGTTAGATTAAATGTGGTTCATTATGATCCTCTTTTCTCTACACTAAAGGATTATTTTTGTAAACTGAAGGGTTCTTCTTTGTCATATGTAGGGAAGCTTCAGTTGATAAAGACTATTATACAAGGGGTGCATTGTTTTTGTTTAGGCGTATATCGTATCATTGACAGTGTCAAGCAGAAAATTGACCAAATGTGTAGGAGATCTCTTTGGGGAGGTTATTGTGACTCCACTAGTAAGTCTTTGGTAGGATAGGATGTTGTGTGCTTGCCAAAAAAGGAAAGTGGTTTGGGGATCTTTCAGTTTAATGCCTCGAACTTGGCTCTTTTATGCATGATATTGTGGAACTTTGAATGCAAAAAGGATTGTCTTTAGGTCAAATGGACCATTCAAGATTATCTGCATGGGTTGGATATCTGGGATTACCAGTACAAGCATACTGATTCTGATTTAACCAAGTCTATCTTCAGAATTAGGGATAGAATCCTTTGCAAGACAGGGAATTCTGCTATTGCTGATTTCTGCTTAATAAAGCAATGGTCTGTTGGTTTTGAAGTTGGGTCCTAGTTTGGCTTATGATTTTTTCTAGGTTCAGGGCCCTAAAGTTTTAGGGCACAACTTTGTTTCTAACCCTAAGAAAACCCCAAAGCATTGCTTCATGAATTGGATAGCCATGACGGACAGTCTTTTAACCTCTGACAGATTTCATTTTGAGGATTAATCCTGTGCTCTTTGTGGTTTGGCTGATGAATCTGATGCACACTTGTTCTTCTCTTGCATATTATCTATGCAGGTTTGGTACAAAATCAGGCAATGGCAGGGGATTAATAAGGATTTGAAGACCATTTGCAACTCTATTAGGTGGATTTGGAGAATTGTAGGGGTACTTCTCATGGAAATATGGCTAGAAGAGTGTCTATTTCTGTGGTTGTGTATTGGCTTTGGCATATGAGAAATAGAAAGAAGTTTGATTGTGTTTTGATGAAGATTTCTAAGCTACTACTTTGTATAAAGACACACATCTTTTATATTATGCAAAATGCTTTTCTCTTGTACACCTTCACCCCCTGATTTTATGGTTTTGCATTTGTTTTGGTTCTTCTTGGTGGATGTATGAAGCTATTTTGTTAATTCATACACCTCGGGATACACTCTGTGAGTTATGCTCTCACATGACCCATTTTTGCTGTTTTGGATGTTGTAAAGTGTTTAGTGGCTGTTGTTTCTAGTAGCATATTACCTTAGGGTTATTATGCTTCCTAAAATCAATAATCTAACGTCTTTTCAACAATGTGTAGGTGATATCCTAGTTTCTCTTTTTAGGATGTAATCTCTTGTATTTTGCATACCTTGGTTGATATGTATATTTACATTTTACCAAAAAATAAAATACAATATATAATCTATAGATCAGCGAGTCTAGTTCATTCTATGCGAGCTGGATTGTATATTAGCCTATATAAGATCCCCTTATAACCTGACTTGACTGCTTTGTTGAATAGGCTTCTAATCGAGGGCCGAGCAGGTGGGGTCTCTCCTAGTAGGTGACGTGTGAACGCTTTGTTGGAACCCTTTGCCTAATCGACTATTAATGTTGTTGTGGCATACGACGGGCTAGATTATTCTCGGCCCTACTATCTTATTATAGTGTGAGCTGATCGGGGCGTGTAACCTATTCTCTATTGGACCTTCTAGATGACCCAACATGAATCTGAGGAAGCGTTTATGGGTTAAGCATATCAATGCCCCTAACTCCTTGATCTTTTCATCGTGTAGATGAAAGTCATGGAGTGAAGTTTTGGCAACGTGATTTCTCGTCTACCCGTACATGCCCGTTATGGAGCGGTTGCCTATATTTGCATTGGGCTCGCAAGTGACCATGGAGCCAACTTAGAGTGATCGGTCTTTATAACTTTTTAGAGCGTGAGCTCGATTGGCAGTGGTGCCGGACTGTGTTGTGACCATTCAAAAAGTACCACGTTGTAGTGCTCGAACTTGATTGCATCTAACTCACAAAGTGCCATAGTGTAGCTTTCGGACTATACTGTATCTATTCACAAAGTACCACGATGTAGTGCTCGGACTTGCTTGCGTCTAACACGCAAAGTGTCGTACTGTAGCATTCAGACTATACTGTGTATGTTTGCAAAATACCGCATTGTAGTTCTCGGACTTGATTGAGTCTAACTCATAAAGTATCGTACTGTAGTGTTAGGACTATACTATGTATATTCATGAAGTACCGTGTTGTAGTGCTCGAACTTGATTGCATCTAACTTGCAAAGTGCCGTACTGTAGCGTTCGGACTATACTTTGTATATTCCCAAAGTACTGCGCTTTAGTGCTCGTACTATATTTTGTTGAATTAGGATGGTGGCGAGTCGATAGGATTGATCGTTTCAAAACGAGCCGTCTTAGCTGACGTTTGAAAACTTCAACATGATTGCGAGGTGGAGCTATTTGAGTTTGAAAAAATCCCTTTATAATTTTCAGATGGTTACCTTGCCTTTAAGGCTTATTGTAATTACCCACGTTCGCAATAAAGGATAATAATTGGCCCACGTCCTTCGAGCTAAGACACGTTTTAATAACCATAATCATCATTGCCTCGGGTCTTGAAATGGCGCCATCATTGCTATTCTGAATATTCGAATTCCGAATGTTGAAATTCCAACCGTCCCCCCAAACGCTCCAATCGTGGTGCCCTTTGTTTCTATTAAAGGGGTGGCTCTCCTCCATTGCAACATTTTAGAAACCCTTACCATCTTCTTATCAAGAAAATCCGGTGAGCTGCTTGCATTTTCCGGCGAAGAAGAAAGATTTCCGGCAGAGGCTTTCAGATCAATCTCCATGTCCACTCCCTCATTTTCAAACAATTCCCAGGTAATAAACCTTTGTTTCTTTAGTTTTTGATGATTTCAAACCCTAAACATGTCCGAATATGTGCTTTTTGTGAAGAACGTGTTCGCCCTTTTCTTGCATTTTTACTCGTGTAGTAGGAGATTCATGTTTACTGGGTTTGAATCGAAGGGGATGGTAGATTCTTGTCTAATTTTCCCTTGATTGTAGACAGATGGAATTTAGTTTGCAAGCAACTCTAGATTGAGCTTTGATGTTTTTCCAACATTGTTGTTTCTTTAGGTCGGAACCTTGCTTTTCCGTTGCCGTTTCCGGCCCCTGTGTAGCTAGGGTGAGACCTTTTCTTGGTATAATCGAATAAATGATGGGTGAGGTGTCGAGGTGAGTGAGCTTGCTCCTCTCCTCTTGACAATGTTTAAGCATTTAACCATCCACCATGCCATCTTTTACAAGATGTCTGGGAATTGAGGTTACCAAGCTAGAGTGAGTGGCTTCGTTGGTTGAGTCCTGAAGGCCAATGCGAGGTCGTGTACCAGAAGAATGGCCTCTTGAGCTAATTAGCCAATTTTTCCTTAACGAAAGCTGCGAGAAGGATCAATAGGATGAATTTGACGACAGAGTCATAAAAAAATGGAAGGCTATTGATACTGTCCATTGACCTTCCGTTGATATACCTCTCGGTAGGTTCTTGATGAGCAAGGATTACCATTTCAATTACTTCAAGATACCAGGTACTTATAGTATTGGGTATACAGATAGTCGAGACAATATTCTGCTTTACTATGATATTAGGTATAGAGGACTGAGAGTCTAATCTTTTATCCTTTTTTCGTTCCTATCTTCTTCTTCACTCGTTTTCGTCTCTTTCGCGTGCATATCGTCGCATCAATGTCCGTGCGGTTCCCACGCGGCTCCTCTCCCAGCACTAATGCGCCGGATCCAATGAAAACTATGAATTCCATCATAAATCCCTGGATAAATGAAAACGGAAATCTAATTGCTAATTACACCGAATTTCCGGATCAAACGGATTCGTAATCGGATCCTTATTGAGTACGCAAATAAAATAATAAAAAACTTGAAAAACGTGCCCCGCCGTCATACTCGACGGTCCCTCGCCCCACGGTCGGCGGCCTCTCAATGCTCAAATACAAAAGAACGCATCCTCTTAACGGGTGTGATCATACCAGCACTAATGCACCGGATCACATCAGAACTCCGAAGTTACGCGTGCTTGGGCGAGAATTGTATTAGGATGGGTGACCCCCTAGGAACTCCTCGTGTTGCACCCCTCATTTTTCCTTTTTAACATTCCTCTCTTCTCATTCACTCGTTTTCTTCTTATCTTTTTACCTTTTTCGTTCCTATCTTCTTCTTCACTCGTTTTCGTCTCTTTCGCGTGCATATCGTCGTATGAACGTCCGTGCGGTTCCCACACGCCTCCTCTCCCATGACTAATGCGATGGATCAAATGAAAACTCCGAATCCCATCATAAATTCCTAGATAAATGAAAACAGAAATCTAATTGCTAATTACACCGAATTTCCGGATAAAATGGATTCGTAATCGGATCCTTATTGTGTACGCAATTAAAATAATAAAAACTTGAAAAACGTGCCCGGCCGTCGTACTCGACGTTCCCTCACCCAGCGGTCGGCGGCCTCTCAGTGCTCAAATATATAAGAACGCATCCTCTTAACGGGTGCGATCATACCAGCCCTAATGCACCGGATTCCATTAGAACTTAGAAGTTAAGCATGCTTCGGCGAGAGTAGTACTAAGATGGGTGACCCCCTGGGAAGTCCTCGTGTTGCACCCCTCTTTTTTTCTTTTTTTCGTTCCTATCTTCTTCTTCACTCGTTTTCGTCTCATCTTTCTTCCTTTGATGGTTCCTATCTTCTTCTTCACTCATTTTTGTCTTTTTCACGTGCATATCGTCGCACCAACGACCGTGCGGTTCCCACACGCCTCCTCTCCCAGCACTAATGCGCCGGATCCAATGAAAACTCCGAATCCCATCACAAATCCCTAAATAATTGAAAACGGAAATCAAATTGCTAATTACAATGAATTTCCGGATCAAACGGATTCGTAATCGGATCCGTATTGAGTATGCAATTAAAAAAATAAAAACTTGAAAAACGTGCCTGGCCATCGTACTCGACGTTCCCTCGCCCCGCGGTCGGCGGCCTCTCAATGCTCAAATACATAAGAACGCATCCTCTTAACGGGTGCGATCATACCAGTACTAATGCACCGGATCCCATCAAAACTCCGAAGTTAAGCGTGCTTGGGAGAGAGTAGTACTAGGATGGGTGACTCCCTGGGAAGTCCTCATGTTCCACCCCTCTTTTTTACTTTTTTCGTTCCTATCTTCTTCTTCACTCGTTTTCGTCTCATCTTTTTTCCTTTTTTCGTTCCTATCTTCTTCTTCACTCATTTTCGTCTCATCTCTTTGCCTTTTTCGTTCCTATCTTCTTCTTCACTCATTTTCGTCTCTTTCGCGTGCATATTGTCGCATCAACGTCCATGCGGTTCCCACGCACCTCCTCTCCCAGCACTAATGCGCCGGATCCAATGAAAACTCTAAATCCCATCATAAATCCCTAGATAAATGAAAACAGAAATCTAATTGTTAATTACACCGAATTTCCGGATCAAACGGATTCGTAATCGGATCCTTATTGAGTACGCAATTAAAATAATAAAAACTTGAAAAACGTCCCCGGCCGTTGTAATCAACGTTTTCTCGCCCCATGGTCGGCGGCCTCTGGATGCTCAAATACATAAGAACGCATCCTCTTAACGGGTGCGATCATACCAGCACTAATGCCCCGCATCCCATCAGAACTCCGAAGTTAAGCGTGCTTGGGCGAGAGTAGTACTAGGATGGGTGACTCCCTGGGAAGTCCTCATGTTGCACCCCTCTTTTCTACTTTTTTCGTTCCTAGCTTCTTCTTCACTCGTTTTCGTATCATCTTTTTTTTCCTTTTTTCATTCCAATCTTCTCTTCACTCATTTTCGTCTCTTTTGCGTGCAAATCATCGCATCAACGTCCGTACGGTTCCCACGCGTCCCCTCTCCCAGCACTAATGTGCCGGATCCAATGAAAACTACGAATCCCATCATAAATCCCTAGATAAATGAAAACGGAAATCTAATTGCTAATTACACCGAATTTCCGGATCAAACGGATTCGTAATGGATCCTTATTGAGTATACAATTAAAATAATAAAATCTTGAAAAACGTGCCCGGCCTTCGTACTCTACGTTCCCTCGCCCCGCGCTCAGCGATCATACCACCACAAATGCACCGGATCCCATCAGATTTCCGAAGTTAAGCGTGCTTGGGCAAGAGAAGTACTAGGATAGGTGACCCCCTGGCAAGTCCTTATGTTGCACCCCTCTTTTTTTCTTTTTTTTTCGTTCCTATCTTCTTCTTCACTCGTTTTCGTCTCAACTTTTTTCCTTTTTTCGTTCTTATCTTCTTCTTCCCTCGTTTTCATCTATTTCGCGTGGATATCACCACATCAACGTCCGTGCGGATCCCACGCGCCTCACCTCCCAGCACTAATGTGCCGGATCCAATGAAAACTTTGAATCCCATCATAAATCCCTAGATAAATGAAAACGGAAATGTAATTGCTAATTACACCGAATTTCCGGATCAAACGGATTCGTAATCGGATCCTTAATGAGTATGCAATTAAAATAATAAAAACTTGAAAAACGTGCCCGGCCGTCGTACTCGACGTTCCCTCACCCCGCTGTCGGCGGCCTTTCAATGCTCAAATACATAAGAACGCATCCTCCTAACATGTGCGATCATACCAGCACTAATGCACCGGATCCCATCAGAACTCCGAAGTTAAGCATGCTTCGCCGAGAGTAGTACTAGGATGGGTGACTCCCTGGGAAGTCCTCGTGTTGCAACCCTTTTTTTTTTCCTTTTTTTTGCTCCTACCTTCTTCTTCACTCCTTTTCGGTCATCTTTTTGCCTTTTTTCGTTCCTATCTTCTTCTTCACTAATTTTCGTCTCTTTCACGTGCATATCGTCGCATCAATGTCTGTGCGGTTCCCACGCGCCTCCGCTCCCAGCAGTAATTCACCGGAACCAATGAAAACTCCGAATCCCATCATAAATCCCTAGATAAATGAAAACGGAAATCTAATTGCTAATTACACCGAATTTATGGATCAAACGGATTTGTAATTTGATCCTTATTGAGTACGCAATTAAATTAATAAAAACTTTTAAAACGTGCCCGGCCGTCGTACTCGACGTTCCCTCGCCCCCTGGTCGGCGGCCTCTCAATGCTCAAATACATAAGAACACATCCTCTTAACGGGTGCGATCATACCAACACTAATGCACCGGATCCCATCAGAACTCTGAAGTTAAGCGTGCTTGGGCGAGAGTAGTACTAGGATAGGTGACCCCCTAGGAAGTCCTCGTGTTGCACCCCTCTTTTTTCCTTTTTTTTCGTTCCTATCTTCTTCTTCACTCGTTTTCGTCTCATCGTTTTGCCTTTTTTCATTCCTATCTTCTTCTTCACTCGTTTTCGTCTCTTTCGCGTGCATATCGTCGCATCAACGTCCATGCGGTTCCCACGCGCCTCCTCTCCCCGCACTAATGCGCCGGATCCAATGAAAACTCTAAATCCCATTATAAATCCCTAGATAAATGAAAACAGAAATCTAATTGCTAATTACACCGAATTTCCGGATCAAACGGATTCGTAATCGGATCCTTATTGAGTACGCAAATAAAATAATAAAAACTTGAAAAACGTGCATGGCCGTTGTACTCAACGTTTTCTCGCCCCACGGTCGGCGGCCTCTCGATGCTCAAATACATAAGAACGCATCCTTTTAAAGAGTGCGATCATACCAGCACTAATGCACCGGATCCCATCAGAACTCCGAAGTTAAGCATGCTTGGGCGAGAGTAGTACTAGGATGGGTGACTCCCAGGGAAGTCCTCCTGTAGCACCCCTCTTTTTTACTTTTTTCGTTCCTAGCTTCTTCTTCACTCATTTTTATCTCTTTCGCGTGCAAATCATCGCATCAACGTCCGCACGGTTCCCACGCGCCTCCTCTCCCAGCACTAATGCGCCGGATCCAATGAAAACTACGAATCCCAGCATAAATCCCTAGATAAATGAAAACGGAAATCTAATTGCTAATTACACCGAATTTCCGGATCAAACGGATTCGTAATGGATGCTTATTGAGTACGCAATTAAAATAATAAAAACATGAAAAACGTGCCCGGCCGTCGTACTCTTCGTTACCTCGCCCTGCGGTCGGCGGCCTCTTAAAGCTCAAATACATAAGAACGCATCCTCTTAACGGGTGCGATCATACGAGCACAAACGGACCGGATCCTATCCGAACTCCGAAGTTAAGCATGTTTGGGCGAGAGTGATACTCGGATGGGTGACCCCCTGGGAAGTCCTCGTGTTGTACCCCTCTTTTTTCCTTTTTTTCGTTCCTATCTTCTTCTTCACTCGTTTTCATCTCATCTTTTTTCTTTTTTTCGTTCCTATCTTCTTCTTCACTCGTTTTCGTCTCTTTCGCTTGCATATCCTCGCATCAACATCCGTACGGTTCCCACGCGCATCCTTTCCCAGCACTAATTGTCCGGATCCTATGAAAACTCCGAATCCCATCATAAATCACTAGATAAATGAAAACGGAAATCTAATTGCTAATTACACTGAATTTCCGGATCAAACGGATTCGTAATCGGATCCTTATTGAGTATGCAATTAAAAAAATAAAAACTTGAAAAACATGCCCGGTCGTCGTACTCGACGTTCCCTCGCCCCGCGGTCGGTGGCCTGTCAATGCTCAAATACATAAGAACGCATCCTCTTAACAGGTGCGATCATACCAGCACTAATGCACCGGATCCCATCAGAATTCCGAAGTTGAGCGTGCTTGGGCGAGAGTAGAAATAGGATGGGTGAACACCTGGGAAGTCCTCGTGTTGCACCCCTATTTTTTCCTTTTTTTCGTTCCTATCTTCTACTTAACTCGTTTTCGTCTCATCTTTTTGCCTTTTTCGTTCCTATCTTCTTCTTCACTTGTTTTCGTCTCTTTCACATGCATATCGTCGTATCAACGTCCGTGTTGTTCCCACGCACCTCCTCTCCGATGACTAATGCGCCGGATCCAATCAAAACTCCGAATCCCATCATAAATCCCTAGATAAATGAAAACGGAAATCTAATTGCTAATTACACTGAATTTCCAGATCAAACGGATTCGTAATCGGATCCTTATTGAGTACGCAATTAAAATAATAAAAACTTGAAAAACATGCCGGGCCGTCGTACTCGATGTTCCCTCGCCCCACGGTCGGCGGCCTCTCAATGCACAAATACATAAAAATGCATCCTCTTAATGGGTGCGATCATACCACCACAAATGCACCGGATCCCATCACATTTCCGAAGTTATACGTGCTTGGGCAAGAGTAGTACTGGGATGGGTGACCCCCTGGCAAGTCCTCATGTTGCACCCCTCTTTTTTTCTTTTTTTTCGTTCCTATCTTCTTCTTCACTCGTTTTCGTCTCATCTTTTTTCCTTTTTTTCGTTCCTATCTTCTTCTTCACTCGTTTTTATCTATTTCGCTTGGATATCATCGCATCAATGTCCGTGCGGATCCCACGCACCTCACCTCCCAGCACTAATGTGCCGGATCCAATGAAAACTCCGAATCCCATCATAAATACCTAGATAAATGAAAACGGAAATCTAATTGCTAATTACACCGAATTTCCGGATGAAACGGATTTGTAATCGTATCCTTATTGAGTACGCAATTAAAATAATAAAAATTTGAAAAACGTGCCCTGCCGTCGTACTCGACGTTCCCTCGCCCCGCGGTCGGTGGCCTCTCAATGCTCAAATACATAAGAACGCATCCTCTTAACGGGTGCGATCATACCACCACTAATGCACCGGATCCCATCAGAACTCCGAACTTAAGCATGCTTGGGCGAGAGTAGTACTAGGATGGGTGACCCCCTGGGAAGTCCTCGTGTTGCACCCCTCTTTTTTACTTTTTTTCGTTCATATCTTCTTCTCCACTCGTTTTCGTCTAATCTTATTGCATTTTTTCGTTCCTATCTTCTTCTTCACTCATTTTTGTCTCTTTCGCGTGCATATCATCGCATCAACGTCCGTGCGGTTCCCACGCGCCTCCTCTCCCAGCACTAATGCACCGGATCCAATGAAAATTCTAAATCCCATTATAAATCCCCAGATAAATGAAAACGGAAATCAAATTGCTAATTACACCGAATTTCCAGATCAAACGGATTCGTAATCGGATCCTTATTGAGTACGTAATTAAAATAATAAAAACTTGAAAAACATGCCCGGCCGTCGTACTAGGTGTTCCCTCGCCCCGCAGTCGGCGGCCTTTCAATGCTCAAATACATAAGAACGCATCCTCTTAACAGGTGCGATCATACCAGCACTAATGCACCGGATCCCACCAGAACTCCAAAGTTAAGCGTGCTTCGCTGAGAGTAGTACTAGGATGGGTGACCCCCTGGGAAGTCCTCGTGTTGCAACCCTCTTTTTTTCCTTTTTTTGTTCCTATCTTCTTCTTCACACCTTTTCGCTCATCTTTTTGCCGTTTTTCGTTCCTATCTTCTTCTTCACTAATTTTTGTCTCTTTCTCATGCATATCGTCGCATCAACGTCTGTGCGGTTCCCACGCGCCTCCTCTCCCAGCAGTATTTCACCGGAACCAATTAAAACTCCGAATCCCATCATAAATCCCTAGATAAATGAAAACGGAAATCTAATTGCTAATTACACCGAATTTCCGGATGAAACGGATTTGTAATTTGATCCTTATTGAGTACGCAATTAAAATAATAAAACTTTTAAAACGTGCCCGGCCGTCATACTCGACGTTCCCTCTCCCCGTGGTCGGCGGCCTCTCAATGCTCAAATACATAAGAACGCATCCTCTTAACGGGTGCGATCATACCAGCACTAATGCACCGGATCCCATCAGAACTTTGAAGTTAAGCGTGCTTGGGCGAGAGTAGTACTAGGATGGGTGACCCCCTAGGAAGTCCTTGTGTTGCACCCCTCTTTTTTTTCCTTTTTTTCGTTCCTATCTTCTTCTTCACACGTTTTCGTCTCATTGTTTTGCCTTTTTTCGTTCCTATCTTCTTCTTCACTCGTTTTCATCTCTTTCACGGGCATATCGTCGCATCCATGTCCGTACGGTTCCCACGCGCCTCCTCTCCCAACATTAATGCACCGGATCCAATGAAAACTCCGAATCCCATCATAAATCCCTAGATAAATGAAAACGGAAATCAAATTGCTAATTACACCAAATTTCCGGATCAAACGGATTCGTAATCGGATCCTTATTGAGTACGCAATTAAAATAATAAAAACTTAAAAAACGTGCCCGGCCGTCGTACTCGACGTTCCCTCGCCCCGCGGTCGGCGGCCTCTCAATGCTCAATACATAAGAACGCATCCTCATAACGGGTCTGATCATACCAAAACTAATGCACCGGATCCCATCAGAACTCTGAAGTTAAGCGTGCTTGGGCGAGAGTAGTACTAGGATGGGTGACCCTCTGGGAAGTCCTCGTGTTGCAACACAATTTTTTCCTTTTTTTTGTTCTTATCTTCTTCTTCACTCGTATTCGCTCATATTTTCGCCTTTTTTGGTTCCTATCTTCTTGTTCACTCATTTTCGTCTCTTTCGTGTGCATATCGTCGCATCAACGTCCGTGCAATTCCCACGCGCCTCCTCTCCCTGCACTAATTCTTCGGATCCAATGAAAACTCCGAATCCCATCATAAATCCCTAGATAAAAGAAAACGGAAATCTAATTGCTAATTACAGCGAATTTGTGGATCAAATGGATCCATAATCGGATCCTTATTGAGTACGCAATTAAAATAATAAAAACTTGAAAAACATGCCCGGCCGTCGCACTCGACGTTCCCTCGCCCCGCGGTCGGCGGCCTTTCAAAGCTCAAATACATAAGAACGCAATCTCCTAACGTGTGCGATCATACCAGCACTAATGCACCGGATCCCATCAGAACTCCGAAGATAAGCGTGCTTGGGCTAGAGTAGTACTAGGATGGGTGACCCCCTGGGAAGTCCTCATGTTGCACTCCTATTTTTTCCTTTTTTTAGTTCCTATCTTCTTCTTCACTCGTTTTCGTCTCATCTTTTTGCCTTTTATTGTTCCTATCTTCTTCTTCACTCGTTTTTGTCTATTTCGCGTGCATGTCGTCGCATCAATGTCCGTGCGGTTCCCATGCGCCTCCTCTCACAGCACAAATGCGCCGGATCCAATGAAAACACCGAATCCCATCATAAATCCCTAAATAAATGAAAACGGAAATCAAATTGCTAATTACACCGAATTTCCGGATCAAACGGATTCGTAATCAGGTCCTTATTGAGTATGCAATTAAAATAAAAAAAAAACTTGAAAAACATACCCGGCCTTCGTATTCGATGTTCCCTCGCCTCGCTGTCGGCGGCCTCTCAATGCTCAAATACAAAAGAACGCATCCTCTTAACGGGTGCGATCATACCCGTACTAATGCACCTGATCCCATCATAACTCTGAAGTTAAGCGTGCTTGGGCGAGAGTAGTACTAGGATGGGTGACTCCCTGGAAATTCCTCATGTTGCACCCCTCATTTTTACTTTTTTCATTCCTATCTTCTTCTTCACTCGTTTTCGTCTCGTATTTTTTCTATTTTTCGTTCCTATCTTCTTCTTCACTCGTTTTCGTCTCATCTTTTTGACTTTTTTCATTCTAATCTTCTTCTTCACTCATTTTCGTCTCTTTCGCGTGCATATCGTCGCATCAACATCCGTGCGGTTCCCACGCGCCTCCTCTCCCAGCACTAATGCGCCGGATCCAATGAAAACTCCAATCCCATCATAAATCCCTAGATAAATGAAAATAGAAATCTAATTGCTAATTACACCGAATTTCCGGATCAAACGGATTCGTAATGGATCCTTATTGAGTACGCAATTAAAATAATAAAAACATGAAAAAGTGCCCGGCCGTCGTACTCAACGTTTTCTCGCCCCGCGGTCGGCGTCCTCTCAATGCTCAAATACATAAGAACACATCCCATTAACGGGTCCGATCATACCAGCACTAATGCACCGTATCCAATCAGAACTCCGAAGTTAAGCGTGCTTGGGTGAGAGTAGTACTAGGATGGGTGACTTCCAGGGAAGTCCTCATGTTGCACCCCTCTTTTTTAATTTTTTTCGTTCCTAGCTTTTTCTTCACTCGTTTTCGTCTCATGTTTTTTCATTTTTTCGTTCCAATCTTATCTTCACTCGTTTTCGTCTCTTTCGCATGCATATCATCCCATCAACGTCCGTGCGGTTCCCACGCGCCTCCTCTCCCAGCACTAATGCGCCGGATCCAATGAAAACTACGAATCCCATCATAAATCCCTAGATAAATGAAAACGGAAATGTAATTGCTAATTACACCCAATTTCCGGATCAAACGGATTCGTAATGGATCCTTATTGAGTACGCAATTAAAATAATAAAAACTTGAAAAACAAGCCCGCCCGTCATAATCGACGTTCCCTCGCCCCGAGGTCGGCGTCCTATCAATGCTCAAATACATAAGAACGCATCCTCTTAACGGGTGTGATCATACCGGCACTAATGCACCGGATCCCATTAGAATTCCGAAGTTAAGCGTGCTTGGGCGAGAAGTGAAATTAAAATACTTGACCACCAAAACCAATACTAGCAAGAGGACTAGGTCCATCGTAGTATAGCTATAGCGAATCAAGGTCGATCCTACAGGGAACCAATTGTGGGTCCTTTATATACAAACAATTAATCATTCATGTCAAGGACACAAAGGCGGTCTACGACCAACAAAAGACAAGAAAAGTAAAGGACACGACTCGATACAACACATAAACAACGTAATTAACCTCCCCAATTATTAAGTTATCGTTTGGATCTAGAGATTCTATATAATTAAGCGATACTCGACAACTATTAACCCGATTCATATTTCTTTTATATTGGCTACGGGAGTCATCCCCTAAACTAGATCTAGCTCCGGGTAGGCCATCCAGATCACTATGCTACATCACGTGACTTCGCTTTTTCGGCCTCCATCTCATATGACTCGCACGCTTACAAAACTAAGGATGTCGATATTAACCGTATTCCTCACCTAGGCAACATTCCTTTGTTCAAGCGTACTTCCTAGACGATCGCATCAGTCTCTGTCCCATTAACACTAACTTTTTAGGTATCATGTTAATCTACGATTTACGTATAACTAGGTGCATGCAATTCCCGAATACAGAACAGATCTAGATCTCGCTGAAAGTCCCGGAAGATCAATTCATGAGCCAACCTAGGAGCCTTATATTGGTATTTCCTAATCATACGCTAATTAAAACAGACGAGCAACGTAGCCATAGCCATACCTAGTAAGATAGGAAATTCTAGGTGGACAATCACACCATAATGACGTGGCTAGATTGACGCGGCGAAAACCTAAATCTTTGCGTTTCTACATACGTAACGGACAAAATAGAGATTCATAAAGAAATTATATAGATCTACTAAAAACACGGTTTTCGATCATACCAAAGTCATCTATAGGTCACCGGATAACAGATCTAGGCGTGTGGATCCTTATAGACAAGGAATCCCCACTTCCTCATATCGTATCCTTAGATCTACATCGTTCGGTGAAGAACGAACAACCTCAAACAATAAGCAATAATTGAGGGCTTAATTACAAAGAACTAAGAACAAATAAATACAAGAACTTACATTGTTGAAGAACTTGCATAAAAACTGCTCTAAGAAAAACTGAAGATTTAATTATGAATTGTGTGTATGTATTGAGGTGTAAAAGGCGTGTATTGTATGCCTTTATTTATAGGGGTTCAAGCTAATTAAGAGATATACATCAAAATATCAAAACAAATAAGAGATAACTCTCGGCCGATCTCCAAAAAATGTCATGCGCCCCCCTAGAATGCGTGTCCTCAAAGTTGGCGCCATCCTTGGATTGGTTTGCCGGCTTTTGTCATTCTTTACTCCTATTCTCGTGCTTATCCGATATTTATCTTTAATGCATCTTGGATTTATCTTGAGATTTAATTCATCCACTTGTATTTATCCTCCATAATTATCCAAATCTGCAAAATAGATATTTATCCCAAATAAATCATATTTAAATAAAACGGACAAATATAATAAATACGGATAAATACCGATTTATAAATAAAAACAGATAAATACCAATAAAAAAATGGATAAATACCAAATTATATTTTATAAATCACAAAACATTAAATAATACATATAATCATGCGATTTATCACAAAATATATATTATTAGTCTCGATTTAAGGTCAACGTTGATGACTTTTACGAGTACAATTTGACCGTCATCAGTGACCCCCTGGGAAGTCCTCGTGTTGCACCCCTATTTTTTCCTTTTTTTCGTTCCTATCTTCTTCTTCACTCATTTTTGTCTCTTTCGCGTGCATATCATCGCATCAACGTCCGTGCTGTTCCCACGCGCCTTCTTTCCCATGACTAATGAGCCGGATCCAATGAAAACTCCGAATCCCATCATAAATCCCTAGATAAATGAAAACGGAAATCTAATTACTAAATACACCGAATTTCCGGATCAAACAGATTCGTTATCGGATCCTTATTGAGTACGCAATTAAAATAATAAAAACTTGAAAAACGTGCCAGGCCGTCGTACTCGATGTTCCCTCGCCCCGCGGTCGGCGGCCTCTCAATGCACAAATACATAAGTATGCATCCTCTTAACGGGTGCGATCATACAAGCACAAATGCACCGGATCCCATCAGATTTCCGAAGTTAAGCGTGCTTGGGCGAGAGTAGTACTAGGATGGGTGACGCCCTGGGAAGTCCTCATGTTGCTCCCCTTTTTTTTTCTTTTTTTCGTTCCTATCTTCTTCTTCACTCGTTTTCGTCTCATCTTTTTTCCTTTTTTCATTCTTATCTTCTTCTTCACTCTTTTTCGTCTATTTCGCGTGCATATCGTTGCATCAACGTCTGTGCGGATCCCACGCACCTCACCTCCCAGCACTAATGCGCCAGATCCATTGAAAACTCCGAATCCCATCATACCCTAGATAAATGAAAACGGAAATCTAATTGCCAATTACACGGAATTTCCAGATCAAACGGATTCGTAATTGGATCCTAATTGAGTACAAAATTAAAATAATAAAAACTTGAAAAACATGCCCGGCCGTCGTACTCGACGTTCCCTCGCCCCGCGGTCGGTGGCCTATCAATTCTCAAATACATAAGAATGCATCCTCTTAACGTGTGCGATCATACTAGCACTAATGCGCCGGATCCCATCAGAACTCTGAAGTTAAGCGTGTTTGTGCGAGAGTAGTACTAGGAAGTCCTCGTGTTGCACCCATCTTTTTTCCATTTTTTCGTTCTTATCTTCTTCTTCACTCGTTTTCGTCTCAACTTTTTGCCTTTTTTCATTTCTATCTTCTTCTTCACTCGTTTTCATCTCATCTTTTTGCCTTTTTTCGTTCCCATCTTCTTCTTCACTCGTTTTCGTCTCTTTCGCGTGCATATCGTCGCATCAACGTCCGTGCGGTTCCCACGCGCCTCCTCTCCCCGCACTAATGCGCCGGATCCATTGAAAACTCCAAATCCCATCAGAAATCCCTAGATAAATGAAAACGGAAATCAAATTGCTAATTACACCGAATTTCCGGATCAAACGGATTCGTAATCGGTTCCTTATTGAGTACGCAGTTAAAATAATAAAACCTTGAAAAACTTGCCCGGCCTTCGTACTCGACGATCCCTCGCCCCATGGTCGGCGGCCTTTCAATGCTCAAATACATAAGAACGCATCCTCTTAACGGGTGCGATCATACCAGCACTAATGCACCGGATCCCATCAGAACTCCGAAGTTAAGCATGCTTCGGCGAGAGATGTACTAGGTTGGGTGACCCCCTGGGAAGTCCACGTGTTGCAACCCAGTTTTTTCCTTTTTTTGTTCCTATCTACTTCTTCACTCGATTTTGCTCATCTTTTTGCCTTTTTTTCGTTCCTATCTTCTTCTTCACTCATTTTCGTCTCTTTCGCGTGCATATCGTCGCATCAACGTCCGTGCGTTCCCACCCGCCTCCTCTCCCAACACTAATGCGCCGGATCCAATGAAACTACGAATCCCGTCATAAATCCCAAGATAAATGAAAGCGGAAATCTAATTTCTAATTACACCGAATTTCTAGATCAAACGGATTCGTAATCGGATCCTTATTGAGTACGCAATTAAAATAATAAAAACTTGAAAAATGTGCCCGACCGTCGTACAAGACGTTCCCTCGCCCCGCGGTCGGCGGGCTCTTAATGCTCTAATACATAAGAACGCATCCTCTTAACGGGTGCGATCATACCAGCACTAATGCACCGGATCCCATTAGAACTCCGAAGTTAAGCGTGGTTGGGCGAGAGTAGTACTATGATGGGTGACCCCCTGGGAAGTCCTATTGTTGCACCCTTTTTTTTCCTTTTTTTGTTCCTATCTTCTTCTTCTCTCGTTTTCGTCTCTTTCGCGTGCATATCATCGCATCAACATCCGTGCGGTTCCCACGCGCCTCCTCTCCTAGCACTAATGCGCCGGATCCAATGAAAACTCCGAATCCCATCATAAATCCCTAGATAAATGAAAACGGAAATCTAATTAATAATTACACCAAATTTCCGGATCAAACGGATTCGTAATCGGATCCTTATTGAGTACGCAATTAAAATAATAAAAACTTGAAAAACTTGCCCGGCCGTCGTACTCGACGTTCCCGAGCCCCACGGTCGGCGGCCTCTCAATGGTCAAATACATAAGCACGCATCCTCTTAACGGGTGCGATCATACCAGCACTAATGCACCGGAACCCATCAGAACTATGATGTTAAGCATGCTTGGGTGAGTGTAGTACTAAGATGGTTGACCCTCCGGGAAGTCCTCGTGTTGCACCCCTCTTTTTTCCTTTTTTTCGTTCCTATCTTCTTCTTCATTCGTTTTCATCTAATCTTTTTTCCTTTTTTCATTCCTATCTTCTTCTTGACTCGTTTTCGTCTCTTTTGCATGCATATCTTTGCATCAATGTCCATGCGGTTCCCACGCGCCTCCTCTCCCATGACTAATGCGCCGGATCCATTGAAAACTCCGAATCCCATCATAAATCCCTAGATAAATGAAAACGGAAATCTAATTAATAATTACACCGAATTTCCGGATCAAACGGATTCGTAATCGGATCCTTATTGAGTACGCAATTAAAATAATAAAAACTTGAAAAACCTACCCGGCCGTCGTACTCGACGTTCCCGAGCCCCGTTGTCGGTGGCCTCTCAATGCTCAAATACATAAGAACGCATCATCTTAACGGGTCCGATCATACCAGCACTAATGCACCAGAACCCATCAGAACTCTGATGTTAAGCGTGCTTGGGCGAGAGTAGTACTCGGATGGTTGACCCCCTGGGAAGTCCTCGTGTTGCACCCCTCTTTTTTCCTTTTTTTCGTTCCTATCTTCTTCTTCACTCGTTTTCATCTCATCTTTTTGCCTTTTTTCGTTCCTATCTTCTTCTTGACTCGTTTTTGTCTCATTCGCGTGTATATCTTCGCATCAACGTCCGTGCGGTTCCCACGCCCCTCCTCTCCCATGACTAATGCGCCGGATCCAATGAAACTCCAAATCCCATCATAAATCCCTAGATAAATGAAAACGGAAATCTAATTGCTAATTACACCGAATTTCCGGATCAAACGGATTCGTAATGGATCCTTATTGAGTACGCAATTAAAATAATAAAAACTTAAAAAAACGTGCCCAGCCGTCGTACTCGACGTTCCCTTTCCCCGCGGTCGGCGGCCTCTCAATGCTCAAATACATAAGAACGCATCCTCTTAATGGGTGCGATCATACCAGCACTAATGCACCGGATCCCATCAGAACTTCGAAGTTATGCGTGCTTGGGCGAGAGTAGTACTAGGATGGGTGACCCCCTGGGAACTCCTCGTGTTGCACCCCTCTTTTTTTTTTTCCTTTTTTCGTTCCTATCTTCTTCTTCACTCATTTTCATCTCATCTTTTTTCCTTTTTGTTGTTCCTATCTTCCTCTTCACTTGTTTTCGTCTCTTTCACGTGCAAATCGTCGCATCAACGTCCGTGCGGTTCCCACGCGCCTGCTCTCCCAGAACTAGTGCGCCGGATCCATTGAAATCTCCGAATCCCATCATAAATCCCTAGATAAATGAAAACGGAAATCAAATTGCTAATTACACCGAATTTCCAGATCAAACGTATTGGTAATCGGATCCTTATTGAGTACGCAATTAAAATAGTAAAAACTAGAAAATTGTGCCCGGCCGTCGTACTCGACGTTCCCTCGACCAGCGGTCGGCGGCCTCTCAATGCTCAAATACATAAGAACGCATCCTCTTAACGGGTGCGATCATACCAACACTAATGCACTGGATCCCATCAGAACTTTGATGTTAAGCGTGCGTGGGCGAGAGTAGTACTAGGATAGGTGACCTCCTGGGAAGTCCTAATGTTGCACCCCTCTTTTTTCCTTTTTTCGTTCCTATCTTCTTCTTCACTCGTTTCGTCTCATCTTTTTGCCTTTTTTCGTTCTTATCTTCTTCTTGACTCATTTTCGTCTCTTTCGCGTGCATATCGTCGCTTCAACGTCAGTGCGGTTCCCACGCGCCTCCTCTCCCATGACTAATACGCCGGATCCAATGAAAACTCCGATTCCCATCATAAATCCCTGGATAAATGAAAACGGAAATCTAATTGCAAATTACACCGAATTTCTAGATGAAACGGATTGGTAATCGGATCCTTATTGAGTACGCAATTAAAATAATAAAAACATGAAAAACATGCCCGGCCGTCGTACTCGACGTTTCCTCGCCCCGCGGTCGGTGGCCTCTCAGTGCTCAAATACATAAGAACGCATCCTCTTAACGTGTGCGTTCATACCAGCATTAATGCACCGGATGCCATCAGAACTCTGAAGTTAAGCGTGCTTTGGCGAGCGTAGTACTAGGATGAGCACTATATGCATGTTGCAATAGTACTCAAGACATGTGAAGAATTAGGAATAATTCTTTCGTTAAAGAAGACACGGCTCTTCAAGACAAAGATTAATTTTCTTGGATTAGAAATTGATCAAGGTCAACATCGACCACAAAATCATATTCTAGAACATATTCATAAATTTCTAGATAAGATTGAAAATAATAAACAATTACAGAGATTTTTAGGAATTTTGACTTATATAGAAAGTTATATCCCTAAACTTGTTGAAATTCGGAAAGCTTTACAGGTTAAATTCAAAGACAATGTACTTTGGGATTGGACAGAGGTTGACACAACCTATGTAAGAAAGGTTAAAAAGAATTGTGGAAATATTACATTACTTGTAACATGTTACTTACTTGTAACATGACATATTAATTGTAGTGTATAAACAATTAATATGTCATAAAGTAACTCTATTTTGTCTTATTATGCTCTAGCCGACTCTAGCACTTAATACTAGCCGACTCTAGCATTTAATAGCATTCATTACAATACTCATGCTTGTATCTATTTATACTCATACTTTTATCATGAATAAAATAAGTTGAGTTTACTCTAGTATTATTGCATTCTCAAACTCTCTTCATGGTATCGGAGGCATAATCTGTCTAATCCGCTGCAAAATCTCCCTCCTTTTTTTCTCAAAAATGTCTTCATTATCTGACGCCTCTTCATCCTCAGTAGAGTCTCAGCAGCCTCAGTAGGTTGCGGTCACTGAAAACTATTCTTTTACAAATCACAGACTTGATGGCAACAACTACCTGCTGTGGTCAAGATCTATGAAAATGTATATCTCGTGCCAGAGCAAGATGGGATACTTGTCTGGCTCCAAACCTGCCCCTACTGAAACTGACCCCAAGTTTGAAGCATGGGATACAGAAAATAACCAAGTCATTACCATCCTCACGAGGTCAATGACAAAAGAGATCAGTGAGAACTTCATGATGTATGACACTGCTAAGGATATCTGGGATAATGCCAGAGACCTTTACTCAAAAAAGGACAATACATCTAAGGTCTATGAACTTGAAGCCCAAATCCAAAATTGCGGACAAGGAGACACATGCTCAGTAACTCGGTACTACAACCAACTATCTAAGGCATGGCAACACATAGATAAGTTGGAAACTCACCTATGGAAGGATGTAGAGGATGCTACCTTATACAAGGATATCATTGAAAAGAAGAGGGTATTCAAGTTCCTTACAGGACGAAACTCATCCCTTGATGTTTTTAGAGGTAGAGTTCTTGCTACCAAACCTCTTCCCAACCTCAAATCTGTGTTTGCTAAAGTCAAACATGAGGAAAGCAGGAGAAAAGTAATGTTGCAAAGCAACCCTGCTGATCGCTCTACTGATAGCTCAGCAATGTTGGTGGTCAGGAAGCTTACTGAGGTTATTGAGACTTATAGGAAACCTACTGAGAAGACAGTAAATTTGTTCTGTGACCACTGCAAACGCACAAATCAAACCAAGGACACTTGCTGGAAACTGCATGGTAAGCCTAATACTTTTAAACCCTCCAAACCAACCAGGGAAAGTTAGGGCAGGCATGTCAGTGAAGAAGGGAACAAAGATACCACATTGGATGCTCAGTTTGTTGCCTTTAAAGCCTTCATTGCTCAACAAAAGGAAAGTAGTTCTACCACTAACATAGCTACTCATGGTAAAACAGGTATATTCCACTCGCCTCTCAGTAATGATATTGTTGATTCTGGGGCTTCATCCCATATGACTGGTAACAAGAGTCTCATATCTCATTTTAAGCCCTGTCATTAGACCCACGATATTAGGATTGCTGATGGATCTATTTCATGTGCACAAGGTTTTGGAAATGTTAAAATTACTGATAAGATCTATCTTCAAGATGTCCTATTTGTTCCAAACTTAGACTGTAACCTTATATCTATCAGTAGACTCACTGAAGACCTAAATTGGACAGTCTTGTTTAATAACACTAAGTGTATATTCCTGGATCTTTCTTCACAGGAAGTGATTGGGAGAGCTAAAGCCTGATCAGGACTGTTTATGGTCAACCCTGCTGAAGACAGAAGATTGAAGACTTAAACTGCCTCAGCAGCCTACAGCCAAACCATAGACAATATCATGTTATGGCATTATAGACTAGGTCATCCAAGTTTTGGTTATTTAAAGTCTCTATTTCCTGAATTGTTTAAAGGATGTAACCTCAGTAATCTTCAATGTGATATCTGTCAGTTTGCCAAACTTACTAAATTTGTGTATACTAAAATACCTTATTTACCTTCCACACCTTTCACATTGATTCATAGTGATGTATGGGGACCCTCCAGAGTTAAAAGTATAACAGGGAAGAGGTTTTTTGTCACCTTCATAGATGACCACACTAGAATCACATGGCTGTTTCTGATGAAAGACAAATCCGAAGTTGGAACCATCTTACAAGAATTCTATAACATGGTATCCACTCAATTTGACACTAAGATTAAAATCTTAAAAATAGATAATGCCCTGGAATACTATGAGTCCAACCTCAGCACCTTCCCCGAATGATAAGGGAATTGTTCACATCAGTAGCTGTGTAGAGACACCTCAGCAGAATGGGGTTGCTGAGAGGAAAAATAGGCATATACTGGAGATGGCTAGATCCATCATGTTCACCGCACATGTGCCAAAATACATGTGGGGTGAAGCTATATTAACAGCCATATATCTGATCAACAGATTACCCAGTAGAGTGTTAGGTTTCAAGACTCCCATCCAAACCCTACTGACAACTCATTCGTGCCCTCATCTCATTGCTGACTTGCCTCCAAAGATCTTTGGATGTACTGTGTTTGTCTATATTCATGCCCAACACAAAAGCAAACTTGATCCCAAAGCTCATAAGTGCATCTTCCTAGGCTATGCCAAAGATAGAAAGGGTTACAAGTGTTATTCTCCCACTGACAAAAGATTTTACAATTCTATGGATGTAAAATTCTTTGAAAAAACCACATACTATAGCAAAACTACTGAGACAATCACAGATGGAAACCTTATTGAAATTGAGCTCAATCCAATCCCTCAACCAATTCCTCAGCAGACTCCTGACCCTCGGCGGCCCTGCGAGCCCTAGTATCCTGCGAACCTCGGCGGCCCTACCGAGCCCTAGCATCCTGCGAACCTCGGCGGCCCTGCGAGCCTACGAACCTCGGCATCCTGCGAACCCACCGAACCTCGGCGCCTTTTGAGCCTACGACCCCGCTCATTCCACGATATTGATGACGGACCCATTGCTTGTCCGAAAGGGAAAGAGATCATGCACTAATCACTCTATTCATACTTATGTGTCTTATGATCACTTGTCAACTTCTTTTGCTATGTTTACACGGGACTTGGATTCTCACTCCATTCCTAAGAATATACGAAAGCTCTTCAACATGACAGGTGGAAGGCTATTGTCAAAACTGAAATGACTGCACTCATTGACAACCATACTTGGGATCTCACCACTCTCCCACAAGGAAAGAAGACATTCAGCTGTAAATGGCTATTCACCATCAAGTACAATGTTGATGGTACTATTGACATGTATAAAGCTAGACTGGTTGCAAGGGGCTTCACTCAAACTTATGGACTTGACTACAAGGAGACATTTGCACCTGTGGCAAAGCTCAACACAGTCAGGGTACTGATCTCCCTTGCTGTCCAACTTGACTGGCCACTCCACCAATTGGACATCAAGAATGCCTTCCTAAATGGTGACCTCACTGAGGAAGTATATATGATTGTACCTCATGGTTTTACCAACACTCTCACTAAATGGAAGGTTTGTAAACTGAGAAAATCTCTATATGGCCTGAAGCAGTCCCCAAGAGCATGGTTTGGCAAACTTACTACTGTGGTTAAAGCTGCTGGATATCATCAGTGCAACTCAGATCACACGATGTTTATTAAAACAACCAATAAGGGAAGATCCATCCTTATTGTCTACGTGGATGATATCATCCTTACTGGTGATGACCCTGCTGAGATCCAACACTTGAAGACCCTACTGGCAGTGGTATTTCAAGTTAAAGATTTGAGCTACCTCAAGTACTTCCTTGGCATGGAAATAGCAAGAAACAATCAGGGTATCTCAGTCTCACAGAGGAAGTATGTGCTGGACCTGCTGAAGGAAACTGGCATGCTAGGGTGCAAACCAGCTATCTCTCCAGTAGACCCCAGTAATCCACTAGTGCATGGTAGTATTGCTGTAAGAAAGGAACAATATTAGAGGATTGTAGGGAAACTCATTTATCTCTCTCATACAAGACCTGATACTGCATATGGAGTTAATCTTGTCAGTCAGTTCATGCATTGCCCTACTGAGCACCATTGGATGCTGTCTACAGAATACTAAGATACTTGAAGTCCACTCCTGGCCAAGGCTTGCACTTCACTAAGTCTACTGAAAGATCAGTGAAGGTCTATACTGATGCTGACCGGGCTGCACTACTAGAAACTAGTCATTTAATGAGGAGATTTTTATGAGGAGCTGAAATTTCGTCATTAAATGATACTTATAATGAGGAGATGTAAATTGTATTTTTGATTGATGACCAAATCAAAATTCTCCTCATTAGTCATCCTATTTCTCCTCATAAAAAATACATAAATTAAAATCTCCTCATTATTAATATTTTATTTTTTTATTTTTGTTTTTTTACCCTAAAAATATGGCCCACGAGTTAATCACCTATTCTTTGCTGATGACTCTTTGTTAATGACAAATGCTAATGCCGACTGTGCCTCTCATTTAACCACTATACTCTCTAAATACGAAATGGTGTCGGGCCAGTCTATTAACTTAGAGAAATCGGCGGTTTTCTTTAGTCGTAACACTTCCAATCAGGTTAAAAGTGAAGTACTGGGTTTTCTTAATGGGTTATCGGTTGTTAGTCACTCTAAATATCTGGGGCTTCCTCTAGTTGTTGGAAGGTCAAAAAACCAAATCTTTACATATGTGGTAGACAGATGCAAGGCAAAGTTAGAAAGTTGGAAATTTAAATCTCTAAGTCTAGGTGGTAAGGCTATTCTTCTCTCCTCATCTTTGTTTGCTATTCCTAATTTAGTTATGTCGGTGGCAAAGCTACCTAAAGGCATTATTAAGAAAATTCACTCGTTAATGGCAAATTTTTGGTGGGGCAACTCTAACCAAAGTTTTTCGGGCTATCACTGGATTAAGTGGGAGTCTCTGTGCATGCCAAAGGGTAGGGGTGGGCTCGGGTTTAAAAACTTGGAGATAGCAAATATGGTGGCTTTAGCGAAGACACTTTGGAGAATTCACTGTAATCCTCACCTTTTGGTATCTAAAGTTCTAAAGGGCAAGTACTTCCATAAGTCCTCTATTTTTGATTGCAAAGTCTCGACCACCTCCTCTTTTGTCTGGAAGAGCTTAATGTCGGCGCAGGACTTTTTGAAAAAGGGTACGTGTTATATTGTTGGAAATGGAAAATCTATTAACGTTTGGAATGACCCATGGATCCCAAATAATTATAGATGCTTGCCCATAACTCCAATGGAAACTAATTCTAATAATTTAAGAGTGAGTGATTTTTTGAGTAATAATACTTGGAACCGGGACAAGCTACTACAATTTTTTTGGCCGGTGGATGTGAACCAAATAACTAATATTCCGGTAAGTATAAAAGATGTGCCGGATAGACGAATTTGCTTGTTTACAACTAACGGGGAGTTTGTCTCTAAAGCTTCCTATGACTTTTGCCTTCAAAATAGAGTTAGCCTACAGAATAGTTCTACTACTTTGCATTCTAATCGTCTTAATGATAAATTTTGGAAGAGAATTTGGGCCCTACAATTGCCTATGAAAGTTAAAATGTTTATTTGGAAGTTGATGAGAAGAGTAGTACCAACTTCGGAGGTGCTACATAGGAGATTTGGTTTTAATGTTTCTCTTTGCAATTTCTGTGGACTTGAAACCGAGTCGAGTGAGCACATATTTTTAAAGTGTCCTTTTGCGCAAAATGTTTGGAAACTTGTTGGCTTATCGTGGTATTCATTCAGGGCTCCTAACGCTTCATTAGTACATTGGTGGGATGATATTTCGAAGGAAAAGCCTACAAATACACTCACTGACAGAATAACTTTGTCGTGTTATGTTTTATGGTATATCTGGAAGGCTCGCTGTAATTGGGTTTTTAATAGTTTGTGCTGGACTTTCGAGGAAACTGCAAAATTTGCCAGGGAGGCTTGGTCTGATTATATGCAGGTACATAATGAGGAGAGGGCTTCTACTAATCACGTTTTTTCTTCCTCTCCTGTCTTGCAGCGCGAGGTTCCCCGTTTCGAGGGGGTACGTGCCTACGTCGATGCAGCCTGGAAACCGGACTCTGGTCTTGCTGGATATGGTGCAGTTCTTCTCCAGGATGGTGATGCAGTTTTGGAGGCTTGGGCTTCTCCACGGTCGCATTGCAGCTCGGCCTTAATTGCGGAAGCTCAAGCCTTAAGATGGTGCCTTAGTAGATGCCTAGCTATGGGCCTTAAACAGTTAGTATGTTATTCGGATTGTCTTGTATTGGTTAGTCATTGTAATAGTTCAAACCCCCCCCCCATATCCATTTCTGTTATTCTTGATGATATCAGGTCGTTATCTAGTAGGTTTGAATTTTGTCAGGTCTTGCACACTTTGGACGAGAAGGTAACAAGATGGCTCACAATCTTGCGGCTTTCTCGTTCCGTTCGGATTTTGGGGTTTTTTGGCACAACTCTGTCCCGGTCTGGCTTTGTAATGTTTAACTTGTATTTTTATTCGTATTAATATAAGCTTTCGTTCTTCGTGGAAAAAAGAAAAATCGGGTGGGGGGGTGGTGGGGGGGGGAATCATTACCCCCAAACAAACAGATTCACAAATCCTCCCGATCCTAAACCCTAAATCATCCAATCTTCATAAATCCACCCCAACTTCACAAATCTGCCAGATCTTCACAAGAGGAGGCGATCTAAGATGTGACAATCACGATCTTTAGTGAGTAAATTCCTTCAGCTAGTAGGGCTTCCATTCTCATTTCATCTTCACGCTTTCTTGCCACAACCGCCGCTTCAGTCTCCGACACCATCTACTCGTTGTTTTCTATGTAATCGCAGATTTCTTTCAATCGAAAAAGAAACAATGGCATAAGAAGTTACGAGTTCTGAGCAGATTTTATCAAGGTATGATTTAGGTCTAAATCTTTCAGTTGTTCTTGTCGGATGATGAATATTATACTTTTGTAGTAATCTTTTTTATGGATTATTTAATTAAAATTGATGGATATAATCATTTTGGTGGTTTGTTTTTGCTTGAATTGTCATTAATTTTGTAATTTGAGCAAAAAATTATTTAATTTTCTTATGCATAATACGAGTTCTGTGTGGTGCTTGGGTTCGTGACTATGTGGAAAAGCCTAGCATTTTTTAGGTTCATTATAGATAGAACTATGTTGCCGAACTAAGTGTGTGTGTGAAGTGCTCTCCTCCTTCACCCTTTGCATATGTATCAGAGAGATAGTAAACAACAGTGTCTCTTACTCATTTCATACACCATTAAATGTTTAACTATTTGAATTTTATTTGTATCAATATGATGTCAAGGGATATTATGTAAGGGATACTGTGGTCTAGCTTTGACTGTAATGTAATGCCATTGTATTAGCTCTAACGCGTAGTTGTATTTTAAACCTCTTTAATGTACTTGATGATATTCAGAATGGAGCACCATCTGATGATGTGGAGAAACAAGAGCTTGAAGAAGTGTCAGATGAAGAGGAAACCAATTTCTTTGACGTGTATGAGTCTTTCTCTGAATCTATGAGTCTTGTATATGTTTTGTAGGCCTCTGAGAATCACATGGTTGTTGATTATAAAGACAGGCAAATTCCCCCTGGCCGTAAGTTCATGTTTGTCTTCAGACACTAAGAGAATGACCTCATGGATTTTCTACCACTATTTGGGTTCAACAATAAAATCATTTGTCCTTGTATTTCATGATAGGTTGCAATTAACTGAAATCATATGATTAAAATTTCCATGCTTTCTAAGCAAATGATTTGTTTTTGTCTTCAGATAAAAACGTAAATAGGCTCATCATTCTTCAAATCAAATGTTCTGCATCTTGATATGCCTTCTGCTATATATGCGTAAAGCACAACGAATTGTAGCTACTAGTTTGTAGTTAGGCTCTTAAATTTTGTATTATTTCTTTTATTTGTAGTGTTGTTGTTGTTTGATATGGTAGTAGCATTAAGGATGGTGTTTTATTATTTTTTTATGCATCTGTATTTTATTACATTTGTCATTTGCTTCAGCAGCAGGTCATGGAAACCAATGAAAAGAATAAGAAAAATGCCAAGTGGTTCACTTTTCCAATCCATTAATGATTCTCTGCTCCAGGTAATAAAGCTCTTGATGTCATTTATTTGTCTACAAGGGTTTTCTTGTTTGCTTTATTTTAACTTGCGGTCTATGCCTACGCTAAATCCTATGGTGATGGAATTATTGCAGAAAGCCATGCCAAACATAAGGAGACATCATCAGAAGATAAAAGTTGAAGTGTAGTGGAACAAAAGGGCTCTGATTCAAAGGGGCAGGAGTGTGCTTTTACAAGCGCGGTTCCTATGGAAACCGAGGAATGATGCAGTGGTTGTTTTGTTGGTAGGGCTGAAGCGATCATTGTTCCACCCACTGGTTCTTCTAGAAACCAGGTAGAATAAGATAAAAAGAAGATGATATTGTCCTTTTCTCTAGGGTGGGGGTGGGGATGGGGTGACAGTATATGTATGTCGGATTGAGAGGGTATATGTATGTCGATGCTTCACCAGATCTGCACCAGCACCGGAGCAGCAGCCTACCAGCTCTATTTTCTATGAAAAGAAAGAAATAAGATATTTTTGTTTTAGTGGTAATCATGCTCAATTACAACTTTGCTATTACGAAAATTTAAATTTTTTTGGACAAGCGTAATTTTAAGATAATTCTTTGTCTTGTAGGAAGCATGTTCAGCGTGTTGCAAGGGAGTGTATACATATTGTTTGGTTGCAAGGAAAAAATGCCGGTATGTGGTTGGAAGTTCATACTATGTAGCCTTAGATGTATTGCAGATGAATTTATGGCAAGGAGATAGATGATGTTGTGGTCATTTTATACATTCTTGTAAGTGGACCCCCACCTTTTGTGCTGGTATGTAAGAGTGTTTATGCTCTAATTAATTAACACTTTTCTAGTAAATAACTCATAATTTTAGTAAATGCTTAGCATAATACAAATTACAATTCATTGTCGGTTAGTTGTTAACAGAGTCATATGATGCTTTTTTGGTCTTTTGTGCTGTAGGTGCTCTGTTTTTTATGTTGGTGCTTTTTTTTCTCTCTTGGTCTGAAATCACACTCCACCATCCATTGAAATTGTGTTTTTATGATCTCTGTTTTGGTCAAGTTTAGGATCTTGTTTTAACCCTTAACATGAGCCCTTACTGTCCATTTTGTGGTTAAGTTTGTTTCTCATCTGTTTGTGTAATCTTTTTGGTTCCGTGGTAACGATTTATTATATTATGAATGATATAGAACAAAATCTTGACATGATGTGGTTGAAAGCGTATTTCCATTCTACGTATGTGCCATTCTTTGGTGACTATAATTTTGATTTACCATTAGAACATTGAATCTAACTATTATCATTACTGTAAACTTGTCATGAAATGAAAAGGCAATGAAACGTGTTTACAAACATTCTCAGGAAATGATACATTGTATTACAGAGCTAAAACCTGGTGTGTTTTCTGTCCATGAAGGTAATGATGTGACAAAATACTTTGTTAGTAGTGTTTTGGGTAATATATTATTACAAAGATCAACTCTTTCGCATCATAATTCAGGCATTGGACCTGATCCAATACATGATTTTGAGTCTTTTGTATGTGCTTATAATGTGGTTTAAGTCCTTTGTTCATGGTCCATGTGTTATTTATTATTTGTAGTCCCTATTTTTATATTAAATATCTTGTATTTTGATACTAGTTTATGATGTCAAATGGGTAGGTTCGGAAACAGAGTTGTGTTTTGGAATATATAATTGTGGAAACATAGTTCTATTATTTGGGCCTCCTCCTGTCTATCAGTTTTTTAGTATGTTAGGTTTTACTCGACTAAGATACTGCGTGTTGTTAATGGGTAGTTCTACAGATATCCTTGCCTGAAGTTGCTTCATGTTGTTGGATCTGTAGTATTCAGGACAGACATATGCTCCATCTGCTAGCATGAACAAGGCTTTGACGAACATCATCTTCATTTGCTGGTTTGTTTCTATGGGTTTCCTAGATTGGAAACTGTGTATACTCAAGAATTAAGACAAAAGAGAATAGCCAAAACGTATATTTATGCTTTTGTTTCTAACCATAACATATGGTAGTAGTATGCTTTTGAGCTAACTTACAGAATGCTTATTATGAAATTTGTGAGTAACATATCTTAGTGCGCTTTTGATATGATTATCGGCTTATATGTGTGCTCAATAATTTTGATTGTGTTCATTTGCAAAAATGCTCTTTGACCACAACAAGGACTATGAATTCATCTCTCAAGGTAATTATGATTTCCATTATTGTATTCTATGGTATATAAACCTGTTTCGTGAAATGCTTCTGAAGTAAAACAAGTATCAAAGTGTTATTACTTGCCAACATATGAAAAAACAAACAACAGTAAGAGAATTTGTCACCTTTCTTAATAGCTTTTTCTTGTTACTTTCTGTCATTTTCGGTTTGTGAGTTGGATGTTCCCGGTGAAATATATGAGATTGGAACTTACACATTCGAGTTCTCGGTTTGTTGAAATGCCACATGACACCTACCATGGGGTAAAGGTGAATCCGAGGTTTGTTAATTACTAGTCACTAGACCTCTTGCATCTCACCGTATACGCCTTTATATAGTTCCCTTTACTTGTTGAAAATGTAGATTTGGACATAAGCACGATATATATATATATATATATATATATATATATATATATATATATATATATATATATATATATATAGCGAAACTTTATTGATTTGAATTCAAGGTATTGACGTCCATTGCAAATGTTGATGTCACGAGGATTGTTAACAAGGTATCCCTCATCTTATAAGTTATAAAGTGACCCAGTATTAAGTCAACATTTTTTGGGATTATAGTACATTATAACAACATCATACAAATGATATCATTAATGTCTTTTGAGAAGCATTTATTTATTACTATAAAGAATTTCATAAGTATGAAGCTTATAATGGTGTGTTTCAATAAATGTAATTTGGGCCTCCAAAAGTTTAGCAATATTGTTATGGAAATGTAATTTTTTGTTTAACATTCCAAAATTCATGGTTACTACTCTATTTTGTTTTGTGGAATCTTTATATTTACGAACCAAATGAGGAGATTAAAAGCCCTATAATGAGGAGATTTATCATCATAAATTCGTGATTTAATGAGGAGCAAATAACCTTTAAATGAGGAGACGTGCTATCGTTAAATCTTTATTTAATGAGGAGTAAAGTCATCCTTAAAAACATTTTTATGAGGAGATTAGTCATCATAAAAAATATTTTAATGAGGAGAAATTCCGTCATTAAAATAATTTTAATGAGGAGGATATATTCTCATTAAATGTATGATATAATTAATGAGGAGATTTAATTCTCCTCATTATATACCTTTAACTAGAGAAGCTGCAATGAGGAGTGGTTTCTCCTCATTAAAAGTCTTTAATGAGGAGAAATGGACAATTAATGAGGAGAATTCTCCTCATTAAAAACCTAATTTCTTGTAGTGCTGGTTGCCACATAGACAGAAGATCTACCACGGGCTATTGCTCATATGTGTGGGGTAACCTTGTCACTTGGAGAAGCTTGAAACAACCTACTCGTCTCTAGAAGCGATCTTGAAGCTGAAATCAGGGCACTTGTTTTGGGCATTTGTGAAGCACCGTGGCTGAAAAGAGTCCTTGCGACCTTCAACGGACCCTTTTCAAGAACCTATCATACTCTGCTTGTGACAATAATTCGAGCATTATGCATGGCGAGAGGTTCCGATTCATCATGATAAGACAAAACATGTGGACATTGACAGACATTTCCTTAAAGAGAAGATTGATGCCAAGATCATTCAACTCCAATATGTTCCCTCGCAGACCAGAATGCTGATATTCTCACCAAGGCCATTCCTCCGCTTATGTTCAACAGACTGAGTAGCAAACTTGGCTGTATTGACAGATACAACCCAGTTTGAGGAGGGGTGTGGAAATATTACATTACTTGTAACATGTTACTTACTTGTAACATGACATATTAATTGTAGTGTATAAACAATTAATATGTCATAAAGTAACTCTATTTTGTCTTATTATGCTCTAACCGACTCTAGCACTTAATACTAGCCGACTCTAGCATTTAATAGATTCTTTACATTTAATAGCATTCATTACTCTACTCATGCTTGTATCTATTTATACTCATACTTTTATCATGAATAAAACAAGTTGAGTTTACTCTAGTATTATTGCTTTCTCAAACTCTCTTCAGTAACACGTTACTTACTTGTAACATGACATATTAATTGTAGTGTATAAACAATTAATATGTCATAAAGTAACTCTATTTTGTCTTATTATGCTCTAGCCGACTCTAGCACTTAATACTAGCCGACTCTAGCATTTAATAGCATTCTTTACATTTAATAGCATTCATTACTCTACTCATGCTTGTATCTATTCATACTCATACTTTTATCATGAATAAAACAAGTTGAGTTTACTCTAGTATTATTGCTTTCTCAAACTCTCTTCAAAATTTAACCAGCTTTCCAAAGCTATATCATCATTTACGAGATAAAAGGGGTAAAACCCAAGGACTAATTGTCCTTACAGGACTTTCAACAATGGAAGAAATACATAATCTTAAGCTTCAAGAAAAAACGATGAATTTAGAACTAAATGTTCTAAGATATCGAATTCGTTTATTAGAAGAATCTAATAAACAAAAAAAGGATATTGATATTCCGTGCACTAGCAATAGTAGGAAAATATGAGCTATTCCGATGCAAACGGCAATCGGTAAAGAATCATCAAATCCATTGATTCCTAGCATCTTGGAAAAATATGTAACAGATGTACATACATCTAATAAATTGGTTAAACCTACAGATTTGATCTCCGGTTTTAGACCAAATACACAGGACATATCAGGTCTTGGCAAAACTTCAGTGCAGACTGATGAGGCAATTCCAATGCCAAACATGAATAGATTTTATGTTGTTTATAATGGTCCTCATGTAGGTATATACACAACAAGGGAAGTTGCAGAACAAGCAAAAAAGGGAATTTATGGTGTAAGACACAAGAGTTTCAATTCGTTTTTAGTGGCGAAAAGGTTTCAGGTGACATATATGCTAAGGCAAATAATACATCTCCACCAAAATTAATATCCATTTCAGACTTTCTAAAAGCAACTTTTAAGGATGTTTTGAAGAGGAAAAAGAGACCGCAAACCATTGTTTCAATTGGAAGAATCTCAATTGTTAAACCTTTTGAGAAACCAGTTAATTTCGTTTTTGACGAAGAAAGGTTTTCTTATCTATTCAGAAATGCACGAGAAGCCAATGAAGATTATTTCAACACTGAAAAGTTCTTCACTATAGATCGACAAAATATCAGTCTGTATAATTTTATTGAAGGTGCTGATCCTAATACGGTTAATAAAGACTTCAGATATGGACTTACTAGGATGATATATCCCAGTAAATGTTTTTTGGAGATAGGACTATTTCCTGAAGAAATCAAGAGAGCGATCAACGTTTACAGAACCAAAGTCATCAAAGAGGCAGATAGAGGGGTTTATCTCAAAATCAATAGCACTCTGCCTATATGGAAAAATGGGACACTTCAACTCCCTTTCCATCATTTTGAAATTGGAATCTCCAGATCAGAGAAAGAATATTTCCCTTCAAAGGTAATGGATTCAAGTTTCGTAATAGAGGATATTGAAAATATCAATATCTCAAGATTTGAAATTATTATTGATCAAATTGTTAAGATTAATGATAACTCTCATAATAATGTCAATTATAAGGATTATCACATTTTGGTAATTTCTAAAACTTTTAAACAGATCACTGAGGAAGACGTCAAAAAGTTTCCTGGCATTTGAAAGATCATTCTGTAATTGTCAAGTTATGACAATACACAGCAAGAAAATTTTCTTATTGTTACAAAAAGCTTTTGATAAAGCTAAAACACAATACACTTGTAAATATTGTAACAAAAAAGACAAGGACATTGTTGGCATTGAAATTGATGATAAAGACCTTGCAAGTGGATCGTCATCAGCATATACGGATGAAATATAAAACGTCAGGGATGACGAAGACCAAAATAATTGAGAATACTTTATTCTTAGTGGAAGAAAAGCAGTCGGCTATTGGCAGAAAAAGACAAAGGATAAAGCATCCGTGTCATCAACAAATCAGCTTTAATAATTAAAGTTAAGGCTAGTGGAATGTAAATCCTCAGCAATGACGAATTGTAAAACGAATATTCGTAAGAATTATTCGGGATCCTTCTTTCATTGAACTATAAAATGACGAAGTTCTTGCATTTGTAAGATATCTTGTTTTTCCCTAAACATTTTCACAACCCTTTCTAGATTCAATTATGCATTGTGAGTAATCCTCCATAGTGAGGATATAAGAAATGTATGGTTATGTAAATTCTATAGTAGTATGTTTGTATTTTATTTTTCGATGAAATAAAATCCGTTTTTAATCTTTCTTTGATATGCTCTTCAAAGCTTCAAACACTTAAGAATAATCTGAGAACCTGAAGTGGTCTGATACGACACAAGGAGAATACCGCCAGGCAGGAGGCCGTTAGGGAAAGCGCCCGCAGTCGTGACCATTGGTGCTGATACACTTAAGTCAAGAAGACCTTAAGAGGTATATTGTATGAAATTTTAAACTTGTGTTTATTTCTACGAAAATATTAATTACATTCATAAAATGATTTGAATTTATATAAAAACCATGACTATATCTTATATCCTTACTATCACTCTCACATAAGAAACACCCCCATTTCCGCCGTCCATTTTTATAATCTAGATAAAAACTCCGTAGTACAGGCTTCAGAAATTGGTATCGGAGCATTGAGCTTCATCCAAAACTTGGTAGCAGAGCCTTGTTAATGTTCTACAGTTAAATTTCCGATATGGAAAAAATATCCATTGGATCTAGATCATGTTTCTGATCATGATTCTGATAATAAATCAGAAAATGAGTCTCAACTCATATTCAATGAATCCTCTTCTGGATTCAATGCTCAAATAATGATTCAACAGGAATGATTATCTAAAATTAAAGCCTCTAAGTTAGATCTTATGAAAGAAAAAATCTTTAGAATGCCTAGCTTCATAAGCAGCGTTTTAGAAGAGAAAAAAAAATTCTATTTTGTTAGTACCAACGAACTCCATGTCGACATTAAGGATGTCAAAGGATAAGTATATTTACCTCTTATTACAAAACAAGAGATAAATAAAAATCTTCTTAATATAAAAGAAGAACATAGATCAAAGATCAGTATGGTCCATCTTGGAGCCATAAAGATTTTATTAAAATCTGAATTTCAAGAAGGCATTAATACGCCTATCAAGCTAGAGTTAATCGATAATAGGATTAACAATAGACAAGATTGTGTACTAGGTGCAGCAAAAGGTAACCTAGCCTACAATAAATTTATGTTTACAGTTTATCCTAAGATTGGACTTAGTATACATAGCAAAAATTTATATAAAGCCTTATCACTTATACATCACTTCGAGCGTGAAGATTTGATGAACGAAGGTGATAAACCTTTTAGTGTAACTTACTTAATAAGTTATGCCTTAACAAATAGTCATCATAGAATTGACTATCGAAAAACAGAATACATCGAATTAGATGATGTCTTCTCAGAAATATGAACTATACAAGAAAAGAAATTTTCTAATATAGATTCTAACGAAGACTCTTAGGCAATGGATATTGCTAAAGCAAAGTCAATATTATGAGAAACACCTAATATATCAAGTAAACGGTTCTCTATTAGAGAAACCTCAGCAATAAGGAGCTTTGTTAAAATTCTTATTGCAAGAAATAACTTGCTAGACAGGTCTGAATCTATGCAAGCTTTGTGGATAGAATGGAAACCAATGAAGATACTTGGGTTCTTAAGAAAAACCCATGTGTTATCAAACACTTTGGGCAAACGAAAGAATTAAACTTCTTAGTAAAAGAAGTAAATTCCTGAAAGATATTTATTTAAGAGAAATATCTGGAAAGCCTTTAAAGATTTCACGATCTTTTAAACAAGCATTTGATTTTGAATCGAGTTATCAATTCAAATAATAATGGATAAAGATCCATTCTTTATAAAAGAAAATTTTCTTAAAGAAACAAAACCTTTAGGAAAAAGACCTATGAAGGTACCAGTAATCTGGGATCCTACATGAAGACCAATCTCTCTTATGAAAATAGTTTTTAGTCATGCAAATTTAAATGGATTTCAAGAAGAAATATATTTACGGGAAATTTCTAAAAATAAGAAATTCTCTAAATCTTAAAGAAATGTATCTTTAAGAAAGAACAAGTATTAAGGATAAAATCCTTAAATAGAGACACCAACATTAAGTATTGGTTCTCTACTAATGAAGTAAATATAAAAGCAATACAACATTTACGGAATAAGAAAGCAGTGAGGAAACCTGGCCTGGGTGTAGTGAAGGTCAAGTGCGAGAAATAGAGCCTATATACTCTGTGGAATTAAGAGGAACCATTCATAGACCTTCCTGGCACAAGTTCTTTGACCTACAGTTTACTGGTAAGCTGTTAGGATCATCATTAGAGGAGCCACCAAGGAACTTAACATTGAAACCTTTGCCATCTCACCTGAAGTACGTGTACTTACAAGATGATACTCTCCCCTTATAATTTCAACGTTATTATCACCTTTAGAGGAGGATAAATTGTTAAGAGTACTGAGAGAGCACAAAGGAGCGTTTGGATGGACAATTGCAGATATTAGAGGAATAGGCCAATCGGTGTGCATGCATAAGATCTTTGTGGACCCTGAAAAGAAAGCAGTAGCACAACCTCAAAGGAGGTTAACACCACAACTGAAGAATGTTGTTAAGGACGAGATCATAAAGATGTTGGATATGGGAATCATTCTCCCAATTGCAGATAGTGAGTGGGTAAGCCCGATTCATGTGGTACCCAAGAAAGGAGGATTTACTGTACAAGCTAATGAGTTCGATGAGCTAATCCCTATGAGATTAGTTACTGGACATCAAGTTTTCATAGACTTCAGGAAACTGAATGATGCAACTCGTAAAGATCATTTTCCCCTACCATTCATTGATCAGATGTTGAAGAGATTAAGCGGTCATGTATTTTATTGTTTCTTATATGGATATTCTGGTTACTATCAGATCCATATTGCCCCTGAGGACTGAGTGAAAACAACTTTCACATGTCCCTATGGAACTTTTGCGTACAATCGCATGCCTTTTGGGTTATGTAATGCAACAGCAACATTCCAAAGGTGCATGATGTCATTATTTGTGGACATGGTGGAGGATTTTCTAGAGATTTTTGTGGATGATTTCTTTGTATTTGGAGATAGCTTCGATAAATGCTTGGACAATTTGAGTAAAGTGTTGAAAAGATGTGAAGCGACCAACCTTGTACTTAACTGGGAAAAGCGCCATTTCATGGTTACAGAAGGCGTAGTGTTGGGTCACAAGATTTCAAGGAAATGAATGGAAGTTGATAGAGCAAAGATAGAGGTGATAGAGAAGTTACCCCCTCCAACGAACTTGAAGACGTTGTGAGCCTTTCTTGGCCACGCAGGATTTTATAGGAGGTTCATCAAGGACTTCTCTAAAATCTCTAGACCTTTGACTGAATTGCTTGTAAAGGATGTACCTTTCGTATTTGGAGAAGAGTGCAAGAAAGCATTCAACACATTGAAGAGAATGCTTATAACCGCCCTAATTCTGGTAGCACCAGATTGGAATAAACCTCTTGAGCTAATATATGATGCAAGTGACACGGAAATTGGAGCAGCCCTGGGACAAAGGGAGGATAAAATCTTTAAGCCTATCTATTATGCTAGTCGTACCCTTAACAGTGCCCAGAGGAAATATGCAACTACGGAGAAGGAACTATTAGCTGTCATTTTTGCATTTGACAAGTTTCGACCTTATCTAATAGGATCGAAAGTCACTGTATTTACTGATCATGCAGCTTTGAATTACCTTTTAACCAAGAAAGACTCCAAGACGAGATTATTAATATGGATTCTACTCTTACAAGAGTTTGATGTGGAAATCAAACACAAAAAGGGATCTGAGAACCAGGTAGCTGATCACCTGTCAAGATTAACTTTGACAGAAGAAGATCAACCAACCGAGATTAAGGAAAGCTTTCCTGATGAACAACTATTTTCCATCTTAGTGGTAGGTTGAGTTGAATCTTAGACCCGATATCATACATCAAGAGTGGGCAAGTTATACCCTTGGTTTGCGGACATTGTCAATTACATAGCAGGGAAGTACCTACCACTACAATTCAATAACGCAGCTAAGAAGAAGTTCTTCATATATCTGAAATATTATCATTGGGATGATCCCTACCTCTACAAATTGTGCCCTGATGCCATTCTTAGGAGATGTGTCCATGATGATGAGATTCCAAGTATTTTACACATGTGTCATGCTAGAGAAGCTGGAGGTGACTATGGACCAGACAAGACAACAACAAAGGTACTGCAGTGTGGATTCTACTGGCCAACAATTCATAAATCTACTTACGAGTTTACAAGATCCTGTCATTCTTGTCAATTGACAGGCAATATTTCTAATCGGAACGAGATGCCACTACAAAGTATCATAGAAGTGGAGTTATTCGATGTTTGGGGAATTGATTTTTTGGGACCATTCACATCTCCAAAATCAAATTGGTACATCCTAGTAGCAGTTGATTATGTTTCCAAATGGGTGGAAGTAGTGGCTTCACCTACTAATGATGCCAGGGTTGTCCTGAGGTTTCTTAAGAAAAACATTTTGACGAGGTTTGGTGTGTCCATAGCCATAATTAGTGACGGGGGGAGTCATTTCTATAATAGGTTGTTCGAGAAGTTGATTATAAGATATGGGGTTAGACATAAGATTGCAATAGCATATCACCCCCAGACGAGTGGACAAGTAGAAGTCACGAATAGAGGGATTAAGAGGAGCTTAGAGAAGACTGTGAATCCCACAAGGAAGGATTGGTCTTTGAAATTAGATGACGCTCTTTGGGTGTACAGAATAGCTTATAGGACCACGATACGGATGTCACCGTATATGATAGTGTTTGGAAAGGCATGTCATTTACCGGTAGAACTCGAGCATCAAGCACTGTGGGCTATGAGATTTCTAAACATGGATGAGGATTTAGCCAGTGAAATAAGAATGCTAGAGTTGAATAGATTGGAGGAATTTATACTTCCTTATTTGAGAATGCAAGGATTTACAAGGATGGAACGAAACGCCTGCACGATAAGAAGATTCTGAACCGCACATTCCAAGTTGGAGATAAACTGCTGGTGTACAATTCGTGTCTACGTCTTTTTCCCGGGAAGTTGAAGTCTAGATGGTATGGACCACATGTAGTCACGAAAGTCTACAATTCAGGAGCATGTGAAGTTAGACATGAACACTCTGGGCAACTTTCACAGTTAACGGCCACAGGCTGAAAAATTACCTAGAGCACAATTATAACCCTGAATTGGAAGTCTTTGCGTTAGAAGAGCCGAATATGAAAGAAATAGCCCTATTAGTACAGTCGAGCAGACGACTATAAACTCTGAACTATTTCTAAACCCTTATTTATTGCTTTAGTTTATTGTATTTTGAGTCATAAAGTAGCATGACAATCGCAAGGTTCTTTTTCATCACATATATCTTCAGTCACCTGGCTAGAGATATATGTGGTTTTTTCCTTCACGGTTCTCATGTGATACCCTCGTAAAAGTTTGCATGTCTTTCTTAGGCAAATAACAGAATAAAGTGGCTTGAACTATTTTTGCGCATTCTTCTGGTATGCACGATTACCGCCACCTTTTTTTCTTATTGCCCTTCCCATGTTACTCATAGTTTTTGGAAGCATTTGGAAAGCAGGTAATAACTTGGAAGAGGAGTAACCTAGGAGCTAACGATTACACTCCGGGATTCGTTTTTGTTAGGAACATTTTATTATGTTTTGATGATGGCCATACTAGCTGTTATAGCAAGCCTGAAATAAGTTAGAATTCTCTGTATAAGTCTTTACTTAGAGTCTGAAATGTTGTATAAGTTGAGTCAGACAAGTATTGTACTAGTTGGTAGGACGGCAAAGTGAAAACAGACATTCGGCAGAGTGAAGCCAGCCAAGCACCAGCAGAGATACAGAGAAGGGATTATGATCTGACTTATAACCAAGGAAGTCTGTGATGACCTTGGATAAGTCTAAGTTATGAAACTCAATATTCCAATATGGTGTACACTGATCTCACCCAAATCAAGGATCAGTGAAGTATAAAGATTCTCCTGAAACTAAAGCAAAGAAGAAAACAGTGAATCGGCTGAGTACACTGACTGTCGGCAAAGAGAAAACAAAACGGCGAAGAAAGAACTAACGGCTAAGTCAGAAGGCTCACTCCACCGTTCTACAGACGGTGAAGAGACACTTACAAGATCAGATTTAATATACATTGAAGATTCGGCGAGATCATGCATTAAATGCACAATCATTAAAGGATCAATCAAGGACGGATTTTCTCGCTATACATTTGAAAGAAGAATCCGATCAACGAAATCAAGGAGAATACAATTAAGAGGGAATCAAGAATAAAATCAAGGATTATTCCCTCATTAATATAGCCAACGGACGGAATTTCAAAATCAAGGCTATTCAAGGCTATAAATAGAAGGCATTGACGAGAAAAAGAAAATAACTATTCAAAAAAAAAAAAAAGAAAGCGAAAACTCTGTCAATTAGAAAAGCCTTCTCTCGAACTTACAAGGATACATCTAGTGATCAACTCAAATATCGAAACTACAAAGTCATATTCGAGAATTGAGATTGATCAAGCAAGTGAGTGAATCACATTCACATCAAGCTCGAAGCAACAGCGAATAGAGGCAATCGAGAAGGAGTTGAAACTCTGTGATAGGCTTGTTGAAGGATTTTGATCTCAAGGAGCGACAAAAGGAAGACCGAATCACCGAAGGCGTTGCGAGTCAAGGAGTGATAGTCTTGTAGATTGTGAAGCTTGGGAAGCCAAGGACAATCATACTGTTGTATCTGTGAAAACAATAGTGAATTCCTCCGATCATCACATGAGAAGAGTGGATTAAGGGATTACACCATCCTGAACCACTATAATCCTTGTGTCAATTTAATTTCTGCAATTTACTTTACAGCACTTATTTAATTTGCCTACATCATAACACATATCTGTGATTGTCTAAACTGATTTGAAAACAACATAGTAAGAAGGGACTTATCCGCTGCCCAAAAGCTTTTAAAACACAAGAAAAGTTTTTGAAACTCCACTATAGTCATTCACCCCCCCCCCCTCTGACTATAGTCTCACCCTTCTCTAGGACCAACAATTGGTATCGGAGCAGTGTTCCTAGTATCAGAACCTGTTCAGATCTAATTTCTGGTAACAAGGAGATCACATATTTTCAAAGTAGTTTTCAAATCTGAAGTTTTTCATTCACTGCCATTTTTATCTTCAATTGCACTGATGGATTCCTCAAACTTCTTGTCAAAAGTACATGTTTTCAATGTTAATAATTTTGATGAATATAAAATAAGAATGTTATCTCATCTTGCAGCAACTCATAAGGAGATGCTGGATGTAATCAATGACGGCCCAATCATGATCACTACTGTGGTAGGCACATGAGCAGATCAAGGAATGGAGATAGACAAACCCAAGAAAGATTGGACCAAAGATGACAGGAGAAGAGCAAACCTAGAATTTGTAGCAAAAGATATGATCTTAAAGACTCTAGACAGCAACATGTTCATGAGAATCAAAGACTGCAAAACAGCAAAGGAGATGTGAGACAAACTATCTTTGATAAATGAAGGATCTGAAACGAGTCAAAGAAAACAAATTATCTTTGCAAAACGAAATTTGAGAACTTTAAAATGAAGACTCGGTGAATCCATTGATCAAATGGACAACGGATTCTCAAGCATCATCGATGAACTGCAACGACTTGGACACACATATCCACAAAAAGAAGTATGCTTGAAGATCTTGAGAGGACTACCGAAAGATGGAAGATCATAACATCGATAATCGGAGGAACAACAAATCTTGCAAGCAACGACACTCGACACGATGTCCCAATTGAAAGCTCATGAATTCGAATTGAACGGTGAAGATGGTGGTCCGGCGAGAGACACACAAAATTACTTGCATTAGTGCACCCCAAAGAAAGTAACTTTGCCGAATGCATCGGCAAAAGAGACACAAGAACTAAAAGAACAGGTAGCTTTATTAGTTAAACGTTTTGACGAGTTTAAAAAGAAGCCATTCAAGGGAAATTCAACATCAAACAAAAAGTCAAGCTCAAACAGAGACATGAAGAAGAAAGATGATGAATACGGATGCTTCAACCGCAATAAGAGATGTCACTTCAAGGCCGATTGTCTGAAGAAAATGACAAAGATGATGAAAAGAAGAAATTCAAAGCATCGAAAAGAGAAAGGGCAAGAAGGCATTTAAGGCGAGAATCCAAAGCGGTGAAAAGCATGAAGAATCATCGACAATGACTCGGATGATAGTGATGAAGAAGACGACTCGAGAAAATGAAAAGGCATGCCTATGCCTCATGACCAAAGAATTGGATGAAGACAAAAGTGATAGTTCGGACAACGTGGAAACAAGCCTATGTTTAATGGCTAAAGAATCAGATGAAACTGAGGTAACATCTAGTTCCTGTTCTTCATCTAATGCATTCACATCTAACACTGCACAATCCTCTAGTCTTCCATTAGATACAACAGACCTAGTCCAAAATCTCATGACTAAATTTGATGAAATTGAAAAGAATCATGAAATTCGGGATAAGGAATGCAAGGATCTAAGAAAAGAGAATAAGAGGTTAAAGAAAGAACTGGATAAAACAAGAGCCGAATTAACTAGTAAGGAGACCTACTTAAATGATCAACAAAAAGCGGATGACCATACATCTCATTACCAACGAATCGATTAAGAAGAACTCCTCACCGATAGAAAGGTAATCACCGCACCACTAAAAGCACCACTTACAAACCCTCAAAAAGGTTTGGATCCGGATCTGGTCTTGGCTATAACGATCGGGATGAACGTAGGGATAATAGTCAACACAATTCTAAATTGAGGACCACTAATGGACCAAAATTTAGAAAGGGACGACCATGTCTCCAACGGATCATCTGTTCCGTGAAGTCAAAACCCACCGTAGTGAAACGAATGAGACTAAATCCTCATTCCAATCATACAAAAACAACGACCATCCGAAAGGTAAAGGCGGACTTTTTCCCTCGAGAGGATGATTGGAATGTCACACCTCCAAAATACAAGAGAAAACCATTCCACAAAGTGCATCATGTGATTAAGAAAAATCAATCTAGCTATGTTCCTAGACACATGAAGCAAGAAAGGTTTCCTATTGCATATTGGAAAGTGAAGAAGGATATAAATGCACCAAAAGGTGGAAAAAAGTATCAGAATACCTTCTGTAAAAATATTAGAAGCTATTCTGCCATGCCTTATACATATGAAGTTGATTACTTCAATTATCCAAAGAGAATACCTTTTGGATACATACTTGGTATGTGAGGCATGATGCTAATGATATGGACCCAAACGGTGTTGGGTACCCAAACTTAATTAATCTGTTTTGTAGGATGTCCGGTACATAGACGAGTGGATGTTCCGGACACATGACGAGAAACAAGAAATGGGTCACCGATTTTAAATCTTTTGATGGACCCAAAGTCACATTTGGAGGAAAAGAAAACCCTGGCAAGATTAAAGGGAAGGCACAATACTCAAAAACAATCTAAAGATTCAAAATGTGGCATATGTCAAGGGACTTAACTTCAATCGATGAGCATCGGTCAATTACGTGACAAAGACTACAATGTGCACTTCAACAAAGAAGGATGCAAAGTGATTCACGAATCAAACAAACACGGTGGTTCTTGCGGGTAGAAGACAAGACAACATGTATGTGGTGGATCGGAGAACGACCAAGGCGAGAAACATGTCTACTTGTCAAGAATAAACAATCAACAAGCCGGATTTGGCACGAAGATTAAATCACTTGAATTTCAAGACCATCAACAAACTATCAAGGAGCAAGTTAGTTGAAGGCCTGCCGAGATCACATTCAAGAAAGAGAGTCTATGTGATGATTGTCGAAAGGAAAACAAATAAAAAGCTCATTCAAATCAAAGCCTCATCAATCTACAACAAGAGTTCTACATCTACCGCACATGGACTGTTTGGACCGATCACTCCGATAAGTGTGAGTGGTAAGAAATATACTCTTGTAGTGGTGGATGACTTCTCAAAATACACCTGGACCATCTTCATGAACAAGAAAAAAGAAACACTCAAGAAGCTACCGAGACTTGATGAGAAGACTCCGAGAATGAAAAAGAGCTAAAAATTATCAAAATCGAGATCGTATAGAGGCACCTTTGAATTTCTAAATGAAATTATCGAAACCTATTGTGAAGAAAATGGAGTACTACATCAACTATCTCGGCGGCAGAACTCCACAACAAAATGGTGTAGCGAAAGAAGAAACGAGAACTCTCAAAGAAGCGATCGAAACAATGATTCTTTGAAGCATGCTTGCCAAAGAGATTCTGGGTTTGAAACGAAAACACAAGGCATGCCATACACAAAACAGATCAATCATCAACAAACATCATGGAAAAACTCCATATGAATTATGGAATGGTAGAAAACCCAATATCTCATATTTTCATATGTTTGGATCAAAATGTTTTGTCTTGAACAGAATTATCTGCATACCTTTGATGAGAAGGTGATGAAGCAATCTTCATGGGATACTCGGACACCGAAAAAGCATTCGAGTACTAAATAAAAGAACATTGGTGATTGAAGAATCAATACATGTGGTTTTTGATGAACCATATACAAATGGTGAAGATCTTCAAGACCAAGAAGAGAAAGGCACGCACGAGGCAAATCTATACAAATGCAACCATACCGGCTACTATCCCGAATCATCTTTTTGAAAATCAAGAGGAGCCACATATCAATACAACGGGAGAAGCACACGAAATTGAAGTTCATGCTCGGCATGAAGGTATGGAAGCACCAAGTGAAGATCAACTTCAACCGGACCTAAATTGGCTTAGAGACCATCCCGAATAACAAGTCATTGGAGATATTCACACCGGAGTCGAACAAGAAGACAACTGGAGCACATGCTAACTTGCTTTCTATCACAAGTGGAACCCAAGACCATAGATGATGCAATCCAAGATGCAGATTGGATCACAGCCATGCAAGAAGAACTAAATGAATTTGAAAGAAATGAAGTCTGGAAACTTGTTGACAGACCTGAAATGGCCAACATCATTGGTGCAAAATGGGTATTCAGGAACAAGATGGATGAGCAAGGAACTGTTGTCAGAAACAAAGCAAGGCTAGTTGCAAAAGGATATTCCCAAGCTGAAGGAATAGATTATGATGAAACCTTTGCTCCAGTAGCAAGATTGGAAGCAATAAGACTTTTTCTAGCATTTGCTGCACACAAAGACTTCAAAGTCTATCAAATGGATGTCAAAAGTGCATTCCTAAACGGACTTTTGGAAGAAGAAGTTTATGTAGAACAACCTCCTGGATTTCAAATCAAAGGAAAAGAAGACAAAGTATACAAACTCAAGAAGGCCCTGTATGGCCTCAAGCAGGCACCTAGAGCCTGGTATGAAACACTGTCACAATTTCGATCAAGAATGGATTCAACAAAGGAACTATAGACAAGACTCTATTTAAACTAGAGGAAGGGGCAAGCACATTGCTAGTGCAAATCTATGTTGATGACATAATCTTTGGATCGAAAGATGAAAAGTTGTGTGAGAAATTTGCAAACCTAATGAAGAACAAATTTCAGATGAGCATGATAGGAGAATTAAACTACTTCCTTGGCCTTCAAGTAAAGCAAATGAAGGATGGCATTTTCATTAGTCAAGCAAAATATACAAGAGATTTGATACACAAGTGTGGGATGGACACAAGTGGCACGGCGAGACACACCAATGTGTGCCGAGTCATACTTGGAAAAGATGAAGGAGGAAAAGATGTTGATCGAAAAATGTATAGAGGAATTATTGGATCATTGTTATACTTAATCGCAAGCGGACCCGATATTGCATTTGCGGTAAGAGTGTGTGCTAGATTTCAAGCTCAACCAAAAGAATCACATCTTAGCAACTAAAAGGATAATCAAATACTTGAAACACACCATCAATGTTGGCATTTGGTACCCAAAAGATGGAGGATTTACACGATATCATATTCGGACTCGACTATCTTGCCGGATGTAAAATAGATAGAAAAAGCACCTCCGGAACATGCCAAATGCTAGGAACCGGACTAGTCTCATGGTTCGACAAAAAGCAAAACTCTATATCTACATCAACGGTACGAAGCGAATATATAGCGAGTAGGTAGTCATTTGTGCACAAGTCTTGTGGATAAGACAACAACTAAGGGACTATGGAGTCGAAGAGAAAACAATCCCAATCATGTGTGACAACACAAGTGCAATATCTATTACGGAAAATCCAGGTATTGCATTCAAGAACAAAGCACATTGATGTAAGACATCATTTTATCGAGACCATGTTGAAAAGGGAGATGCTCCTAAAATACATATCCACTCGAAGACCAACTGGGGCGACATCTTCACTAAACCTCTCGGTTATGAAAGATTTAGTATGTTGAGAACTCGAGTTAGGGATGATTGAAATTGACTAAGTATCAACGAGCGACTAAGCTGGAGTAATCGGCTAAGTGACTTCATCAACGGTACAACCTTTGCCGTTACGGGAGATGTAGCAGGTAAGGCACTGGTATCCAGCAGAGGTAACTTAACTGATTGTTAGGAACAGTTCAATGAAGCAGCTCAGTGAAGAACTCATTGGACCGGTTAAGTGACCAGCGAAGGCACTTCACCGAAATAAAGACTTGGACAAATTCAAAGTGTGAACAAAATCAATTCTGAATACACGTGGAGAATAAGGAAATTATGGAGGATTATTCAGTACACACGTGGCGATCACTTTATGATCATGGAGGTAATTATATTATTTTTTGAATTATAAACTCCTCGATTCCCGGGCTCTATCATTACTTGCCTCAAACCACTCCCCCTCTACGCTCGAATATCGCGTTTTTCATACACAAAATCACGCCATTATATCACTAAATCCTTCCATACTCAAACCACGTTCACACTACCCAAATCACACTATATAAACAAGACTTAGAGATTTTCAGAGATCCTTACGCTCTCTTGCAAATTACAACCCTACTCTTGTTTATCTCTATTGCAAAATCAAGTTCATTTTCAAACCCCTCTCCCTCTCAAAAATGGCATCATATTCCTCAATCACTCAAGCTGGGTACGAAAAATCGATTGCCACTGGCTCATTCTTCCAAGTAGAACACTACCTGAAACTGTGTGGAAATGATGAGCATGCCAAAAGGTTGGCAGCAGACTGCGAAAAACTAAAATTATCCACCTTTCTCAATCCTCCAATAACTGAAGTGTGTTATGAAAGTCGATTTCCTTACGGAAATCCGCACAATACGTGCCAGGCTCCCTGCGAAGAAGGTGACAAGTTCGAAGAAGACAAGATTGTTGCATCCATAAATGGCAAAGACGTGGTGATTACAGCAAAGGTAATCCGAAAACATCTCAAACTTTCAAATAAGGGTCAAGCAAAAGTGACATTGATACCACATGACTTAGATGAATTCTCGGGCAATCATTGCCAAAACGGCAAACCCGGATCCACAAAAGTAAATTGTCTCGGATCGAGTTGAAGCAGCCATTTAATGAGTTTAGTGCCCTAGTTGGCAAAACCATTGAAGGAAAGTTGGGAGCAAATCATGCCATGACAGAAATTAGAATGCGGTTAATGGAAATCATCTATAACAAGCTACGATTTAATTGGGCAAAATACTTCTTTTTGAGAATTAAAGAGCAAATCCAAGGTGAAGTAAAAGCAGGCGAAAAAGGGATAAAAGAGGGAAAGACAATGAAAGGACAATTCTGGGTGAAAAAGTCATATGGGATACAGGTGCACTATCTGTTGCAATGTCTCAAAGTCCCCTCTGTACAACTCCACAGATTGCATGAATCCAAAGTCATGTTTACTTATGTCAAACCACAAAAGAAGGCAGGAGAAGGAAAGAGGAAGAAATCCTCACACAACACCACAAGTCAAAGAAAGAAACAAAAGGTCCGGCGAAGTCTGGAAAAGACAGACTTTGGAAAATTAATTGATGAAGAAGAAGCAGAAGAGGATTCTGACAATGAGGAAGCACAGCAAGTAGAAGAAAATGCCAGTGAGGATGAACAACATCCAAATGAAGAAAACACTGGAGAAGATGAGGAATCTCTAGAAGAAGATGTACAATTGTCTGTAAACGATATAGATGACCGAATTGCAGAATATCTTGAATGGAAGGAAGACGATTCCAGACAACAACTTCAAGACACAGACCACATGCTTACTGAAGAAGCATGGTTATTTGATTTTCTGGGAATCACAACACTTGTAGGAGTACTTGATGAATCACCACTATGGGAATTGGTTGATGCAGCCAAGGCAAAGATGCTCCAGACCTCTGGGAGACAGAATGATGACTCAGACGGTGGTGATGATGATCATGATGATGATGATGATAATGATCATGATTGTAATGACAATAATGATGGTGATTTAGGTAAAAACAGAGAAGAGGATGCTCTTGCACCGGATGCAATTGATGACACTACTCTTCTCCGTACATTTTTGAAACCACAAGCCTCCGGCAAGTCTTCAACTCCAGCAAAGACAGTCACTCAACCGCTGTCTGTCAATGTTCCACTAACAGCACAAACATTGTGGACACTTTGGTTCACCGTTCTTGCCACTCCGATCAAGACAACCCCCGGCATAGAGATAGGGGAAACAAGCGGCTCAAGCCACACCAAGATACTCATCTACCCAAATACTTGAAGATCTAGATGTAAATGCGAGATGTCACTCAACATCAAGACAAGGGCCGACAAAACGGATCTAGAACCAACTGAAACAAGGCACAAACTCTCTCAGCTGAACACTGGCATTACAAATGAAACTTTTGAGAAAGCGGCAGACTTGCTGGCTGAAGAATTGGAACAGCAAGCAATGTATCTCAGATCCATGACTTCAGCGTTTAATGACAAAAGCTCCTCCATTGAAAACAAGTTTCAAGCCATTGCCGAGTACATTGATGCACAAAACATTGTGGTTCAACAACAAAGGAAGTCGATGAAGCGACTTAACATCAATATCACCAACATCTTGCAGGCCTCGTGGCAACACATTTCCCAAGAAAACGAATCACCGGCGGTAGCTTTTGACACTAGACTTAGGAGTGTCAATGAGAAATTGAATGATCATAACAATAGATTCACCTCTATTGAATCAAAACTTGACTCTCTGATTGGAACGGCAGAGGCCACCAATAGCATCCTACTCCAGCAAAGGGATGATGCTGCCAAAAAGGGGGGAAAATCTGGATAAGCCTGAAGGATCAACTTTCAAACCCCCTAATTTCACTGAAGAACAATTGAGAGCAAGAGACAGAGAAATAAGGATCAGAAATGAAGCAGAAGAGCAACAAAGAAGGATCAGAGAAGAAAGAGAAAAAGCCACAAAGGAACCCTGCATTGGATTTCCTCATCCTATTCAACGAAGAGATGATGATAGAGACAGGTCCGGCAGACAGCAAAGGCCTGGATCCACCCAGCAAAGAGGATCTGTCAGTCAACACAGACTCAGCACCAGAGGAAACACCAGCAGAGGCAGCAGCAGCTCCAAATATACTAGTGAGCACAGAACTTACACTGGTCACCAAAGCAAAGCAGAATATGATGCAGATGTACTGGACCATGTAAGAGAATTTTTTAGAGTACAGGAAGGACTTTATCCTCACCTCTCACAAGATGAAGCTTGGGCTGATTGGCTAAACTATCAGGATGAAAAGATGAGAACTGATATGGCCAAACTCTACAATGAAGTCAAAAGAGAATTTGCACTTCTCAAACAGACCAACAACAAACCAAGTTCAGCCATACCACTATCTGCAAAGGGACCAGAAGACTTGCCAGCCGCACAACAAGAAGATTTCAAATACATGGCAAGATTCTTCAATCCCATGGGGAGATTGGAGAAACAGAACCAGTGGGGTCTCTACAAAAGTCTCAAATTTGCGGACTCACACATTGCCGAGGCTTGGGAAAGACTTGAAAAATATTTTGGAGAACCTAAGGCCAATGAGACCATGCTTGATTTCAATAGACTTTTTGCCAAAAGAGTTTTTCGGGGTGTATCGAATACACAAACTTTGGCTTACTTGGAAGTGGAAGTTTCCGAAATTGATTGGAAAGACATTGAAGAGGTTCGGACTTCAAAGTTCAAAAGGTACAAGGCTGAATTAAGCAAAATGTAGTTTGTAACAGTTGAATAAATTCTTTGGATCTCATTGCCCCTTGATGGATGAATAAAATTGTTGAAATTTTGTTCTGTTGGTTATTATGAATTTTTTTTTATGTTCAGGTTTATGAGGGTTTTGGCATCATCAAAAAGGGGGAAATTGTTAGGAACATTTTATTATGTTTTGATGATGGCCATACTAGCTGTTATAGCAAGCCTGAAATAAGTTAGAATTCTCTGTATAAATCTTTACTTAGAGTCTGACATGTTGTATAAGTTGAGTCAGACAAGTATTGTACTAGTTGGTAGGACGGCAAAGTGAAAACGGACATTCGGCAGAGTGAAGCCAGCCAAGCACCAGCAGAGATACAGAGAAGGGATTATGATTTGACTTATAACCAAGGAAGTCTGTGATGACCTTGGATAAGTCTAAGTTATAAAACTCAATATTCCAATATGGTGAACACCGATCTCACCCAAATCAAGGATCGGTGAAGTATAAAGATTCTCCCGAAACTAAAGCAAAGAAGAAAACGAGAATCGGTGAGTACACCGACCGTCGGCAAAGAGAAAACAAAACGGCGAAGAAAGAACTAACGGCTAAGTCGAAGGCTCACTCCACCGTTCTACGGACGGTGAAGAGACACTTACAAGATCGATTTAATATACATTGAAGATTCGAGCAGATCATGCATTAAATGCACAATCATTAAAGGATCAATCAAGGACGGATTTTCTGCTATACATTTGAAAGAAGAATCCGATCACTGAAATCAAGGAGAATACAATTAAGGGGGAGTCAAGAATAAAATCAAGGATTATTCCCTCATTAATATAGCCAACGGACGGAATTTCAAAATCAAGGCTATTCAAGGCTATAAATAGAAGGCATTGACAGAAAAAGAAAATAACTATTCAAAAAAAAAAGAAAGCAGAAACTCTGTCAATTAGAAAAGCCTTCTCTCTGAACTTACAAGGATACATCTAGTGATCAACTCAAATATCAGAACTACAAAGTCATATTCAGAATTGAGATTGATCAAGCAAGTGAGTGAATCACATTCACATCAAACTGAAGCAACTGAATCAGAGGCAATGCGAGAAGGAGTTGAAAGCTGTGATAGTTGTTGAAGGATTTTGATCTCAAGGAGCAACAAAAGGAAGACCGAATCACCGAAGTCACATTGCGATCAAGGAGTGATAGTCTTGTAGATTGTGAAGCTTGGGAAGCCAAGGACAATCATATTGTTGTATCTCGTGAAAACAATAGTGAATTCCTCCGATCATCACGGAGAAGAGTGGATTAAGGGATTACACCATCCTGAACCACTATAAGTCTTGTGTCAATTTAATTTCGCAATTTACTTTACAAAGACACTTATTTAATTTGCCTACATCATAACACATATCTGTGATTGTCTAAACTGATTTGAAAACAACATAGTAAGAAGGGACTTATCCGCTGCCCAAAAGCTTTTAAAACACAAGAAAAGTTTTTGAAACTCCACTATAGTCATTCACCCCCCCCCCCCCTCGACTATAGTCTCACCCTTCTCTGGGACCAACAGTTTTGACTCAGCCTACATTTCCAGAGCTAAGTACTATTTCTTTTCTTTATTATTAACCATTAGGGATGTTAAGGCCATATTTATATGATTATTAAGGGTTATATTTCATTATTATTTCCCCACATTTGCATATTTACATGAGAATTAAGGGTTTAAGTGTAATTATTTAGTAAGGATGATTTTAATATGGTTATTTGCAAAATTGATTATTTTATGTGTTAAATTAATGGAATTATTATTATTTGAGTTTTATTACATTTTGCAATGTTTATTTATCCTTTAGGAGGCTGAATTTCAAGTGCTAAAGAGGATAAATGAAGCTCAAGTCGAATTATTCAAGATAGAGTTGGAATTGGCTTGAAGAAAATGGATAAAGATGAAGAGATCCGATCCTAAGCATTGCAGACGGGCGTCCACTGATCTTGGACGAGCGTCCAGAAGTGAACTGGCGTCCATGCAGCGTCCAGAATCGTATTTTACATTCAGAGTCTTCAGACAGAAGCCAAATGCACGTTCATGCTCCGTCCAGGCATTCCGGACGGGCTTCTGGTTGTTCAAATGAGCGTCCGGTGCCGATTTAAACCCTAACCGACTTAGCACTCTATAAATACAAAGGCGACAGCCCCAACCCTAATTTCATACTTTTTCATAGCCGCAATTTTCACAAAAAGTCGCGCCCCCCAAAACCACTTTTACACGAGAGATGCAAATCTCCAATCCAACAATCTTCTCCAATATGATTGTTGGCTAGAAACCTTGCAGTGAGTCGACGGAGGAAGCTTATCAACAACAAAACCAACTAGAGGAGTTCGATACTTGATGTGTAGTGAGTTTATTTCATAGTTTTTCATTACTTTGGATCTGTTTTGTATTATTTAAGTTTTGTTGAATTAAGATTTGATGAAACGATCTATGTTTAATTGATGCTTGAATCAATATATGAAAGTATGTTATTTAAGTTTGATTTCATTCAAAGTAATGCATCTAATCATGTTGTAAGAGATTAAGCATGTTTAGTTGAGTAAAAAGCTTGGAAACAATCTCGTGATTTCGTTTTGATTGCATGTTTAGTTTGTTTGAAAAGATAAACGAAACCTTAGAAATTTGATTGAAGATATTTGATCGAATTCGTGAAAAATCACTACTAAAAACTATGTCTTTAGATCACCATCTAGTTGGGGGTTGTTTGTTGATGGGTGGATTCGTTGCCTCGCGTGTTTTCCTTTAATTGTTTGAATCAAATCGTTTAGATTAAGTTTAGTTTAAGTTCTAGTTTTATAAACCCTAATTTCCTGCTGTTTTCCTGCACTTTTCTGCTTGAATTCATAGTCAGACGCCCGTCCGTTAGATTAAGCTTTCAGACGCTCGTTCACTTTAGTGAACGCTCGTCCGTCTTTCTGTTTTCTTATTTTCTGCTTGTTTTTATTCCTGTTTTAGTTTTAATTCTTAGGTTTAGGTTTTAGTTAGTTTCAAATTAGTTTAGATAGATAATTGTGACATAATCGATATAGGTTTATACTTGAATTCGATAAACATTCCATTCCCTTAGGACGACCCGTTAACATCCTATACTACGATCCTTATACTTGGGGTGTTTCGGTTATAAATTGTAAAACTCGTTTTTACCGAACAAGTTTTTTGGCGCCGTTGCCGGGGAATCGGTAACGGTTGTCGGATTCGTTTAGGTATAAAATTTTATATCGATTCTAATTTTAATTCGTAGGTCTAAATTTTAGAATTACGTTTATTTTTGTTTTCGTTTTACCTTGTTTTATTTAATTTTATTTTCCTTCAATTATTTTCTTTAATTTTTGATAGTTATATTAGTTTCTATAATTTTAGATTCGTTTTTTTCGTAATTTTAGATTAGCCTTTATTTATTTCCGTACGTTCTCTTTAGTTTCCTTAATTATTTCTATTTCGTTTTTAAGTTTTAAGCCTTAGTTTTAGATTTTCGAAGTCTGGACGAGCGTTTAATAACTTGAACGCCCGTCCACTTCAATCCTGTTCCCCCGAACGACCGTTCATAAATCTGAACGAGCGTTCAGCTCTGAACGAACGTCCACTAACACTGGTCTCCAGTTCAGTCTGTTCAATCATCACTTCTTTTCTATCTTCTCTTCTCTTCTCTTTTCTTTTCTCCCTCTAAACCATCGAACCTTTTCTAAACCTATTCTAATCAACCCTAAGGTTGATTTTTTTCCTTTTCTTCTGGTTTATGCAAACGAGAAGTAAGAAGGGACTTCTGATCTTCGATCCTAAACCTGAACGATCTATCCTAAGAAGGAGACTTCTTCCTAATCTTGACACCATGGCAGATCAAGATCCAGTTCAAAATCCTCCTAATCCAAATCCAGACCCTCAAGCTCAATTAGCTCTAATTCTGCAACAAATGCAAGCTCCGCAAAGAACAATGCGGAAATCAATAAGCTAGCATAAATCAACAACTTCAACAATTTCGCCGTAACCGGCTTAATCAACCGAACCAGGACCCCTACACCCCATATCTAAATCAAGACTTTCTCGAGGGGCATAGACCTATTCGTCCTCCTGACATGGGAGGAGTGAACTTTGATCTAAAGAACGGAGTAGTTGCTCTAGTTCAGAATAGCTCTTTCCATGGTACTCGCTCGGAAGATCCACACGACTTCTTGTCCACATTCGTACAAATCCGTGAAGCGAGTGCCATTATCCCGGTGTTGATTCCGAGATAGTCAAGTTAAAGCTATTTCCTTTTGCTTTGAAAGGTGAAGCAAGTCGGTGGTTTAAATCGTTGGCACATCATTCTCTCCATACATGGAATGATGTCAAAAGAGCCTTCGCTCTTAAGTGGGTTTCACCAGGCAAGATTATGGAGATGAAACGGGAAATAGCTACGTTTGAGCAAGTTGGAGGATGAGACTGTTGGCAAAGCTTGGGAGAGATTGAATCTCTTGATGAGGAAATGCCCCAATCACGGATATGACGGACATGAGTTGCTTTGGAACTGTTCTATAGAGGTGTCTCTCAACCTAATAGAGACTATCTTGACTCCACGCTCATGGATCCTTCTTAGGGGAGGTGATGAGGCCGCCTACGAGTGGCCGAGACCATCGCCAAGAACAATATGTGGTCGACTCCCAAGAAGACCAATGTTGTTAAGAAAGAAGGTACGCAAGCGATCCCCGATACAAAGCCGTTGGTTGCTCGGATGGAATTGATAAGCAAGCGGTGGCCAATCTTCAGACGCAGCCTTCTGATCTTGGAATGCAGGTAGGGACGGAGATGACGGAAGAAATAAATCTAATGGATAATTGATGACAGTTAAAATATACCTATTTATGTCATCAATTCTAACCTTAAATCAGAGTTAATTATATATATTTCATATTAAATCACGTGTTTATATTTATTATTTAATGATAAGTGATTATTAATGTGATAATTGGTATTTAGCTGTTTTTATTATAAAAGAACAATTAATTGTGTGATAAATGCTGATTTCGCAGATCGTAACGAATCGGGAGGATAATTGTCATGCAATTGGGAAATCTCAAGATAAATAAGGAAGAAAATCGGAGCATTAATGAAGAGACAAATCAGATCAGCATAGAAGAATGAAGTGGGGAACAAGTCAGACGAAGCGAAATTGAAAACGCGTATAGAGGGAGGCTCGGTCGACCGAGCCATGCCATTCGGTCGACCGAGCCATGCCATTCGGTCGACCGAGCGTAACTGTTCGGTCACCCGAGCCTAATCAGATTAATGCGTGCATATCTTCTGGATTCTCCCTATGTCGGCTACAACTCCTATATAAACCGCAGCCACGATGCTGAGAAAAGAACCAACCTAAAAAACACAATATTACAATACTTTTAGTTTATCAATATAGTTCTTTTTATTTTATATTATGTTGCTTCATCACGGAGGCGATGGATTCATCGATTAGAGATTGCATTGAAGGATCGGAGGACCCTCCGTCTACGAGGGTAATGTCTATCCAAATATGTCGTTTTTATTCGTAGATCTATTTTATTTCGTTATGGAGTAGTCGTTTGTGTATTGATTTCGTGATGTAGTTAATTATCAAACCCATATTCATGTAGATCTAAGCCGTACGAAGGCGTTTTACGAGCAAATTCTAGAGTCACCGGTCTAGATCTACCACGGTCTATATGGTTAGATCTAGCCATCAAGATTCTAGTAATTTTCTGTGAACAACTTCGGCTACGTCGTGCTTTCTGTTTTTCATATACACATGTAATAGATCTAGCCAATTTTTTACATCATTCTCGTAAATTAATATAATATATTGTGAAAATTGCCATGTTAAATAGGACATAAGTTAGCCGATCGTTTAGGAGGTGTGCCAACCTATCCACGGTGGTTGCCTAGACGAGGTGACGATTTTAGATCGGCATCCCTAGTTTGGTATAGCATGCTTGTTATATGATGTTCTATCCTGTCCAAGGAAGGATTCGTAATTAAGCATAAAGATCTTCTATCCGTTCACGAAGTAGATCCATTTTAGGGGATAGCTCCCGTAGCCAAAATATAATCAACCTTAATGTCTTTTATGTCTCGGCTTAGATATACGTATATGGGGGAGTAATTACTACTAGCGTAATCAATACCGTTTGTTAGAGTCTTATAAAACCATAAAAGTAAGTATTTTAGTGTCTACTGTCGTATTGTTAGTCTTTGTGTTTTCTATCGTGTCAACCTTTATTTCTATGTTATTGTTGGTCGGAGACCGCCCTTTAATCTATTTTTAGTTTAATAACATTGTACTTGTTTAAGCCGAGTCTCTGTGGGATCGACCTCGACTCTATCTAGCTATACTACGATTGAACCTAATTCTCTTGCTAGTAGGTTATTTAGGTATCGAGTTATTTTTATAACTTGACCGTCATCAAGTTTTTGGCGCCGTTGCCGGGGACTCGTGTCATTAAATTGAGTATAGCTTATTTTATTAAAAGTAGATTCGTAAATATTGTGAATAAGAGTCAGTATATTAAACAGTGTCGTTAAAAATAATAATTTAAGAAAAAATATAAATAAATAAAAAGAGTTCGGTCGACCGAACCACAGTTCTCGGTCGACCGAGAATTTATTGTTTTTTTTATGTTTCTGTTCTGTTTTGTTTTACACAGTTTCTGCCTTGTGTTTTTGTATTTTTCGATTTTGTTTTAGTTTAGTTTTTATTTATTGAGTCTAGGATTAGCCTTTAAAGTTTCTAATAGTTTATTGTTATTTCTATTTTTGTCTATTTTAGAGTCTCGCCAAAGGCAGTAGCCTTGGCGTATTTTAATTGTTTAATTTTGTTTTTGTCTTGCAAATAAAAAATAATATTAAAAAAAAACAAGCAAGCTACCTGGATTTCCGAGGATCCAATCGAAGAGCAAGGCGAGGAAAAATCTGAAGGAGCACATCAATCTGACTCAGACATGGAAGCATTACTGAATGAAGCCAACCAGGTAAATGGAAATAATTTTAATAATGCAAATTTTGTTAACCAAGCTGTGGCTGCATGGGAAAGGCGTACTTTGCAAAGCTATGCAACGCCTACCATTGAACAATTCATTCCTGCTATCGTAGTGCCTAAAAATGCTGTTGAAATTTATCACCCGAAACCTTATGTCATTCAAATGGTGACAAACTATTCCACTTTTCATGGTATCCTGAATGAAGATCCTGGCATTCACGTGATGAATTTCTTGGAGATCGTTAGTACCGTGAAGCCAAAACTAGTTCCTGAGGATAACATTAAACTGAAACTTTTCCCTTTCACTTTGAAAGATAAAGCTAAGCAATGGATTTTCTCTTTAGAGGCTAGATCAATCACGACCTGGGAGGAACTGCTACAAAAGTTCATGAATAAGTACTTCCCTATAGGAAAGACCTTTAAGTTACGCCAAGATATCTTGGGGTTCAAGCAAAGAACTTTGGTGAGAGTTTTGATCAAGCTTGGGAACGTTTTAAGGAGTCCATGAGGAAGTGCCCTCATCATGATATCCCTCTATGGATTTTAATGCAAACCTTTTACAATGGATTGAGAGATACGGAGAAGATAAGAGTAGATGCCTCCAGTAATGGAGCGTTTGTTCTTTTATCTCCTGAAGAGGCACAAGGAAAGATGGAGCAAATAGCAATGAATAGCCAATGGGTAGGTGGTGAAATAGCAACTATGAAGATGGCCGATAATGTATCTGAGGAGGATTTATCGCATAAGATCCTACATACTCTATTGATCATAAATGATAAGGTGGATGGTATGCATGAGAGGATTCAACGAGTGGAGACTGGAAAAGGGATGGAAACGATTAATCAACTAGGGAATGCGGGTACTAAAGAAGCCAATTACATTGAAAGACAGGGGAATCAATATGGCGGTTACAAACCAAATCATGACCAACCTGAATTCCGATGGAGTGATCCAAATGAAGGGGTAAAACCACACAACACTTATGTACCTCAGCAAGCTCAAACTTACGGTTGGGAAGTTGCACTTGAAAAGATGAGTAACACAATGTCTGACACTGTGAATCAATTAGCAAATTCCATGACTGACTTGGCTACAAACTTTCACCAATACTGTAAAAAGAATGATGCCAAAGTCACCAACCAAGAAGCCTTAGTCCAGAATCTCTCTCATCAAATAGGACAATTAGCTGAACAACTGTCAACTAGGCCTCCTGGGGGATTTCCGAGCAACACTGATAGGAACCCGAGGGATGTGAATGCGATAATGATTAGAAGTGAAAATGAGCTTACTCCAACAATCCCAAAGAACGAGGAAAATATAGAAGATGTTAGGGATGATGAGGAAGAGCCTGAGGAGGCATTCACACCCTGCTTAGAAAAGCCCCCCGACAGGCAATTAACCTCCATCTCTACCATTTTAGGGAATAGTGATTGCGCCGCAGTATCTTTGCAAGGTGAGGTTGTTATGGCTGAGAAGCAACAACCATGGTTTAATGATTATGTGAATTATTTATCCGGGAGATATTTTCCACAAGACTTGAACCAGCAGCAAAAGAAGAAGTTCTTTGCGGACCTTAAACACTATTATTGGGATGAACCCTATCTTTTTAAGCGTTGCTCAGACAACATCATTAGAAGATGTGTTCCTGAGAGTGAATTCCTCGATATACTTAAACATTGCCATACTTATGAAGCAGGAGGACACTATGGAGGGGACAAGACTGCTGCTAAAGTTCTCCAATTTGGTTTCTACTGGCCAAATCTTTACAAAACTGCGCATGAATATGCTAGATCCTGTCATTCATGCCAAATGACGGGCAATATATCGAGGAGACATGAAATGCCACTAAGGAGTATCCTAGAACCAGAACTCTTTGATGTATGGGGAATTGATTTTGTGGGACCTTTCACTTCGTCTGTTTCAAACCGCTATATTTTGGTGGCAGTCGACTATGTGTCTAAATGGGTAGAGGCTATTGCTTCACCTACCAATGATGCAAAAGTTGTACTGCGGTTTTTAAAGAAAAATATCTTCACGCGGTTTGGAATCCCTCGTGCCATCATTAGTGATAATGGGAGCCATTTCTGTAATAAGCCATTTGAGAAGTTAATGGCCAAGTACGGGGTGAGACATAAGTTAGCTACCGCTTATCATCCTCAAACAAGTGGTCAAGTTGAGGTCACGAACCGAGAGATTAAGCGCATTCTAGAGAAAACTGTGAACCCAACAAGGAAAGATTGGTCGTTGAAGTTAGATGTTGCTTTACGGGCTTATCGGACTGCGTATAAGACTTCCATAGGCATGTCCCCGTACCAGATTGTTTTTGGGAAAGCGTGTCATCTACCGGTTGAACTTGAGCACCGTGCCTTATGGGCTACTCGTGTGTTGAATTTAGATGAAAGTTTAGCCGGAGAAAAAAGATTGTTGGAATTAACTCGCCTAGAAGAGTTTCGCATTGAAGCTTACGAGAATGCTCGGATCTATAAAGAGCGCACTAAGAGATTTCATGATAAAAAGATCCTTGACCGCACCTTTCAGGTGGGTGATATGGTTCTTGTTTACAATTCGCGCTTGAAACTCTTCCCGGGAAAGCTAAAATCAAGATGGTTTGGTCCTTATAAAGTGAGTAAAGTATTTCCTTCCGGAGCTGTAGAGGTAAGTCACCTGGATGATCGAAAGACTTTTGTGGTGAATGGTCACCGAGTAAAGCATTACCTCGGGAATCAATTTGATAAGGAGGAAGAAGTATTTACTCTAGGCAATCCTAGTTACAACTAGACCATCATGTGAGTACAGTCGAGCTAACGACTATAACCATAGAACTACTTCTTAAAACTTTTTTTTAAATTTGTTTTTGTTTTTGCTTTTAATAAAGTAGCATGCGCCTATCACGGTTTTTTTCATCTCGCCATGTTCCGAGTCTAAGTTCGGAATAAACGAGGTTTTTTCCTTGATAACCGTCATGTGAGTTTTTTTTATTTAGGTTTAAATCCCTTTTGGTATTGTCCATGGCAGCATAAAGTAAAGTGGCTTAAACTGTTTTTAGATATTTATATCTAATTGCTGCCACATTATTTTATAACTTCCATAGACATGGTATTTGACGATTTCGTGGAGCTTGTTTGCTTATACAGGATATGTCTGTCTCTCCACGCCGTGCTGAGTTTTACTCCGATATTATTCCTTCACTTGGGAGCCGTTTCCAGATCTAAGTCTTTTTTTCCTTAAACTCTCATTTATTTTTGTCATTGAGGACAATGCCATGTTTAAGTGGGGGGCAAGGGACTTAGCTATATGTTGAAAAAGTAAAGAGGAATGGAATATTGAGGCAATATTGAGCAAAATTTAAAAAATTTCATGGATAAATGCCAAGTTGTTGAACTCGTACCCTTAAACTTGTGAAGTTCTTATACTTAGAATTGATAGGAAAGGAACCAAGTTGCGTGAGTACGTGATCATATTATACTTTTGCGATAAATTGTTAGTAAACTTAAGGATATTCATGCCAACAATTGCAAATAGTTAGGTATTGTTCAACTACTCAACATGTGAATCGTTTAGTACCGCATGAGTTATAATACTTGAAAGAAATATGTGTACATTGCGTAGATAATTGGTTATGAGGACCTAGTGTCGATATTTGTCGACCGATGTATTCGATCTTCTAGCCAACAAAAGCGGAGTAATAAGCTTGGGACGTACTGTGTTTTGACGATTGCATTAAAACACTCGGGCTTGTAGTAACATTACCAAAGTAGCCCCGCGCTTGTGGTAATATTCGATGCTATTCTTAATCTAAGATAGGGGGATACTCTACGAAAAGTTTTCTTCCTTGAGATTAGTAGTATTCGAAAAATATGCAAAATTGAAAAAAATTAAATTGTTAGAGGCTTTGAGTAGTACTCGGTCTCCAAGTCCAAAAACCCTATAGATACGCTCTTGCTTATTGTTCTAGTGCTTTCACCATTGCGAGGCATAAGAAGTATGAATGCTGATGTTGGTGAATTTTGATATGAAGTCTGCATAAGCTCTAATCTTGCTACATTTATATAAAACCAATGCACATGCACACAATCACTTCGATTCATAGCGAGTAATGAATAATGCTTATCTGATGAGCATGACTGGTATGAGTTGACTCGAGTTTCTTGTGTAAGTATGAGTTGACCACGGAAAATGTTGTCTTGGGGAATGACTTATTGATGCTTTGTTCGGGACGAAGCAAAGTTTAAGTGGGGGGCATTTTGATGACGGTTAAAATATACCTATTTATGTCATCAATTCTAACCTTAAATCAGAGTTAATTATATATATTTCATATTAAATCACGTGTTTATATTTATTATTTAATGATAAGTGATTATTAATGTGATAATTGGTATTTAGCTGTTTTTATTATAAAAGAACAATTAATTGTGTGATAAATGCTGATTTCGCAGATCGTAACGAATCGGGAGGATAATTGTCATGCAATCGGGAAATCTCCAGATAAATAAGGAAGAAAATCGGAGCATTAATGAAGCGACAAATCAGATCAGCATAGAAGAATGAAGTGGGGAACAAGTCAGACGAAGCGAAATTGAAAACGCGTATAGAGGGAGGCTCGGTCGACCGAGCCATGCCATTCGGTCGACCGAGCCATGCCATTCGGTCGACCGAGCGTAACTGTTCGGTCACCCGAGCCTAATCAGATTAATGCGTGCATATCTTCTGGATTCTCCCTATGTCGGCTACAACTCCTATATAAACAGCAGCCATGATGCTGAGAAAAGAACCAACCTAAGAAACACAATATTACAATACTTTTAGTTTATCAATATAGTTCTTTTTATTTTATATTATGTTGCTTCATCACGGAGGCGATGGATTCATCGATTAGAGATTGCATTGAAGGATCGGAGGACCCTCCGTCTACGAGGGTAATGTCTATCCAAATATGTCGTTTTTATTCGTAGATCTATTTTATTTCGTTATGGAGTAGTCGTTTGTGTATTGATTTCATGATGTAGTTAATTATCAAACCCATATTCATGTAGATCTAAGCCGTACGAAGGCGTTTTACGAGCAAATTCTAGAGTCACCGGTCTAGATCTACCACGGTCTATATGGTTAGATCTAGCCATCAAGATTCTAGTAATTTTCTATGAACGACTTCGGCTACGTCGTGCTTTCTGTTTTTCATATACACATGTAATAGATCTGGCCAATTTGTTACATCGTTCTCGTAAATTAATATGATATATTGTGAAAATTGCCATGTTAAATAGGACATAAGTTAGCCGATCGTTTAGGAGGTGTGCCAACCTGTCCACGGTGGTTGCCTAGACGAGGTGACGCTTTTAGATCGGCATCCCTAGTTTGGTATAGCATGCTTGTTATATGATGTTCTATCCCGTCCAAGGAAGGATTCGTAATTAAGCATAAAGATCTTCTATCCGTTCACGAAGTAGATCCAGTTTAGGGGATAGCTCCCGTAGCCAAAATATAATCAACCTTAATGTCTTTTCTGTCTCGGCTTAGATATACGTATATGGGGGAGTAATTACTACTAGAGTAATCAATACCGTTTGTTAGAGTCTTATAAAACCATAAAAGTAAGTGTTTTAGTGTCTACTGTCGTATTGTTAGTCTTTGTGTTTTCTATCGTGTCAACCTTTATTTCTACGTTATTGTTGGTCGGAGACCGCCCTTTAATCTATTTTTAGTTTAATAACATTGTACTTGTTTAAGCCGAGTCTCTGTGGGATCGACCTCGACTCTATCTAGCTATACTAAGATTGAACCTAGTTCTCTTGCTAGTAGGTTATTTAGGTATCGAGTTATTTTTATAACTTGACCGTCATCAATAATCAAAACCAACCCTTCCGAAACTTCAATCAAAGCCAGAACTACTCAGGATTTCAACGACAAAACTTCAATCAAGCCAAGTTACCACCTGGCCCTTCAAATTCGAATTCTTTCAACTCAAACTATCAAAAGACAGCTCCTAACTCCCAAAGGCCGCAGGGTGGATGGAACCAAACTCAAAATCATACCACCTCATGTGTCCCTCAACACAAATTCGATGAGCTGGTAGACATGGTGAAGACCTTGTCTACTAGCGTTAAAGCTATTGAGAGACAAGTTGGTCAGATAGCGGACCGACAAGCAAGCAGACCTCACGGTAAACTTCCGAGTTATACCGAGAGAAACCCAAAAGCTGATGTGAATGTTTGCACTGCCATTACACCACAATGGGAGTATGGACAGGAAGAAGAGCTCAATGAAGTAACGTTGAGAAGTGGTAAAAAGGCTGGACCCGGCAAGATGTCGGGAAACGAGTAGCCCCTCCTGACGCCATGAGTTCAGGAGGGGGAAATCAGAAACCACATGGTGAAGAAAGCAACGATGAGGAGCTTAGTGACAATTCTTCGGAGGACGAAAATAATTCTGATGATGAGGAAAGAAAGAAAAGTCATGGGGCGGTACCCCTGACTAAGAAAAAGGAAGAAAAGTTCGTAAGATGGAAGGATAAGGAGGATGAGGCGATAAAGAATCAAGCTACAGGGAATGATAAAGCCCTTCCTTATCCACCAAAAAGGAAAGAGAAAGCCCTCACTAATGACAAGCAGTATGCTGGAGTGAGGAGAATGCTTAGAGACACTCAAGTTAGTATGCCCTTAGCCGAGGTATTAACCGAAATGCCTAAATGCTCTAAGTATCTTAAAGAATTCTGTGGGAGTAAGAGAAAGCTTCAGGGGATGGCTGAAGAAGTGCTACGCGAAGATTGCGCGATGGTTTCACAGAAAGTCGCTGTTAAGCGAGGTGACCCTGGCATACCTTCAATCTCCTGTGAGATCGAAGGCCAATTGTTCGAAAATGTCTTATGTGACTCAGGGGCCTCTATTAATGTGATGCCATTAAACGTATGCAAAAAGCTCGGGTTAGATAAAAGGATGCGGGAAAGCCCGATTTCTCTTCAGATGGTAGACAGATCTAGCCGGTCTGCAGCCGGTTGTGTAGCTAATGTTCTCCTTCAAGTTGAACATTTAGTCTTCCCTACCGATCGGGTTATTCTAGACTATCCACCCGATAAGGAGATGCCTCTGATTATAGGCCGAACCTTTTTAGACACTTCTAATGCTCTCATCGACTTCTGCAAAGGACAGATTACTCTTAGAGTCGATGACACATCCGTCACCTTCACACGTGGGACAAGTCCCGAAAGAACCATAACTGATGAAATATCGTTTGTTGAAGCAATTTACGAGGATGAAAAAGATGCCTACTCGAAGAAGCCAGAGGAGTTGACAGAGATAGGTGTTTTTGAAGTCATGGACATTGAAGATCAAGCTGACTGCGGACCATCTTCTAATTCATTTCAAGCCGTAGGCATTGACGAGTCATCTTCACTCGCTCACACTGAGCCTGTTAGTGAGTTAGAAGCATGGAGATGCCCAGCAACAAACGATGATCTCAAAGAACTGAGTCAGGAAGACTTCATCCCTGGTGAAGAAGAAGCTCTGATGGGTAGTTGGGACGAGGTAGACTTTTGGAGAGAGACTACTCATTGGGAAGTAGATGATTGGGAAGAGCTGGCAGAAGAGCTTAAAGATGAAGAGTTAAGAAAAATGACCGATCACAAGAAAAAGGAAGCAAGTGTTGACCGGAGGATTCCGATGGATGATTTGATCCAGGTACCTTTCGGGGTTGAGCCTCGGGAAGATGAGTTATTCTTTAGTCAACCACTCCAAGCTCATAAAGAGAAAGGTGGCCCGTTAAAGTCTAGTATTGAGCAACCACCTACTGATTTAGAGCTCAAACCGCTTCCGAAACACCTTAAGTATATCTTTCTTAAGGATGGAGATAAATTGCCTTTGATCATTTCTTCGAAACTCGACCATGAGCAAGAAGCACAGCTGATAGAAGTGCTTAAAAAGAATATCCTCGCGTTCGGATGGCAAGTGGGTGATATCCGAGGAATCAGCCCAGATGTATGCATGCATAAAATCCGAACGGAGGAGGGAGCTAAAAAGGTTAGACAACCTCAGAGAAGGCTGAATCCGCATATGCAGGAGGTTGTCAAGAAAGAAGTGATAAAGTGGCTTGACATGGGCATCATCTATGCAATCGCCGATAGCGAGTGGGTCACCCTACTCAAGTTGTGCCAAAGAAGGGCGGAATCACGGTCGAAAAGAATGAAAAAGGGGAGGAAGTTGCCTTACGACTCGTGACGAGCTACGAGTCCGTATTGACTATCGTAGACTTAATGAGGTTACTTGCCAAGGACCACTTTCCCCTACCCTTCATTGACCACTTATTGAACGACCGAGTGGTCATAAGTATTATTGTTTCCTTGATGGCTATTCTCGGCTACTTCCGGATAGCCATTGATCCTAATGACCAAGAGAAGACAACTTTTACGTGTCCATCTGGTACTTTTGCTTTTCGCAGAATGCCATTCGGCCTATGCAATGCACCCGCGACTTTTCAACGGTGCATGTTAGCCATTTTTGATGGACTTGTGGAGCAATGCATGGAGGTCTTCATGGATGACTTCTCAGTCTACGGCGATAGCTTTGATGAAATCTTAAAGAATCTAGATATGGTACTCCAATGGTGTGTTGAGAATAATCTGGTGCTTAACTGGGAAAAATGCCATTTTCTAGTAGACGAAGGAATCGTTTTGGGACATAAGGTGTCCAATGCTGGTATTCAAGTTGATAAGGCTAAGGTCGAAGCCATTGAAAGGATGACGTACCCTAAGACAAAGTGAAAGAGGTACGAGGTTTTCTAGGTCATGTTGGCTTCTACAGGGCGTTTCATTAAAGATTTTTCTACCATCGCCAAGCCTTTATCAAATCTTTTGAAAGATGATGTAGATTTCTTGTTCGATGCGAAGTGCAAAGAAGCTTTCAATTATCTGAAAGACAAGCTTATCAGTGCCCCTATTTTAGTTGCACCCGATTTGGACCAAGCCTTTCGAGTTGATGTGCGATGCCTCTAATTACGCCGTAGGCGCAGTTTTAGGTCAACGAGTTGATAAAAGGTTCAGGCCCATTTATTATGCGAGCCGCACCTTGAACCCGGCTCAATGCAATTATACCACAACTGAGAAGGAATTCTTAGCCGTTGTTTTTGCCATTGACAAGTTTAGAAGTTATCTTCTAGGGTCTCAAGTTGTTGTATGGACCGATCATGCAGCCCTACGCTACCTTATGGACAAAGCAGATGCAAAACCAAGGTTACTTCGATGGATTCTGATTTTACAAGAATTTGACCTTGTGATTAAAGATAAGAAAGGTAGTGAGAATATTGTGGCTGATCATTTATCTCGCTTAGTAAATGAGGGTGCAGAGAATCATAATGATATAGGCATTGATTTTCCGACTGAGCAATTGATGAAGCTTGAAACGGTTAGGCCGTGGTATGCTGACTATGTCAACTATTTAGCGAGTGGTCATTTAGAGGACATGACGTATCAGGAGAAGAAAAAGTTTTTTTCTGATCTTAAATATCTCGTATGGGAAGATCCTTATTTGTTCAGAGTCTGTAAAGACGGATTGCTTCGAAGGTGTGTTCCGGAGCATGATCAGTGGGATATCCTAGAAGAATGCCATAGCGGTCCTGCCGGAGGTCATTATGGAACACCGAAGACGGTTGCAAAGATCCTTCAAGCTGGATTCTACTGGCCGACTCGTTTAAAGATGCGAAGCCTTTTGTAAAGGTTGTGATAGGTGCCGGAACTGGACGGCGAGTAGTAGGATGGAAATGCCACTTAAGCCCATTCTTGAATGCGAAGTTTTCGACGTTTGGGGCATAGATTTTATGGGACCCTTTCCATCTTCGTGCGGTAATAAATATATCCTCGTCCGTGTCGACTATGTTTCCAAGTGGGTTGAAGCCATAGCTACCCAAACTAATGATCATAAAGTCGTGAAGAAATTCTTGTAAAAGAATATCTTTACCAGATTCGGCTGTCCGAGAGCACTCATTAGTGATGAGGGTACCCACTTTTGCAATGCGCCGCTTGATAAAATCCTTGAAAAATATGGTGTCAAACACAAAGTTGGTTCACCATATCATCCCCAAACCAGTGGCCAAGTCGAGGTAAGCAACCAGAGCTTGAAAAGAATTTTAGAGAAGACCGTGAACAATAATCGATCTAATTGGAGTCTTAAGTTGGATGACGCGTTGTGGGCTTATCGTACTGCATTTAAAACCCCGATGGGCACGTCCCCCTTCCAAATGGTCTATCGCAAAGCTTGTCATTTACCTGTCGAACTTGAACACAGAGCTTTCTGGGCAATTAAATTCTTAAATTTCGATAGCCAACTCTGTGGGGAGAAACGGTTGTTACAATTGAACGAGCTTGACGAATTCAGACTTAGAGCGTACGAGAATGCTAAGCTTAGCAAGGAAAGAACGAAGATACTCCATGACGCTAAGATCAAGGACCGAGAATTCAAAGTTGGTGAAATGGCTTTACTCTATAATACTAGACTTCACCTGTTTCCGGGTAAACTCAAGTCTAGATGGTCTGGCCCCTTTGAGATTCTCGAGGTTAATCCAAGTGGAGTAATTACTTTGAACGGGTATGGTAATCAAGCTTTTAAAGTGAATGGTCATCGACTTAAGAAATATTTTGGGCAACCAAAGGAAAAGCCTGAGACTCTTTATTTCCAAAGAGGAGATGAGAGTACAAATGTCCTGATTTGTGAAGAGATTCCATCTTGTTTCTTTGAGTCAGATGATGACATTCCTACCTCTACCTGTGAGGAACCTTCTCCTGAGACTCCTGAGCATGTTAGCACACCTACGCCTATCATCCGCAAGAACACGAAGAAGAGAGTCAGTGTAGTTTGGAGAGAAAAATTTATTGATCTTATAGCACACTTGACTTGTTGTTGTGGTGAAAATCATTTCCGCCCCAGTGCTCCTGATTCTGATACTGAGGTGGTGGTAGTCAAACCAAAGTGGCCCGATCCGGGTTGATCTTTTGAAATCTGTGTCAAGCTATTGACATTAAAAGAGCGCTCCTAGGAGGCAACCTAGTTATTTGTTTTTTTTCTTAGGTTGTTTTATTGTTTTAGAAGTAGTACTTTAGTTGATTATGTGTTGATGGTTATTCCTCCTACATTCATTGTAAGTGTTTTGTGTTTTGTGTTATGTGTTGCTCATATACCCCGTGTACCCCGAGATTATATGGTATGTCGAGTGTGGCAGATACTTTTGAGCAGGTTCGCAAGCTTTTATGTCCAGTGTTGTCTATTCGAGTTGTCACGGTACATTCATGCTCCGGCCTGACCACTGCCAACTTTCATCCGACAACCACTGTTGAAACCAGCTAAGTTTTCTTTTTCTTTTATTTTGCACATTCTGAGGACATAATGTGATTTAAGTGCGGGGGGGGGGGGTAAATTGGGTATGTTTTTATGCTATATCCTTTGAAATATGAGTGAATGTTAAATTTCCACGAAATTTGTTAGTCTCGAGCATGTGGTTGAAACTAAATGCTTGCTAGTTGTAGTTTTCTAACGATGATAGTATGTGACTTAGTGAGATAATTATAGCATGGCTTTACTTTCATGGAGCTAGTATTCATTTTTCACGTTCACGAGAGCCTTTGATATTGAAGCAAGATTTTTGAACTATATCCTTTCATTGTTTTAGTGATTTATCTCAGGAAGGTCAGTATAGTAACACCTTAGTTAGCCCGTGTGCTGTGAATATCATAAATTTTGAACGTGATAAGTGAGATGTAACTTATGTCTTGAAAAAAGAATGAATAAGTAGTGAATTATTAATAAATACATTTGTCGAAAGCTGGTCTATGATTTGAGTGAGGTAGGGTATACCACGTATGTCCTATACCACTATGATGACCAATAGCTCACGACAGTCAGGAAAAGCTACCTTATGATTTGAGTAAGGTAGGGGATTATCTCGAAATGTCCTATTCTACTATGATGGGTAAAAGCTCATTCTGATATGCGTAAAATTTGAAAATTTTGAAAATGATGAGTAAAAATAAAGTGAAGTCTTTGTTATCATGGATCTTATACCCAGTAGAACCGCATGATATGCTGTAGGGATTATCCTACGAGTGCGTGGGAAGGCTTTGAGTGGAGCTATTACTGCCTATATCTAGGATAATCATAGGATTTTTGAGAGGATATTTCTTTGAAAGGCTTGATAAATTTGAAAAGGGCTTGTCACACATACACTGAACCTATCTCTGTGATGGTATTGTTTGCTATAGTTGTTGTATCTTTTGTTACGTGAGTTAGAGATCTATGTGGATTGCATGAAAGTTGAGGTATAGTTTTGATTGTTTTGTCCGAGGACGTACAAAAAGCTAAGTGTGGGGGTGTTGTTAAGGCCATATTTAAATGATTATTAAGGGTTCTATTTCATTATTATTTCCCCACATTTGCATATTTACATGAGAATTAAGGGTTTAAGTGTAATTATTTAGTAAGGATGATTTTAATATGGTTATTTGCAAAATTGATTATTTTATGTGTTCAATTAATGAAATTATTATTATTTGAGTTTTATTACATTTTGTAATGTTTATTTATCCTTTAGGAGGCTGAATTTCGAGTGCTAAAGAGGATAAATGAAGCTCAAGTCGAATTATTCAAGATAGAGTTGGAATTGGCTTGAAGAAAATGGATAAAGATGAAGAGATCCGATCCTAAGCATTGCAGACGGGCGTCCACTGATCTTGGACGAGCGTCCAGAAGTGAACTCGCGTCCATGCATCGTCCAGAATCGTATTTTACATTCAGAGTCTTCAGACAGAAGCCAAACGCACGTTCATGCTCTGTCCAGGCATTCCGGACGGGCTTCTGGTTGTTCAAACGAGCGTCCGGTGCCGATTTAAACCCTAACCGACTTAGCACTCTATAAATACAGCAGCAGCCCCAACCCTAATTTCATACTTTTTCATAGCCGCAATTTTCACAAAAAGCCGCGCCCCAAAACCACTTTTACACAGAGATGCAAATCTCCAATCCAACAATCTTCTCCAATATGATTGTTGGCTAGAAACCTTGCAGTGAGTCGACGGAGGAAGCTTATCAACAACAAAACCAACTAGAGGAGTTCGATACTTGATGTGTAGTGAGTTTATTTCATAGTTTTTCATTACTTTGGATCTGTTTTGTATTATTTAAGTTTTGTTGAATTAAGATTTGATGAAACGATCTATGTTTAATTGATGCTTGAATCAATATATGAAAGTATGTTATTTAAGTTTGATTTCACTCAAAGTAATGCATCTAATCATGTTGTAAGAGATTAAGCATGTTTAGTTGAGTAAAAAGCTTGGAAACAATCTCGTGATTTCGTTTTGATTGCATGTTTAGTTTGTTTGAAAAGATAAACGAAACCTTAGAAATTTGATTGAAGATATTTGATCGAATTCGTGAAAAATCACTACTAAAAACTATGTCTTTAGATCACCATCTAGTTGGGGGTTGTTTGTTGATGGGTGGATTCGTTGCCTCGCTGTGTTTTCCTTTAATTGTTTGAATCAAATCGTTTAGATTAAGTTTAGTTTAAGTTCTAGTTTTATAAACCCTAATTTCCTGCTGTTTTCCTGCACTTTTCTGCTTCAATTCATAGTCAGACGCCCGTCCGTTAGATTAAGCTTTCGGACGCTCGTTCACTTTAGTGAACGCTCGTCCGTCTTTCTGTTTTCTTATTTTCTGCTTGTTTTTATTCCTGTTTTAGTTTTAATTCTTAGGTTTAGGTTTTAGTTAGTATCAGCCTTAGTTTAGATAGATAATTGTGACATAATCGATATAGGTTTATACTTGAATTCGATAAACATTCCATTCCCTTAGGACGACCCGTTAATATCCTATACTACGATCCTTATACTTGGGGTGTTTCGGTTATAAATTGTAAAACTCGTTTTTACCGAACAAGGGACAATGTCTATAATAGTGGGAGGTAAGGCGTCTTAGCTAGGTAGTCGAAAAAGGGAATATTTTTTAAATTTTAACACTATTTTTATCTTGCTATTTGCACGTCTTTGAGTAAGGAATCGGTAGAAAATGAGCCCAAGTTCAATTTGAAGTGAGCTATAGCGTATTGTATTTGGTATGGAAGAATGACCATATGTTATGTTGCATGAAGTAGTAACTTATTAATTATTATTCTATCATTGCAATCAATATTTGAGCACATAATTTGAGTGAGAAGTGTTTAGGATTAGATGATGAGTTGTTTCAACCGGGAATCATTATTTGTCTGTCTATATACTCTAACAAATTGTTGTAAGACGAGAGAAGCAACTTGGATGACGAAAGGTGACCGGGACAAATGGACTTGTGAGAGAAAGAGAAAAAAGTGAGGAAATGTTCCAAGAAAAAAGAAGAAGAAGAAAAAAATGATGAAAAAAAAGATATGCAATAAAGACAGTGAGGGAAGCGAACTCGTGTAAAAAGGGCATGACCCTCGCATAAAAAGAAACAAACGAGGATTTAAGAACGATGCTCGGTCCCCGAGTCCGCCCGACCCAATTACGGTACCATGTTGTGTAACCAAGTCTGAAAGCAAGATGAGCGAGTGTATGTGCAAGCAAGTTTAGATTTTGTGGTTAAATACAGCTTGATTCTTCTCATGAGCACACTATCACAACGGATTCATCACATGACACATTGATGCGTGATAAGTGGTGATTAATAGGGAGCTTATGGATTGTGGCTTGATGTATGTTTCTGCCGGAAATATTTATTGAATATGTGGTAGTTAATGGAGATTGTTCTTGGAGGTACATTCCGCCTTGATACTCTGCTCAAAGACGCGCAGAAGGATAGTGAGGGGTACTTGATGACGGTTAAAATAGTCTATCCTACGACATCAATTTCTATCCATTACGAGCTAAAAATAGTTGTTTCGCCTATAAATACGAACCAATTGAGTTGAATATCATATGTCGTGTTGGTGAGTCGAGAAATCTACACTTAGCGTTTATTTTCCCTGTTTTGATATTAATTCGTGTATTATTTGATGATTTTCAGGATACGAAATATTGGGATGAGCAAGATGGACGAATCTGGATTGGACTAGACGAAAGGAATGGCCCTAGGGTATTCTAGAAGCATCCAAGTTAAGTCGGTTGAAGAAAAAAGACAAAAGTACCCCCGGTAACCTGAGGGTCGGTGCCGACTTACCGAGGGTCCATAATCTTTCAAAATGCGTTTTCTTGGACGAGGGGTCGAACTCGATGATTCTAAGTCGGTTTAGATACATATAAATAAGAGGCTTTGCCTCAGAACACAATGTACTCAAATTTTTCAAGGAAATTATGCAACAAAACATGTTGTTCTTTATTTTATTTATTTTATGAGTTCTGGTCGGAGAGACGACGGAGTCACCGCCTAGGGAGAGATCCGAAGGAGATCTACGCTCGACTTCGAGGGTATGATTTTCTATCTTTTCCAAGATGTAGATCTATCATCGTTATATTCGTCTAGTATGTTTTGATTGCTTATTTAGTTTAATTATGTAGTAGTTAGTTTATTTTACCCCATGTGTTATAGGTCTGATTCGTTGGTGAAGAAATCATGAAATAGTAGTTGCGTTCTTCAGATCTGCGACGATCTATATCACTAGATCTGGATACCTAGTAAATTACTAATTCATGATAATCGGTGCCTGCTATGTTGATCGATAGATTTAATTTACATGTTAGTAGCCTGATCAACTATTTGCATGTTATCGTAAATTAACATGAAGGGCCAGAAGTGAAGTGTTAATTAGGACATTATCTAGAATGGACCCTAGGAACGTGCTGGTCAATGTCAATAGCTGTCTGGGCGGGTTTGCGGTATGAGGTAACACTCAATATCGGCAGCTCAAGTTGTTTATGCGTATGGGCTATTACGGACAAATTTAGGAGGGTATCTTGCATATAGATTGTCTACTGCCATTGTCGGAGTAGTACCCGTAGATGAAAAATGAATAAATTCACCAATATGGAGGACTGTTGCATGTGTGGGGGGAATAACTAATTACTTATAATTGAACTAATACCTTAGAAACTCTAGTTTGCTTCGTTGAACTTCCATAATCTTGTTAGTTTGAGGCTCCAATACTACTGTCTATATTATAGTTGGACGTAGACCGTTATCATGACAACTCAATCTTGATAATTAAAAGTTCTTACGAGTCTCTGTGGGATTCGACCTTGACTCGCCAGTACTCTACTACGATAGACCTAGTCCTATTGCTAGTAAGTGCCTTGTACGAGATCGGTAGACCCTAATCCTGCTGATGCAACAACTAAGATAGTTGCAACTGATGCAGTAGCCAAGAGTGTAGCACCTGATTCTATCATTCATGTTGCTTTGACTAATGATCAGAATGCTACTTGGGCAGATGAGATAGAGAACATTGACAGCCATGTTGGTAAAGGTACGGATGTTCCCTCTAGAAGTACCTGGCATGAGGTGTCATCTAAAAAGTCCAAAAAGAATAAGAATAAAAAGAAGGCCACACCTAGTGTCTAAGGAAGTGCAGGCAAATCTAATGTTTCAGTCACTATAGGTCCCTCCCCTCTATGTAGACAAAAATGATAGGATTCTAGAATGTTAGAGGGTTCAATCTGGTCAACAAACAATCTGTTGTTGTCAAGTTCCTTAGGCAGCATCAGATTATCTTCTTTAGAATCCTTGAGACCAAACTGTGTCAATGAAATATGCATTATGTTGTGAATAACAAACTTCCTAACTGGAGTTCTATAAATAAATTTGATGTGCGTAGTAGTACAAGAATCCTACTGGTTTGGGATCCTTCTTATCTTGTTGGGGACATTTTGGATGTGGATGTTGAGTGGATTCACTGCTCTGTAAATGTTTTGGTTACTGGTGAGGTCTTTTTGGCTACTTTTGAGTATGGCCTTCATTCTGTGGGTACTTGGTGGCCCTTGTGGGATAAGATTAGAGAGCTCAATGTCTGTGCAGTCTTTCTTGGGTTGTACTTGGTGAATTTAACTTTGTGCTTTCCCCTGATGATAAGTTGAATGGTAATGTGCCTTCTGATTATGAGATGTAGGATGGTATTGAGTGTTGTTTGGCTGCAAATCTGTCTAATATGAACTCTCCTGGTCAGTTTTTTACTTGGACAACTAGTTGTGTCCTTTCAAGAATTGATAGGGTTTTGGTTAATGTTGCTTGGTGGGATTGGAATCAAAGTGCCATTGCTTTTTTTGAACCTGATGGTGTGCATTCTGATCATTCTACTTGTAGAATCTCTATTTTTGTTTATAGTGTTCATGGACTGAAGCCTTTCAAATTATTTATCATGTGGATTCATCATGATAGTTATAATGATGTTCTATTCCAGAGTTGTGGACAAGATGTTACTGGTACTGCCATGTACCAACTGTGTGAAAGAGTTAAAAGGCTTAAAGCACCTTTGAAAGCCTTGAATAGGAAACATTTTGATCATATTTCTTTAAGATCAGAAAAAGCTATGATATTCCTTTGGGATCTACAGTCTCAATTCAATATGTTACCTTCTAATGGATCGGATGCACAGATCTTGGATCAGAAGAAGATTTTTCAGGGTCTATAGTGTAGAATCTAGTTTTCTTGCTAAGAAATCCAAAGGTTTATGTATGAAGCTCAGTGATAGGGGTACTAAGTTTTTTCACTCTATTGTGAAAAGGAACAATGCAACGAGGCATATTTGTTATGTCAAGGTTGTTGATGGTACCTGTACTTCTTCTTATGATCAGATAAGAGATGAGTTTGTCGATACTATACTGATTTGTTGGGTAGTGAGGGTTCTGCAACTGATATTTCTGAGGATGTGATTGATGCAGGGCCTTCTGTTCCTTCTGATTGCATCAGTGATTTGATCAGGGATGTTTCTCCATCAGAAATCAAGAATGCACTTTTCTCCTTTTCTGATGAAAAATCTCCAAGGCCTGATGTGTATTTTTCTGCTTTCTTTAAGAAGTCTTGGGACACTGTTTGGGAGCATTTCACTACTGCTGTTTTAGAGTTTTTTTTCCTCAGAATTATGCTATATTGAATCAAATCAACCATTGTGTTATTGCTCTGATCCCTAAGAGTTCTCATGCTGCTGCTGTAAGTGATTATAAGCCATTTTCTTGTTGTAATGTTTCTTACAAGGTGATATCTAAAATTTTAGCTAGCAGACTGTCTTCTTTCTTACCTCACATTATTGATGAGGTACAGACTGGTTTTGTGGATTTTAGGGCTATGACTGACAATATCTTTCTGTGTGAAGAGCTTATCAGGCATTATGGTGTGAAGAAGGTTTCTCCTAAATGTATGATAAAGGTGGAAATTAAAAAGGCCTTTGATTCTGTACACTGGTCCTTTTTGAAGGCTGTTTTAGAGGCACTAGGGTTTCTTGCTAGATTTGTTACATGGATAATGTTGTGTGTTACCACAGCTTTTTATTCCATTTCTGTTAATGGCAATTTCAAGGGATTTTCCTGGTAAAAGAGGGCATAGGCAAGGTGATCCGTTTTCACCTTTCTTATTTATGATTGGTATGGAGTACTGTTAGGAGCATTTGATTATGTTTTGATGATAGCCATACCAGCTATTATAGCTAGCCTGAAATAAGCTAGAAATTCTATGTATAAGTCTTTACTTAGAGTCTGACATGTTGTATAAGTTGAGTCAGACAAGTATTGTACTAGTTGGTAGGACGGCAAAGTAAAAACAGATATTCGGCAGAGTAAAGCCAGCCAAGTATCAATAGAGAGACAATGAAGACATTATGGTCTGACTTATAACCAAGGAAGTCTGTGATGACCTTGGATAAGTCTAAGTCATGTTTCAAGTAATGAAGCTCAACATTTAAATATGGTGTACACTAATCTCGCTCAAAACAAGGATCAGTGAATTACAAGAATTATCCTTTGAACTTAAAGAATAAAGGAAACAATGAATCGGCAAAGTAAACTGACTTTTGGCTGAGTGAAGACAAAGCAGTAAAGGAAGATCTAAACGGCAAAGTCAGGTGGATCACGTGACCGTTCAGAGAACGGCTGAGTAAACCTTACTCGATCAGATTATTGAAATATGAAGAAGATACAGAAGATCAGGCATTAATTGCACAATTAATAGAGGATCAATCAAGGACGGATTTTCTGGTAAACGTTTGAAGAAAAACCCGATCGCTAAAATCAAGGAGAATATTATTAAGGGGGAATCAAAAATAAAATCAAGGATTATTTCCTATTAATATAGCCAATGGATGGAATTCAAATCAAGAATAATCAAGGCTATAAATAGAAGACATTGACAGAAAGGATACACACAAGAGAGAACGATGAAAAATCTGAGCAGAAACTCTGTCAAAGTGAAAAATCTTCTATCTGTGCCAAAAAGGAAATATCCAGTGATTGATCAACAAGTTGGTGAATTCAATTCACGAAAATCAAGCAATTGAATCAGAGCCATCTGAGAGGGAATTGTGTTTGTCATAGCTGCTGAAGGATTTGATCCCAATGAGCAGTGAAAGAGACTGAGTCACTGAAGCTGTTGCAGTCAAGGAGTGATAGTCTTGTAGATTGTGAAGCTTGTGAAGTCAAGGGCAATCGTACTATTGTATCTGTGAAAACAATAGTGAATTCCTCCAATCATCATAGGAGAAGAGAGGATTAAGGAATTACACCACCCTGAACCACTAGAAGCCTTGTGTCAATTTACTTTCTACAATTTACCTTACTGAATTCATTTAATTGCTTACATTATATCACATATTATTGATTGCTTAAACTACCTTGAAATAACTTAGTAAGAAGGGACTTATCCACTGCCCAAAAGCTTTTAAACTCCACTATATTCATTCACCCCCCCTCTGACTATAGTTTTACCCTTCTTTGGGACCAACAATTGGTATCGAAGCAGTGTTCCTAGTATCGAACCTATTCGGATCTAATTTCGGTAATAAGGAGATCACATATTTTCAAAGTAGTTTTCAAATCGTACTTTCTAGATATACACATATATATCTCTTATTTGTACTTATGGATTCCTCAAACTTTATGTCAAAAGTACCTGTTTTTAATGTTAACAATTTTGATGAATATAAAATAAGAATGTTGTCCCATCCTGCAGCAACTGATGAGGAGATGCTGGATATAATCAATGAAGACCCAATCATGATCATGACTGTGGTAGCCACATGAGCAGGTCAAGGAAAAGAAGTGGACAAACCTAAGAAGGATTGGACCTAGGATGACAGGAGAAGAGCAAATCTAGACTTTATTGCAAAATATATGATTTTGAAGACCCTAGATAGCAACATGTTCATGAGAATCAAAGATTGCAAGACAGCAAAGGAGATGTGGGACAAGCTAGCATTGATAAATGAAGGATCTGAGGCAGTCAAAGAAAACAAACTATCTGTTGCAAAATAGAAATTCGAGAACTTCAAAATGAAGGCAGGTGAATCCATTGATCAAGTGGACAACAGATTCTCAAGCATCATCAGTGAACTGCAACAGCTTGGACACACATTGTCGGTCCCAGAGAAGGGTAAAACTATAGTCAGAGGGGAGGGGGGTGAATGACTATAGTGGAGTTTCAAAAACTTTTCTTGCACTTAAAAGCTTTTGGGCAGCGGATAAGTCCCTTCTTACTAAGTTATTTCATAGTAGGTTAAGCAATCACAAGTATATGATATAATATATGCAATTAAATAAATGCAGAAAGTAAATTGACACAAGGCTTATAGTGGTTCATGGTGGTGTAATCCCTTAATCCACTCTTCTCCTGTGATGATAGGAGGAATTCACTATTGTTTTCACAGATACAATAGTACGATTGTCCTTGACTTCCCAAGCTTCTCATTCTACAAGACTATCACTCCTTGACTGCAACAGTTTCAGTGATTCGGTCTCTTTTACTGCTCCTTGGGATCAAATCCTTCAGCAGCTATCACAAACACAACTCCTTCTCAGATGGCTCTGATTCAGTTGCTTGATTGATGTGAATCGGATTGACAAACTTGTTGATCAATCTCAATGCTTGATGTTTGAATTGAAGCTCCTAGTTTTGAGTTGATCACTAGATATGTCTTTTTAGCACATATATAAGACCTTTTTACTTTGACAACGTTGCTGCTCAGATTTTACTTTGAATTCCCGCCCGTTGGAAAATTTAATGAGGGGAATAATTCCTGATTCCCCCTTAATTATATTCTCCTTGATTTCAGTGATCGGATTTTTCTTCAAATATTTATCAGAAAATCCGTCCTTGATTGATCATCTATTGATTGTGCATTTAATGCATGATCCTCTAAATCTTCATCATATTTCAAAATCTGATTCAGTAAGATTTACTTAGCCGTTCTCTGAACAGTCATGTGATCCATCTGACTTTCCCGTTTAGATCTTCCTTCACTGTTTTGCCTTCACTCAGCCGAAAGTCAGTTTACTTTGCCGATCCACTGTTTCCTTCATTCTTTCAGTTCAAAGGAGAATTCTTGTACTTCACTGATCCTTGATTTGTGTGAGATCAGTGTACACCATATTTAAACATTAAGCTTCATCACTTGAAACATAACTTAGACTTATCCAAGGTTATCACAGACTTCCTTGGTTATAAGTCAGACTTTAATATCTTCATTGCTTTTCTGCTGGTACTTGGATGGCTTCACTCTGCCGAAAATATGTTCTTGCTTTGCCATCCTACCAATTAGTACAATACTTGTCTGACTCAACTTATACAACATGTCAGACTCTAAGTAAAGAATATACAGAGTGTTCTAACTTATTTCAGGCTTGCTATAACAGCTAGTATGGCCATCATCAAAACATAATAAAATGTTCCTAACAATTTCCCCCTTTTTGATGATGCCAAAACCCTCATAAGCCTGAACATAAGTAAGCCAAAATTTTCATAATAATTAACATAATGAAACTCAACAATTTTATTCATCCATTTAAGGGCAGCAAGTTTAAAATTTATTCAAGTGTTACAACTACATTTTGCTTAATTCAGCCTTGTACCTTTTGAACTTTGTGGTTTGGACTTCTTCCATATCTTTCCAATCAATCTCAGGAAACATCCACTTCCAGTATGCCATAGCAGTGTATTCAGATACTCCTTGGAATATTCTCTTGTCAAAGAGTCTGTTAAAGTCAGACATAGTTTCATTTGCCCTGGGCTCTCCAAAGTACTTCTCAAGTCTCTCCCTAGCTTCTGCAATGTGTGAGTCAGCAAACTTGAGATTTTTGTACTGGCCACATTGATCTTGTTTGTTCATTCTTCCCGTAGGACTGAAGAATTTTGCTATATAGTTGAATTCTTCTTGTTGCTCATTTGGCAAGTCTTCTGGTCCATTTGCAGAAAGTGGTATGGCTAAACTTGGTCTGCTGGTTCCACCACTTTGCTGAAGGAAGGCATGTTGTCTTTTAATGTTATTGTATATTTTGGCCATGTCAACTCTCCTCTGTTCATCCGGGTAGCTTAGCCAGTATGCCCAAGCTTCATCTTGTGTTTGATTTGGATATAGTCCTTCATGGACTCTGAAAAATTCTCTCACATGATCTAGGATTTCAGCTTCATACTCTTGCATGTTTCGTGAGTTAGGAAGCTTCTTTTCTCTCTGCTAGTGCTAGATCTGTGGTCTTTTGCTGACCTTTGTTTGTTGACTAGATCCAGGTCTTTGTTGTCCAGGTCTTTGCTATCCACCTGATCTATCTCTATCATCATCCCTTCTTTGCAAAGGGTGAGAAATCCAATGTAGGTTTCATTTAGGGCATTTTGTCTTTCTTCTCTAGCCCTCCTTTGCTGTTATTCTGCCTCATTTCTGATCGTGATTTCTCTATCCCTTGCCCTCAGCTGTTCTTCAATGAAGTTTGGGGGTCTAATCGTTGAACCTTCAGGCTTATCTTTACTTTCCCCCTTTTTGGCAGCATCATCCCTTTGCTGGAGTAAGATGCTATTTGTGGCCTCTGCTGTGCCAATCAGAGAGTCCAATTTTGACTCAATGGATGTGAATCTATTGTCATGATCAGTCAGTTTCTCAGTGACACTGCGGAATCTTATGCGAAATGCCACTGCCATAGAGTCATTTTCTTGAGATATGTGTTGTCTGAGACCTGCAAGGTTGTTTGTGATGTTGATGTTGATCTGTCTCATCAGATCTCCTTGGTGTTGCACAACAATGTTCTGTGCATCAATATATTCAGCAATGGCCTGAAATATTCGTTTAATGGAGTAACCTTTGTCATTGAATGCTGAAGTCATGGATCTGATGTGCATGGCTTGCTGCTCCAATTCATCTGCCAGCAGATCTGCTGCTTTTTCAAAAGTCTCATTGGAGATGCCAGTGGCAAGCTGAGAGAGTTTGTGTCAGATTTCAGCTGGTTCTGGCTCTATTTTCTGTCCTCTTTCTTGATGTTGAGTAACATCTGCATCGACTTCCAAATCTTCAAGTATTTGAGTGGATGTGTATGCTGGTGTAGCTTGGGCTGCTATTCCCCCTTGCTCCATGCTGGGGATTTCCTTGACTGGAGTGGCAGTAGCTGAGCCAGTGTCTAATACTGCTGTCGGCTGAGTAATAGTATCCACACGAGTTTGTGGAATTTGCTCAGTGTTGTTAGCTGGCATAGTTTGTGATGTTGGTGATGTTATCTCGGCTGGTATTGACTTTGCTAGACTTTGTGGTTGTAGAAATGAACTTAGGAGAGTGTTATCATCAATTGCATCTGGTGTAGGGATATCCTCTTCTCCTTGTTTATCACCATCATCAGCGGAGGGATCATCGTCATCATGATCATCGCCGTCCTGATCAGTATTGTCCTGATCATCTTCGATGTCTTCCGAGTCATCACTGTTTTGGTCAGGGATCTGTGGTAGTTTTTCCTTTGCTGCATCAACCATGTCCCAGAGTGGAGATTCATCAAGGATACAAACTAGGGTTGTGATTCCCCGAAAATAAAAGAACCAGGCTTCCTCAGAAAGCATGCGTTCGGAGTCTTGAAGTTGAGTTTTAGAATCCCCTTCCTTCAATTCAAGATATTCTGCAATTCTATCATCAATGTCATTTGCAGACATTTGTGTAGGTTCTTCTGGAGTTTCTTCATCGTTATCTTCAGCATCACTTTCAGTTTCCTTACGTGGAGGTTGAGCATTCTCACTGCCACTTTCTTCCTGTGGTTGTTATGCTTCGCTTTCAGAATCTTCTGCTTCTTCTTCATCAATTAATCGTCCAAAGTGTTCTTTGTCCAAGTTTCTTTGAACTCTTTGCTTCTTTCTTTGGCCGGAGGGATGTGTTGTTGTTTTCTTTCTCTTCCCTCCTTCTGCTTGCTTTTGTTGTTTAACATAGGTAAACATGACCTTGGACTCATGCAACTTATGGAGATGTGTCACATGAACCTTCAAACATTGCAGAAGAGAATGGAGTTGTATTCCATAGGATTTCTTTACCCAGAAAATCCCCTTCTTCTTCTTTTTCTCTGCTAATCCCTTGTTGGCAACAATGATTTCTCCCTGGATTTGTTCCTTTATTCTTTGGAAGAAGTAGGATGCCCAATTAAATTCTAAATTGTTGTAGATGATTCCCATTTGTCGCATTCTAGCCTCTGTCATTGCATTGTTTGCTCCTAACTTTCCTTCAATGGTCTTTCCAAATAGGGCACTGAACTCACTAAAGGGTTTCTTTAAAGCAGATCTAAGCCAATTGACCTTCTTGGATCCTGGATTTGCCATTTTGGCGATTATTGTCCAGAAATCATCCAAATTTTGTGGTACCAAGGTCACTTTTTCCTGACCCTTATTTGAAAGCTTAAGATGCGTACGGATTACCTTTGCCGTAATGACCACTTCTGTGGCATTGACATATGCAACAATCTTGTCTTCCTCCCATCCATCACCTTCTTCTGTAGGGATCCCAGAAACATACTTTGCAGTTTTCCAGAAGGAGACTAGGTTTTCATAGCAGATTTCGGTTATTGGAGGATTTAGAAAGGTCGATAACTTTAGGTTTTTGCATCCAGCTGCCAATCGTTTTGCTTCCTTGTCTTTTCCGCATAGTTTTAAGTAGTGTTCTTCTTAGAAGAACGATCCAGTGGCAATTGATTTCTCATACCCAGCTTGGGTGTTTGAGGAGGATGAAGCCATTGTTGGAAGAGAGTTTTTGAAAGAGAGCTTCGAATTTGCAATAGAATTTATGATTTGCAAGAGAGCTTAAAGATTTTTGAAAAACCTCTAAGTGTTGTTTTTAAAGGGTGATTTGGGTAGTGTGAACGTGGTTTGAATGTGGAAGGATTTTATGATATAATGGCATGATTTTGTATTTGTAAATCGCGATACTCGAGTGAAGTGGGGAGATTGGATTGAGGTAAGTAATGATAAATCCCGGGAATCGAGGCGTTTGTAATTCGAAAAATAATATGGTTACCTCCATGATTTAAGTTGATCTCCACGTGTCAAATCATCCACAGAATAATCTTCAATAACTCCCTTATTCTCCACGTGTAAAAAATTGATTTTGTTCATACTACAATTTGCCCACGATTTCAATCTTTATTTCGGTAAAGTGCCTTGGCTGGTCACTTAGCCGGTGTAGTGACTCTTTCACTGAGCTGCTTTATTTGATTGTTCCTAACAATCAGTTAAGTCAACTTCGCTGGATACCAGTGCCTTACCTGCTACATCTCCTGTAACGGCAAAGGTTTAAGCAGTGATGAAGTCACTTAGCCGATTACTCCAGTTAGCCGCTCTTTGGTACTTAGTCGATTTCAATCATTCCTAACTCAGTTCTCAACATGCTAAATCTTTCATGACTGAGTGGTTTAGCGAAGATGTCAGCCAATTGATCTTTAGTGGGTATGTGTTTTAGGATGACATCTCCTTTTTCAACATGATCTCTGATAAAATGATGTCTCACATCAATGTGCTTTGTTCTTGAATAGAACACTGGATTTTCAGTAATAGATATTGCACTTGTGTTGTCACACATGATTGGGATAGTCTTTTCCTCCACTCCATAATCCCTTAGTTGTTGTCTAATCCAAAGTACTTGTGCACAACAGATTTTCCTGTCGCTATATATTCTCGCTTCACATTGATGTAGATATGGAGTTTTGCTTTTTACGAAACCAAGAGACTAGCCTGGTGCCTAGCATCTGGCATGTTCCAGAGGTGCTTTTTGTATCTATCTTGCATCTAGCGTAGTCAAAATCTGAATATGATATCAACTTGAATCCTCCATCTTTTGGATACCAAATTCCAACATTAATAGTATTTTTCAGGTATTTGATTATTCTTTTGGCTGCTAGAAGATGTGATTCTTTTGGTTGAGCTTGAAATCTTACACATACTCCTACTGCAAATGCTATATCAGGTCTGATTGGGGTTAGATAAAGTAGGGATCCAATGATTCCTCTATACATTTTCTGATCAACATCTTTTCCAGCTTCATCTTTTCTAAGAATTACTCTTGCACACATTGGTGTATCTGCTGTGCCACTTGTATCTATACCATACTTGTGTATTAAGTCTTTTGTATACTTGGCTTGACAAATGAAGATACCATCCTTCATTTGCTTTACTTTAAGACCAAAAAAATAGTTTAATTCTCCCATCATGCTCATCTGAAATTTGCTCTTCTTCAGGTTTGCAAATTTCTCACACAACTTTTCATCCTCTGATCCAAAGATGATGCCATCAACATAGATTTGTACTAGCAATGTGCCTGTTCCTTCTTCTAATTTGAATAGAGTCTTATCTATTGTTCCCTTGTTGAATCCATTCTTGATCAAAAATTGTGATAGTGTTTCATACCGAGCTCTGGGTGCCTGTTTGAGTGCATAAAGAGCTTTCTTGAGTTTGTATACTTTATCTTCTTTTCTTTTGAGTTGGAAACTAGGAGGTTGTTCCACATATACTTCTTCTTCCAAAAGTCCATTGAGGAATGCACTCTTGACATCCATTTGATAGACTTTGAAGTCCTTGTGTGCAGCAAAAGCTAGAAAGAGTCTGATTGCCTCTAGTGTTGCCACTGGTGCAAATCTTTCATCATAATCTATTCCTTCTGCTTGAGAATAGCCTTTTGCAACTAGTCTTGCTTTGTTTCTGACAACTGTTCCTTGCTCATCCATCTTGTTTCTGAATAACCATTTTGTTCCAATGATGTTGGCTATGTCTGGTCTGTCAACAAGTTCCCAGACTTCATTTCTTTCAAATTCATTTAGTTCTTCTTGCATGGCTGTGATCCAATCTGTATCTTGAATCGCATCATCTATTGTCTTGGGTTCCACTTGTGATAGAAAACATGTTAGCATATGCTCTAGTTGTCTTCTGGTTCTAACTCCTGTGTGAATGTCTCCAATAACTTGTTCTTCGGGATGATCTCTTAGCCAATTTAGGTGATGTTGAAGTTGTTCTTCACTTGGTTCTTCTACAACTTCAGGTTCTGCATGCTTCATGTTTTGGTGCTTCATCAGTTGTAATGACTTGTGGCTCATCTTGATTTCCAAAATTGTGATGCAGAATAGTTGCTGGTACTGTTGTATTCATATACACTTGCCTTTGTGCTGCTTCTTCTTCTTGTTCTTGAAGACTTTCACCATTTGTATTTGGTTCATCAAAGACTACATGTATTGATTCTTCAATCACCAATGTTCTTTTGTTAAGTACTCTGAATGCTTTGCTGGTGTCTGAGTATCCCATAAAGATTGCTTCATCAGCCTTTTCATCAAAGGTATGCAGCTGATTCCTATTCAAAACAAAACACTTTGATCCAAACATATGCAAATATGAGACATTAGGTTTTCTACCATTCCATATTTCATATGGAGTTTTTTCATGATGTTTGTTGATGATTGATCTGTTTTGTGTATGGCATGCTGTATTTGCTGCTTCAGCCCAAAACCTCTTTGGTAGGCATGCTTCTGCAATCATTGTTCGATTTGCTTCTTTCGAGTTTTGTTTCTTCTTTCTGCTACACCATTCTGTTGTGGAGTTCCCGCCGCTGAGATAATTGATGTAGTACTCCATTTTCTTCACAATAGGTTCTGATAACTTCATTAAGGAATTCAGTGCCTCTATCTGATCTGATCTTGATAATCTTCAGTTCTTTCTCATTTTGGAGTCTTCTCAGCAAATCTGGCAGCTTCTTGAGTGTCTCTTTCTTCTTGTTCATGAAAATGGTCCAGGTGTATTTTGCGAAGTCATCCACCACTACTAGGGTGTACTTCTTACCACTTACACATACTGGTGTGACTGGTCCGAACAGGTCCATATGTAACAGATATAGAATTCTTGTGGTTGATTGATAGGGCTTTGACTTGAATGAACTTTTGATTTGTTTCCCTTTTTGACATGCATCACATAGAATTTCTTTCTTAAATGTGTTCTCTGGCAGGCCTTCAACTAACTTGTTCTTTGATAATTTGTTGATGGTCTTGAAATTTAGGTGATTTAATCTTCTATGCCAGATCCAGCTAGTTCATTGATTGTTCTTGACAAACAGACATGTTTCTGCCTTAGCTGTTTTCCAATCCACCACATACATGTTATCTTCTCTTCTACCTGCAAGAACCACTGTTGAAGTTTGACTGTGAATCACTTTGCATCCTTCCTTGTTGAAGTGTACATTGTAGCCTTTGTCACAGAATTGATTGATGCATAGCAGATTGAAATTAAGTCCCTTATCATATGCCACACTTTGAATCTTCAAATTGTTCTTGAACATTGTGCCTTCCCACTTAATCTTGCCAGGATTTTCTTTGCCTCCAAATGTGACTTTGGGTCCATCAAAAGCTTTGAAGACAGTGAGCCATTTCTTGCTTCATGTCATGTGTCTGGAACATCCACTGTCTATGTACCAGACATCCTACAAAACAAATTATTTGAGTTTAGGTACCCAACACTGTTTGGGTCCATACCTGTTAGCAGTCATGCCTCTTATTCCAAGTGTATATCCAAATGATCTTCTTTTTAGATAGTTAAAGTCATCAACTTCATATGTTTAAGGCATGGCAGAATAGCTTCTAATATTTCTACTAAAGGTATTCTGATACTTTTCTCTACTTTTTGGTGCATTTGCATCCTTCTTCACTTTCCAATATGCAGTGGGAAACCTATGTTGCTTCATGTGTCTAGGAACATACCTAGATTGATTTTTCTAAACACATGTTGCATATCATGGAATGGTTTCTTCTTGTGTTTTGGAGGTGCAACATTCCAATCATCCTCCGAAGGATAAAGTCTTCCTTTACCTTTCAGAAAGTCCTTGCTTTTGGTTGACTGGATTGATGATTTAGTCTGCTGTTTCACTGCCCTGGGTTTTGACTTCACCGGTATAGGATTAGTTGGTGAAACTATGGTCTGTTCCTTTCTGAATTTTGGTTCATTGTTAGTCCTAGATTCAGAATTGTGTTGACCATTGTTTCTACTCTCATCTTGGCTGTTGTAGCCAAGACCAGATATGGATCCAAACCTTTCTGAGGGTTTGTAAGCTGGTTCATTTGTGATCTTGACTGGTAGGGGGATTTTCTCAACTGATCTGTCAACAACAGATGCATGAACATCTGCTGTTTGTTGATCATTTGAGTAGGTCCTCTTACTAGTTAGTTCAGCTTTTGCTTTATCCAGTTCTTTCTTTAACCTTTTATTTTCCTTTCTTAGATCCTTGCATTCCTTTTCCAGACTTTCATGATTCATCTCAATTTCATCAAATTTAGTCATGAGATTTTGAACTAGGACTGCTGGATCTAATGGGAGAATAGAAGATTGTGCAGTGTCAGATGTGGATGCATTTGATGAGGAGTAAGAGCTAGATGTTACCTCAGTTTCATCTGATTCTTTGGCCATTAGACATAGACTTGTTTTCTCAATTTCTGAGCTATCACCTTCATATTCATCTAATTCTTTGGTCATGAGACATAGACATGCTTTTTCATTGTCTGAGCTGTCTTCTTCATCACTATCATCTGAGTCATTATCAAATGATTCTTCATTCTTTTCACTGCTGGATTTAGACTTGAGTGCCTTCTTGCCTTTTCTCTTTTCAGATGCTTTGTACTTCTTCTTTTCATCATCTTTATTATTTTCTTCAGGGAAATCAGGCTTGAAGTGACCTTTCTTGTTGCAGTTGAAGCATCTGTATTCATCATCTTTCTTCTTCATGTTTTTGTTTGAGTTTGACCTCTTGTTTGATGACGAGTTTCCTTTGAATGGCTTCTTTTTGCTAAACCTGTCAAAACATTTAACTAATAAAGCTACCTGTTCTTTAAGTTCTAGTGTCCTTTTGCTGATACAATCAACAAGGTTACTTTGCTGGGGTGCTATCAGTGCACTGGCTCTTTGTGTCTCTGCCGGAGCACCATCTTCACCGTTCAATTCGAATTCATGAGCTTTTAGTTGGGACATCAGAGTCAGAGTGTCAGTGTTTGCAAGGTTTGTGGTTCCTCTGATTACTGATGTTATGATCTTCCATCTTTCAGGTAAGTCTCTCAAGATCTTTAAGCATACTTCTTACTGGGGATATGTGTGTCTAGGCTGTTGCAGTTCACTAATGATGCTTGAGAATCTGTTGTCCATTTGATCAATGGATTCACCAGCCTTCATTTTGAAATTTTCAAATTTCTGTTTTGCAACAGATAATTTATTTTCTTTGCCTGCTTCAGATCCTTCATTAATCAGTGCCAGTTTGTCCCACATCTCCTTTGTTGTCTTGCAATCTTTAATTCTCATGAACATGTTGCTATCCTGGGTCTTCAAAATCATATCTTTTGCAACACAGTCTAGATTTGTTCTTCTCCTGTCATCCTTGGTCCAATCTTTCTTGGGTTTGTCTACTTCCTTTCCTTGATCTGCTCCTGTGGCTACCACAGTCATGATCATGATTGTGCCATCATTAATTACGTCCAGCATCTCCACATGAGTTGCTGCAAGATGAGACAGCATTCTTATTTTATATTCATCAAAATTATTAACATTGAAAACAGGTACTTTTGACAAGAAGTTTGAAGAATCCATAAGTGCAAATAACAGATCTATATGTGAATGTATAGAAAGCTCAGATTTGAAAACTACTTTTAAAATATGTGATCTCCTTGTTACCAGAAATTAGATCTGAACAGGTTCTGATACTAGGAACGCTGCTCCGATACCAATTGTTTGTCCCAGATAAGGGTAAAACTAAAGTCAGAGGGGTGGCAGGGCGTGAATGACTATAGTGGAGTTTCAAAAACTTTTCTTGCACTTAAAAGCTTTTGGGCAAAATGGATAAGTCCCTTCTTACTAAGTTATTTCAAAGTAGGTTAAGCAGTCACAAGTATATGATATAATATATGCAATTAAATAAATGCAGTAAGGTAAATTGCAGAAAGTAAATTGACACAAGGCTTATAGTGGTTCAGGGTGGTGTAATCCCTTAATCCACTATTCTGCTATGATGATTGGAGGAATTCACTATTGTTTTCACAGATACAATAGTACGATTGTCCTTGACTTCCCAAGCTTCACAATCTACAAGACTATCACTCCTTGACTCCAACAGTTTCAGTGATCCAGTCTCTTTTACTGCTCCTTGGGATCAAATCCTTCACAAGGTATCACAGACACAACTCCTTCTCAGGTGGCTCTGATTTAGTTGCTTGATTGATGTGAATCGGATTCACAAACTTGTTGATCAATCTCATTGCTTGATGTTTGAATTGAAGCTCCCAGTTTTGAGTTGATCACTAGATATGTCTTTTTAGCACATATAGAAGACCTTTTTACTTTGATAGTGTTTCTGCTCAGATATTTCGTTCTCGGTTTTTTTTTTCTGTCAATGTCCTCTATTTATAGCCTTGAATATTTGATTTGAATTCCCGTCCGTTGGCTAATTTAAAGAGGGGAATAATTCCTGATTCCTCCTTAATTATATTCTCCTTGATTTCAGTGATCGGATTTTTCTTCAAATATTTATCAGAAAATCCGTCCTTGATTGATCCTCTATTGATTGTGCATTTAATGCATGACCCTCTGAATCTTCATCATATTTCAAAATCTGATTCAGTAATATTTACTTAGCCGTTCTCTGAACGGTCAAGTGATCCATCTGACTTTGCCGTTTAGATCTTCCTTCACTGTTTTGTCTTCACTTAGCCGAAAGTCAGTTTTCTTTGCCGATCCACTGTTTCCTTCATTCTTTCAGTTCAAAGGAGAATTCTTGTACTTCACTGATCCATGATTTCTGTGAGATCAGTGTACACCATATTTAAACATTAAGCTTCATCACTTGAAACATAACTTAGACTTATGCAAGGTCATCACAGACTTCCTTGGTTATAAGTCAGACTTTAATATCTTCATTGCTTTTCTGCTGGTGCTTGGCTGGCTTCACTCTGCCGAAAATCTGTTCTTGCTTTGCCGTCCTACCAACTAGTAAAATACTTGTCTGACTCAACTTATACAACATGTCAGACTCTAAGTAAAGACTATACAGAGTGTTCTAACTTATTTCAGGCTTGCTATAACAACTATTATGGCCATCATCAAAACATAATAAAATGTTCCTAACACACAAACCCCCGAAAGAAGTGTGTTTAAAGATCTTAAAAGGCTTGCCTGAAAGATGGAAGATCATAACATCAGTAATTAGAGGAACTACAAACCTTGCAAACAATGACACTCTGACTCTGATGTCCCAACTAAAAGCTCATGAATTTGAATTGAACGGTGAAGAAGGTGCTCCGACAGAGACACAAAGAGCCAGTGCACTGATAGAACCTCAGCAAAGTAACTTTGGTGATTGTATCAGCAAAGAGACACTAGAACCTAAAGAACTGGTATCTTTATTGGTTAAATGCTTTGACAGGTTTAGCAAAAAGAAGCCATTCAAAGGGAACTCATCAGCAAACAAGAGGTCAAGCTAAAAGAAAGACATGAAGAAAAGAGATGATGAGTATAGATGCTTCAACTGCAACAAGAAAGGACACTTCAAGGCTGATTGTCCCGAAGAAAATAATAAAAATAAGGAAAAGAAGAAGTACAAAGCATCTGAGAAGAGGAAAGGTAAGAAAGCATTCAAGGCTGAATCCAGCAGCGAAAAGAATGAAGAATCATCTGATAATGACTCAGATAATAGTGATGAAGAAGACAGATCAGACAATGAAAAAGCATGTCTATGTCTCATGACCAAATAATTAGATGAAGATGAAGGTGATAGCTCAGATATTGAGAAAACAAGTCTATGTCTAATGGCCAAAGAATCTGATGAAACTGATGTAACATCTAGCTCGTACTATTCATCAAATGCATCCACATCTAACACTGTACAATCTTCTATTCTCCTATTAGATCCAGCAACCCTAGTCCAAAATCTCATGACTAAATTTGATGAAATTGAGATGAATCATGAAATTCTGGAAAAGGAATGTAAGGATCTAAGAAAAGAAAAGAAAAGATTGAAGGAACAACTGGACAAATTGAAAGCTGAACTAGCTACTAAGGAGATAGACTCACCTAATCAAAAAGCAGCAGATGATAACTCATCCACTGCTAACAGATCAGCTGAGAAAATCCATCCAGCAGCTAAAAACACCACTGCACCACCAAAAGCATCTGCTGACAAACCTCCAAGAAGGTTTGGATCTGGATCTGGTCTTGGCTACAACAGTCGGGATGAGATTAGAAACAATGGTCAACACAATTCTAAATCCAGGACCAACATTGGACCAAAATTCAGAAAAGGAAAGACAATAGTTTCAACCACTCTTCCTGCACCGGTGAAGTCAAAACCTAGTTCAGTAAAACAGGAAACTAAAACATCATTCCAGTCAACCAAAAATAAAGACATACTGAAAGGTAAATGACGACTCTACCCTTCAGAGGATGATTGGAATGTTGCACCACCAAAATACAAGAAGAAACCATACCATGATGTGCATCATGTGTTTAAGAAAGATAAATCAAGGTATGCTCCTAGGCACATGAAGCAGCATAGGTTTCCTACTGCATATTCGAAGGTAAAGAAGGATGCAAATGCACCAAAAAGTAGAGAAAAGTATCAGAATACCTTCAGTAGAAATATTAGAAGCTATTCTTCCATGCCTTATACATATGAAGTTGATGACTTCAATTATCCAAAAAGAAGATCATTTGGATATACACTTGGAGTAGGAGGCATGATCGCTAACGGTATGGACCCAAACAGTGTTGGGTACCTAAACATAATTAATTTGTTTTGTAGGATGTCCGGTACTTAGACAAAGGGATGTTCCAGACACATGACAGGGAACAAAGGATGGTTCATTGACCTCAAAGCTTTTGATGGACCCAAAGTCACATTTGAAGGCAAAGAAAACCCTGGCAAGATTAAGGGGGAAGGCACAATGCTCAAGAACAATTTGAGAATCCAAAATGTCGCATATGTTAAGGGACTTAATTTCAATCTGATGAGCATCAGTCAATTCTGTGACAAAGGCTACAATGTGCACTTCAACAAGCTAGGTTGCAAAGTGATTCACAGCCAAACCTCAACAATAAAGGTTTTGACAATCAATGATTGTTGAAGTGCAGAAGTGCACATTGCTTGTTGCAGAAGTGCACTTCAACAAGCAAGGTTGCAAGAACAATGATTGCAGAAGCATGCTTACCAAATAGATTTTGGGCTGAAGCAGCAAACACAGCATGCTATACACAAAATAGATCAATCATCAACAAACATCATGGAATGACTCCATATGAGATACATAATGGAAGAAAACCTAACATTTCACACTTACACATGTTCGGATCTAAATGTTTTGTCTTGAACAGGAATCAGTTACACACTTTTGATGAAAAGGCTGATGAAGCAAACTTTATGGGATTCTCAGACACCAGCAAGGCATTCCAAGTTCTCAACAAAAGAACATTAGTGATTGAAGAATCAATACATGCAGTATTCGATGAACCAAACACAAATGGTGAAAGTCTACAAGATCAAGAAGAAAAAGCAACACAAAGGCAAGTGTATATGAATACAACAGTACCAGCCACCATTCTAAGTCACAATCTTGGAAACCAAGATGAGCCACAAGTCATTACAACAGAAGAAGCACCAGAACTTGAAGCTCATACGTAACCCGAAGTTGCGAAGCACCAAGTGAAGAACAACTTCAACCTGATCTAAATTGGCTAAGAGATCATCCTGAAGATCAAGTCATTGGAAACATTCACACAGGAGTTAAAACCAGAAGACAACTGGAGCATAGGCTAAAATGTTTTCTATCACAAGTGGAACCCAAGACTATAGATGATGCAATCAAAGATGCAGATTGGATCACAGCCATGCAAGAAGAACTAAATGAATTTGAAAGAAATGAAGTCTGGGAACTTGTTGACAGACCAGACAGAGCCAACATCATTGGAACAAAATGGGTATTCGAAACAAGATGGATGAACAAGGAACAGTTGTCAGAAACAAAGCAAGGCTAGTTGCAAAAGGATACTCTCAAGCAGAAGGAATAGATTATGATGAAACATTTGCACCAGTGGCAAGACTGGAGGCAATCAGACACTTTCTAGCTTTTGCTGCACACAAAGACTTCAAGGTCTATCAAATGGATGTCAAGAGTTCATTTCTGAATGGACTTTTGGAAGAAGAAGTATATGGAACACCCTCCTGGTTTTCAACTTAAAGGAAAAGAAGACAAAGTATACAAGCTCATGAAAGCTTTTTATGGACTCAAACAGGCACCCAGAGCTTGGTATGAAACACTATCACAATTTTTGATCAAGAATGGATTCAACAAGGGAACTATAGATAAGACTCTATTCAAATTAGAAGAGGGAACAAGCACATTGCTAGTACAAATCTATATTGATGACATCATCTTTGGATCAGAGGATGAAAAGCTGTGTGAGAAATTTGCAAACCTAATGAAGAGCAAATTTCTGATGAGCATGATGGGAGAATTAAATTACTTTCTTGGTCTTCAAGTAAAGCAAATGAAGGATGGTATTTTCATTAATCAAGCCAAGTATACAAAGTACTTAATACACAAATATGGTATGGACACAAGTGGCACAGCAGACACACCAATGTGTGCAAGAGTCATTCTTGGAAAAGATGAAGCTGGAAAAGATGTTGATCAGAAAATGTATAGAGGAATCATTGGATCCCTACTCTATCTAACTGCAAGTAGACCTGATATAGCATTTGCTGTAGGAGTATGTGCAAGGTTTCAAGCTCAACCAAAAGAATCACATCTTCTAGCAGCCAAAAGAATAATCAAATACCTGAAAAACACTATTAATGTTGGAATTTGGTATCCAAAAGATGGAGGATTCAAGTTGATGTCATATTGAGACTGACTATGCTAGATGCAAGATAGATAGAAAAAGCACCTCTGGAACATGCCAAATGCTAGGCACCAGGCTAGTCTCTTGGTTCAGTAAAAAGAAAAACTCCATATCTACATCAACAGCTGAAGAAGAATATATAGCAGCAGGCAGTTTTTGTGCACAAGTACTTTGTATAAGACAACAGCTAAGGGATTATGGAGTGGAGGAAAAGACTATCCCAATCATGTGTGACAACACAAGTGCCATATCTATCACTGAAAATCCAGTGTTGCATTCAAGAACAAAACTCATTGATGTTAGACATCATTTTATCAGAGATCATGTGGAAAAAGGAGATGTCATCCTAAAATACACTCCCACTGAAGATCAATTGGCTGACATCTTCACTAAACCACTCAGTCATGAAAGATTTAGCATGTTAAGTACTGAGTTGGGAATGATGGCAATAGACTAAGTACCAAAGAGCGGCTAACTGGAGTAATCAGCAAAGTGACTTCATCAGCTGATTAAACCTTTGCCTTTACAGGAGATGTAGCAGGTAAGGCACTGATACTCAGCGAAGTTAACCTCACTTGGTTGTCAGGAACGGTAAAGTACAGCAGGTCAGTGAAAAATTTACTAAATCTGCTAAGTGATCAGCTAAGGCACTCCACCAAAATGAAGATTGGAGTCATGGGCATATTATAGTGTGAACAAAATCAACTTTTATACACGTGGAGAATAAAGAAGTTATGGAGGATTAATCTGTGGACGATTACACACGTGGAGATCAAATTACAATCATGGAGGTAACCATATTATTTTTGAATTACAAACGCCTCGATTCCCGGGATTTATCATTACTTACCTCAATCCACTCCCCCATTACACTCGAATATCATGATTTGTATACACAAAATCATGCCATTATGTCATAAAATCCTTCCACATTCAAACCACGTTCACACTATCCAAATTACACTATATAAACCATACTTAGAGATTTTTCAGAAATCTTTACACATTATTGCAAGTTACAAACTCTATTGCAAATTCAAAGCTCTCTTTAAAAAATTCTATTAACTTCCAACAATGGCTTCATCTTCCTCAAACTCCCAAACTGGGTATGAAAAATTGATTGCCACTGGATCGTTCTTCCAAGAAGAACACTACTTAAAACTATGCGGAAATGACGAGGAAGCAAAAGAATTGGCAGCCGGATGCAACGACCTAAAGTTATCGACCTTTCTAAATCCTCCAATAACCGAAATCTGCTATGAAAACCTAATCTCCTTCTGGAAAACTGCAAAATATGTTTCTGGTCTCCTTGCAGAAGAAGGTGATGAATGGGAGGAAGACAAGATTGTTGCATCTGTCAACGGCACAGAAGTGGTCCTTACAACAAAGGTAATTCATACTCATCTCAAACTATTCAATAAGGGTCAGGCAAAAGTGACCTTGGTACCACAAAATTTGGATGATTTCTGGGTAATCATTGCCAAAACAGCAAACCCAGGGTCTAAAAAGGTAAATTGTCTAAGATCCGCTTTAAAGAAACCATTCAATGAGTTCAGTGCCCTAATTGGGAAGAGCATTGAAGGAAAGTTAGGAGCCAACAATGCCATGACAGAGGCTAGAATGCGGCTGATGGGAATCATCTACAACCGTCTACAGTTCAACTGGGCAAAATACTTCTTCTTGAGAATCAAAGAGCAAATCCAAGGCGCAGCAAATGCATCCCAAAAAGGAATAGTAGAAAGAAAGAAGAAGAAAGGCCAATTTTGGGTGAAGAAGTCGTATGGGATTTAGTTACACTATTTGATGCAATGTCTCAAAGTCCCTGCCGTACAACTTCACAAATTTCATGAGTCCAAAGTCATGTTCACTTATGTCAAACAACAAAACCATGAAGAAGGAGGGAAGAGAAAGAAGCCTACCAAACACACTACCAGCCAAAGAAACAAAACAAAAGGTCCAACGTAATCTGGACAAAACAGACTTTGGAAAACTAATTGATGAAGAAGAAGAAGAAGAAGAGGATTCTGATGTTGAGGTAGAACACCAAGAAGAAGAAGAAGAAGAAGAAGAAGAAGAAGAAGAATAAAATGAAAGTGAGGATGCACAACCTCAAAATGAGGAAGCTGCAGGAAACACTGGAAATGATGAAGATACTCCAGAAGAACCTGCACAAACATCTGCATATGCTATTGATGATCGAATTGCAGAATATCTTGAATGGAAGGAAGGGGATTCCAGAACCCAGCTTCAAAACTCAGAACACATGCTTAATGAGGAGGCCTGGTTCTTCAATTTTCTTGGGATCACAACTCTGGTTGGTGTACTTGATGAATCACCACTCTAGGACATGGTTGATGCAGTTAAGGCAAAGCTGTCTCCTCCATCTGACAAAGAGAGTGATGAATCAGCTGATGACGATAGTCACCATGATGATGATGATGATGCTAATGATGGGAATGATCCAAAAGATCCAATTGATGACAATGTACTATTAAACACATTCCTGCATCCACAAGGATCAGCCAAGAAAACACCAGCAGATAAAGCACCTTCGCCACCACACATATCTGTTGATCCTACAGCACAACCAACAGTTGTGTTGGGCACTGGCTCAGCTGCTACCACTCCAGTCAAGGAAATCCCCAAAGCACGAGCAAGGGGGAATAGCGACGAACCACACCAAAGATACTCACCCACCCAAATACTTGAAGATTTGGAAGTCAATGCGAGATGTTACTCAACATCAAGACAAAGGACAACAAACGAGATCCGGAACCAGCTGACATCCGGCACAAACTCTCTCAGCTGGCCACTGGCATCTCAAATGAGACTTTTGAAAAAGCGACGAGATCTGTGGTCGAAGAAGCTGAACGACAAGCCATGTATCTTAGATCCATGACTTCAGCATTTAATGATAAAAGTTACTCCATTGAGCAAAAGTTCCAGGCCATTGCAGAGTATATTGATGCACAAAATATTGTTGTCCAACAACAAGGAAATCTGATGCGACAGCTCAACATCAATATTACTAACAACCTTGCTGGTCTCAGACAACACGTTTCCCAAGAAAATGATTCAATGGCATCAGCATTTGGAACCAGATTTTGCAGTGTCACTGAGAAACCGACTGACCATGACATCAGATTCACATCCATTGAGTCAAAATTGGACTCTCTGATTGGCACAGTAGAGGCGACAAATAGTATCTTACTCCAGCAAATGGATGATGCTGCCAAAAGGGGGAAAGTAAAGATAAGCCTGAAGGTTCAATGATTAGACCCCCAAACTTCACTGAAGAACAACTGAGGGCAAGGGATAGAGAAATCAGGATCAGAAATGAGGCAGAAGAACAGCAAACGAGGGCTATAGAAGAAAGAGAAAATGCCCTAAATGAACCTTGCATTGGATTTCCTCATCATTTTCAAAGAAGGGATGATGATAGAGATACATCAGGTGGACAGTAGAGACCTGGACAGCAAAGACCTGCATCTAGTCAACAAAGAAGGTCAATAAAAGATCACAGATCTAGCACTAGCAGAGAGAAAAGAAGCTTCCCAACTCACAGAAACGGGCAAGAGTATGAAACTGAAATCCTGGATCATGTGAGAGAATTCTTCAGAGTCCATGAAGGACTATATCTAGATCAAACACAAGATGAAGCTTGGGCAGACTGGCTAAGTTACCAGGATGAACAGAGGAGAGTTGACATGGCCAAAATATACAATGACATGAAAAGACAACATGCTTCTCTCCAGCAAAGTTGTGTAATCAGAAGCCAATTTCAGCCATACCTCTTTCTGCAAATGGACCAGAAGACTTGCCAATTTAGCAACAAGAAGACTTCAACTATATGGAAAAATTCTTCGGTCCTATGGGAAAATTGAACAAACAAGAGCAATGGGGCATGTACAAAAGTCTCAAGTTTGCTGACTCACACATTGCAGAAGCTAGGGAAAGACATGAGAAGTACTTTGGGGATCCCAGGGCAAATGAAACTATGCCTGACTTTAACAGACTCTTTGCTAAAAGAGTATTCCAAGGAGTATCTGAATACACTGCTATGGCATATTGGAAGTGGAGGTTTCCTGAGATTGATTGGAAAGATGTGGAAAAGGTCCAAACCACAAAGTTCAAAAGGTACAAGGCTGAGTTAAGCAAAATATAGTTGTAACACTTGAATAATTTTGAACTAAATGCCCTTAAATGGATGAATAAAATTGTTGAGTTTTATTCTTCTTATTATTATTATGAAAAAATTTGCCATACTTTTGTTCAGGCTTATGAAGGTTTTGGCATCATCAAAAAAGGGGAAATTGTTAGGAACATTTGATTATGTTTTGATGATAGCCATACCAGCTGTTATAGCAAGCCTGAAATAAGCTAGAAATTCTCTGTATAAGTCTACTTAGAGTCTGACATGTTGTATAAGTTGAGTCAGACAAGTATTGTACTAGTTGGTAGGACGGCAAAGTAAAAAAAATTCGGTAGAGTAAAGCCAACCAAGTATCAACAGAGAAGCAATGAAGACATTATGGTCTGACTTATAACCAAGGAAGTCTGTGATGACCTTGGATAAGTCTAAGTCATGTTTCAAGTAATGAAGCTCAACGTTTAAATATGGTGTACACTGATCTCGCTCAAAACAATGATCAGTGAAGTACAAGAATTCACCTTTGAACTTAAAGAATAAAGATAACAGTGAATCGGCAAAGTAAACTGACTTTCGGCTGAGTGAAGACAAAGCAGTAAAGGAAGATCTAAACGGAAAACTCAGGTGGATCATTTGACCGTTCAGAGAATGGCTGAGTAAACCTTACTCGATCAGATTATTGAAATATGAAGAAGATACAGAAGATCAAGCATTAATTGCACAATTAATAGAGGATCAATCAAAGGATGGATTTTCTGGTAAACGTTTGAAGAAAAACCCGATCGCTAAAATCATGGAGAATATTATTAAGGGGGAATCAAGAATAAAATCAAGGATTATTCCCCTCATTAATATAGCCAACGGACGAAAATTCAAATCAAGAATAATCAAAGCTATAAATAGAAGACATTGACAGAAAGGAAACAAACAAGAGAGAACGATACAAAAACTGAGCAGAAACTCTGTCAATGTGAAAAATCTTCTATCTGTGCCAAAAAGGAAATATCCAGTGATCAACTCAAATCTAAGAGCTACAAATCAAACATCAAGCATTGAGATAATCAACAAGGTTGTGAATTCAAATCACATAAATCAAGCAACTGAATCAGAGCCATCTGAGAGGGAGTTGTGTTTGTGATAGATGCTGAAGGATTTGATCCCAAGGAGTAGTGAAAGAGACTGAGTCACTGAAGCTATTGTAGTCAAGGAGTGATAGTCTTGTAGATTGTGAGGCTTGTGAAGTCAAGGACAATCGTACTATTGTATCTGTGAAAACAATAGTGAATTCCTCCAATCATCACAGGAGAAGAGTGGATTAAGGGATTACACCACCCTGAACCACTATAAGCCTTGTGTCAATTTACTTTCTGTAATTTACCTTACTGCATTCATTTAATTGCTTACATTATATCACATATTATTGAATGCTTAAACTACCTTGAAATAACTTAGTAAGAAGGGACTTATCCGCTGCCCAAAAGATTTTAAACTCCACTATAGTCATTCACCCCCCCTCTGACTATAGTTTTACCCTTCTCTGGGACGAACAAGTACTATTCCAGAATGTTGAGGATTCTAGCTGAGGATTCTGAGTTTAACTTCCATTCTGGCTATAAAGGCTTGAAGATTAATCATCTTGCTTTTGCTGATGATTTGATGATGTTTGCTAGAGGGATCCTATTTCTGTGACTATCCTAATGAATTTCCTGCAAATTTTTTATGACTGCTCTGGTTTAAATGCCAACTTCAGTAAATCCCATATTTTGTGTGCTGGTTTGAATGATGATGATAAAGAGGACTGGTTGGCATTCCTGGTTTGGAGGAAGGCTCTCTTCCTATTAGATAATTGGGAATCCCTCTATGTGCTGTTAGATTAAATATAGTTCATTATGATCCTCTTTTCTCTACACTAAAGGATTATTTTTATAAATTGAAGGGTTCTTCTTTGTCATATGTAGGGAAGCTTCAGTTGATAAGGACTATTATACAAGGGGTGCATTGTTTTTGTTCAGGCATATATCCTATCATTGACAGTGTCAAGAAGAAAATTGACCGAATGTGTAGGAGATCTCTTTGGGGAGGTTATTGTGACTCCACTAGGAAGTCTTTGGTGGGATAGGATGTTGTGTGCTTGCCAAAAAAGGAAGGTGGTTTGGGTATCTTGGGGAGCGAATGGGATTAGATACCCCAGTAGTCCTAGCCGTAAACGATGGATACTAGGCGCTGTGCGTATCGACCCGTGCAGTGCTTCAGTTTAATTCCTTGAACTTGGCTCTTTTATGCATGATATTGTGGAACTTTCAATGCAAAAAGGATTGTCTTTGGGTCAAATGGACAAGTCAGGAGTATCTGCATGGGTTGGATATCTGGGATTACCAGTACAAGCATACTGATTCTAAATTAATCAAGTCTATCTTCAGAATTAGGGATATAATCCTTTGCAAGAAAGGGAATTCTACTATTGCTGATTTCTGCTTAATAATGCAATGGTCTGTTGGTTTTGAAGTTGTGTCCTAGTTTGGCTTATGATTTTTTCAAGGTTCAGGGCCCTAAATTTTTATGGCACAACTTTTTTTTCGAACCCTAAGAAAACCCCAAAGAATTGCTTCATGCATTGGATAGCCATGACGGACAGTCTTTTAACCTCTGACAGATTTTATTTTGATGATAAATCTTATGCTCTTTGTGGTTTGGCTGATGAATCTGATGCACACTTGTTCTTCTCCTGCAGCTTATCTATACAGGTTTGGTACAAAATCAAGCAATGGCTAGGGATTAATAAGGATTTGAAGACCATTTGCAACTCTGTTAGGTGGATTTGGAGAATTGTAGGGGTACTTCTCATGGAAATATGGCTAGAAGAGTGTTTATTTCTGTGGTTGTGTATTGGCATTGGCATATGAGAAATAGAAAGAAGTTTGATTGTGTTTTGATTAAGAATTCTAAGCTACTGCTTTGTATAAAGACACGCATCTTTTATATTATGAAAAATGATTTTCCCTTGTACACCTTCACCCCATCATTTTAGGGTTTTGCATTTGTTTTGGTGCTTGTTGGTGGATGTATGAATCTATTTTGTTAATTCATACACCTTGGGATACACTCTGTGAGTTATGCTCTCACATGACCCCTTTTTTCTGTTTTGGATGTTGTAAAGTGTTTAGTGGCTGTTGTTTCTAGTAGCATATAACCTTAGGGTTCTTATGCTTCCTAAAATCAACAAATCTAACCTCTTTTCAACAATGTGTAGGTGATAGTCTAGTTTCTCTTTTTTTAGGATGTAATCTCTTGTATTTTGCATACCTTGGTTGATATATATATATTTACATTTAACCAAGAAATAAAATACAATATATAATCTATAGATCCGCGAGTCTAGTTCATTCTATGCGAGCTGGATTGTATATTAGCCTATATAGGATCCCATTATAACCTGACTTGACTGATTTGTTGAATAGGCTTCTAATCGAGGGGCGAGAAGGTAGGGTCTCTCCTAGTAGGTGGCGTGTGAACGCTTTGTTGAAACCCTTTGTCTAATCGACTATTAATGTCGTTGTGGCATACGATGGGCTAGATTATTCTCTACCCTACTATCTTATTATAGTGCGAGCTGATCGGGGGATGTAACCTATTCTCTATTGGACCTTCTAGATGACCCAACATCAATTTGAGGGAGCGTTTATGGGTTTAGCATATCAATGCCCCAAACTCCTTGATCTTTTCATCATGTAGATGAAAGTCATGGAGTGAATTTTGGCAACGTGATTTCTCGCCTACCCCTACATGGCCGTTATGGAGCGGTTGCCTATATTTTTATTGGGCTCCCAAGTGACCATGGTGCCAACTTAGAGTGATCGGTCTTTATAGCCTTTTAGAGCATGAGCTCGATTTGCTGTGGTGCCGGACTGTGTTGTGACCATTCAAAGAGTACAACGTTGTAGTGCTCGAACTTGATTGCATCTAACTCGCAAAGTGCCATAGTGTAGCATTCAGACTATACTGCATCTATTCACAAAGTACCGTGATGTAGTGCTCGGACTTGCTTGCGTCCAACTCACGAAGTTCCGTACTGTAGCGTTCAGACAATACTATGTATATTCGCAAAATACCGCATTGTAGTTCTTGGACTTGATTGAGTCTAACTCGCAAAGTGTCGTACTGTAGCATTAGGACTATACTTGCGTATATTCACGAAGTACCGCTTTGTAGTGCTCGAACTTGATTGCATCTAACTTGCAAAGTGCCGTACTGTAGCATTCGTAATATACTATGTATATTCGCAAAGTACTGCATTGTAGTGCTCGTACTATATTTTGTTGAATTGGGAAGGAGGTGAGTTGATTGGACTGATCGTTTCAAAATGAGCCGGCTTAGCTGACCTTTGAAAACTTCAACATGATTGCGAGGTGGAGCTATTTGAGTTTGAAAAAAATCCCTTTTGTAGTTTTCAGATGGTTACCTTGCCTTTAAGACTTACTGTAATTACCCACGTTCGCAATAAAGGATAATAATTGGCCCACGTCCTTCGAGATAAGAAGCGTTTTAATAACCATCATCATCATTGCCTCGGGTCCTAAAATGGCACCATGATTGCTATTCTGAATATTCGAATTCCGATTGTTGAAATTCCAACCGTCCCCCCAAACGCTCCAATCGTGGTGCCATGTGTTTCTATTAAAGGGGTGGTTCTCCTCCATTGCAACATTTTAGAAACCCTTACCATCTTCTTAGCATGAAAATCCGGTGAGCTACATGCATTTTCCGGCGAAGAAGAAAGATTTCCGGCAGAGGCTTTCAGATCAATCTCCATGTCCACTCCCTCATTTTCAAACAATTCCCAGGTAATAAACCTTTGTTTCTTTAGTTGTTGATGATTTCAAACCCTAAACATGTCCGATTATGTGCCTTTCGTGAAGAACGTGTTCGCCCTTTTCTTGCATTTTTACTCGTGTAGTAGGAGATTCATGTTTACTGGGTTTGAATCGAAGGGGATGGTAGATTTTTGTCTAATTCTCCCTTGATTGTAGACATATGGAATTTAGTTTGCAAGAACCTCTAGGTTGAGCTTTGATGTTTTTCCAACATTGTTGTTTCTTTAGGTCGGAACCTTGCCTTTCCGATGTCGTTTCCAGCCCCTGTGTAGCTAGGGTGAGACCTTTTCCTGCTATAATCGAATAAATGATGGGTGAGTGTCGAGGTGAGTGAGCTTGCTCCTCTCCTCTTGACTATGTTTAAGCATTTAACCATCCACCATGCCCTCTTTTACAAGATGTCTGCGAATTGAGGTGACCAAGCTAGAGTGAGTGGCTTCGTTGGTTGAGTCCTGAAGGCCAATGCGAGGTCGTGTACCAGAATAATGGCCTCTTGAGCTAATTAACCCATTTGTCCTTACCGCAAGCTGCGAGAAGGATCAACAGGATGAATTTTACGACATGGTCATCAAAAAATTGAAGGCTACTGATACGGTCCCTCGAACTGCCGTTGATATACCTCTCGGTAGGTTCTTGATGAGCAAGGATTACCATTTCAATTACTTCAAGGTACCAGGTACTTATAGCATTGGGAATAAAGATAGTCGAGACAATATTCTGCTTTACTATGATATTAGGTATAGAGAACTGAGAGTCTCATCTTTTTGCCTTTTTTCGTTCCTATCATCTTCTTCACTCGTTTTCGTCTCTTTCGCGTGCATATTGTCGCATCAACGTCCGTGCGGTTCCCACGCGCCTCCTCTCCCAACACTAATGCACCGGATCCAATGAAAACTACGAATCCCATCATACATCCCCGGATAAATGAAAACGGAAATCTAATTGCAAATTACACCGAATTTCCGGATCAAACGGATTCATAATCGGATCCTTATTGAGTACGCAATTAAAATAATAAAAACTTGAAAAATGTGCCCGGCCGTCGTACTCGACGTTCCCTCTCCCCGCGGTCGGCGGCCTCTCAATGCTCAAATACATAAGAATGCATCCTCTTAACAGGTGCGATCATACCAGCACTAATGTACCGGATCCCATCAAAACTCCGAAGTTAAGCGTGCTTCAGCGAGAGTAGTATTAGGATGGGTGACCCCCTGGGAAGTCCTCGTGTTGCATCCCTATTTTTTCCTTTTTTCGTTCCTATCTTATGCTTCACTCGTTTTCGTCTAATCTTTTTGCCTTTTTTCGTTCCTATCTTCTTCTTCACTCATTTTCGTCTCTTTCGCGTGCATTTCATCGCATCAACGTCTGTGCCGTTCCCACGCGCCTCTTCTCCCATGACTAATGCGCCGGATCCAATGAAAACTCCGAATCCCATCATAAATCCCTACATAAATGAAAACGGAAATCTAATTGCTAATTACACCGAATTTCCGGATCAAACGGATTCATAATCGGATGCTTATTGAGTACGTAATTAAAATAATAAAAACTTGAAAAACGTGCCCGGCCATCGTACTCAACGTTCCCTCGCCCCGCGGTCGACGGCCTCTCAATGCTCAAATACATAAGAACGCATCCTCTTAACGGGTACGATCATACCGGCACTAATGCACCGCATCCCATCAGAACTGCAAAGTTAAGCGTGCTTGGGCGAGAGTAGTACTAGGATGGGTGACCCCCTAGGAAGTCCTCATGTTGCACCCCTCTTTTTTACGTTCTTATCTTCTTCTTCACTCGTTTTCGTCTCATCTTTTTTCCTTTTTTCGTTCCTATCTTCTTCTTCACTTGTTTTCATCTCTTTCGCATGCATATCGTCGCATCAATGTCCCTGCGGTTCCCACGCGCCTCCTCTCCCAGCACTAATACGCCAGATCCAATGAAAACTATGAATCCCATCATAAATCCCTAGATAAATGAAAACGGAAATCTAATTGCTAATTACACTGAATTTCCGGATCAAACGGATTCGTAATCGGATCCTTATTAAGTACGCAATTAAAATAATAAAAACTTGAAAAACGTGCCCGGCCGTCGTACTCGACGTTCCTTCGCCCCGCAGTCGGCGGCCTCTCAATGCTAAAATACAAAAGAACACATCCTCTTAACGGGTGTGATCATACCAACAATAATGCACTGGATCCCATCAGAACATCGAAGTTAATCATGCTTGGGCGAGAGTAGTACTAGGATGGGTGTTTCATTCCTATCTTCTTCTTCACTCGTTTTCGTCTCATCTTTTTTCCTTTTTTCGTTCCTATCTTCTTCTTCACTCATTTTCGTCTCTTTCGCATGCATATCGTCGCATCAATGTCCCTCCGGTTCCCACGCGCCTCCTCTCCTAGTACTAATGCGCCGGATCCAATGAAAACTATGCATCCCATCATAAATCCCATGATAAATGAAAACGGAAATCTAATTGCTAATTACACCGAATTTCCGAATCAAATGGATTCGTAATCGGATCCTTATTAAGTACGAAAGTAAAAAAATAAAAACATGAAAAACGTGCCCGGCCGTCGTACTCGACGTTCCCTCACCCCGCAGTCGACGGCCTCTCAATGCTAAAATACATAAGAACACATCCTCTTAACGGGTGCGATCATACTAGCACTAATGCACCGGATCCCATCAGAACATTGAAGTTAATCATGCTAGGGCGAGAGGAGTACTAGGATGGGTGACCCCCTGGGAAGTCCTCGTGTAGCACCCCTTTTTTTCCCTTTTTTCGTTTCTATCTTCTTCATCACTCGTTTTCGTCTCTTTCACATGCATATCGTCGCATCAACGTCCATGCGGTTCCCACGTGCCTCCTCTCCCAGCACTAATGTGCCGGATCCAATGAAAACTCCGAATCCCATCATAAAGCCCTAGATAAATGAAAAGGGAAATCTAATTGCTAATTACACCGAATTTCCAGATCAAACGGATTCGTAATCGGATCCTTATTGAGTACGCAATTAAAATAATAAAAACTTGAAAAACATGCCCGGCCGTCGTACTCGACGTTCCCTCGCCCCGCAGTCGGCGGCCTCTCAATGCTCAAATACAAAAGAACGCATCCTCTTAACGGATGCGATCATACCAGTACTAATGCACCGGATCCCATCAGAACTCTAATGTTATGCGTGCTTGGGCGAGAGTAGTACTAGGATGGGTGACCCCTTGGGAAGTCATCGTGTTGCGCCCCTCTTTTTTTCGTTTTTTTCGTTACTATCTTCTTCTTCACTCGTTTTCGTCTCATCTTTTTCCCTTATTTCGTTCCTATCTTCTTCTTGACTCGTTTTTGTCTCTTTCACGTGCATATCGTCGTATCAACGTCCATGCGGTTCCCACGCGCCTCCTCTCCCATGACTAATGTGCCGGATCGAATGAAAACTCCAAATCCCATCATAAATCCCAAGATAAATGAAAACGGAAATCTAATTGCTAATTACACCGAATTTCCGGATCAAATGGATTCGTAATCGGATCCTTATTGAGTACGCAATTAAAATAATAAAACTTGAAAAACATGGCCGGCCGGCGTACTCGACGTTCCCTCGCACCGCGGTCGCCGGCCTCTCAATGCTCAAATACATAAGAACGCATCCTCTTAACGGGTGCTATCATACCAGCACTAATGCACCGCATCCCATCAGAACTCCGAAGTTAAGAGTGCTTGGGCGAGAGTAGTACTAGGATGGGTGACCCCATGGGAAGTCCTCGTGTTGCACCCCTCTTTTTTCCTTTTTTTTCTTCCTATATTCTTCTTCACTCGTTTTCGCTCATCTTTTTGCCTTTTTTCTTTCCTATCTTCTTATTCACTCATTTTCGTCTCTTTCGCGTGCATATTGTCGCATCAATGTCCGTGCGGTTCCCACGCGCCTCTTCTCCCAGCACTAAATCGCCAGATCCAATGAAAACTCCGAATCTCATCATAAATCCCTAGATAAATGAAAACGGAAATCTAATTGCTAATTACACCGAATTTCCAGATCAAATGGATTCGTAATTTGATCCTTATTGAGGTCACAATTCAAATAATAAAACTTTTAAAATGTGCCGGGCCGTCGTACTCGACGTTCCCTCACCCCGTGGTCGGCGGCCTCACAATGCTCAAATACATAAGAACGCATCCTCTTAACGGGTGCGATCATACCAGCACTAATGCACCGGATCCCATCAGAACTCCGAAGTTAAGAGTGCTTGGGAGAGAGAGTAGTACTAGGATGGGTGACCCCCTGGGAAGTCCTCGTGTTGCACACCTCCTTTTTACTTTTTTCGTTCCTATCTTCATCTTCACTCGTTTTCGCTTCATCTTTTTTCCTTTTTTCGTTCCTATCTTCTTCTTCACTCGTTTTCATCTTTTTTGCATGCATATCGTCGCATCAATGTCCATGCGGTTCCCACGCACCTCCACTCCCAGCACTAATGCACCGGATCCAATGAAAACTACGAATCCCATCATAAATCCCTAGATAAATGAAAACGGAAATCTAATTGCTAATTACACTGAATTTCCGGATCAAACGAATTCGTAATCGATCCTTATTGAGTACGCAATTAAAATAATAAAAACTTGAAAAACATGCCCAGCCGTTGTACTCGACGTTCCCTCGCCCCGAAGTCGTCGGCCTCTCATTGCTCAAATACGTAAGAATGTATCCTCTTAACGGGTGCAATCATACCAGCACTAATGCACTGGATCCCATCGGAACTCCGAAGTTAATCGTACTTGGGCGAGAGTAGTACTAGGTTGCGTGACCCCCTGGGAAGTCCTCGTGTTGCACCCCTTCTTTTTTCCTTTTTTTTGTTCCTATCTTCTTCTTCACCTTTTTTCATCTCTTTCGTGTGCAAATCATCGCTTCAACGTCCGTGCGGTTCCCATGCGCCTCATCTCCCAGCACTAATGCGCCGGATCCAATGAAAACTCTGAATCCGATCATAAATCCCAATATAAATGAAAACAGAAATCTAATTTCTAATTACACCGAATTTCTGGATCAAACGGATTCGTAATCGGATCCTTATTGAGTACACAATTAAAATAATACAAAACTTGGAAAACGTGCCCTCGTCTTACTCGACCTTCCCTCGCCCCACGGTCGGCGGCCTCTCAATGCTCAAATACATAAGAACGCATCCTCTTAATGGGTGCGATCATACCAGTATTAATGCACCGGATCCTATCAGAACTCTGATGTTAAGCATGCTTCGGTGAGAGTAGTACTAGGATGGGTGACCCCTGGGAAGTCATCGTGTTGCACCACTTTTTTTTCCTTTTTTTCGTTCCTATATTCTTCATCACTCGTTTTAGTCTCTTTTGCATGCATATCGTCGCATCAACGTCCGTGCGGTTCCCACGCGCCTCCTCTCCCACGACCAATGCGCCGGATCCAATGAAAACTCCGAATCCCATCATAAATCCCTAGATAAATGAAAACGGAAATCTAATTGCTAATTACACCAAATTTCCGGATCAAACAGATTCGTAATCTGATCCTTATTGAGTACGCAATTAAATAATAAAAACTTGAAAAACATGCCTGGCCGTCCTACTCGACGTAACCTCGCCCCGCGGTCGGTGGCCTATCAATGCTCAAATACTTAAGAATGCATCCTCTTAACGGGTGCGATCATACCAGCACTAATGCACCGCATCCCATCAGAACTCCGAAGTTAAGCGTGCTTGGGTGAGAGTAGTACTAGGATGGGTGACCCCCTGGGTAGTACTCATGTTGCACCCCTCTATTTTTCCTTTTTTCATTCCGATTTTCTTCTTCACTCGTTTTCGTCTCATCTTTTTTTTCCTTTTTTCGTTCCTATCTTCTTCTTCACTCGTTCTCGTCTCTATCAAGTGCATATCGTGGCATCAACGTCCGTGCGGTTCCCACGCGCCTCCTCTCCCAGCACTAATGCGCCGGATCAAATGAAAACTTTGAATCACATCATAAATCCCTAGATAAATGAAAACAGAAATCTAATTGCTAATTACACCGAATTTCCAGATCAAACGTATTCGTATTCGGATTTTTATTGAGTACGCAATTAAAATAATAAAAACGTGAAAAACATGCCCGGCCGTCGTACTAGACGTTCCCTCGCCCCGCGGTCGGCGGCCTCTCAATGCTGAAATACATAAGAACGCATCCTCTTAACGGGTGCGATCATACCAGCACTAATGCACCGGATCCCATCAGAACTCTGATGTTAAGCGTGCTTGGGCGAGAGTAGTACTAGGATGGGTGACCACCTCCTGGGAAGTCCTTGTGTTTCACCCCTCTTTTTTCCATTTCTTCTTCACTCGTTTCGTCTCATCTTTTTGCCTTTTTTCGTTCCTATCTTTTTCTTGACTCGTTTTCGTCTCTTTCGCGTGCATATCGTCGCATCAACGTCAGTGCGGTTCCCATGCTCCTCCTCTCCTATGACTAATGCACCGGATCCACTGAAAACTCCGAATCCCATCATAAATCCCTAGATAAATAAAAACAGAAATCTAATTGCAAATTACACCGAATTTCCGGATCAAACGGATTCGTAATCAGATCCTTATTGAGTACATAATTAAAATAATAAAAACATGAAAAATGTGCCCGGCCATCGTACTCGACGTTCCCTCGCCCCGTGGTCGACGGCCTCTCAATGCTCAAATACTTTAGAATGCATCCTCTTAACGGGTGCGATCATACCGGCACTAATGCACCAGATCCAATCAGAACTCCGAAGTTAAGCGTGCCTGGGCGAGAGTAGTACTAGGATGAGCACTATATGCATGTTGCAATCGTACTCAAGATATGCGAAGAATTAGGAATAATTCTTTCATTAAAGAAGACACAGCTCTTCAAGACAAAGATTAATTTTCTTGGATTCGAAATTGATCAAGGTCAACATCGACCACAAAATCATATTCTGGAACATATTCATAAATTTCTAGATAAGATTGAAAATAATTAACAATTACAGAGTTGTTTTAGTTATTTTAACTTATGCAGAAAGTTATATCCCTAAACTTGCTGAAATTAGAAAACCTTTATAGGTTAAACTCAAAGACAATGTACTTTGGGATTAGACAGAGGTTGACACAACCTATGTAAGAAAGGTTAAAAAGAATTTAACCAGCTTTCCAAAGCTATATCATCCTTTTCCAGATGATAAACTGATCATTGAAACAGATGCATCAGATGAATATTGGGGAGGAATCCTCAAAGAAAAAAACTCTAAACAAGAGTTAATTTGTAGGTATACTTCTGGTAGTTTAAAAACGCTGAAAGAAATTATCATAGTAATGAGAAAGAATACTTAGCAGTTATTTGAGTTATTAAGAAGTTTAGTGCTTATCTTACTCCGGTTAAGTTTTTAATTAGGACAGATAACAAAAACTTCACTTACTTTTTAAATACTAATTTAAAAGGTGATAATAAACAAGGTAGACTTGTAAGATGGCAGATGTGGCTATCATGATATTATTTCGATATAGAACATATCTCAGGAAACAAAAATATATTTGCTGATTTCTTAACACGTGAATATGCAGGTTAAGGAGCAAAAGAATCTCCACCAGGAGATAAAAGGGGTAAAACCTAGGGACTAATTGTCCTTACAGGACTTCTAACAATGGAAGAAATACATAAGCTTAAGCTTCAAGAAAAAACGATGAATTTAGAACTAAATGTTCTAAGATATCGAATTCGTTTATTAGAAGAATCTAATAAACAACAAAAGGATATTGATATTCCTTGCACTAGCAATAGTAGCAAAATATCAGATATTCCGATGCAAAACGGCAATCGGTAAAGAATCATCACATCCATTGATTCCTAGCATCTTGGAAAAAGATGTAACAGATGTACAAACATCTAATAAATTGGTTAAACTTACAGATTTGATCTCCGGTTTTAGACCAAATACACAGGACATATCAGGTCTTGGCAAAACTTCAGTGCAAACTGATGAGGCAATTCAAATGCCAAACATTAATAGATTTTACGTTGTTTATAATGGTCCTCATGTAGGTATATACACAACATGGGAAGTTGCAGAACAAGCAACAAAGAGAATTTCTGGTGTAAGACACAAGAGTTTAAATTCACTTTTAGCGGCAAAGGTTGCAGGTGACATATATGCTAAGGCAAATAATACACCTCCACCAAAATTAATATCCAGTTCAGACTTTCTAAAGGCAACTTTTAAGGAAGTTTTGAAGAGACAAAAGAGACAGCAAACTATGGTTTCAATTGGATGAGTTGTTTATCTTCTTTTGGAGATTGCTCTGGTTTGGCTGTTAATCTTTCTAAGTCTGAAATGTTCTGTGCTGGTTTAAGTGAAGATATCAAGGCTGATCTGTTTGATATTACTGGTTTAAAGGAAGGTATTTTTCCTATTAGATATCTTGGGATTCCTTTATGTGATGTTAGATTGAATGTTGGTCACTATGTCCCTTTGTTCACTTCATTGAGGAATTACTTATGTAGCTGGAAAGGGGCAACTCTATCTTATGCAGGCAGGTTGCAGCTTATTCTTTCTGTCATTCAAGGTGTTCACTGTTTCTGGTTAGGCATCTATCCTATTATTGGCAGTGTCAAGTTTAAAATGGAACAGCTTTGTAGGAGGTTTTCGTGGGGAAGTTCTTGTGATTCCTCTAGGAAATCCCTTGTTGGTTGGGATGAGGTGTGTGTTCCTAAAACTGAAGGTGGCTTGGGGATTTTTCAGTTGGATGCTTGGAATTTGTCTCTTTTGTGTAGAATTCTGTGGAATTTTCAATGCAAAAAGGACTGCCTTTGGGTGAAATGGATCAGTGAGGAGTATTTGAAGGATAAAGATATCTGGGATTATCAGTATAAGCATGGGGACTCAGCTTTGATTAAAGCACTGTTCAGAATCAGAGATAGGATTTTGGATACCACAGCTCTATCCGATGTCGTCGTAATCTGTTGCGCCTTGGTCTGTTGGCTCTTATCTAAGGCCTAGACTGGCTTATGACTTCTTTAGAAGAAAAGGAACTAAAGTTTGGTGGTGCAGGACTGCCTGGAATTCTAGGGCTACTCCAAAACACTGCTTCATTTTGTGGATGGCTTTGAAAAACTCCTTACTTACTTCTGATAGGTTGGTTGTTGATGACAGGACTTGCCCCCTGTGTGGTTTGGTTAATGAGTCTGTTTCTCATCTGTTTTTCCAGTGTCCTATCTCTTGTATGGTTTGGGGTAAAATCAGATTGTGGCTTGGCATTCGTAGGATACTGGAAACCTTGATTAGTTCTGTTAGATGGATTGCCAGAAAGTGTAGGGGAACTTCTTTTGGGAATGTGGCTAGAACTGCTTCTGTCTCTGTTGTGGTGTATTGGTTATGGCACATGAGAAACAAGAGAAGATTTGAAGGCATTTTGATGAAAATACCTGACATTATGCATTGTATTAAGATTCATATCTACTACATAATGCAAGTTGTTTTTCCTTTGCACACCTTCACCCCATGATGTTAGGGTTTTGAATATATTTTGTTTTACCCTTTTGTAGTTGTAGGTGGCTGTTTGAGATTATTTTCTTTCCCTACACACCAAGGGATTTGCTCTGTGAGTTATGCTCTCATATGACCCCTCTTTTGCAGTTTTGAGTGTTGATAGGGGTTTAGTTGTTGTTGTTTCTTGTAGCATATAACCTCAGGGGTCTTATGCTGCTAGAAATCAACAAATCTAACCTCTTCTCAACATTTTGTACATACTAGACTAGTTCTTTGTCTTGTAGTTTGCATACCTTGGTTTTATTTATTTACATTTAACCAAAAAAAATGGAAGAATCTCAATTGTTAAACCTATTGAGACACCAGTTAATTTCGTTTTTGACGAAGAAAGCTTTTCTTATCTATTCTGACATGCACGAGAAGCCAATGAAGATTATTTCAACACTGAAAAGTTCTTCACTACAGATCGACAAAATATCAGTATGTATAATTTTATTGAAGGTGCTAAGCCTAATACGGTTAATAAAGACTTCAGATATGGACTTACTAGGATGATATATCCTAGTAAAAATCTTTTGGAGAAAGGACTATTTTCTGAAGAAATCAAGAGAGCGATCAAGGTTTACAGAACCAAAGTCATCAAAGAGGCAGATATAGAGGTTTATCTCAAAATCAATAGCACTCTGCCTATATGGAAAAATGGGACACTTCAACTCCCTTTCCATCATATTGGAATTGGAATCTCCAGAGCAGAGAAGGAATATTTCCATTCAAATGGATTCAAGTTTCAAAATAGAGGATATTGAAAAAATCAATATCTCAAAATTTGGAATTATTATTGATCAAATTGATAAGATGAATGATAACACTCAAATTAAAGTCAATTATCAAGATTATCACATTTTGGTAATTTCCAAAACTTTTAAACAAATCAATGAGGAAGACGTCAAAAGATTCCTGGCATTTGAAAGATCATTCCGTAATGGTCAAGTTATGACAGTACACAACAAGGAAATTTGCTTATTGTTACAAAAAGCTTTTGATAAAGCTAAAACACAATACACTTGTAAATATTGTAACAAAAAAGACAAGGACATTGTTGGCCTTGAAATTGATTATAAGGACCTTGCAAGTGGATCGTCATCAGAATATACGGATGAAATATAAAACATCAGGGATGACGAAGACAAAAATAATTGAGAATACTTTATTCTCAGTGGAAAAAAGCTGTCGGCCATTGGCAGAAAAAGACAAAGGATAAAGCATCCGCGTCATCAACAACTCAGCTTTAATAATTAAAGTTAAGGCTAGTGGAATGTAAATCTTCAGCAATGACGATTTGTAAAACGAATATTTGTAAGAATTATTCGGGATCCTTCTTTCATTGAACTATAAAATGACGAAGTTCTTGCATTTTTAAGATATCTTGTTTTTCCCTAAACATTTTCACAACCCTTTCTAGTTTCAATTATGCATTGTGAGTAATCCTCCAAAGTGAGGATATAAGAAAACTATGGTTATGTAATTTCTATAGTAGTATGTTAGTATTTTATTTTTCGATGAAATAAAATCAGTTTTTAATCTTTCTTTTATATGCTATTCAATGATTCAAACACTTAAGAATAATCTAAGAACCTGAAGTGGTCTGATACGACACAGGGAGAGTACCGCCAGGCAGGAGGCCGTTAGGGAAAGCGCCCGCAGTCGTGACCATTGGTGCTGATACACTTAAGTCAAGAAGACCTTGAGAGGTATATTGTATGAAATTTTAAACTTGTGTTTATTTCTACGATAATATTAATTACATTCATAAAAATATTTGAATTTATATAAAAACCATGACTATATCTTATATCCTTACTATCCCCCTCACATAAGAAACACCCCCATTTCCGCCGTCCATTTTTATAATCTAGATAAAAACTCCGAAGTGCATGCTTCAGAAATTGGTATCGGAGCCTTGAGCTTCATCCAAAACTTGGTAACAGAGCCTTGTTAAGGTTCTACAGTTAAATTTCATATATGGAAAAAGATCCATTGGAGCTAGATCATGATTCTGATAATAAATCAGAAAATGAGTCTCAACTCATATTCAATGAATCCTCTTCTGGATTCAATGCTCAAATAATGATTCAACATGAATTATTATCTAAAATTAAAGCCTCTAAGTTAGATCTTAAGAAAGAAAAAATCTTTAGAATGCCTAGCTTCGTAAGCAGCGTCTTTAGAAGAGAAAAAAATTTCTATTTTGTTAGTACCAATGAACTCCATGTCGACATTAAGGATGTCAAAGGAGAAGTATATTTACCTCTTATTACTAAACAAGAGATAAATAAAAATCTTCTTAATATAAAAGAAGAACATAGATCAAAGATCAGTATGGTCCATCTTGGAGCCATAAAGATTTTATTAAAATATGAATTTCAAGAAGGCATTAATACGCCTATCAAGCTAGCGTTAATCGATAACAGGATTAAGAATAGACAAGATTGTGTACTAGGTGCAGCAAAAGGTAACCTAGCCTACAATAAATTTATGTTTGCAGTTTATCCTAAGCTTGGACTTAGTATATATAGCAAGAATTTAGATAAAGCGTTATCACTTATACATCACTTTGAGCGTGAAGATTTGATGAATGAAGGTGATAAACCTTTTAGTGTAACTTACTTAATAAGTTATGCCTTAACTAATAGTCATCATAGTATTGACTATAGAAAAACAGAATACAACGAATTAGATGATGTCTTCTCAGAAATAGGAACTATACAAGAAAAGAAATTTTCTAATATATATTCTAACAAAGACTCTTGGGCAATGGATATTGCTAAAGGAAAGTAAATATTAGGAGAAACACCTAATATATCAAGTAAAAGGTTCTCTATTGGAGAAACCTCAGCAAGAAGGAGCTTTGTTAAAACTCCTATTGCAAGAAATAACTTGCTAGACAGGTCTGAATCTATGCAAGCTTTGTGGATAGAATGGAAACCAAGGAAGATAGTTGGGTTCTGAAGAAAAAAACCCATGTGTTATCAAACACTTTGGGCAAACGAAAGAATTAAACTTCTTAGTAAAATAAGTAAATTCCATAATTTATTTAAGAGAAATATCTGGAAAGCCTTTAAAGATTTCATGGTCTTTTAAACAAGCATTTTATTTTGAATCGAGTTATCAATTCAAATAATAATGGATAAAGATCCATTCTTTAGAAAAGAAAATTTTCTTAAAGATACAAAACCTTTACGAAAAATACCTATGAAGGTACCAGTAATCCGGGATCCTACATGAAGACCAATCTCTCTTATGAAAAGAGTTTTTAGTCATGCAAATTTAAATGGATTTCAAGAAGAAATCTATTTACGGGAAATTACTGGAAATAAGAAATTATCTAAATCTTAAAGACATGCCGTATACACCACATATCTTTAAGAAAGAACAAGTATTAAGGATAAAATCCTTAAATAGAGACACCAACGTTAAGTATTGGTTCTCTACTAATGATGTAACGCCCCGTTCCCAGACACTGAATCCTTATCCGGAAAAGGAACGTTCGGCACGTATAAAATAAAAATAAATTCACTTTATACGTAAGCCTCTACTACGTCGTATCAAAAATAAGCAAACGGAAGCAAAAGACTCGGGTATAAAAATTTCCAAACATCCAAGAATAGAAATGAAATCTAAAGAAGGAAATGTAATTTATTACATTCAAGGAAAGTACGAAATCCAAAAGAAATGTAACGGTACTACAAGTCTCGAAATACCAAAAGTCTAAGAATGTCTAATGAAGAATAACAAAATAATAAAAGTAAAGTCTTCAATGAGGCGTCTTCAAACGTCATCATCGAACTCCTCCTCGTAAACATTATCTACCTGTCCGTCTTCTCATCCCCAAACACATAGAAAAACATGCATTTGAGGTAAGTACAACGTACTTAATAAGAAAGAGAAGCTATGACAACAGTTATAATTCACAAAGATAAGATAATTAAAAGTTTCGTTGTTTAAGTTTGACCGACTCAATCTAGGGTTCATCTCATGTCCATCAATATGAATTGACTAAACGTTTCTACTTAACTTATCTATGTTACAACCGCACTCAAGGGCACTACGCCTGATATATATCCACCAGGAGATATAGATTGCGACATATTAGTGGATCACACTAATATCCACGGAGGCTAGACTAGGTAGGCTCCGATAGTACGCACACCTCAGCGGAGTCCCTCCGTACTTAGGGTTTTGTTGACCTACGGAATTCTTCCACCTTCAGAGGTAGCACACACATCGTGATATAGACAGGTGCCTATCCAAGAGAGACATGTTGTTTAATCTTTTACTAGTCAAGTACGTGTTTTATTAGGATGATTAACTAGCCACCTATGTGTTTTCAATTAATCTCCCTCACCTTGACTACTCTCTTCCTAGACCCCTAGACATAGACGAGGCCTAGAAATTACCCAGACATTGATGAATACTAATTCATCAAAGCACAAGCCTATCATGCTCTTCCGACGGATCCGAACTTCAACTCCCTTTAAGAGTACATTCGGTGTTTAACTGAACGAATCGGAAGCTCAATTCATGCTTGTTTATGTTATCCAATATTATCATATCATAAATTAAGGTTTAAAACAATTATAACATGATTATGAAACCCGAAACCAAACTAGAATGATAAAACCGTAAAGACAAGGTAAAACATGCCAGACGCCCGTTTGAACCCTATGGACGCCCGTCCGTAGTCGGACGCCCATCCACTAAACCCCAAACGCCCGTCTGCCAAAAACAGCTACATCCTGAATCAAAAATCTCACCTCAGACGCCCGTCTGCCTTATGCAAACGCCCGTCTGAGCTACTAGGGTTGCGAACGCCCGTCCGCCTATTGCAGACGCCCGTCCGCCTATTGCAGACGCTCGTCCGCCTGGGTTTTTCTCAAAACGCTAAATCTTATAAACACGATTTCAAATCCGTTTCTGACCTAATTGTCATCGAATTAAACTCAGAAAAATGTAGAAAACATATCTAAACATCCCAAGGACACTTATGATCCTTGATCAACGAAAAACACATCTTTTACTAACATCTGCACATCTTAAAACATGATCTACGCTTCACGAATCATAACTGAGATCATAGGAAGAGTTTCTTACCTAATTGCTGCCCAAAACAGATCCAAACAGCCTCAGAATTCTGCAGCCCTTCCAAAAAAGCTGAAATCCAAGTGGAGCTCTCCTCACGACGATTCCAATTCTACCGTCTGATCTGAAAACGATCAAGAACCGCTTCAGTTATTATGAAAACTATCCAAGCCCTATCTCTCTCCTCAAAGCCGCAGAGAAGGAGCATGCAAACTGAATTTCTGAAATGTGTTTAGGTTATGGGATTAATGTGTATTGATTTTCCTTAAATACCAATTTCCCATAAATCCCTTTTTTCCATAAACACCCTTAATTACCAAAATTCAGAATAATCCTTTTAATTATATACATATAACTCGAAAATTATATATATAAAATCCATAAAATACTTAACTCCAATAAAAGAAAAGAAATAATAATATTTCGTTTTCGCAAAATGACACGTCTGCCCTTTCCCGAAAATCGGAATATTACATTCCTCCCCCCTTAAAAGGAGTTTTGTCCTCGAAACTAGAACATACCTGGTAAATTCACGAACACTTGGAATTCCCTGATCATGTCATCTTCAACTTCCCAAGTTGCCTCCTCGGGTGAATGATTACTCCACTGAACCAACACCAACGGAATCATCCGTCTCTTTATCATCTTTTCCTTCCGGTCCAAAATCTTGATCGGTCTCTCATCATAAGCAAGATTGTCTTGTAGAATTTCTGGATCAACCGTAGTTTCAACATCATTCTTCGTCAGACACTTCTTCAACATCGAGACATGAAACACACTATGGACCCTTGACATCGATTCCCGTAACTTAAGCTTGTAAGCCAACGGTCCAATCCTTTCCAGAATTTCAAAAGGTCCAACATACCTTGGACTTAGCTTTCCCTTTTGCCCAAAGCGTTTCACTCCCTTCATCGGTGAAGCTCGTAGATACACTCTATCACCGACTTCAAACTCAAGCGGTCTTCTTCTAACATCTGCCCAACTTTTCTGCCTGTCTTGTCCTGTCTTCAGATTCTTCTTAACCAACCGTACCCTTTCCTTAGCTTGTTCAACAATTTCCGGCCCTGTAATCTGTCTTTCCCCGACTTCATCCCAAAACAATGGCGTTCTACATCTTCTTCCACAAAACGCTTCAAACGGTGGCATGCCTATACTTGCATGATAACTATTATTGTAGGCAAACTCTACTACCGGTAGGTAATCATCCAATGATCCACCTACTTCCAAAACACAGGCTCTTAGAATGTCCTCAAGTGTTTGGATGGTCCTCTCAGATTGTCCATCTATCTGAGGATGAAAGGCCGTACTCAATTCCAACTTGGTTCCAAAGGCTTCTTGTAAACACTTCCAAAACCGGCTGACGAATCGACTATCTCGATCCGAGACTATATAGATAGGAACTCCGTGTAACTTCACTATATTATCCAAGTATAGTGTCGTCATCTTCTTCAAAGGCATATCAACCTTATACGGTAAGAAATGGATGGACTTAGTCAGTCTATCCACGATTACCCAGATCGCATCATGTCCTCCCTTATTCTTCGGTAAACCGGTGATGAAATCCATCGTAATCTTATCCCACTTCCACTCGGGGATATCCAAGGGCTTAAGCATTCCTCCTGGTTTTCTATGCTCTGCCTTCACCTTCTGACAAATGTCACACTCTTCTACGAACTTGGCTATTTCCAACTTCATCGAGGGCCACCAAAACTTCTCCTTTAAGTCTCTGTACATCTTAGTAGCACCTGGATGAACTGCAAAGGCAATCCTATGTTCCTCTTCCATGACTCTTTGTCTTAATTCACCAACATTAGGCACACATAAATGATCCTGGTACCAAAGGTTTCCATTCTTGTTCAAGACATAACCCACTGTAGGTTTCTCTCTAGCAACTCGCTTCAAATCCACAAAAGCTGGGTCTTCATCTTGCTTCTCCCGAATATCGTCCATCAACTCAGATCTTGCTAACAACGGCGTCACAAACAGTCGATCCTCCATCTGATCAAACCTGCTGATTTCCAGCCCATCAAACCTTTCTGCCACATTTTCGACGCTTGAAACTGCAAACACTAGTTTCCTGCTTAAAGCATCTGCCACTATGTTGGCTTTGCCTAGATGGTACTGGATATCCAAATCATAGTCCTTCACGAACTCTAGCCATCTCCATTGTCTCATGTTCAGATTCTCTTGTGTGAAGAAATACTTTAAACTTTTATGGTCGGTGAAGATCCTTGCCTTAACTCCGTACAAGTAGTGCCTCCAAGTCTTTAATGCAAACACTACTGCTGCCAATTCTAAGTCATGTGTCGGGTAGTTCTTCTCATGCACCTTCAGCTGCCTGGATGCATAAGCAATCAATTTCCCCCCTTGCATCAACACACAACCTAGACCCTGTCCCGAAGCATCTGTGTAGACATCGTAGTTATCGAAGATCTCCGGAACTGCCAACACTGGGGCCGTAGTCAACCTATCCTTCAAGGTATGAAAAGCAGTATCACACTCGCTAGTCCATTCGAACTTAACATTCTTCTGTGTAAGCTTAGTGAGTGGAGTAGCTATCTTTGAAAAGTCTTGCACGAACTTCCTATAGTAGCCAGCCAAACCAAGAAAGCTCCTTACTTCCGAAACTGTAGTAGGTTTTTAGGCCAATTCTCAACTGCTTCTACCTTTGCTGGATCAACTTGGATGCCATCTCCAGAAATGACATGTCCAAAGAAACTGACTTGTTTCAACCAAAAGTCACACTTACAGAACTTAGCAAACAATTGGTTCTTCTTCAAGGTATCTAACACTATCCTTAAGTGTTCCTCATGTTCTTTCTCATCCTTAGAGTACACTAGGATGTCGTCTATGAACAGTATCACAAACTTATCCAAGTATGGCATGAAGACTCGCTGCATCAAATCCATAAATGCGGATGGAGCATTAGTGAGTCCAAAAAGGCATAACCAAGAACTCATAATGTCCATACCTCGTACTAAAATCCGTCTTCGGTATATCTGCCACCTTGATCTTCAACTGATGATATCCGGACCTAAGATCAATCTTAGAGAACACTTTCTTGCCTTGCAACTGGTTGAACAGATCATCTATCCTCGGCAAGGTATACTTATTCTTGATGGTAAGATTATTCAACGCCCTGTAGTCGATACACATCCTCATGCTACCATCTTTCTACTTCACGAACAAAACAGGGGCTCCCCAAAGCGAAGTACTGGGCTGAATTATATTCCCCTCAAGCATATCCTTAAGTTGAGCTTTCAACTCTTTTAATTCAGCCGGTGCCATTCTATAGGGTGCCGTGGCAACTGGTGCTGCTCCCGGTATCAGCTTGATCTCAAACTCGATTTCCATATCCGGCATGTTTCCCGGTAACTCTTCCGGAAACACTTCAGGGTACTCTCTCACTACCGGAGTTTCTTCTAGCTTTGGCTTCACTTGTTCCACATCCACTGCGTACAACAAGTAGCCTTCAAAACCCTTCTGACAAGCTCTAATTGCCTTGACTGCTGAAATTATCGGATGTCGCTTCTTACTCGGCTTGTACACATTCCCTTGATAAGTCTTATCTGATTTCCCGGGTACATTAAAGGTCACTTTCTTCTCCCGGCAATCTAAGTGAACAAAATTCTCGGATAGCCAATCTATCCCAAGAATCACGTCAAAGTCTGAAAAGTCTAAAACCGTGAAGTCGCTCTTGCATCGATAAGATCCAACTCGAAGTTCCACTTGAGGTATCATCTTAGTTACCTTTGTTACCTTCCCTAATGGTGTAGTTATCTCCAAAGTGTTTCTTAATGGTTCCAAGGGTAAACTCAACTTCTTAGCTACCTTGGTCGACACAAAAGTGTTAGACGCTCCCGTATCGAACAAATCTCTGACCACTAGGTTATCTAGCATTATCGTACCTAGGATGCATATTCATTCATTTAAATAATATTACAGCATGAATAAATGATACGAATTCCTGGAAGAACTCGGATCCACCTTTGCCCGGATCGAATTAAAGGTCCTCAATGCGAGCTGAATATCCGGGGTTAGATAATCCATCTACACTCCGGGTCTGAACACCACAACGTAGGCTCGACTACGATGATAAAGTTCAGGGAAAGGGTTGAATCTCTCCAACAAAGAGATCACTAACTCACAATTGTTTAAACTAAACAATTATAAATAATTTTTAACTGAAAACTTGTCTAACTTTTATTGAAAAGAGCTGGCCTTTAAATAGGCTACAAAGTTGGAGTAAAAACTCTCCAAATTCGATGTGGGACAAATCTCCACCTTAATTTTAGATGTGGGATATATTTCCACATATAAAACACGTCCCACGCTATTAGAAATAAGTAAAACAAAGTCCAAAAAACGTGTAAGTTCAGATCATGCATTACACGGCATAAATAGTGCACTTAATTGGCTTCTCATCGGTTTCTTGAAGCTGCCCAATGTCATCATGCACTTGTAACACAAGATTAAGCATCCCATCTCTTATTCTCTTCCTTTGTAATCAAGTTAAAGGTCCATCTCGAATCACCAACGGATCAGCACTTTGGATTGGTGCAAGTGGATCAGGAATATGGTCATGAATCACATCATCCCCTCCCGGTTGGGAAGGATCTGTCCTCAGATCATAGGGGTTGTCAAAAGGCGTCAAATCAACCACATTAATGGTTGGAGACACACCCCAATCAGGTGGAATATCGATCATGTACGCATTGTTGTTGATGCGCTCCAAAACATGAAATGGACCATCACCACGCGGATGCAGCTTTGTCTTTCGTTGCTTGAGAAATCGGTCTTTTTGGAAATGCAGCCAAACCCAATCACCAGGTTCGAAAATGACCTCCTTTCGTCCTTTGTTTGCTTGCTTCATGTAGCGCTCAGTTGCCTTCTCTACATTCTTTCTGGCTGTTTCATGGAGTTCACGCACTAATTTGGCTTTTGCTTCACCATCCAAGCTAGCTTGACTACCTGTAGGAAGTGGAGCCAAAGTAAAAGGTGTCTCAGGATTGAATCCATAAACAATTTCAAATGGAGTAAATCGAGTGGCTGAATGTATACAACGATTGTAGGCAAACTCAATATATGGCAAACAATTTTCCCAATTCTTTAAGTTCTTTTGGATGACAAAACGCAATAACTGACCCAATATTCGATTAACAACTTCAGTTTGACCTTCAGTTTGGGGATGGTACGCAGTAGAGTATAATAAAGAAGTTCCCAAACGTGACCACAAGACTCGCCAAAAATGACTGATAAACTTGACATCACGATCACTTACAATAGTACGAGGCACACCATGAAAACGCACAATATCTTTGAAAAACAGATCAGCAATATGTGAGGCATCATTGGTTTTGTTACATGCAATAAAGTGTGCCATTTTAGAGAAACGATCAACCACCACAAATATAGAATCCTTACCAGATTGAGATCGAGGTAAGCCTAACACGAAATCCATGGATAAATCAGTCCAAGGGGATTGAGGAATAGGGAGTGGGGTATATAAACCATGTGGTGCTGATTTGGATTTAGCATGCTTACAAGTAAGGCAAGAATCACATATCCTAGCGACATCAATTTTCATTTTAGGCCAATAAAAATGTGACTGCAGCATGTCCAACGTTTTCGCAATGCCAAAATGACCCATTAAACCCCACTATGAGCTTCGCGTACCAATAACTCACGCAAGGAACAACGAGGAATGCATAGCAAATGATCACGATAAAGAAATCCCTCACGCCTATAGTAACGACCATCAATAGAGTCAACAGTGGCAGCAAATTGCTTGTGAAAATCAGGATCTAAGCCATATAAACCTTTAATTAACTCAAAGCCAAGGAATCTAGTATGCATGGTAGTGATTAAGTTATGTCGACGAGACAACGCATCGCCACTACATTATCTTGCCCTTTTTTGTACCGGATGGTATAAGGAAAAGACTCGATAAATTCTATCCAACGAACATGGCGAGGAATCGGTTTCCTTGACTTTTCGGTACTTAAGTGACTCATGATCGGTGTGAATAATAAATTCCCTAGGTCGCAAATAATGTTGCCAAGTTTGCAAAACACGAACCAACGCATACAACTCTTTATCATAGGTCACGTAGTTTAGTTGGGCACCTTTAAGCTTTTCACTAAAATAAGCAATGGGCCGACCCTCCTGTGTTAAAACGCCCTCAATACCCGCACCCGACGCATCACATTCAATTTCAAAAGGCTTATTAAAATCGGGTAAAGCAAGAATCGGTGCAGAAATTAAACGGGATTTAAGGGTTTCAAAAGACTCCCTTTGCTTTGGTCCCCAATGAAAAGGCACATTCTTCTTGACCAACTCATTGAGAGGGGCAGCTATGGTGCTAAAATCCTTCACGAACCGGCGATAAAAACTTGCCAACCCGTGAAAACTTCGAATCTCCGCTGCACTAGTTGGTTCGGGCCATTCTTCCACCGCTTTGATCTTTTCTTGGTCTACCTCGACACCCTGTGAACTAACAACAAAGCCAAGAAACACAACACGAACCATACAAAAAGAACACTTTTTGAGGTTAGCATAAAGTTGTGCTTCCCTAAGTGTTATAAGAACAGCTCTTACGTGACCAACGTGTGACTCAAAATCAGCACTATAAATCAAGATGTCGTCAAAATAAACTACGACAAACTTTTTTTATAAATTCTCGAAGTACTTCATTCATTAGACGCATAAAAGTACTTGGAGCATTCGTTAACCCGAAAGGGATGACAAGCCATTCATACAAACCAAATTTAGTTTTAAACGCTGTTTTCCATTCATCACCAACTCGAATTCTTACTTGGTGATATCCACTTCTAAGATCAATTTCAGTAAACCAAACAGCACCCGAAAGTTCATCTAACATATCATCAAGACGTGGAATCGGATAACGATATTTTACCGTAATCTGGTTAATGGCACGACAATCTGTGCACATCCGCCAACCACCATCTTTCATAGGTACCACAATGACGGGCACAGCACATGGACTCATAGACTCTTGAATTTTACCATTGGCTAACAAATCATAAACTTGCTTTTGAATTTCTTGCGTTTCGGTTGGATTGGCACGATACGCCGGCCGATTGGGTAATGTACATCCCGGAATAAAGTCAATGTGATGCTCCACACCACGAAGAGGTGGCAAACCGGCTGGAACTTCATCTGGAAAAACATCCGCAAATTCCTGCAATAAAGATATGAAAGAACTTGGAAGAGAATTAGGCAAATCCAATGTAACCAACAAACAAGAAGCAATATGTGGGGTGCGTGTTATTGAATATTCAGAAAAAGAGAGGGGCGTATCCTTGTAGACAAGGAGCAGCACCATTTTACCATCATCCACGGCCTTTGTTACATCACAAGCCTTAGCATAAAAATTTCGTAACACTTTCTCACTTTTTGTAGTACCAACCTTGGATCGTCCCTCATTTTTAGTGCCACCGACCCTCACAATTGACTTTTCTACTTTATAACTCCCTCCAAAAGGAACCAAAACACCCTCCCTCTCATTTACATTTTCAACTTTTATTTTTCCCTCAGAACTAAGTCGCTCATTCTTTTTCTCTCCGGTCGAACCCGTCGCATTCTTTTCACTTTTCGACTTATCTCCCTCACTATTTTTTATCTGTCCCTCACTTGATTGAGATAAACGCATTTCATCCTTGTGAACCTCATCCGGAGTCAAGGAAACAAGTGTGAAAGGTTGTCCACGATGTTGTAGTGTGTATCGATTCAAATAGCCATCATAGATAACATGCCTATCAAATTGCCAAGGCCGTCCCAAAAGTACATGGCTGACCTTCATCGGAACAACATCACATAAAACCTCGTCTTGGAATTTATTAAGGCTGAATGAAATTAATGCTTGCCGAGTTACATGCAATTCACCCGCATCATTGAGCCATTGCAACGTATATGGTCGAGGATGTGGTGAAGTAGGAATAGACAACTTACTAATTAAATCCGTACTTACCACATTAGTACAACTACCCGAGTCAATGACCAATGAACACAAATTACCCAAAATCATACAACGAGTGTGAAAGATATTCTCCCGTTGCATATTCTCCCCCGCACGAACCGAACTACTCAAAGCTCTCTTAATCACCAACAAGGACCCCTCGAGTGGTTTTTCAAGAAAAGATTCCTCACTCTCCTCCTTGACACGTCTATCCTCATTATCCGAGGACGATTCATACTCAAGGACACCTTCATGCTCACCAATGATCACCATATTATGCAACGTAGGACATTGGGACTTAATATGACCTACTCCCTGACATTTAAAACACTTAATATCACGTGAAGGTGTTCGGGCTGTGTCAACACTCTTACCCTTATCATTCTCTTTGCGTTTGAAAGGTGCATGAGAAGACGAAACACCCAAATTAGGTGCAGCTGGTGGAACTATGGGGCTGTCCCCTTTTGGCTGAAAATTACGAAAAGAGGAATTTCCGGAAAATGGCTTAATGAACGATTGTTTGTGCCGTGCCAATTGTTTTTCAAGTGTACGAGCAAGGTGCAACATATCATCTAACATATAACAAGGCTGCAATTCCAAAGGATTTGCAATCTCTATTCGTAAAGCGCTTAAAACCGTTGCATTGTTACTTCCTCCTCCTCCTCAATATTAGACCGCGCAAGCACTAAAACCAACTCCTGATACAACTCATCGACACTACGATTGCCTTGCTTTAGATTTTGCAATAAACGATACTGTTCACGGAAGTAAGTCATAGGCACAAAACGCCGTTTCATCTCTCGTTTTAACTCGGACCAAGTAGTGACAATCGGTTCCCCATATTTAACACGAAGACTATTAAGTTGTTTCCACCAAATCATTGCGTATTTTTGGAACTCAAGTTGTGCCAAATTGCACATCTTTTCTTCCGAGTAATGATTACACGCAAATATTTGATCTAATTTAGCCTCCCACTCCAAATACTCTTCAGCCCCACCTGCACCACTAAATGAAGGTAATTTCATTTTAACTTGTGTCATGTTATTATCAACTATTGGCAATCCACCCTCAACTAGAGCTCCAGCACCCCTACCCTCCACAAATCGAATAGGACCATGTCCTCTACCCAAACCACGTCCTAGGCCTCTTCCACCCACACGGCCACCAACCCCCACGGCCATCATCACCATGACCAACATCTACACCATCACCACCATCGTCTACTAATAAACCCTCAAGTCTCTGTAACACATTTTCCAAGCGTGTAAAACGTTCATTATTAGTTTCTTCCTGTGCACGAAAACGAGCATCCCATTGTTCATTACCATCACCCATTATAATCCTCACAACTCTCGTGTTTGCACTCACTCTCGTCTCTTGGTTGAGAAAGATCACCCTTTTTGAACCAAATCAAAATAGGAGCCAAACTAATGAAAGTGCACAAACCAAAAAATGCAAAAAGGACTAAAGGAAGGTAAGGAAAAAAAAATGGAAGGAATGGACAATTGAACTTGCTTTGGAAGCAAATTAGAGAACTAACACACAAATAGGAACTCCAACAAACAAAATATAGTGACACTACAAAGGAATTAGTAGCACCTAGAGTATCACCACAAATTTACTTGACACATTTTTATTTTTTTTTCAAGCAGGTAGGACGAAAATATAGTAAAAAAAAATAAAGAAAAGAACTTGGAAAGTCAAAGACACTAATGTGATAAAACTGTTGGTGTTCCAACTTCAAGAGTTTTTGGTGGTTTAATGGCTGAATTGAAGGGTGTTAAGAAATGTGTTGAATTGAATGGAATTAATGGTGTCTCTTGGTGTCCCAATGGCTGAAAAGAGTCGAAATTTGTGTGAAAATAGTGACAAGGGCCGAAAATTGTGTGTCAATGGCTGATTGTGTGTGGCTGTATTGAGTGGTAGGAAATGAAGATAAGAAGAAATCTTCAAGTTTTCCGGGTAATAGGATGAAAGTTTGAAGAAATTATGAAGATAAGATGAACATATCATGAATATAGCATGAACATATGATGACTATCAAGAATTTCTTATGCATAAACATGAAAGGATCAAAATCACAAGGCAAAATATGAGAAAAATTTCGTGGATAAAGGCTGAAAAAAAATTGCAATAGGTTTTTTTTTTTTTTTTATATGAAAAGAAAGAAGAACAAAGAAAACACAAGAAGAAAGAAAGAAAAAAAACGAAGTGAATATTTGAGTACCGTTAATTTCGGGGCTCTGATACCAATTGATACGAATTCCTGGAAGAACTCGGATCCACCTTTGCCCGGATCGAATTAAAGGTCCTCAATGCGAGCTGAATATCCGGGGTTAGATAACCCAATCTACACTCCGGGTCTGAACACCACAACGTAGGCTCGACTACGATGATAAAGTTCAGGGAAAGGGTTGAATCTCTCCAACAAAGAGATCACTAACTCACAATTGTTTAAACTAAACAATTATAAATAATTTTTAACTCGAAAACTTGTCTAACTTTTATTGAAAAGAGCCGGCCTTTAAATAGGCTACAAAGTTGGAGTAAAAACTCTCCAAATTCGATGTGGGACAAATCTCCACCTTAATTTTAGATGTGGGATATATTTCCACATATAAAACACGTCCCACACTATTAGAAATAAGTAAAACAAAGTCCAAAAAACGTGTAAGTTCAGATCATGCATTACACGGCATAAATAGTGCACTTAATTGGCTTCTCATCGGTTTCTTGAAGCTGCCCAATGTCATCATGCACTTGTAACACAAGATTAAGCATCCCATCTCTTATTCTCTTCCTTTGTAATCGAGTTAAAGGTCCATCTCGAATCACCAACGGATCAGCACTTTGGATTGGTGCAAGTGGATCAGGAATATGGTCATGAATCACATCAATAAACGTGCTATAAAACTATCTTAATAAAATAACAACAAGGTACCTGAGATAACATCGTCTTCTGGTTCTACATCTCTAGCATCAGCTGCAAAAACTCAAACCGGTCGGCTTGGGCCGCTCCTACCGTTTCCTCGGCTTGTACTCCCTTTACTCCCCTTATTGGGACATTCCCTAGAAAAGTGCCCCGGTTCTCCGCAAAAGTATCAACCGCCTGAACTAGCTCTGCACTCTCCTGAATGATTCCTATTGCACTTGGAACACAGAGGTGCACTGTTTGGGGCCTTAACTGCCGGAGGAGTTGTTGTCTTCTAAGTATTCTGTTGCGGTGCTCCTCGATAATTACCCTGACTCATCCCAAAGTTTCTCTTGTTTCCAATGACGACTGTGGCCTTCTTCCTGAAAGTCTAACCTCCAAGGCTCTATTTAGTAACTCTGCCATATTCCTCGCTGTAAATCCCAACATACCTGACTGTATCTCATGTGCTAGTCCTTCCTTGTACAGTGCCATCTTCCTCTCTTCCACTTTCATGAGCTCGGGATAGAACCTTTCTAACTCATTAAACTTGTTGGTATACTGAGATACCGTCAGATGAATACCCCCGCTTCGCTTTCAAAACCGACTTGCCTTATCTGCCTGAACTGTTGCCGGAAAGTACTCATTATAGAACATAGCTTTGAAAGCTTCCCAGTCGGTGACCTTGCCATTGCTACTCTGTATAGCATCTATCCAAGTTTTTGATGCTCCCAAAAAAAAACTAACTGCCAGCTGTGCCATCTCGGTCTCAGGAACATTAATGTTCCTGCATGCCTTCTCGAAGCTCCTTATCCATTCCTCGGCCTTTGAATGTTCAACATTTCCGTAGAAGTTCTCAACCCGATTCCTTCTCAATCTTTTACCAATCCACAGCCGGTGCTTTCTCAAATGCCGGTCTCACAAGTGATAAAACCGGGGGGGTAACCAAAAGGTACTTGCTGCTGATACTGCTGTTGCTGAGGGTAAGTGGGATTTACTTGAGGTTCCGCCAGAAAAGGGTAGTATCCCTGATGGTAATTCTGGTGGTGCTGCGGGATTGGCTGAGCTTGTTAGGAACCAAAAGGTGGATAACCAAAACCTTGCTGATGGTCAAACCGCGGTGAAAGTGGTACAGTAGGTCGAGGGGTATGACCTGCGGGAGGTGGGTAGAAAGTCTGCTATTGTTGGTGAAACACCAATGGTGAGGGGTGGCTCATTGGTGGAGGGTAAACGCTAACTGGTGGTGGGTGAACACTGATTGGTGGAGGATAAACGGTTTGCTGGTGCGGAGGGTAACTTATCGGTGGCGGTACAAATCCTGCTGGAACATCACTCACCAAAGAAAACTAAATTGAACTCCCCACGTGCCATCGTTGAGGTTGCTCCTGTTGAGGTCGCGGCGACAAACCCTGCTGAGACCTTGGTGTGGGTGTCGCAGTACGAGGTGGTAGTGATAAACTCCGATGCGGCGGAGGAATCTGCCTTACAACACAGCCTCCTACGACCGGTGTTGGACTTTCCCGTCGAACTCTGGAAGTATCTGCACCCGCTACAGTTCTCGTGAACACCATCCTGATGACCAAAGAAAACCCGAACGTTACTAAAAGGTCTAGAGAAAACTTATCTTAAAAGAAAGGAAGCCTAAAAGATGCTTTTCTCTGATACCAACTGTAACGCCCCGTTCCCGGACACCGAGTCCTTATCCGGAAAAGGAACGTTCGGTACGTATAAAATAAAAATAAATTCACTTTATACGTAAGCCTCTAATACGTCGTATCAAAAATAAGCAAACGGAATCAAAAGACTCGGGTATAAAATTTTCCAAACATCCAAGAATAGAAATGAAATCTAAAGAAAGAAATGTAATTTATTACATTCAAGGAAAGTATGAAATCCACAAGAAATGTAATGGTACTACAAGTCTCGAAAGACCAAAAGTCTAATACTGTCTAATGAAGAATAACAAAATAATAAAAGTTAAGTCTTCAATGAGGCTCTTCAAACGTCATCATCGAACTCCTCCTCGTAAACATTATCTACCTGTCCGTCTTCTCATCCCTAAACACATAGAAAAACATGCATTTGAGGTAAGTAAAACTTACTTAATAAGAAAGAGAAGCTATGACAACAGTTATAATTCACAAAGATAAGATAATTAAAAGTTTCGTTGTTTAAGTTTGACCGACTCAATCTAGGGTTCATCTCATGTCCATCAACATGAATTGACTAAACGTTTCTACTTAACTTATCTATGTTGCAACCGCACTCAAGGGCACTACGCCTGATGTATATCCACCAGGAGATATCGATTGTGACATATTAGTGGATCACACCAATATCCACGGAGGCTAGACTAGGTAGGCTCAGATAGTACGCACACCTCAGCGGAGTCCCTCCGTACTTAGGGTTTTGTTGACCTATGGAATTCTTCCACCTTCAGAGGTAGCACACACATCGCGATATAGACTGGTGCATATCCAAGAGAGACATGTTGTTTAATCTTTTACTAGTCAAGTACGTGTTTTATTAGGATGATTAACTAGCCACCTATGTGTTTTCAATTAATCTCCCTCACCTTGACTACTCTCTTCCTAGACCCCTAGACATAGACGAGACCTAGCAATTACCCAGACATTGATGAATACTAATTTATCAAAGCACAAGCCTATCATGCTCTTCCGACGGATCCGAACTTCAACTCCCTTTAAGAGTACATTCGGTGTTTAAAACAATTATAACATGATTATGAAACCCGAAACCAAACTAGAATGATAAAACAGTAAAGACAAGGTAAAACAGGCCAGACGCCCGTTTGAACCCTATGGACGCCCGTCCGTAGTCAGACGCCCGTCCACTAAACACCAAACGCCCGTCGGCCAAAAACAGCTACATTTGGAATCAAAAATCTCACCTCAGACGCCCGTCTGCCTTATGCAAACGCCCGTCTGCGCAACTAGGGTTGCGAACGCCCGTCCGCCCGGGTTTTTCTCAAAATGCTAAATCTTCTAAACACGATTTCAAATCCGTTTCTGACCTAATTGGCATCGAATTAAATTCAGAAAAACGTAGAAAACATATCTAAACATCCCAAGGACACTTATGATCCTTGATCAACGAAAAACACATCTTTTACTAACATCTGCACATCTTAAAACATGATCTACGCTTCACGAATCATAACTGAGATCATAGGAAGAGTTTCTTACCTAATTGCTGCCCAAAACAAATCCAAACAGTCTCAGAATTCTGTAGCCCTTCAAACAAAACTGAAATCCAAGCGGAGCTCTCCTCACGACGATTCCAATTCTACCGTCTGATCTGAAAACGATCAAGGACCGCTTCAGTTATTACGAAAACTATCCATGCCCTATTTCTCTCCTCAAAGCCGCAGAGAAGGAGCGTGCAAACTGAATTTCTGAATTGTGTTTAGGTTATGGGATTAATGTGTATTGATTTTCCTTAAATACCAATTTCCCATAAATCCATTTTTTCCATAAACACCCTTAATTACCAAAATTCAGAATAATCCTTTTAATTATATACATATAATTCGAAAATTATATATATAAAATCCATAATATACTTAACTCCAATAAAAGAAAAAAAATAATAATATTTCGTTTTCGCAAAATGACACGTCGGCCCTTTCCCGAAAATCGGAATATTAGAAATGAAGTAAATATAAAAGCAATACAACATTTAGGGAATAACTTGTATGAAGTATCTGCACGAATATTACTAGGAATTTACAAGTTGTTATCCTTTTTGGGATTAAGCAAAGATCTTAGTCAAAATTTATCGAAAAATCCTACCATTTGGGATAGATTTTCCAATCTTTTAGAACGGGGGGATTATTATGATAAACAAGATTTATTACAAGAAAATAATCAAGAATTATTAATTGTAATAGAAAAATCCAACACAGAAATAAGAACTCTGGGTTGTAAAATCGACAGACTTGGCAATCAAGAAGTTCAACTGCTTAGTTGCAAGGTTGATAAACTTGAGAAATATCTCAAAACAATACTAGGTCAATAAAATGGCTAGTATGATAACCATTAATGAGACTGTTAATCTTCTTCACGAAGAAATTAAGGTCATATTAAAACAGTAAAATGATATCGAAAACAAGATATCAAGAAATGCTACTAAGATAGAATTAGACTATACAGCAGCAAATATTATAAAAGAAATAAAAGAGGAAATCAATAAGTTTTCATGTATTACAGTAGACACCACTTCTACTTCTGCTTTCCCAGAAGATGGAAAGTACAGTTATCCCAATCATAATTTGGTAAACAAAGAGCTTGAGCCTCTCAAGGTCTTCTTGACTTAAGTGTATCAACACCAATGGTCACAACTGCGGGCGCTTTCCCAGATACTTCAATCAAGTTATTCCGTAAACGTTGTATTGCTTTTATATTTACTTCATTAGTAGAGAACCAATACATAAAGTTGGTGTCTCTATTTAAGGATTTTATCCTTAATACTTGTCCTTTCTTAAAGATATGTGGTGTAGATGACATGTCTTTAAGATTTAGAGAATTTCTTATTTCTAGAAATTTCCTGTAAACAGATTTCTTCTTGTTATCCATTTAAATTTGCATGACTAAAAACTCTTTTCATAAGAGAGATTGGTCTTTGATTGACGTGATCAGTCAAGTGATAATAAAATATTCGATCACCATAAACCAATAATAGCAAGAGGACTAGGTCCATCGTAGTATAGCTATAGCGAATCAAGGTCGATCCCACAGGGAACCAATTGTGAATCATTTATATATAAACAATCAATTAATCATGTCAAGCACACAGAGGCGGTCTAAGACCAACATAAGACAAGGTAAGGTAAAAACTGACTTGACACAACACAAACAAAGACAACATAATTAACCTCCCCAATTATTAAGTTATTGTTTGGATTGAGAGATTATATATAATTAAACTAGGCTCACTAACTATAAATCCGATTCATATTTCTTTTATATTGGCTACGGGAGTCATCCCCTAAACTTGACTTAGTTCCGGGTAGGACACTAAATCACTGTGCAACATTACATGACTTCATCTTTTGGGTCTCCATCTCATATAACTTGCACGCTTACAATACTAGGGATGCCGATATTGACCATATTCCTCACCTAGGAACATTCCTGTGGTTAGGCATACTTCCTAAGTGATCACATAAGTCTCCGTCCCATTAACTTTGTGGGTATCATGTTAATCTATGATTTACGTATAATTAGGGGCACGCAATTCCAAAATAAAACGCAGATCAAGATCTCGCTGAATGTCCCGGAAGATCAATTCATGAGCCAACCTAAGAGTACTATATTGGTATTTCCTAACTACACATTTTAAATAAAACAGAAAAGCAACGTTGCCGTAGCCATACCTACTAAGACAAGAAATTCTAGGTGGACAATCACACCATAAAGACGTGGCTAGATTGACGCGGCGAAAACCTAATTCTTAGCGTTTCTATATACGTAACGGATAAAATAGAGATTCATAAAGCAATTATATAGATCTACTAAAACCACGATTGTCGATCATACCAAAGTCATCTATAGACCACCGGACAATAGATCTGGGCGTGTGGATCCTCATAGACAAGGAATCCCCACTGCCTCATATTGTAGCCTTAGATCTACATCGTTCGGTGAAGAATGAACAACCTCAAACGATAAACAATAATTGGAGGGGACTTAATTACAAAGAACAAAGAACAAATTAATACAAGCAACTCACATAATTGCTGCTGACTTGTGTAAAAAATGCTCTAAAAAGTGAGGATTTTTGCTACGAAAAGTTGTATTAAAATTATATTGTGTTGTCTGATGTTTTGCTATGAAACAATATATTTAAAAGCTCTAGAAACCGACTAAAAATCGTATTTCCTAAACCCCAATGGATTCTAAAACGCGTCGAGATAACTACGAGCCAATCCGCTCGATTTCGCCCAGCGAGTCCCCCAGCCTCTGATTGGCTCGCTGGCTTTTCTTATTTGTTACTCTAGTCCTCGTGCTGATTTGATGTTTATTTTTAATACGATCCGATTCTGCTCCAATTTATCTTGAGATTTACTTCCTTATGTCGGTAGATATCCTCCCGATTTACCGTAATCTGTAAAATCAATAATTATCTCACAGTAAATCATATTTTAATAATAAAAATAGATAAATACCAAATTATATTCTAAAAATCACATAACATTAAATAAACATTATAATCATGTGATTTAATATAAAATATAGATTATTAAGCTCGATTCAAGGATAACGTTGATGACTTTTATAGGTATAATTTTACCGTCATCAACTACCCCCCACTTAGACTTTGATCGTCCCGAACAAAGCATCAATAAGTAATTCCCCCAAGATAACAATTTCCAATGGTCAAATCATACTTACACAAGAAACTGAAGTCAACTCATACCATTCATGCTCATAAGGTATCCATTATTCGTTACTTGCTATGAATCGAAGTGATGTGTGCATGTGCATTCAGTTTTATATAATCATGGCAAGATTAGAGTTTATGCTAAATTCGCAATCTCAACATCATTATTCCCACTTCTTAAGCCTCGCATGGGTAATGACATGGTGCAATAAGCAAGAGCGTTATCCAAGAGGTTTTTGGACTCGGAGACCGATAAATACTCAAAGCCTGTTAAGAAGTTGAATTTCTTCGCATTTTCATAATTTTAAGTATTAACACCTCTCAAGAAAGAAACTTGCTTTAAAAGTAAAGTATGCATTGCAAGATTCCTCCTCTCATGGACTAGTCAATAGCATTGAATATTACCACAAGCGCGGGGCTACTTTGGTAATGTTACTACAAGTCCGGTGTTTAACGCATTGTTAAAACACAGATAATTCTCAAGCTTACTACTCGCTTTGATGGCCAGAATATAGGAATACATCAGCAGATAAATATCAACACTAAGTTCATATGACCAATCATCTACGCAATGTACACATAATCCTGTAATTATTATAATTCGTGTGGTAAAAGTCGATTCAAAGATTGAGTAACCGAATAATAAATAACTACTTGCAACTGTCGGCATGAATATCCTTAAATTTACATTCACATAAGTATAAAATGATCATGTACTCATGCACTCGGTTCCTTTCTTACCAATTCACGGCTAGGAACTCACAATTCTAAGGGTACGAGATTATTAATTTGGCATTTATTCTCATTTGTTTAAATTTTCACACATATAATAGCTAAGTCTCCTACCCCCCACTTAAACATGGCATTGTCCCCAATGACAAAGAAAAAATGAGAATTTTGTTGGGATAGATGTATCGTGTGTGGAGTGATTTACGGAACAGATCCATAATTAACGGACATAATTACGGATTATTAAACTATAAAATAAATAATGCAAAAGATAAATTCGAATTATGTAACAGATCAAACAAAATCAATATTACATGCAGATCTAACTTGAAGAACGAATAAGAAAATTACGATGCATAAAATAAGGACTAGATATCAAACCGAGGCGAGTAGATACTCTCTCCTTAAGATAAATTGCTCCGGTATGGTGCCCACGGTAGTAGCAACTGTCTCCCAAGATACAACGGCTTTATGTCTGGGATTTAGAGGCACTTCAAAAATCCGAGCTCCGGCGAACTTACAGAATGCTCCAACTTCTCTTCGACTCAAAATCTAGATCTATAAGAGAGACTCCTTTTGTGGTGGAAAAAAGAGGAGAAAATTTGATGATCTAATTCTCATTCATAGGGATCCTTTATATAGTGGAGAGGAGGTTCCAATACTCGATTCTTATTGGTCGAACGACACATTTTCTTTTCCCTTAAGAAAAGATAATATAGCCGACTTAATTTTATTTTGGCCGACCTTATTAGGTCAAGTCACTAAGTCGGTCAACTAAAACCGAGTTTCGGTTTTTACGTATTTTACATCAACTTTAGCCATTAATTTCTCATTCACCCGATATCCGAATCGAGTGATTCAAAAACCCACCATTATGTACTCCGTGAGTAGAATTTAATCATATAAATAACTCTCGATGATATACATCAAAACCTATCCAAAATTTGCGCTAAAGTTAACCGTTTGACCTTGTCGATTCGGTTTTTTCTCCAACATATTTAAGAAAAAGGCTTAGCTCTGGAAACGGCTCTCAAGTAAGATGCAGATTGCATAAGTAATCCAAGCACATCGTGGAGCTTCTGGGCATATCAAAAAACCAGAGATCGAACAAGAAGTATATCGCTGCAAAATAATTCTTCAACAAAGCTCGAAACTCGTTACAGCGCTAGCCCATAAAAGGTGATAATCGAATAAAAGGGACAGTAAAAGGAATACATTAAACCTTAAACATTTTAAGTCCATAATACATTTTTAAGTCCATAATACGATTATATTTTTGAAACATTAAAACTACTAATCCCGACTTGTTTCTAGTACAACATTATTATTCAGAAAATACGACAAAAGACTCGATACTACTGGACTTAATATGAACCTAGACTCAATACAAAGGAAAAATACTAATAGAGAAATACAAAGATACAATCAATCGCCTCCACCAAAAGATCGTCCAAAAACCGGAGGGATACGAGAAGGAGAGGGCTCCTGACCCTCAAAACCAGGTGGTGGTGTAGGCCGACGTTCACGTCGGGTCCTAGAAACATCATCTCCATCCATATTTCTCACAATCCTCCTGAGCATGTGATGAGACTCAGCCACTATCCGATGCATTCCATCGATACGAGCAAAAAGTTGCTCCAAGTCTCGCCCTCGTCCAGCGGCATTGCCTTCACCGTTATTCCTAGCTTGGTAGGATCGAGGTGGTGGCCATGGATGTGGGTTGGCATTGGTGAGAACCGGAATGGATGCTCTCGACAAAGGAGTCTCCGGGTTAACATACAAATCGGCCCCTAACTCTGGGCAGCCAGCTGCTATTGCAAGAGTTGAAATCATAGAACCGTAGGGCAGAACGGTCCTTTTCTTCTTGGCTACCTCGGTCATGTGTCCCGCATGACTGTGCCCAAGTCTACTGGTAGCTCCAACCATAACCAATACATCAAGGCAGCATGATAGTCATAAACTGTGGAGGTATGGCCGGATGGAAGTATATCGGAACAAATAAAACCAATGTAAAAAATTGTCTTCCCAAGTGGGGAATGTGGCCTCTTGAAAATTCCGAGCATATCGACCCATATACCACTCGATATCAAGGTGATCACCGATTTCCACTAACAGTGCGTCATAATGGTCATACACATTAGTTAATTCCTCAGGGTGATCCACTAAATTACCCAAATTAAAATAATCATTGATAGTGGTAGGTGACATAGCAAACGTTCGGCCTCTAACCGTGGCAGTGTGGGAATTGGGATGCACCTCTAAATAATCATAAAATTCCTTTACCAGGGACCCGTTACAACGAGTAGGCGGCTCGGCCACATACTCCCAATTATGATAAGCGATAAGATCTCTAATGAGCTCCCCGCAATTCTAAAGATCTACGCCTCTTCCTCGATGCACCGTCTCATTGCTCCAATGGGTACGAAATGCCTCTTATACCGTGGGGTTTACAAATTGCGGCACCCCGTCGATTACCGGTATAGCGTCACCATCGAGAACAAATTTCGCTCCAGTCCAATGAATCTGTGGTTGATTCCTTCTATTACGATTGTTCCGATTCATCCTGCTACGCTAGAAAAGTACCCCAACTCAGCTTCTGCCTCGAAAATGGACTCGCTGGGGGCGAGTCAAGGTCTCACTGGGGGCGATTTTGTAACACCCCGATTTCCAATCCCGTCGGCCGCCGGTATTGGTCACCGTAGTGCCACTCATCACGGCACACAGTCGTGGCGGTAACATGCAACATTCCACAACAGAAAGAAAATAAACATTCACCATTCATTATTTTAAAAGAAAGCATTAAAGTGAATACAAGTATCCTGAAGAAAATGAAATTATGCGGAACGTCAAAATCTTTAAAGTTTAAAATTCCAAATAATGTAGAAAACGTGTGACTGCGACTACGTGGCTCTCAAACCCCGCGACATCCCAGCAACAAGCAAACGTCCATAGAAGTACCTGCTAAGAATCTGCTCCCCATAAATGGATCATAGCAGGGTCAACGAAAGTACAAACCGTCAACTACAAAGTTGAGTAAGAATAAATCTAGTGTACAAAAGTAAAATCAACTCAAGAGAGGTACTACTACACTTCTGAAGGACCCAACCAATCTATAAAAGTTACGACACCGCCCATAACGATACCAAACATCACAACTAGCCACCTAAAGGTCCCGAATGTGCACATCCCTCAAAAGGGTAAAGCCCTGAGAGGGGTCCTAAAGGTCATCCAATGGTACCATACTAGATGGACCATCACGTGCTGGGGTGCAAGGAAACCTTCCCGGGTTCCCGGCTTCGGTTACTACCCTATCCGGCCCGACCACATCACTGTCTGCAACTCCCCAAACACGTAGGGTCATTGAAGTCGTAAGGAAACCTTCCCGGGTTTACGGCTTTGGGAGCTACCCTATCCGGCCCAACCACTACGGGTCTACGAACTCCAACGCCCAAAACCAAGTCTAATAATGATATCAAAATACTTGACTCATCAAAACGTAACTTACACAGCATGTTCACAAGACTTGGACAACAGCCCACAATGGAAGAAACGCAAACAAGCTAGACACCACTTTGACAGCTTGGACGCACGTCTGGATCCTACTGGACGCCCGTCCAGGACTGGACGCCCGTCCGGGGCCGCCGACGCTCGTCCATACAGAAGCTGTTACATCCTGAATCAATTTTTGCACTTGGACGCCCGTCCATTGTACATAGACGCCCGTCCAATAAAAGACTTTTACAACCTGAATCAATCAATTTGTTTTTTTTTTTGCACTTCAGACGCTCGTCCAGGTATGCCAAACGCCCGTCTGAGGTGTGCCCCAAGGCAGACGCCCGTCCACATGGATCGGACGTTCGTCCACCCTGGACTTCAACAAGAACCCTAACGATCTCAGCGTGATTTTCCCTTTGATTTTTCACCAGAATCAGCAACTTAACAGCAGAATAAGCACATAGACCTCATGTATCAGCACCATATCATCTATAACCTTTAAACCAAATCCAAACATACTACTAAAGACGTTTTGACACTCCAAAGCATGACCAACAAACGTAAACGTTTTAACAAAAAGTTGACAGCACTTCGTTTCCTGTTTCTAAGCATAAGCATCATCATCCACACACTCTAAAACACAGTAAACAGTCCCAAATTGCACTTAAAACACAGAACAACGACGCCAAACAACCCAAACCGCATACACAACCCGACATGTCCCAAAAAGTCTCATCTTTCAAACCAACGAAGACGTAACTTAGAAATATCCTTACCGATTGTGCAGCGTTTCTTGGAACCTTTGCTAACGGGTTAGAAACGTTCCTCCACAAAACCCGAATCTATAAAACAAGGAGAACGATGATCACCATACAGTCTAATGTATTACAAAAGGAATCCCAAAAAAACAAAATCGAAACACCCCCCCCCATGCGCACTCACGGATCGGCCATGGCCTTTGGCCGGCCGATCGTCGTTTCTCCCCTCGTTTCCTTCGCAAGAAAACATTTAGCAACCCATTAGCAATACTTACCAACGACGATGACGATGAGAATTCAACACCAAGAAGGAGTTTTCCCCTCCTTCTTCCTCACAACACACGGCGGCAGGTAGGGTTTGGGGTGAGGAAAAATTTTGTTTTTGGGGCAATAAGGGAGAAAAAGGAGTAAAATCCTTTTAATTGTCAACCTGATTAAAAGTGATTAAAATTCCTTTTATTTGTTAACTAATTCCTCCATATTAATCGAAATTCCATAATTTCCCCAAATAATTGCATCTTTTACTAACTATTTAGAAAGTCAAAAAATTCGGGATATTACATCCTTCCCCCCTTAAAACACAACTTCGTCCTCGAAGTTCAGGTTCGTACCGGGAGATCTTCCACCCCCCCTAAAAACTCTTCGTCCCCGAAGAGACGCAAAACGGCTTTTTTTTTTTTTTTTTTTTTTTTTTTTTTTTACAAGGGTTAAAGGTTGCATACCTTAAGGGAACAAATGCGGGTACTTCTGTCGCATAGCGTCCTCAGTTTCCCATGTCGCCTCTTCGGTGGCATGGTTAGACCATAAAACTTTGACGATGCTAACTTCACGTCCCCTTGTTTTCCGTACCTTAGTATCTAATATCTGCACCGGTACCTCCTCGTAAGTCAAGGACTGGTCTAGCTCCACCACCTCCGGTTCAATCACGTGGGCAGGGTCACTCACGTACTTGCGCAATTGGGATACATGGAACACGTTATGCACTTTATCCAACGTCGGCGGCAAAGCTAATCGGTATGCCACTTCACCTATGCGGTCCAAGATCTCATATGGTCCCACGTACTTGGGACTCAACTTCCCCTTTTTGCCAAAACGCATCACTCCTTTGGTTGGTGATACTCGTAGTAATACTTTATCGCCCACGGCGAACTCTATATCCCGGCGGTGTAAGTCTGCATAACTCTTCTGCCTATCTTGGGCAGCCTTCATCTTTTCTCGGATTATCGCACACTCGCTTAATCGTATCTTCGATCATCTCGCGGTCCTAAAATCGCTCGCCTCGTACGAATCGTCCCAACAAACCGGACTCTTACACTTCCTACCATAAAGTGCCTCAAAAGGTGCCATCTTAATACTGGCATGGTAACTGTTGTTGTATGAAAACTCAATAAGATCGAGCTTTTCCTCCCAAGAGCCTTTGAATTCTAACACACATGCCCTCAACATGTCTTCCAAAGTTTGTATGGTCCTCTCCGTCTGACCATCGGTAGCAGGGTGAAAAGCTGTACTCATTCGTAGCTCCGTCCCCAAGGCTGCCTGTAGCTCCTGCCAAAACCGAGATATGAATCTCGCATCTCTATCTGACACAATGCTGCTGGGTATACCATGTAGTCTCACAATATTTCTCCGGTATGCCATAGCCAACTCCGTCTTACTCCAGGTGTCTTTCATCGGGATGAAATGCGCCGCTTTGGTCAGTCTATCCACAACGACCCAAATCATATTATTCCCTTTAGGGCTCCTCGGTAATCCGCATACAAAATCCATAGAGATGGAATCCCACTTCCAAACCGGCACATCCAACGGCTGCAGCATACCCTGTGGCCGTCGATGTTCAATCTTGACCTTCGACAAGTCAAGCACTTTGCCACAAATTCTGCTACCTCGCGTTTCATATTAGGCCACCAAAAGGTTTTCTTGAGGTCTTTATACAATTTGTCTCCTCCCGGATGAACCGAATAAGGCGTACTATGGGCTTCACTCAAGATCCGCCTCTTGAGTTCTTCGTCGGCTGGTACACACCACCGACCCTTAAACCGGATACTACCGTCCTCGTGTAACGTAAAATCAGCCGCTCCATCTGTACCAATCTTGGCCTTCTTTGCCTCAATTACCCTGTCACCCACTTGTTTCGCCCGGATCTCAGCATATAGTTCGGGTTGCAAGACGAAGTCACTTTTATCTCCGCCTTTCTGGATGACACAAATATCCATGCGGTCCAACTCTTCTCGCAATCTGATCCGAGCTACTTCCTCGCACAAGGAATGAATCGATTTCCGACTCAAAGCGTCCGCCACTACATTGGCCTTCCCTTCGTGGTATTGGATTTCCATGTCATAATCTTTAATTAGTTCCAACCAACGCCTCTGACGCATGTTGAGCTCCTTCTGTGTAAATATGTACTTCAGACTCTTGTGATCTGAAAACACCTTGAAAGTTATTCCATACAAATAGTGTCGCCATATCTTCAATGTGAAAACCACAGCTGCCAACTCTAAGTCGTGAGTCGGGTAGTTACTCTCATATGGTTTCAGCTGCCTGGCTGGGCTCGGCTCATTTTTCTAATTGACACCTTGAACAGCTCGAAATGTGTAATTTCCAGAATTTTAAGAACACCAAAATGGAAGGGCCACTATAAAAGCTAGAAGTAGCTAGCCTAGAGTAGTAGTAGTCGGCCTAACCAAAGCGTCACGACAACATAAAATTAGCCTTATGATCCAAATTGAATGAGAAATGACCTCATTTAAATTTATAAAATTTGGAAAAAGATAGACAGTGAATAAATTTGGGTAAAAAATGGTATAAATTTGTTAAGATATGTTCAGGGTCAATTTGTAGCGTTTTATAAGGATATATTTTATATCAATATTCACCATATATGGATGTTTTTCGTAGAATTCGAGCTTATAATCGATTAATTGAGCAAATGACGTTTTGAATAGTTAAAATGCAAAATCGAGTAAATATCGTGGTTTTATTACCTATTTTGTATGGTTTTACGTTTTGCTCGGTTTTGTCATCTTTTAGGTGCACAAATGTGGAATGGAAGAGGTCTAAATGATGTTTGATTGATGATTAAAGTGGAGAGAAAGAGATACAAGAGGATGAAGATGAAATAAAGCTTGGGAAAATCCCGAAATATACTCGTAATACGACGGGCTAATCAAAAAGGCGTTTTCTGAAGAAGAGTCCTTAATGAAAGTTGTAGAGTTTTCCGAGAGCTTTTTTATGACATTCGGATCATAATTTTTGGAGGTCTACAACTCAAGCTATGAATTTTAGAAGTTTTATTCCAATAAATATCTAATCGAAGGATTATTCCATGCACAGCCGACATACATAAAAATCCTAATTGGAAAAGGATAATTGCCAGCCGCCTCTCTTTTCCTATATATATGTGCATGTATTGAAAACCTATATGGAATAATTCATATCAAACAACCAGCCGCATTATTCACAGAAAAGCAGCGGCATCTTGAGAGCTTCAAGGCCGGTCACCCGAGCCTTGTGCTCGGGTGATCCGGGGTTAGATTAGATGTAGTTTCTTCCGTTTTCGATTCATGGATTCAATCATGTACCAAACTACGTGAGTTTATTTATTTAATTTATTCAGTCCTTATTCGTTTTTTTGTGATCTTTTAATTCATGTTGTATCGTTCTATGATTTTGATGCTATGATGTGAATTAGATCGAGAGATCAGTTTGCTATTGATACGTTTACAACATACGGAAGTTGCGTAGACTAGATCACCATAGAAAGATAGGATTTTTAATCATTAATGATGACAAGTTAATTGGTTAATTATCTAGGTTGCTAGGTTCTAAAATACGAGAGTTAACCTGAATCTACACCTTCGTTTTGTATGGAATATTGGTCTCAACATTCGAGAGAGGAGAGATCGATAATTGAATTCACTAAGGAATTAGGAGTTCATAGCTTGAGAAATAGATTCACTAAGAGATTAGGGGTTTGTATCTCGTGTAAAGGTGAAACCACAATTTGAATTAAAATCATGAGATGAACTAGGATTGAGATCACTTGGTTTGTATGAAGTTTGATCCCATGTATCCTTAGTTTAGGTTTTTATTATTTGTTCTAGTTTAGATTTAGTTTACTTGTTCTATGAGTTTATTTGTTAGTTCTTCGTTTATTTGTTTTCGTTAGTAACAATTGAGAGGATTAATTAGATTAGATTCAACATCCCTTTTCCCTGAGGATCGATACCCGTACTTACCCTACTATGCGATCAACTACCCGATATTTGGTCGGTTAGGAGTTAGTTTGCATGTTAAGTATAGGTTTATAAATTTTCTTTTGTTTTTATGATGCAAAATCCTCCCAACAAAAGTGGCGCCGTTGCAAGTTTAATAAATAAAACGATCAAAACAAGTTATAAAAATTTATAATCCGGTCGTGGCCTCAAGTGCAAGGTCGTAGCAAACTTGGAACTTGGAACAGTAACTTGGAACAGTAACAGTAACTAACCAAAGGGATGGTGAACAGCTCATCTGGAGGAGCTTTTCTGAAGAAGACACCCGACGAAGGTTGGGCTTTATTTGAAGATATAGCCAGATATAACTATGCTCCTTCATATCAGGCAATTACAGCCCCGTCTGTTCCAAAGATTGAGGAAGTCAATTCTCAGAATCAGGTGATCGCCATGCTGTAGCAGCAGGTGGCCGCTCTTACTCTGTCCCCAAAAAAAATCACACCTACTCCTCCTTATCAACAGAACGCTCAAGTTCTGTACTGCGACAACTGTTGCCAGATTGGTCACGTGATTGACCAATGTCAATTCAATCTCCATGCGAATTACCAAGTCAATGATGTCCAAAGTATGAGACAGTACACTCCGATTATTTGCCAGAATTGTGGTCTAAAGGGCCACACTTCTCTAGCTTGTCCCCTAAACAGGGAAAATGATGAAGTCCATGCTTTTTCTGGTCAGCCAACCCAACGATTCCCAAATCAATTTTCTGGCCAGAATCACTTTCAGAATCAGGGGTATAACCAGAACCGAAATTTTAATCCTGGTTATAATCAGAATCAAAATTCCAATCGAAATTACTCTCAAAACACGAATCAGAGTTCGAATTTTCAACAGAGGTTCAATCAGGCGTGGCCTGCCAACACCAATTCTCCTTATCAAAACCGGTCTAATCAACATCCTACCGGATTTCAAAATCATCAAGGGCCATCTGGGTCCAATGATGCTCCTACCAGATCTGACTTTGAGGAGCAACAGAAAACTATCAAAAATCTGGAGAGGCAGTTAGGACAGTTAGCTGAGCAGCTAGCTTCACGACCTCAGGGTCATCTACCCAGCTTCACAGAAAGAAACCCAAGGGGCAGCCAAGTGGCTCAAGCTGATTTGAACTCAAACCGTTGTACTGATCTGACACCAACCACCCCTTATGGTAGGGAGGAAACTAGTGCCATGAATTTAAGATCCGGCACTCAACTTCAAGGAAACCCTGCATTCAACCAGAACCAGGGAAACGAGTAGACCCTCCTACCACTGATTCGGTGGGAGGGGAAGTTGAGAAGACCCAATCCCCCAATCTGGGTGAAGAAAAAGAGGAAGATGAGATAGAAATCGAAGAAAGAATTCGGGTGGCTGACCAGACGACTGAGAAATCTGAAGAAGTGAGTCAGGAGGAGGATCCCCTGACAAGTAAGAAGACAGAAAAGACGGTGAGATGGAAGGATTTAGAAGATAAAGCTGTTAGTGCCTCTTCTAAGAAAATTTTTTCTGAAGAAGAATTGAAGAAACTTCCATTTCCACCAAGGAAGAAAAACATTTCTTTATCTGAGGATAAAAAGTATGAAAAGGTTCTCAACCTCTTAAAGAACACTCAAGTCAATTTGCCTTTATCTGATGTTCTTGTTGAGATGCCCAGATACACGAAATTTATAAAGGATGTAGTCTCATCTAGGAAGAAATTAGAGGGTATGGACAGGGTGACCAGTGAAGACTGCTCTACGATAGGTTATGATGATTTACCTGTTAAGAAAGGTGATCCTGGAAGGTTTGTTCTCACTTTGCAAATAGGGGGCCTTATCTTTCCTAATTCTTTATGTGATTTAGGAGCTTCCATCAGTCTTATGCCTTTATCTGTGTGTCAGCAACTTCATTTAGACCACCTTTTGGAGCCTACCACTTTCAGTATCCAGTTTGCAGATAGATCATCCAAGAAAGCGTTAGGGATTTTGAAAGAATTGTTGGTTCAAGTCGATAGATTTACCTTTCCTGTGGATTGGATTGTTTTAGACATCCAACAACCAAATACACCCCTGATTCTTGGAAGACCTTTTCTATCTACTGCTAGAGCCCTCATTGATTGTGATGACGGTGCTAAAGTAACTTTGCGTGTTGGAAATGAAGAAGTGAGCTATAGTGTATCTAAAGCTATCAAAAGACCTTCTGAATGTCCAACCGGCTACTCTATCGAGGAATCATTTGATGATTTCAGTGATTTTCTAGAAGAGCAAGTCCTTGCAGTAGATTCTGAATACGAACGCTTGATCGATAATCTGAACCAATATGGTAGGATAGATTTGAATGAGCTTGGAGCTGAGACTGAAGATGAAGTTGTAGTGAGTAAGAACCTTTCGCCTTCAGAGGAAGTAGATTTATTAGAAGCTATGTTGCTCTCCTCTAATAATTTGCAAAGTAAAGTTTTAAAGTCTAGTTTGGAAGACCCTCCGATTGACCTCGAGTTAAAACCGTTACCGAAACATTTAAAGTATGTTTTCCTGAGAGAGGGTGATCGGCTTCCGTTAATTGTTTCCGCTAAGCCGACGAGAGGAAGAAGAAGCGAAGTTGTTGGCCGTCTTGAAAAGAAATGAGAAAGCTTTTGGTGGCGGTGTAGGAGATATCGAGGTATATCTCCCGACGTCCGTATGCACAAGATAAAAATCGAAGAAGGAGCCAAGCATATTAGACAACCTCAAAGACGGTTAAATCCCCACATGCAGGAGGTGGTGAAGAAAGAAATCATCAAGTTGCTTGATATGGGGATCATATATGCAATAGCTGACAGTGATTGGGTGTCCCCCACGCAGGTGGTCCCTAAGAAAGGTGGTATCACTGTTGAAAAAAATGACAAGGGAGAAGAAGTCGCTTTGAGATTAGTCACCGGTTACCGTGTGTGTATCGACTATAGGAAACTAAACGAAGTAACCATGAAGGACCACTTCCCTCTCCCCTTCATTGACCAAATGCTCGAGCGTTTGGCAGGACACCCCTTTTACTGTTTCCTGGACGGATACTCCGGGTACTTCCGCATCCCTATAAACCCCGTTGATCGTGAAAAGACGACCTTCACCTCGCCCGTATGGTACTTTCGCTTATAGGCGAATGCCGTTCGGCCTCCGTAATGCTCCGGCCACTTTTCAAAGATGCATGTTAGCAATTTTTGACGGGCTAATTGAGAAATGCATGGAGGTCTTTATGGACGACTTCTCGGTGTTTGGTAAATCGTTCGATGATTGTCTTGCTAATCCGGACAAGGTGCTTAACGGATGTGTGGAGAAGAACCTAATCCTCAATTGGGAAAAATGCCACCTTATGGTGGATGAGGGGATTGTTCTTGGCCATAAAATTTCAGCTAAGGGCATAGAAGTTGATAGGGCCAAAATAGAGGCCATAGAAAAGATGAACTACCCTAAGAACGTGAAAGAAGTGAGGAGTTTTCTTGGTCACGTCGGCTTCTATAGGAGATTCATTCAAGATTTCTCCAAGATCTCAAAACCTTTATCAACTTTACTTAAAGAGGATGTCATTTTCAACTTCGACAATGATTGCAAGTGTGCCTTCAAAGAGCTTAAACATCGCTTGATCTCCGCTCCAATTCTGATCTCTCCGGATTGGAACTTACCATTTGAATTAATGTGTGATGCTTCCAACTACGCCGTTGGTGCGGTTTTGGGACAAAGACTTAATGGTAAATTCCAACCTATCTACTATGCAAGCCATACCCTGAATCCGGCACAAGCAAACTACACTACCACGGAAAAGGAACTTGTAGCTGTTGTCTTTTCTATGGACAAGTTCCGAAGTTATTTACTGGGTGCCAAGGTGATTGTCTGGACCGATCACGCAGCTCTGCGCTATTTGATGAATAAAAAGGACGCAAAACCGAGACTGCTGCGTTGGATTCTTACCCTTCAGGAGTTTGATGTTCATATTAAAGATATCAAGGGTAGTGAAAACACGATAGCGTGACCACATATCAAGAGTGCCGCCGGTAGTAGAAGAAAATCCACAAGACATCGATTTATATTGCCCCTTTGAGAGTGTTATGTCCGTGACTAGTTGCACGTCGATCCTCCGTGGTATTCATCAATCGTTAATTACCTCCATTCCCGATATTCGCATCCCAAGTTTTCGTATCGGGAGAAGAAGAAATTCTTCTCGATCTCAAGTATTATGTCCGGGAAGAACCGTATCTTTTTAAACTCTGTAAAGATGGGTTTCTTCGCCGGTGTGTCCCTGAATCTGAGCAACGGGACATAATTGAACAATGTCATAGTGGTCCCACTGGCGGCCACTTTGGTCCCTGGAAGACCGTTGCGAAGATATTCCAATCTGGTTTTTACTGGCCCTCGACTTTTAAGGATACTGAAGCCTTTTCTAAAGGCTGTGATAGGTGCCAAAGAACCGGTGCTTTGACAAGGAGATATGATATGCCGTTAAAACCCATTTTAGAGTGTGAGGTGTTCGATGTCTGGGGGATTGACTTTATGGGTCCCTTCCCATCCTCATGCGGGAATAGATACATCCTAGTCTGTGTAGACTATGTGTCTAAATGGGTGCAGGCTATCGCCACCCCTCACACTGACCATAAAATGGTCATGAAATTCTTAAAGAAAAACATTTTTGTGAGGTTTGGTTGCCCGAGAGCCTTAATCAGCGACGAGGGGACGCACTTTTGTAATCGACCACTGGACAAAGTATTAGAGAAATATGGTGTTCGGCATAAAACCGGTACACCGTACCATCCTATGACAAGTGGTCAGGTGGAGCGTAGTAACCAGAGCCTCAAGAAGATCTTAGAAAAAACGGCTAACAGTCATCGGAAGGACTGGAGTCTGAAATTGGATGATGTACTGTGGGCTTACAGGACAGCTTACAAGACACCTATGGGTACATCTTCATATCAAATGGTTTATGGAAAGCCATGTCATTTGCCGGTCGAACTTGAGCATAAAGCTTACTGGGCGACGAAGTTTTTAAATTTTGATTCCAAAGCTTGTGGTGAGCACAGACTTCAGCAGATGCATGAGCTAGATGAGTTCAGGCTCCAGGCCTACAAAAGCGCCCGAGTGATTAAGGACAGAATGAAGCTGCTCCATGATAAGAAAATTAAGCAAAGAGAGTTTCATGAGGGAGAGCAAGTCTTGCTATACAATTCCAGGTTACATCTGTTTCCTGGAAATCTCCGGACACGGTGGTCCGACCCGTTCGAGATTTTGCGAGTCTTTCCAAGCGGAGTGTTGGAGCTAAAAGGTATTGGTGATCGACCGTTTAAGGTAAACGGTCAAAGGTGCAAACATTACATTGGTCTACCAAAGGAGGCACCTTTGATTGTTCGGTTCCTCGACATATTTGAGTGTGTGAATCCTAAAGTCGATGACTTTACAGAGTTTGCACCAGATTTATTCACCGAGGCCGATGTCGAATCACCAGGTGAAGTCTTCGCTGGAAGTTGGGATATGGAGCAGTACTGGAAGGAAATGCATCTGAAGAAGCAGGGAAGGAGGGGGAAGTCAACAGCTAGAAAGATCAAAGGAGCCTGGGAGAGTTTGAAGAGCAGGATTCCCTGCCTGCATGGTTGTTTTTGTGGTTACATTGCTGACAAGAGCTCTTTTGATAGAGTGACTGGCCGAAAGATCAAGTGGCCCGATCCATGTTGAACTTTCACTGGTTGTCGAGCTGCCGACAATAACTGGAAGCGCTACTAGGAGGCACCCTAGATATCCTTTTCTTTTTCTTTTTTTTTTCTTCTCGTTTGTTTTTGTTTGTTTGTTTTCCGTTTTTCTATCTAGCCTCTGATGAGCGTGGTCTATTTCTGTGCTTCAGTTGACTACTGAGATGGCTGATGATGACGATCGTTATCCCTACGGAGTCCCTACACACGAGTTCTTTGGGATGCCCGAGCCCGAGTTCGAGTTTGTCAGTCGGATCCATGCCATTTCTTTGGATGATGGTCCGGGTGGCTTGCGAGTCTTGGATGCGGATATCGATATTCTCACCCGAGTCCAGACTTTCACCTTTGTTATCGTGTTGCCTCCATCTCTCTCTGGTGGAGATGGAGAGTGGACCATTGAGGAGATCGAAGATGACTTAGAGAGGCCATTCACGATCCTCAATGACCCGTTTCTGGCTGCTCTCATCTTGGTACTCGAGGATGAGCATGTTCGGGGGATAGAGCTAGCTGGAGAAGATTGGAACTTACAGTATGACTACGACCTCTGGCCTGCCATCGACGTGCTTCGCCGTCTCATACGTTTGATAGATTGGTCCTCGCTCTACGAGTAGTTAGTTAGTTTGTGTTTGCTTCTAGTTAGTTTTTGGTTTGCATGTTGTTTGAGTCAAACGCTCGTTTTCTCTGAATAAAGCCGTTTTTCTTTTATTAAACATTAGTTCACTTGGATATTGTCATTTGCGCTTATATAGCACTATCTTATTACATAGATGTTCTGTACTTCCTCGTTTCATCCTTCCATCTATGCATCCTTGTTAATTACATGTTTATAATATGCACTGTGTTCTCCTTTCTCTATGTCTATCTCGTGCATGTTTCCCCGATTTCCCCCCAGATATTTTGGTGTGTCTATCAAGTAATGCAGGTTACCTTGAGCTATTTAGCTGATACAAGCTTTCTACATACGGGGATCGTTGCTTTTTTTTTTTTCTTTTTTTTCATGCTGCAGCTTGCTCAACAATCCAAACTTTATAAATCAGCTAAGTACTTTACTCTACCTTATTTCTGCACAACTTGAGGACATGTTGTGTTTTAAGTGTGTGGGAGGGGATAAAGTGTGTACCTATATACCTTCGCTCATATCATGATAAGTTCAATGCAAAATGCACAAAAATTTGAAAAATTTGTTTTATCCCGAGTGAACAACTACATGCCTATGTTCGATGTTTAAACTTAATGGATGCCTGAGATTGTGTATGCTAGATGAGTTAGATGTTCACCTGACCCTTATTTCACGTGCCTTATCAGATGACGAGCTAATTTTTAAAAGTTAGATCCAAATAGGTTAAGCATTCCTTGATTAGCTTATACTATGTGCTCAGTGCTATATTTCATAATAGTTTGGATTTAAATTCAAAGTATGACATATTGTGAATATCATAGAGTTTGAATGTGATAAGTAAGTCATTGCCAAAGTCTTGAAGTAGTAATAATAAATAATTCATTACTTGAGGCATTATGCTCAGTAGGTTTGTATAGCCCATGGCTTAGAACCAACTGCCAGCCAGAAATCTCGTATAAGTAATGCTAATTAATAATAAATGTGTGTGTCGGAAGCTGGTTTATGATTTGAGTGAAGTAGGGCGTATCACGAACGTCCTATACCACTATGACGACCAATAGCTCACGACAGTCAGAAAAGCTGCCTTATGATTTGGGTAGTTAGGGCATATCTCAAAATGTCCTATTCTACTATGACAGGCAAGAGCTCATTTTTTATGTGTGTTAAAAAGTGAATATAAGAAAAAAAAATCGAAAAAATTCAAGACTTGGCCAATGATGACTTTATACCCAGTATAAACTCTTCTGATATGTTGCAGGAATCATCCTCTAAGTATGTCGGAAATGGTTTGATCACTTTCTATTATCTTTTCGCGGGCACATTTGAGCGTCATCTATGCTTAACTTAAGTGTGATACTAGCTAGTTTTGCTTGAATTCAACTAAAGTTGGGATCTAGTGGAAGTTTGATATGGCCCTTGCACACAAACACTTGGGTGAATTTCTACTTAGTTACTATGCACTATATTTGGTACCCACCTGTTCTTTAATTCCGAGCTAGTTGTTAAAGGTGAATTTTGTGGTTTTTAACGCTTTATTTTATAACAACTTCTCATGTATTTCATTACTATTTATAGTAAAATAAAGGTTTAAACGGAAATATTGAGCACATGTGTTTGGAAAGCGTTTAAATGCAAAACCGAGCTAATTATGTGACTTTATCGATAAATATCGTTGTATTTGCGATATTACATTTTGCACGTCTTTATTGTGATTGTAGGTACCTAAATACGTCATGTGAAGTGATGGAATGAGCTTAAACAATGATCAAGAGATGAATTCGAGTGGAAAATCCTGAAATATACTCAAAACACGACGGGCTAATCAAAAAGGCGTTTTCTGAAGAAGAGTCCTTAATGAAAGTTGTAGAGTTTTCCGAGAGCTTTTTTATGACATTCGGATCATAATTTTTGGAGGTCTACAACTCAAGATATGAATTTTAGAAGTAAACGAGCGTCCGGATTTTTACTGTAGCAACCGACCTACTTTTATCTATAAATAGCAAAGATCATATTGGAACCCTAAGTACACAACTTTACAGAGCCGCAATTTCAACAGAGAAGGCCGACTTTTTCCACTTTTATTTCCTTTATATTTTCATTCAAAAACACAAAATTAGGGCATGAATTTCTCAACCATGAGGAGCTAATTCCTTCATCAAGCAAACTAGGGGAAGCGTTTCAAACGGATTTTGGTTTCAGATTATTGTATTGATTGATTTCTATCACGAAAAGGGTTAGAACTTTTGTATCATTTTCATATCGTTTTTACATTTCGATCGATAGATTATTTGTATGATTCGACAATCCGTTGATGATAATTAACGGAACCCTAGGTCACTATACGAAAGTTTGAATCTTTTAAGCCAAATTATAACGAAAGTTGTGGTTTAAACGGTTTAGATTTTTGGATATTGATAAATATCCCCAAATAAGAACGTTAAAGGATCAATCTTTGATAAAAGATTGTGAATAAAATCATCTAAGCCAGTAGAGATTTGTGCATTCGGTTAGGTGTAATAATCATAACCTTGGGTAGAATCATACGATCAATAATTTGAAACCGGTATTCGTTTGACTCGTGAAACCTTGTTTGCTTGCTTTTATATCACTGCATTTGGATAATTGTTCAAGCCTTCACCCTAGTTGTTAATTATTATTTTTTCTGCAAATTTACTGTTCATCGCACTGTTCACTTTCGTTTTTACTGTTCATTGTTTCGCAATTAGTATAAACTCGCGACATTTGCAACTAAAACTTGAATCGATACATCCCCAATTCCCCGTGATCGACTCCGGTTACACCATTTTGCTACGACCTTGCACTTGAGGCCACGACCGGATTATAAATTTTTATAACTTGTTTTGATCGTTTTATTTACTATAATCCGTTTTCTACAACAAGTTTTTTATAACTGTTCACCAACAAATTTTATGTTCCAAGTTACTGTTCATCGTTTTAGTTACTGTTCATTGTTTTTATAGTTTAATTAGTTTAAATCTAGTTTTAGTTAATAGTCGACAGAATAACTGCACCTTGATCCGATAAACATTCCACTCCCTTAGGACGACCCGTTAGCATCCTATACTACGAACCTTATACTTGGGGTGTTTCGGTTTATAATTTGGCCATCAAGTTTTTCCAAAATAAGTTGCCTCCAAAGTTGAAAGACCCGGGTAGTTTCTCAATTCCATGCACCATAGGCCAAGTTATGTTTCCCAGTGTGCTATGTGATTTAGGGGCGAGTGTTAGTCTTATGCCCAGGAGAATATATGAGACTTTGGGGTTGGGTGAGCTAAGAAGAACGAACATGACCTTACAAATGGAGGATAGGTCGGTTAGGCGGCCCATGGGAGTCGTAGAAGATGTTTTGGTCCAAGTAGAGAAGTTAGCTTTCCCCGTAGATTTTGTGGTTTTGGATATGGAGGAGGATAGTCATACCCCTATATTGCTAGGTAGACCCTTTTTGGCTACGTGTAGGACTTTGCTTGATATTCAGAAGGGGGAGATTACGATGAGAGTGGGGGATGAGAAAGTGACGTTAAATGTTTATAAGTCTATTAAGCACCCATGTGATGACCCTGATGAGTGCCAATTTATAGATTCTATATACCCTCTTGTTGCGGAATGTACTAATACGCAGGGTTATTCTGAGCCATTGGAAGAATGCTTGATGAAATCAAGCACAATTGAGGATCCTGATGAAGAGCTGAGAGAGGCTGCATGCGATTTGGAGGCTACGGATTATGTTGGTGCCAAGTGGCACAAATTTATAGAGTTGGAACTAAATGAGGAGAAGATGAAGCCATCCATTGAATATCCACCAAAAGACTTGGAGCTAAAACCATTGCCTGAACACCTCAAGTATATTTTTCTTGAAAATGACTTGCTTTCTTTGATTATTTCGTCTGCACTAACGTCTTTGCAGGAAGAAAAGTTACTTAGAGTCTTGAGGAGCCATAAAAAGGCTTTTGGATGGAAAATGGCGGATATCCGGGGAATAAGCCCTGAGATTGTGAAGCACAAAATCATCTTGAACAAAGATGCACGGGCAGTGCGTCAACCACAAAGAAGACTCAATCCTCACATGCAAGAGGTAGTGAAGAAGGAGGTGATAAAGATGCTCGAGATGGGGATAATCTATGCCATTTCAGAAAGCGAGTGGGTGAGCCCCTCACAGGTAGTTCCGAAAAAGGGAGGTATGACCGTTGTCCCTAATGCTAATAATGAGTTAATTCCTACGCGTCTTGTTACTGGCTATCGTGTATGCATAGATTATAGGAAATTAAATGACACTACACATAAAGATCATTTTCCCCTACCCTTTATTGATCAAATGCTAGAGCGTCTAAGTGGTCATGCTTTTTATTGTTTCCTAGATGGGTTTAGTGGTTATTACCAAATTTTTATAGACCCCCAAGACCAATAAAAGACCACTTTCACCTGCCCCTATGGCACCTTTGCATACAAAAGAATGCCGTTCGGGTTGTGTAATGCACCCGCAACATTCCAAAGGTGCATGGTGGCCATCTTTGCCGATATGATAGAAAAGTTCTTAGAAGTCTTCATGGATGATTTTAGTGTGTTTGGAGATTCTTTTGATGAGTGCTTGGGGAATTTAGATAAGGTTTTGCAAAGGTGTGAGGACACCGACTTGGTGTTGAATTGGGAGAAGTGCCACTTTATGGTGGAAGAAGGAATAGTCCTAGGCCATAAGATCTCTAGGTATGGCATTGAGGTTGATAGGGCGAAGGTGGAGGCGATTGAGAAACTCCCACCCCCTATGAACTTGAAAACACTTCGGGGTTTTCTTGGTCATGCGGGGTTCTATAGGAGATTCATTAAGGATTTTTCCAAAATTGCCAAGCCCCTTACACACTTATTGACCAAAGATGTGCCATTTGTTTTCGATGATGACTGTCTACAAGCTTTACACACTATTAAGAGCTTATTGGTTAAGGCACCAATCCAAATAGCACCCAACTGGAGCGAGGAGTTTGAAATCATGTGTGATGCGAGTCACACTGCCGTAGGAGCAGTCCTAGGCCAAAAGAGAGATAAGCTTTTCAAGCCCATCTATTATGCTAGTCACACATTGAACCCAGCTCAATGTAAGTATGCCACTACCGAGAAGGAACTTCTAGCCGTTGTTTTTGCTTTCGATAAGTTTAGATCCTATTTGCTAGGTTCCAAGGTAGTTGTGCACACCGATCATGCCGCTCTTTGGTACCTCTTTTCTAAGAAGGATTCTAAACCACGCTTGTTGAGGTGGATTTTGCTCCTCCAAAAATTTGATGTGACCATTAAGGACAGAAAAGGGTGTGAGAATGTGGTGGCAGACCATTTGAGTCGCCTACCTAATGAGATGAAGGATGAGGAAGTTGCAAGTGAGATAGGAGATGATTTTCCGGATGAGAGGTTGTTCGCGGTGGATACCGCTATCCCTGATATGAAGGTCGATGTTAGGCCCGTGAGTAAGTTTGGAGGCCCTTGGTTCGGTCCCTATGTTAATTACCTAGCTTGCGAGTTCGTAGATCCTGAGTTATCCCACAACCAACGCAAGAAGTTCTTTAGCGAGTTGAAATATTACATATGGGACGATCCATACCTATATAGGCGATGTTCGGATGGAATTATTCGTAGATGTGTGGATGACGGTGAGATACCAAGCATTTTGTCATTCTGTCATGACAAGGAAGTCGGCGGGCATCATGCCGGCGATAGGACCGCGTATAAGGTTTTGCAAAGTGGCTTCTATTGGCCAACGATTTTTAGGGATGCACATGCCTATGTGAAGGCGTGTGACGCGTGTCAAAGAGCCGGACGGATAAGTAAGAGAGATGAGATGCCTATGCAACCAATCGTAGTTTGTGAGGTTTTTGATGTATGGGGGATTGATTTTATGGGACCTTACCCGTCTTCCTATGGGAACAAGTACATTTTAGTCGCTTGTGATTATGTGTCTAAGTGGGTTGAAGCCATTGCTTCACCCACTAATGACAGAAACGTGGTCATTCGGTTCGTGAAAAAGTATATTCTGACTAGGTTCGGAGTGCCACGAGCGATAATTAGCGACAATGGAAGTCATTTTCGAAACAGACCATTTGATAAACTCCTAGAGAAATATGGAGTCAAGCATAAAATGGGGACCACATATCATCCCCAAACAAGTGGTCAAACGGAAGTGACTAACCGTGGGATTAAACGAATACTTGAGAAGACGGTGAATTCGAACCGTAAGGATTGGGCCCACAAGTTGGACGATGCATTATGGGCGCATAGGACAGCGTTTAAGACGCCCATCGGGATGTCCCCGTTTATGTTGGTGTATGGAAAAGCGTGTCATTTACCGGTAGAGTTGGAGCATAAGTCGTATTGGGCCACACGTTTTTTGAATCTTGATGAGGGGGCAACCGGCGAGAAGAGGTTGCTACAATTAGCCGAGTTGGATGAATTCCGCCTTCAATCTTTTGAGTGGTCGAGAGTCTACAAAGACAAGACTAAAATCCTCAATGATGTGAAAATTAAAAATAAGAATTTTAAGGAAGGGGATGAAGTCTTGCTCTATAACACTCGTCTTCACTTCTTTCAAGGCAAGCTAAAGTCTAGGTGGATGGGACCCTTTAATGTTTCCCGAGTTCTTCCTTCCGGTGCAATCGAGGTCACTCACCCGACCAAGGGTACGTTTCTCAAGAATGGCCTACGGTTGAAGAAATATGAGCATATGCCTTATGATTAGGCCCTCGAGATTGTGACCTTTACCGACTTCCCACCGAGCGACGAGAGTCGCGAGTCAAGCCAATGACTCTACAAAAATTTGGCGATCTTTCTTTATCCTCCGATAATTCTTCATTCCGTCGAGCCAACGACATAAAACAAAGGCGCTTATGGGAGGCAACCCATCTTTCTCGGTTCTTAGGATATTAAAAATAAAAAAAATAAATAAATAAAAAAAAAAAAAAAAAAAGAAAGAAAAAAAACAAATAAATAAATAAATCCCCAATAATTTATTTGACCCCGCATCTCGAATTCCATTTCATGCTTTGTGATAATCCATATATTCTATGTTCTATACATCTCCATACTTGTGCTTACCTACACTTAAGGTTTCGGCCTTTCGTCGTAGTGGATTTTTGGTTTCTATGTTGTGATTGCACATGTACCCTGGGAGATACATTGGAGGTTGTCACTTTGCATGGTTGCGCTCTGTTTCCGGTTCAGCTAAGTCTTTCTTTACTTTATCACTCACACACCGAGGACGGTGTTACGTTTTAAGCGGGGGGTGGTAGACTTAGCTTCACTTTACTACCATGTGCTTTAATTTATGCATCGAATGAGCTATATGCTTAGTGTTTGGTCTATTGGAGTAAAAGTTGAGCTATTTTTAAATTCTTCATGATTCTAATGTTGCGAATCCTATGTGAGTCATTATCTTCTATGGTTAATTATTAGTCAAGAGTTGAATGCATGCGAGTCAAACCTTCATCTTGTTGTGGAAATGGAATTCTTATGCACGTAATAGGTTTGCTTTCATTAATTGTGGTTGGTTAGTGAATGATTATAGATACCATAGACGATGTAATGTTACCTAGAACTTATACCATTAACTTCGAGGCAAAATAGAAAGGCCAATCTTGGTAGATTAAGGGATGACGGTCTTGGCATTTCTTTGATTCAACCAGAGCCAAATAGCCAGCCATGTACATAATTTCCACGTAAACCCCTCTAAGCCTTTGTAGGGTGGTTAGACCCCCACCCGAACCTTAGCCATTCGTTGATTAGCCTATAATTACCAACCCTTAGCCTTTATTTGTGGTCTACATTTCTTTGGCACCCTACGAGTGAGTTTTAATCTTATTTTGAGCACACTTGCTAGCACAAGTGTGGGGTGGCGAAGATGTGTATCAAATTATGGTGCTGGTGGATCTTTGGTACTACGAATGAGAAGGGGTAGCAAAAAGTGTTGGTTGGTTTATAATAAAAAAAACGGAAAAAAATAAGAAGAAAAAAAAATTTAAGCAAAAAACAAAAAAAAATGAATAAAGTGTTGAATAAAGATGAGTCAAAGTTTGCCGAGAAAAAAAAAAAGCTATGTATTAATTCTTCCAAAGTGGCGTTGGTGGGATGAGTTTTCATGGAATTATGTTTGGATTTGAGCATAAAGAAGGAGAATGCTTGTTTGAATCAAGCTAAGAAGGAGGTGAGTTATGAGCTAAATTCAAGATGTTTTGATTAGACTCACTCGTTTTTCTCTTTTGATATTCCTTTTATCCTTTCGTTTAACCCCGTCCCTGGCCTAACGTTACAACCGTGCAAGTCCTGCCTGACCTTAGTTAGCCTTGATTTGACCTCGATTAGTGGAGATGCTTATGAAGTATAAGCCTATGGTGTAACGCCATTAGTCATGCATCTATAATCTGAGCCGGTTAACCGTAATTAATGATTGAGGAGCTATGCACACACACACACATTATGTTTCCATGATGAGATATGTTTTGGCTCGTGTCTATTCGCTTGTTGACTAGTTTTTACTCATTGGATATGTTGGTTTCCCATATGATCGCAATGTTGATCTCATGATTTATTTTTGAATCGCTTGATTTGCTCGAGGGCGAGCAAACGCTAAGTGGGGGGTAGTTGATGAGAGTCAACTTTGCTATAATTTCATGTGCATTTTACCCACTATTTATAGCATATTCGGTGTAATTTTGGGATAGTTAAGTGTTTTTGTGGGCACATTTCACCACGAATTGAATCACGAGATGATAAGACGTTTACGTCGAAAATCTCGATATTTTCGGGTGATTTGTGTATGTTTTATTGGTGTTTGTCATGCTTGGGTATGTGGTTTATTTTTATTGCAGGTATGGCGTGATAGAGGGCGTGACGAGGATCACAACGGTACGGAAATCGTCTAAAACGGAGTTCGTATGAGAAAATGGCGCAAGATTCAAGTTCGGGTGTTCGAAGAAAAATAAATAATCTTAATAAAATCATGTGTCAAAAACAGAATGTATCACACCCGAGGTGTGACGGAGGCTGTTTTTAACAATATTTTGGTTATTATCGGTTCAAAAAAAAAATAAAAAAAATAAAAATGGGCGCACCATTTGAAGAGGAGAAGACGGAAGTTCGGCAATGGGATATATATAAAGGTCATTAGGTCAATTTGGCGGACACATTTTTTTTTGGCGACCAAAATTTATTTCTTTTTCCAACCGTAGTGTCGACAACAGCTTTAACCTTTTATTTCGTCTGCAAAAAATTCCTTAGAACAATAGTTTTCTTCCGTTATTTTGCGATTGGAACACAACGAAGTGACGATTCGATTGGTGAATTGCTTCTAGTTTTTTATTGGTAATTTTATTTATCTTTTTCTGATGCCTATTATGTATTTCTTGATTTATTTCGGCGATTTTATTATTAGTATGAGTAGCTAAATTTCTGATAGCTAGATTATGTGATGGATCGCGAAATTGATGCCTAAACGATGATCTAGGGATGAGTAGGGCATAAAAGTTTAATCTTTTGAATGTTTGTGTTCTAAAATTTGATCTTAATGCTTTTAGTGGAGTCGCGAACCATTAATTGATTTTACACACGAACTTTATAAATGTATTTTGCGAGGGAGTGTGCGAAATAGGGTTTTAGGATTGCCATGCACGAACTAGTCGAGTTTTTCGCAGCCTGTTCCTTGGTAAGGTTATTCTAGCTAAGCCGTGAACTCGGTGGATGCGGAGCGTCTCATTGTTTTTATCATATTAGGTCAATTAAATCCCATAGAGGGGACTGTTGAACCGAGTATAGGGTAACTAGGTTGTGGTATTAGCGCCTAGGGACCAGTTTAGGAGATTGCACCCACAACACATTCATTAGAAACCATTGGTTGGTTGGGAGGTTAAGGCTCATCCCTAGTGATTCGGTAAGGTGTTAAGAGTAGTGTTCCTGATCATAGTTTAGCTATTCATTCTATCATATATTTTAAAGTTATAACTTTTTATTTCATTTTCTAGTTATAAATATTATTTTCACCCCGATTGTGAGCCTGAACTAGATACGAAAGTGGTTGTGATACTTGACCAATTCCTCGTGGGATACGACCTTGCTCGCCGTTGTAGTACAACCGACCCGGTACTCTGCCGGTTAAAGTTGGTTTACTATAATTTGGCCATCAAGTTTTCTGGCGCCGTTGCCGGGTAGTAAAACTTCGGTTTATAAATTGTGCGGCAAGACCCTTATGCGCCTTATCTTGATCAAGATTTCTTGGAAGGGCATAGACCAATTCGGCCTCCAGAGATGGGAGGAATGCATTTTGATCTTAAGAATGGAGTTGTGGGGATGGTCCAAAATAGTTCATTCCATGGCACTGCTGCAGAAGACCCACATGACTTCTTGTCGACTTTTGTGCAAATATGTGAAGCAGGTCACTACCCTGGCGTCCCTTCAGAAGTTGTTAAATTGAAACTTTTCCCGTTTGCTTTGAAGGGTGAAGCAAATCGTTGGTTTAAGTCATTACCCCATCACTCTCTTCATAACTGGGCTGATGTTAAAAGAGCCTTTGATCTGAAATTCGTTTCACCTGGAACGATAATGGACCGTAAACGAGATATAGCTACTTTCGAGCAACTAGAAGGGGAGAGTGTGGGAAAGGCTTGGGAGAGGTTGAATCTGTTAATGAGAAAATGCCCTAACCATGGATATACTCGACATGAGCTTCTAGAATTATTCTATCGTGGTGTTACGCAACCCAATAGAGATTACTTGGATTCCACAAATCATGGATCGTTTTTAGGAGGAGGAGATGATGCCGCCTATAGGGTAGCAGAAACGTAGCTAAGAATAACATGTGGGCAACTCAAAAGAAGACCCGTGTTAGCGGAAGCAAAAAGGAGGTCGCTTCAAGTGACTCGTAGACAAAACTGCTTGTTGCTCAAATGGAAATGATGAACAAGCAACTCGCCAACATGCAAATGAAGCAGCAAGAAGGGCCAGCAGATGTGAATTACTCGGGCATACAGGCCGGGAATACGATGAATGAGGAAGTACAAGCCATGGAGAACCAGAATCAACCTTTCAGTGGCTTCAGTCAAAATTCTGGTCAATCGAGTCAAACTCAAAACCGCAACTTTTCGGGAAATCCGTGGAATAGTTATTATACACCGCCTGGTGCATCCAATAACCCAAGACCCCAAGGTAACTGGGCCCAAACGCAAAATCAACAGCCCACCTACGTCTCTCAGAAGAAATTCGATGAGCTAGTTGACATGGTGAAAACACTAGCCACCGGTCAAAAGACGATGGAGAGACAGATTGGTCAGATGGCTGATCAACAAGCAAGAAGACCTCAAGGAAGACTGCTGAGTTATACAGATAAATGCTTGCACTGCCATCACACCTCAATGGGAGTATGGAGATGAGGAGTTGAATGCAGTCACCCTCATAAGCGGTAAGACGACTGGACCCGAAAAGATGTCGGGAAACGAGTAGCCCCTCCTGACGCCATAAGTTCAGGAGGGGGCAATCAGAAGTTAAATGCCAAACAAAGCAACAGTGGGGAAGAGCTCAGTGGTGATGATTCTTCAGGGGATAGTGATGAGGATGTTAAGAAGAGAAGTCAGGTATCTGAACCCCTGACTAAAAAGAAAACTGAGAAGTTCGTCAGATGGAAGGATAAGGAGGATGAAGCCATTAAAAGTCAACCTATGATTAATCATTCGAAAACCCTTCCTTATCCGGCAAAGAAAAGAGAGAATATCCTAAACTCTGACAAACAGTATGACGGAGTGAGGAAGATGCTTAGAGATACTATGGTGACTATGCCACTTGCCGAGGTATTAACCGAGATGCCTAAGTGCCGTAAGTATCTTAAGGATGCCCGTGGAAGTAAAAAGAAGCTCAAGGAAATAGCGAGAGGAAGTGCTAAGAGAAGAGTGTTCAACGGTTTCACGGAGCGTTGCAATCAAGCGAGGTGACCCCGGACGACCTTCAATCTCCCGTACGATTGAAGGCCACACGTTCCACAATGTCTTATGCGATTCGGGGGCCTCTCGTTAATGTGATGCCATTGAACGTCTGCAAGAGTCTCGGGCTGGACAAAAGGCTAAAGGAGCGTCCCGTCTCTCTTCAGTTAGTGGACCGAACTAGCCGTTTAGCAGCTGGTTGTGTTAACAACGTCCTTATCCATGTTAAACATCTAGTTTTTCAAACTGACTGGGTCATACTGGATTACCAGTCTGACAAGGAGATGCCCCTGATTCTAGGCCGGCCTTTCTTAAACACTTCTGCCTCCACCATTGACTTCCAAACTGGCCAAATCACTCTGAGGATAGAGGACACTTCTGTTACTCTCGGGCAAGGAAAAAGTTCTGCGGATGCCCCAACCCGGGAGGTTTCATTCATTGAAGCAATCTATGGAGATGGACCTGACCCTGATAAAGAACTCACGGAGCTAGGAGCCCTGGATGTTATAACTCAACAACTTGTGCACACTGAGCCTAAGAGTGAACGGAAAATCTGGGACATTCCAGGGATGAGCAACGATGATTTGAAAGAGCTTAACCAAGCAGACTTTAACCTCGCAGAGGAGGAAGTTTTAATGGGTAGTTGGGACGAAATAGATTTCTGGAAAGAAACTACTCATTGGGATTTGGATGATTGGGAGCAGTTTGCAGAAGAGCTTGAAGAAGAAGAACTTAAGAAGATGGTTAAGCATAAGAAAGAACAAACGGAAGCTGACAGGAGGATTCCTCTAGATGATGTCATTCAATACCTTTCTGGGGTCACACCTTAGGAAGATGAGGTGTTTTTCAGTCAACCACTCCAAGCTCACAAGGAAACAGGTGGTCCCTTAAAATCTAGTATAGAGCAACCACCTGCTGACTTAGAGTTGAAACCACTTCCGCAGCACTTAAAATACATCTTCCTTAAAGATGGTGATAAGTTGCCCTTGATCATCTCGTCTAAACTCGAGCCGGAGCAAGAAGCGAGAATTAATCAAAGTGCTTGAGAAACATATCCTCGCGTTCGGATGGCGGGTGGGCGATATCGGAGGAATCGCCCCGTACGTGTGCATGCATAAGATCTGAACAGAGGAAGGAGCGAAAAAGGTCAGATAACCTCAAAGGAGGCTGAATCCGCATATGCAGGAGGTTGTCAAAAAGGAGATCATAAAATGGCTCGACATGGGTATTATCTACGCCATCGCCGATAGTGAGTGGGTCAGCCCTACTCAAGTTGTGCCAAAGAAGGGAGGCATTACCGTGGAAAAGAACGAAAAAGGGGAAGAAGTTGCCTTACGCCTTGTGACCGGCTATAGAGTTTGCATTGATTATCGCAGATTAAATGAAGTCACCGCTAAGGATCATTTCCCCCTGCCCTTCATTGACCAACTTCTGGAAAGACTGAGTGGTCATAAGTATTATTGTTTCCTTGATGGATATTCTGGTTATTTCCAGATAGCCATCGACCCTAATGACCAAGAGAAGACCACGTTTACGTGTCCATCGGGCACTTTTGCCTTTCGCAGAATGCCATTCGGCTTATGCAATGCACCGGCTACGTTTCAACGATGCATGTTGGCCATTTTTTATTGACTTGTGGAGCAGTGCATGGAGGTCTTCATGGATGATTTCTCAGTCTATGGCGACAGTTTTGATGAAATTTTAAAGAATCTAGATATGGTGCTCCAACGTTGTGTTGAGAAAAATCTGGTGCTTAACCGGGAGAAGTGCCATTTTCTAGTCGAAGAAGGGATTGTTTTGGGACACAAGGTGTCCAAGTGATGGTATTCGGGTGGATAAAGCTAAAGTAGAAGCCATTGAGAGAATGTCGTACCCGAAGACAAGAAGGAGGTACGAGGATTTCTAGGACATGTGGGCTTCTATCGGCGTTTCATTAAAGATTTTTCGACGATAGCAAAGCCGTTATCCAACCTACTGAAAGAGGAAGTGGAGTTCTTGTTTGATGATGGGTGTAAGAAAGCTTTTAATAGCTTAAAGGATAAGCTAACCAGTGCCCCCATTTTAATCGCGCCCGACTGGACTAAACCTTTTGAATTAATGTGCGATGCCTCTAACTACGCAAAGGGCGCGGTTCTAGGGCGTAGAATTGACAAAAAGTTCAGGCCAATTTACTATGCTAGCCGCACTTTGAACCCAGCTCAATGCAATTACGCCACTACCGAGAAGGAATTCTTGGCAGTCGTTTTTGCTATTGACAAATTCAGAAGTTATCTCTTAGGGTCCAAAGTGGTGGTGTGGACAGATCACGCAGCACTACGCTACCTTATGGGCAAAGCAGACGCTAAACCAATGTTACTCATATGGATTCTGATACTACAGGAATTTGACCTTGAAATTAAGGACAAGAAGGGTAGTGATAATGTTGTAGCTGACCACTTATCTCGCCTAGTGAATGAGGGTGGCGAAGTCCCTAAGGAGATAGGCATTGACTTTCCGACTGAGCAATTGATGAAGCTAGAGACTTTGAGGCCGTGGTATGCTGATTACGTTAACTACTTAGCAAGTGGGCATTTAGAAGATATGACGTATCGGGGAGAGAAGAAGAAATTTTTCGGCGACTTAAAGTATCTCGTATGGGAGGATCCTTATCTCGTTTAAAGTCCGCAAGGACGGGTTGCTTAGAAGGTGCGTTCCGGAGCATGAACAATTGGATATTCTAGAGCAATGTCATAGTGGTCCCGCTGGTGGACACTATGGAGCACCTAAGACAGTCACAAAAATCCTTCAAGCTGGTTTTTACTGGCCTACTTTGTTTAAAGATGCTGAAGCCTTTTGCAAGGGCTGTGATAGATGCCAAAGGGTAGGGAGACTCAGTAGTAGGATGGAGATGCCTTTGAGGCCTATCTTGGAATGTGAAGTCTTTGACGTCTGGGGCATTGATTTTATGGGACCGTTTCCATCATCATGCTCTAACAAATATATTCTCGTCTGTGTAGACTACGTGTCCAAGTGGGTAGAGGCCATAGCCACCCAAACCAATGATCACAAAGTTGTAAAGAAATTCTTGCAAAAGAATATCTTTACTAGATTTGGCTGTCCTAGAGCCCTTATCAGTGATGAAGGTTCGCATTTCTGTAACGCGCCGCTTGATAAAATTCTTGAGAAATATGGAGTCAAACATAAAATTGGTACACCATACCATCCCCAAACCAGTGGCCAAGTCGAGGTAAGCAACCGGAGCCTTAAGCGGATCTTGGAGAAAACGGTGAATTCAAATAGATCCAACTGGAGTCTGAAGTTGGACGACTCACTTTGGGCTTATCGCACTGCGTTTAAGACCCCTATGGGTACGTCACCCTTCCAAATGGTTTATGGCAAGGCTTGCCATCTACCAGTCGAGCTGGAGCACAGAGCTTACTGGGCTATTAAATTCTTAAACTTCGATATCCAACTCTGTGGGGAGAAAAGATTATTGCAACTACATGAGCTCGATGAATTCAGACTCAGGGCCTACGAGAACGCCAAGCTGAGCAAGGAAAGAATGAAGGCACTCCACGATGCTAAGATTAAAGATCGGGAATTCAAAGTGGGAGACATGGCTTTGATGTATAGCACCAGACTCCATCTTTTTGCTGGTAAGCTTAAATCTAGGTGGTCTGGCCCCTTTGAGATTCTTGATGTTCATCCTAGTGGAGCCATTACGTTGAAAGGGTACGGCGATCAACCGTTCAAAGTCAATGGTCACCGGATTACGAAGTACTTTGGGCAACCTAAGGAAAAGCCTGAAGTACTATACTTTCACAAGAGAAATGAAACGGTTGAGTCGTTTATTTGTGAAGAGATTCCATCCGACTTCTTTGGAGTGGATGATGACATTATTACCCCTATCCTTGCAGATCCTTCTGTCAATGCTCCTGAGCCTGTTAGCATACCTCAGCCGAATCTGAGAAACAAGAACAAGAAGAAAAGAGTCAGTGTTGTCTAGAGAGAAAAATTTCATGATCTTCTCGCGCACTTGACTTGTTGTTGTGGCGAAAACCATTTCCGTTCTAGTCATTCTGAGTCTGACAGAGAAGTGGTTAGCCTTAAACCCAAGTGGCCTGATCCAGGTTGACTTGGTTTACTCTGTCAAGCTAATGACATAAAAGAAGCGCTACTAGGAGGCAGCCTAGTCTTTTAAGTATTTCTTTTTAGTTAAGTTTTTAGGTTAGTAGGAATAAAACCTTGGTGATTTGTGTGTTGGTTATCCCTGTCCTACTTGTGAATGCTTTATGTGTATCCATGTTTACTCATATACCCCGTATACCCCGAGATTATTTGTTATGTCGAGTGTTGCAGATACGTTTGGGCAGGTTTGCAAGTTATTACTTTCAATGGTGTCTGTTCCTGATACGAGTGCAGCGGTTCATTCATGCTCCGGCCTGACCTCTGCCAACCTACAGCCCGCCAACCATCTTTGGAACCAGCTAAGTATTCCTTTTCTTTTATTTGCACATTCTGAGGACATAATGTGATTTAAGTGTGGGGGGGTGCAATTCATGCTTTATTTCGACAAGTATGAGTAAATATTTGTGATCTTTGATAAATGGTGGAATTTTAAAAAACTTGGATAATTGTAAATCTTGAGCGTGTAATTGAAACAAAGGCCTGCTAGTTGTAGTTTTCTGACAATGATTTTATGTGACTTTGAGAGATAATTATAGCATGCTTTTACTGATTTGAGATAGTATTCATTTCACACTCACGTAGCCTTTGATATTGAAGCAAGAATTTTGAACTGTATCCTTTCATTATTTTAGTGATTTATCTTAGAGAGATTTTGTCTTAATAGTAACAGTGAAGTAACACCTAAGTTCAGAACGTGCACTGTGAATATCTGAAGGTTTGAAAGTGATAAGTGAAACGTAACTAATGTTTTTGAAAAAAAGTTGAGTTAGTAATAAATAAATCATGTGTATCGAAAGCTGGTTTATGATTTGAGTGAGGTAGGGTATACCACGTATGTTCTATACCACTATGATGACCAAAAGCTCACGACAATCAGGAAAAGCTACCCTATGATTTGAGTAAGGTAGGATGTTATCCCGAAACATCCTATTCTACTATGACGGGTGAGAGCTCATTTTGATGTGTTACAGAAGAAAGTGAAGAAAAAAATTGAAGACTTTGTTATCGTTAAACTTATCCCCAGTATAAACCGAATGATATGCTGTAGGGATTATCCTACTGGGTGCGCGGGAAGACTTTGTGTGGAACGATTACTGCCTATGCCTAGGATAGTCATTAAAATTATTTGAGAGGATATTTGTTTGAGAGGATTGTGAAGGTTGAAAAGGGCTTGTCACACACACACAGAATCTATCTCTATGTTGGTATCACTTGCTATAGTTGTTGTATCTTTTGTTACGTGAGTCAGGAATCTATGAGGATTACATGTACAGTGAGCCGGTTTTGATTATTTTGTTCGGGACGAACAAGAAGCTAAGTGTGGGGGAGTTGTTTAGGGTATATTTTACTATATTTTCGGGCTTAATCCCTAAACAATTTACCTTATTTTTAAGGGAAATAAATGAGAAAAGCGTCTTTTAACCGTTAAATTCCTATAATGGTTATTGAGGGGTTATAATTTAATTATGAGGAAATATTGAGTTTAAATGTTATTTTTTGTTACACATTTTATTATTATTATTATTCGATGACTTTGTGTAACAACAATCTTGCAGGAAATTAAAAGATATGCATGGGGATATCATTAATGGAGAAGATTAATCTCATTCAATCAAGTGATTTCAAAAAAGGAAGAAAATCGGAGCATTGAAGAGAGGATAAATCAGATCAGATCGAAGGAGTGAAGTGGGGGACACGGTATACGAAGCAACAGTGTGAAAACGCGTGAATAGGTAGGCTCGGTCGACCGAGCCATGCTATTCGGTCGACCGAGTGCCTTAAGTCGGTTGACCGAGCCCCGAAGCAAAAAAATCGACGCGTTTTTCTAGATCCTTCCTTATGTCGGCCGAAACTCCTATATAAGCGGCACCATTCGAGTAGAAAAGAAGACACAGAAAAAGCACCACATCACACAAAAACATGAGTTTCTTTCTTTCAATCTTGCTTGGGAGTTCGAAGATGATTGTTGGCTAAGAAATCCGCGGTGGGACAACGGAGGAAACCAATCAACAACCACACCAACTAGAGGATTTTTAGCTACATCTTTAGTGAGTTAATTTATGATTTTTCATCAATTAGATATTGTTATATTGTTTATGTTTTATTGAATCAAAAGATTGATAAAACTACTTTTATGCTTTGAATTTATATGAGAATATTGTTCAAGCTTTGGTTTATTTCAATTGATGCAATTAATTGTAATTCAAGAGATTGTTTATGATTAATTGAGTAGAGTATTGGAGACAATCTCATGATCTTGTTTTGCATGCCGTTTAGTTTGTCTTGAAAAAGATAACGAAACCCTAGAATTCGTTTAAGGAAATTTTATCGAATTCGTGATAGATCATTACTAAAAATCGTATCTTTACTTGCCATCTAGTTGGTGTTGGGTTGGTTGATTGGTGGATTCCCGTTGCCTTGCCGTTTCATTTTAATTACTTGATAAATCGAACAGTTCGTATCAATTTGATTGTTACGTTCAGTTGTTTTAGGAACCCTAGATGTTAATTGTTATTTTTCTGCAAATTTTATGTTCCAAGTTACTGTTCATCGTTTTAGTTACTGTTCATTGTTTTTATAGTTTAATTATTTTAAATCTAGTTTTAGTTAATAGTCGACAGAATAACTGCACCTTGATCCGATAAACATTCCACTCCCTTAGGACGACCCGTTAGCATCCTATACTACGAACCTTATACTTGGGGTGTTTCGGTTTATAAATTGTAAAACTAGTTTTTACCGAACAAGTTTTTGGCGCCGTTGCCGGGGAATAGGTGTCATGTTGAATCTGATCTTGTTATTTCTCGATTTTGTTACGTTTATTTTTCGTTTTAATAAAAGTAGCGTTTACCAAATCGAGAGTTTTTATTTTGCCGTGTTTCGATGACCATAAGGTTAAGAATGTGCAAAAGTTTTTTACTCGATTTGTTTAAACGTGAAGTATGTGTTTATGTGTTTTCTGATCTAACCTTTGTGCTATAATTGAAAGTGGTCTTTGTGATCTCGTGTTAATATGTGTTTTAAGTTTTTAGGGTTTGTCTGCGTTTTCCTCGCTCTCTGCTTGTGTATTCGTTGTATGGACGAGCGTTCAAGTTAGTGAACGCCCGTCCGCTTCTTTAGGTTGCGAGTAAACGAGTGTTTGAAATTATTGGACGCTCGTCCGTTCAAATATTTTCGACTCGTTCGGTTTAAAGGACCGGACGAGCGTCTATGCTTTCGAACGTCCGTCCGGTTGGTTTTCAAGTCAAACGAGCGTTTGTTTTGCTTTGAACGCTCGTCCAAAGCCGTATTTTGAGGTGAACGCCCGTTCGTTGTGCCGAACGCCGCCCGCAGTCCAGGTTTTTCTTGATCTCATTCCTAATGCTTTTATTTAGTATGGATTGCTTACATTCGAGCATCTCGTGGCCTATTTATTTTTTACATAGATGTCCCGAATATGAATGTTATACCTTTCCATCTATGAATTCATGCTAAGTAAATGATCTTATTCCTTATACATGATTCATCTATGCAAGTTATAGTTACTTGTCGGTTCTCGTATGCTATAACCGGTCTTCGTGTTAATTAGTAGCTAATGTCGGTTTCCGTATGCTACATACCGCCGTGATGAATCTTGTGAGCTTTGAGACTTATGTGCTTCCTTGTTATTTTTATAACTCATTTGGGTAGTAACTCGTCGGTTTTCCGTTGCTACGATGGAAACCTTATGAGTTATATCTGTTTAGTATAGCTAACTGGTTGGTTTTCCATAATGCTATCACCTTTGACGAGTCTTAAAGCGCGTCTACACTGCATGTAATGAACAATACTGTCGTTTATCGTAACCTGTCATTATCTGGTAGACGTTTATTATATACATGTCATGTTGCAAATGAGTGGGCTAGTTTTCTTTCTTTTATTTTCTTTTATTTTTGCATATCATTTAGTTGCATGTCATCTAGTTGCATTGTTTTTCTATTTTTCTTTTATTTTTCTTGAGCGTAGTTAACTGTCGGTTTCCGTAATACTACCTCGTTTTCTTTATTTTCGCTTTCGCATAGGCCGTAGTCACTTTGTAGGGTTGTCCTCCAAACTCGCTCAGCCTGAGCCTGTCAGAATTTATTTTTATTTATTTTATTTTTAGGATTGCATATCATGTAGGCTGCATTGTAGTATATTTTCATGTAGTTGCACCTAGCCTACTATTTTGTAATGTTCCATGTATATGTTCCATCTTTCTATGAGCTTAATCTGAAGAATCTCCATAACTTCTTTTCTTCATGTGCTTTATATATGTAATCTTTTCTTTTTCCCCGAAGACTCTTTTTGCACTAATCAAGTCTGCAGGATATTTTTGATAGCTATTGTGCACTTTCACGATGAATTCAGTTTACCTGTGATGCTCCACAGTCTACTGAGCTATGCAGCAATTTTGGTTTTTACCGATTTTTCCGGAATTGCAAGCATCCAATCAGCTAAGTTCTCTATTTGTTTTATTTCTGTATAACTTGAGGACAAGTTGCAATCTAAGTGTGGGGGAGGGGATAGATGATTTATGTATCTACTTTCATTTGCTCATATTAGTTATAATTTTCTATGAAAAGTGCTTCAATTTTCAAAAATTTTCTGTTTAGTCCTGAGTAACATTTCACTGGCATGCTAGTTTTATAATCTGGCACCTTTAGTTGTTATCAGTAGTCATATCATGTTCTGAGAATAGGTTTAGTAAGTCGATACTCACTTGAACTTCATTTCACGAACCTATTAGATGAAGAGCCAAATATAGAATAGTTTCCGGTTAGTTAAAGGGAAGTTAATTCTTGATACGTATAACACTTATTTAGCATTAATGAAAGTTAAGAACTTGTGCTATACTCACAGCTTAGAATCTCGGTACCTTAGTGTTCTTGAGAACTTTGAGAGTCTTGAATGTGTTAGAAATATATTTGACCGAGAGTTTCCAAAGAGTTTGAAAAATATAAAAATATATATATCTATAAATAATAAATGAATAAAATTTCTTTGCGGGAATTTTGTTTATATCTATCACCTCGAGTCCATTTGGATACTTGTTAAGGGTCAAATTGTAGTGTTTTTAAGGATATATTTCACCTCAATTTCCCCCATATACGTATGATTTTCATAGAATTCGAGGTTTATAGTGAAATATTGAGTGAATGATGATTTAAAGAGTTAAATATGACAACGTATCAATTTATACGATTATTTGATTGTTTTATATGGTTTTGGATATTGTTACGTTTTTGTGGTGTTTGGATGCAATGTAGATACATGTTTTTGACTTGGAAGAGGATAAAGATGGAGATAAAGCTTGGAATGAAGCTTTCAAGCAGCCGAACTTCCGATGCAGTTCTTGATATGATATACACTGATTTGACTCTCGACCTCAAGAGAAGATTTGTAGGGCTTGAAGAGAGTATTCTACAGGATTTTGAATCACTTCATTCCGACTTATGAGGCCCGAGATATGAGCGTTACAAGTTTGGATGCTGTTGCTGAAACTACTTTTGGAAAATGTCGTAATATACTCGTAATACGACGGGCTTATCAAAAAGGCGTTTTCTGAAGAAGAGTCCTTAATGAAAGTTGTACAGTTTTCCGAGAGTTTAATTATGACATTCGGATCATAATTTTTGGAGGTCTACAACTCAAGATATGAATTTTAGAAATCTCCTACTTAAATTAGGAATTCTTTTCAGCCGCATGCAATTTTTCTAATTGGACAAGGGTTAATTCCAGCCGACATCCAAATTGCTTCAGCCGACTTAAGCAATTAATTTCAGCCGCCTTAGTCCATCTATAAAAGCAGCCTTGCATGTAACCCTAAGAATCATCCCATATAATTCCACACAAATATTCCTGCGGCAACACAGCAGCAGCGTTCTTGGCTCTCCAAGGCCGGTCACCCGAGCCTTGTGCTCGGGTGATCCGGGTTAGATTAGGATGTAGTTTTCTTCCGTTTTTCGATTCATGGATTCAACAATTGTACCAAAACTATGTGAGTTTATTTTTAATTTATTCAATCCTTATTTATTTTTTATGATCTTTAATTTATTTTGTATTTTTCTATGATTCATGATGCTATTATGTGAACTTATATCGAGAGATTAGTTTGCTATTGATGTTTACAACATACGGAAGTTGCGTAAACTAGATCACCATAGAAATATAGGATTTTTTAACCGTTAATCCGTGACAAATTAATTGGTTAATTATCTAGGTTGTTAGATTCTAAAATACGAGAGTTAACTTTGAATCTACACCTTCGTTTTGTATTGAATATCAGTTTCAACATTCGGAAGAGGAGAGATCGATAATTGAATTCACTAAGGAATTAGGAATTCATAGCTTGAGAAACGGATTCACTAAGGAATTAGGAATTTGGATCTCGTGTAAAGGTGAAACCACAATTTGAATTGAAATCATGAGATAAACTAGGATTGAGATCACTTAGTTTGTATGATGTTTGATCCCATGTATCCTTAGTTTAGGTTTTTATTATTTGTTCTAGCTTAGATTTATTTTAGTTGTTTTATTCGTTCTTTGAGTTTATATGCTTTTATTTCGTTTATTTGTTTTTCCTAAGTAACAATTGAGAGGATTAATGAAAGTAGATTCAACATCCCAATTCCCTGTGGATCGACCCTGTACTTACCCTACTATGCTATCAACTACCCGATATTTGGTCGGTTAGGAGTTAGTTTGCATGTTAAGTATAGGTTTATAAATTTTCTTTTGTTTTTATGATGCAAAATCCTCCCAACAAAAGTGGCGCCGTTGCCGGGGAATAGGTGTCATGTTGAATCTAGTTTTGTTAGTTCTCGATTTTGTTACGTTTTATTTTTTGTTTTTAATAAAAGTAGCGTATACCAAGTTGAGAGTTTTTATTTTGCCGTGTTTCGATGACCGTTAGGTTAAGAATGTGCAAAAGTTTTTTACTCAACTTGTTTTACGTGAAGTTTATATGTTTATGTGTTACCTAGTCTAACCCCCGTGCTTAATTTGATAAGGCCGTCTTTGTGATCCGTGTTGTTGTGTTGTGTTCATAAGTATTTAGGGTTTTGCTTGTTTTTCCCGCTCGTCCGTGCATTCTTGTTGTATGGACGAGCGTCGTTCGTTGGACGCCCGTCCGGTTCTTCATCTGCGGTGAACGAGCGTTGGGAAGTATTGGACGCTCGTCCGTTCAAATATTTTCAATCCCGTTCGATTTAGAGGACCGGACGAGCGTCTATACTTTCGAACGCCCGTCCGGTCGGTTTTCAAGGCGGACGAGCGTCCGCAAGGTGGAACGCCCGTCCGGTTACGAACGCTAAGTGAACGTTCGTCCGGGGTTCGGTCCGGGTTCTAAATTTCTTGATTTTATTTTCAATGCTTTTATTTGATGTGGATTTTTCATTCGAGCTTCGTGGCTAATTGATGTTTACATAGATGCCCCGAACTTATATGTTTTTACCTTTCCATCTATGAATCCATGTTAGATAATTGATCAATTCCTTATATATGATTCATCTAGGCATGTTATAGTGATTTGTCGGTTCTCGTAAGCTATAACTGTTCTTATGGTTAATTAGTAGCTAATGTCGGTTCCCGTATGCTACATACCGCTCCGATGAATCTTTTAAGCTTTTAAGACTTACGTGCTTCCTTTGTTTTTATAGTTCATATGGGTAGCTACTTGTCGGTTTTCCGTATGCTACGTCCTTTCTCCATATGAGTTATACCTGTTTAGATAGATGATCGTTGGTTTCCATAAGTCTATCACTTTCGATAAGTCTTAAGGCGCGTCGGCACTAGTGACGACAGACTCGTCGTTTATCGTAACTTTGTCATTATGTGTTAGACGTTTATATATATGTCGTGTTGCATATAGTGGGCTAGTTTTCTTTCTTTCATTTTATTTTCTTTTTGCATATCATTTAGATGCATTTCATTTAGTTGCATTTCATATAGTTGCATTGTTTTTCTATTTTTTCCTTTTATTTTTCTTAAGTGTGGTCACTGTCGGTTTTCGTAATACCACCTAGTTTATTTTTCTTTTTGAGTGTAGTTAACTGTCGGTTTCCGTAATACTACCTCGTTTTTATTTATTTTATTTTTAGGATTTTTCACGTAGATTGCATTGTAATGCATTTTCATATAGTTGCACCTAGCCCTACTATTTTGTAATATTCCATGTATATGTCCATCTTTATATGAGCTTAATCTAAAAATTCTCTAGACTTCCTTTCCTGTGCTTTATATGTTATTTTCCCCCTATCCCCGAGGTATTTCATGTTTGTCAAGTGTGCAGAGTATTTGCATTAGGTTTTGTGAGTTTTCAGATGATATCAGTTTTCCGGTGGATGGTCCACAGTCTACTGACATCTTCGAGCATTTTTGGATCGGAACGCGTCCGTTCCAGAATTGTTCCCTTTCGGCATACAATCAGCTAAGTTCTCTTTTCTTTTATTTTGCACAACTTGAGGACAAGTTGCAATCTAAGTGTGGGGGAGGGGATGGTTTATGTGTATCTACTTTCATTTGCTCATATTAGTTATAATTTTCTATGAAAAGTGCTAAATTTTTAAATTTTTCAAAATTTTTGTTTTGTCCCGAGTAACATTTCAATTGCATGCTAGTTTTATAATCTGGCACCTTTAGTTGTTATCAGTAGTCATATCATGTTCTGAGAATAGGTTTAGTAAGTCGATACTCACTTGAACTTCATTTCACGAACCTATTAGATCAAGAGCCAAATATAGAATAGTTTCCGGTTAGTTAAAGGAAAGTTAATTCTTGATACAGATAACACTTATTTAGCATTAATGAAAGTTAAGAACTAGTGCTATATTCACAGTTAAAATCTCAGTACCTTAGTGTTCTTGAGAACTTTGAGAGTCTTGAATGTGTTAGAAATATATTTGACCGAGAGTTTCCAAAGAGTTTGAAAAATATAAAAATATATATATCTATAAATAATAAATGAATAGAATTTCTTTGCGGGAATTTTGTTTGTAACTATCACCTCGAGTCCATTTGGATACTGCCCCAAATGGGGAGTGTGGTTTACCTTGGACGGTAAGGGATTGAGTGATCTCAGGGTGACTGCTTCTAATGTAGGGGAGAGTGTTATACTTTTGAGACACGACGATAGGAAACTTAAAATATAAAATATACGCTTTTTGGAACTTTAAGTCAAGTTGATCTAAACCCAGTAGAGACCCGAGAGGCATTTTCTTGGCACTAAGTAAAGGAGTTTAAATGTGAGTTGGTTACTATGTTCTTGGTAATTAGTTTTTGTGAGGTATGTGCTGTAGATAGAATGAAGTTTTCGTTTAGTTGACCGGATAACTGTTAGTGCTTGATGTATTATATCGAGAGAGGATCGGTGGAAGTTTAGTAGGTTCTGCACACACATCACCGAGTGAGGTCGATTTGCTAAATACTAGCTTGTCATGATTTTGACTATATCTCGTGTCAGGTTATGTGGATTCTTGATAGTATGTTCTTGTTTTGTTTTGCTCGGGGACGAGCAAAAGTTTAAGTGTGGGGGTGTTGTTAAGGGTCAAATTGTAGTGTTTTTAAGGATATATTTCACCTCAATTTCCCCCATATACGTATGATTTTCATAGAATTCGAGGTTTATAGTGAAATATTGAGTGAATGATGATTTAAAGAGTTAAATATGACAACGTATCAATTTATACGATTATTTGATTGTTTTATATGGTTTTGGATATTGTTACGTTTTTGTGGTGTTTGGATGCAATGTAGATACATGTTTTTGACTTGGAAGAGGATAAAGATGGAGATAAAGCTTGGAATGAAGCTTTCAAGCAGCCGAACTTCCGATGCAGTTCTTGATATGATATACACTGATTTGACTCTCGACCTCAAGAGAAGATTTGTAGGGCTTGAAGAGAGTATTCTACAGGATTTTGAATCACTTCATTCCGACTTATGAGGCCCGAGATATGAGCGTTACAAGTTTGGATGCTGTTGCTGAAACTACTGGAAAATGTCGTAATATACTCGTAATACGACGGGCTTATCAAAAAGGCGTTTTCTGAAGAAGAGTCCTTAATGAAAGTTGTACAGTTTTCCGAGAGTTTAATTATGACATTCGGATCATAATTTTTGGAGGTCTACAACTCAAGATATGAATTTTAGAAATCTCCTACTTAAATTAGGAATTCTTTTCAGCCGCATGCAATTTTTCTAATTGGACAAGGGTTAATTCCAAATTTTCGACATCCAAATTGCTTCACCGACTTAAGCAATTAATTTCAGCCGCCTTAGTCCATCTATAAAAGCAGCCTTGCATGTAACCCTAAGAATCATCCCATATAATTCCACACAAATATTCCCGCGGCAACACAAACAGCGGCGTTCTTGGCTCTCCAGGCCGGTCACCCGAGCCTTGTGCTCGGGTGATCCGGGTTAGATTAGGATGTAGTTTTCTTCCGTTTTTCGATTCATGGATTCAACAATTGTACCAAAACTATGTGAGTTTATTTTTAATTTATTCAATCCTTATTTATTTTTTATGATCTTTAATTTATTTTGTATTTTTCTATGATTCATGATGCTATTATGTGAACTTATATCGAGAGATTAGTTTGCTATTGATGTTTACAACATACGGAAGTTGCGTAAACTAGATCACCATAGAAATATAGGATTTTTTAACCGTTAATCCGTGACAAATTAATTGGTTAATTATCTAGGTTGTTAGATTCTAAAATACGAGAGTTAACTCCGAATCTACACCTTCGTTTTGTATTGAATATCAGTTTCAACATTCGGAAGAGGAGAGATCGATAATTGAATTCACTAAGGAATTAGGAATTCATAGCTTGAGAAACGGATTCACTAAGGAATTAGGAATTTGGATCTCGTGTAAAGGTGAAACCACAATTTGAATTGAAATCATGAGATAAACTAGGATTGAGATCACTTAGTTTGTATGATGTTTGATCCCATGTATCCTTAGTTTAGGTTTTTATTATTTGTTCTAGCTTAGATTTATTTTAGTTGTTTTATTCGTTCTTTGAGTTTATATGCTTTTATTTCGTTTATTTGTTTTTCCTAAGTAACAATTGAGAGGATTAATGAAAGTAGATTCAACATCCCAATTCCCTGTGGATCGACCCTGTACTTACCCTACTATGCTATCAACTACCCGATATTTGGTCGGTTAGGAGTTAGTTTGCATGTTAAGTATAGGTTTATAAATTTTCTTTTGTTTTTATGATGCAAAATCCTCCCAACAATACTGCCCCAATTGGGGAGTGTGGTTTACCTTGGACAGTAAGGGATTGAGTGATCTCAGGGTGACTGCCTCTAATGTAGGGGAGTGTGTTATACTTTTGAGACGCGACGATAGGAAATATAAAATATACGTTTTTTTTTGGAATTCTAAGTCAAGTTGATCTAAACCCAGTAGAGACCCGAAAGGTATTTTCTTGGTACTAAGTAAAGGAATTTAGTCGTGAGTTGGTTACTATGTTCTTGGTAATTAGTTTTTGTTAGGTAAGTGATGTAGATAGAATGAAGTTTTCGTTTAGTCTCCGGGTCAACATACAAATCGGCCCCTAACTCTGGGCAGCCAGCTGCTATTGCAAGAGTTGAAATCATAGAACCGTAGGCCAGAACGGTCTTTTTCTTCTTGGCTACCTCAGTCATGTGTCCCGCATGACTGTGCCCAAGTCTACTGGTAGCTCCAACCATAACCAATACATCAAGGCAGCATGATAGTCATAAACTGTGGAGGTATGGCCGGATGGAAGTATATCGGAACAAATAAAACCAATGTAAAAAATTGTCTTCCCAAGTGGGGAATGTGGCCTCTTGAAAATTTCGGGCATATCGACCCATATACCACTCGATATCAAGGTGATCACCGATTTCCACTAACAGTGCGTCATAATGGTCATACACATTAGTTAATTCCTCAGGGTGATCCACTAAATTACCCAAATTAAAATAATCATTGATAGTGGTAGGTGACATAGCAAACGTTCGGCCTCTAACCGTGGCAGTGTGGGAATTGGGATGCACCTCTAAATAATCATAAAATTCCTTTACCAGGGACCCGTTACAACGAGTAGGCAGCTCGGCCACGTACTCCCAATCATGATAAGCGATAAGATCTCTAATGAGCTCCCCGCAATTCTAAAGATCTACGCCTCTTCCTCGATGCACCGTCTCATTGCTCCAATGGGTACGAAATGCCTCTTATACCGTGGGGTTTACAAATTGGGGCACCCCGTCGATTACCGGTATAGCGTCACCATCGAGAACAAATTTCGCTCCAGTCCAATGAATCTGTGGTTGATTCCTTCTATTACGATTGTTCCGATTCATCCTGCTACGCTAGAAAAGTACCCCAACTCAGCTTCTGCCTCGAAAATGGACTCGCTGGGGGTGAGTCAAGGTCTCACTAGGGGCGATTTACCCAGCCCTGGCTGGGCTCGGCTCATTTTTCTAATTGACACCTTGAACAGCTCGAAATGTGTAATTTCCAGAATTTTTAGAACACCAAAATTGAAGGGCCACTATAAAAGCTAGAAGTAGCTAGCCTAGAGTAGTAGTAGTCGGCCTAACCAAAGCGTCACGACAACATAAAATTAGCCTTATGATCCAAATTGAATGAGAAATGGCCTCATTTAAATTTATAAAATTTGGAAAAAGATAGACAGTGAATAAATTTGGGTAAAAAATGGTATAAATTTGCTAAGATATGTTCAGGGTCAATTTGTAGCGTTTTATAAGGATATATTTTATATCAATATTCCCCATATATGGATGTTTTTCGTAGAATTCGAGCTTATAATCGATTAATTGAGCAAATGACGTTTTGAATAGTTAAAATGCAAAATCGAGTAAATATCGTGGTTTTATTATCTATTGTGTATGGTTTTACGTTTTGCTCGGTTTTGTCATCTTTTAGGTGCACAAATGTGGAATGGAAGAGGTCTAAATGATGTTTGATTGAAGATTAAAGTGGAGAGAAAGAGATACAAGAGGATGAAGATGAAATAAAGCTTGGGAAAATCCCGAAATATACTCGTAATACGACGGGCTAATCAAAAAGGCGTTTTCTGAAGAAGAGTCCTTAATGAAAGTTGTAGAGTTTTCCGAGAGCTTTTTTATGACATTCGGATCATAATTTTTGGAGGTCTACAACTCAAGATATGAATTTTAGAAGTTTTATTCCAATAAATATCTAATCGAAGGATTATTCCATGCACAACCGACATACATAAAAATCCTAATTGGAAAAGGATAATTGCCAGCCGCCTCTCTTTTCCTATATATATGCGCATGTATTGAAAACCTATATGGAATAATTCATATCAAACAACCAGCCGCATTATTCACAGAAAAGCAGCGGCATCTTGAGAGCTTCAAGGCCGGTCACCCGAGCCTTGTGCTCGGGTGATTCGGGGTTAGATTAGATGTAGTTTCTTCCGTTTTCGATTCATGGATTCAATCATGTACCAAAATACGTGAGTTTATTTATTTAATTTATTCAGTCCTTATTCATTTTTTTGTGATCTTTTAATTCATGTTGTATCGTTCTATGATTTTGATGCTATGATGTGAATTAGATCGAGAGATCAGTTTGCTATTGATACGTTTACAACATACGGAAGTTGCGTAGACTAGATCACCATAGAAAGATAGGATTTTTAATCATTAATGATGACAAGTTAACTGGTTAATTATCTAGGTTGTTAGGTTCTAAAATACGAGAGTTAACCTGAATCTACACCTTCGTTTTGTATGGAATATTGGTCTCAACATTCGAGAGAGGAGAGATCGATAATTGAATTCACTAAGGAATTAGGAGTTCATAGCTTGAGAAATAGATTCACTAAGAGATTAGGGGTTTGTATCTCGTGTAAAGGTGAAACCACAATTTGAATTAAAATCATGAGATGAACTAGGATTGAGATCACTTGGTTTGTATGAAGTTTGATCCCATGTATCCTTAGTTTAGGTTTTTATTATTTGTTCTAGTTTAGATTTAGTTTACTTGTTCTATGAGTTTATTTGTTAGTTCTTCGTTTATTTGTTTTCGTTAGTAACAATTGAGAGGATTAATTAGATTAGATTCAACATCCCTTTTCCCTGAGGATCGATACCCGTACTTACCCTACTATGCTATCAACTACCCGATATTTGGTCGGTTAGGAGTTAGTTTGCATGTTAAGTATAGGTTTATAAATTTTCTTTTGTTTTTATGATGCAAAATCCTCCCAACAAGATAGCATCACAACAATTTTTCTACGTAAATTGGGTGTTAGAGAAAAAATGGAGGTTTAGAATGTGATGGGTTTATAAAAATGATACAGAATGAATGATAAGAGTAGAAATGATAGGTGTCTAGAAATTTGTGAAATGGGTGTGGTAGAAATGTTGGTAAAAGACGGGTTTAAATAATTAAAGGATAAGGGAAAAAGAGAGGGAAGTGAAAATGAGTTTGAATTTTGAGAAAGATGGTGATTGTGGATCCAGAGAGGAGAGGATTGATGAGGTGGAAAGTGATAAAGGTATAGGTGGAAGAATGGGATATGTAGAATAAGTGTTGACCACTTTTTTTTTTTTTATTTAATTTTTGACCCTCAAAAATTTGGATATGAAGATAGGTGGGTAACCCAAAATTTATCGATACTTTCACACTTTACCAAGAATATTGTCCTAAAAATAATCTAGACACTGCCCAATGAAATAGACAGTTTCGCATGGGGCAGTCTGACCAAACTGTCTCCGATTTTCTCCATCTTGCATCTAGTCAGTTTCATTTTAAAACTCATGCTTCGCTCCCGTCTTCTTCTCGGCTTGATAGTATACCTATTATTTCTAATTTAGCATACTATCCTAGAAACACCTACGAAACTCTTCCTCACGTCAAAACAAATCGAGTAAAAAAGCTTTTGCACATCCTTAACCCAATGTTCATCGGAACATGGCAAAAATAAAAAACCTCAACCGTTTTAACGTTACTTTTATTTGACTCAAAGAAAAGAAAAAGAAAAAAGATAAGGAAAAGGATTAAAAACCTAAAAAAACTACGAAAACCTAGGGGATAGAAATAGTTCTGAGTTTCTTAAAGTCCTCAGCTCGACTTTCCAAACATTATTATTCCATGGAGCTACCGTCCTTTGCCTTCCAGATTTGCACCCGGTTAGCCTTTACTGAGGTTTGTTTACCTTCTCTGAGAATGCGTGGTTTTCCTCGGGTCGTGACACGTAGGAAAACACAGTCATCCTTATCATCCAAATAGGCACCAACCTCAGCCTCTGTCTCAAAAACTAGTGAGCTCTTTGAAGATCGAACTCAATGTGTTCTCTTTTTAACATGCCTCCGTCTATCTTTTGAACTTAAGCTCTCTCGACCCTCCGCATCTCCTTTGGATGGGGCGAACCCGCCTCCGTACACAGCTTCTGCCTCGTCAGCCAGAAGCATTGAGGTATCTACCGGTACTGTATGCTGGGATTGAGCGTCTATTTCTCTTCTTAAGACAGACAGGAACTCTAACTCACTATTTCTCGTGACAGTGTCAACTTCGTCAACATTTCCTCGATTAGGAATCAAGGCAGTTTCCTCCGTACCATGAACATTGATTATAGAAATACTAGGCGGAAGCGGATATTGAGGTCTAATAATCTTATGAACTTCCGAGCCTTTAGCATCAGACAATGTAAGCTCGAAGTTGGCCATGTCTACTTTAGCCTTGGAGGTTCCAATAAATGCTTTGCCCAGCAAAAGCGGGTAGTTAGGATCCTCCTCTATGTCCAACACAATTATGTCAACTAGGAAGCACAGCTTCCCAATCCCTATAATCATGTTGGTCAGGGCTCTAGTATTCACAGTACGAGAGCCATCCGCAAAGCGAATTGTCATCGTCGTATTCATAAAAACATAAACACAAATTCTCCTACAAACGCTAAAAGGAACAATATTCAGGCTCGATCCAGAATCAATCAGTGCTAAGCCATACTTCTTCTTGTCTAAGACGACATCAAGAATAAACGCTCTGGGATCTTCTAACTTAGGTAGTAAACGAGCGCGATCCTCTAAGTCTTCTACTTCAGGTTGGCAGGGCACTAGGGGTTAAGTGTTGAAGTCAGACTCAAGGTCAGAATCAGAACTCGGATATTCAGGAGGTGGGGAAAGAGATGGTAGATACTCGGGGTCAGATTCAGACTCAGAACTAGAGCTACAACTAGAACTATCATCAGAATCATAAATAACAATAGGGATATGAGCAGTCATACCTTAGAAAAAAGTGGAATTTCTTGCTTCCCTTCGCTCATGCCTCCATCTTTTTTCGTTCTTCCAATCGCATTTGCGTATCTAGCCTTAATGGTGTGGTTTTAGTGCGTAAGACATTAACCTCATCCTTCCTTGCTTCTGAAAATTGATTAGTCGACATTTTCAGTTTGGCTTGAACAGTATTCGATGGAACAAATGATTTCTCCGGCTCTCCGCAAACATAAAAAACATGCAAACGTCAGTAAACTAACAGTCATCATGATTACTCATGCAGCCGTTAGACCTACAGACTACAAACAGGGGTAAAAATACACAACAAAGAAAAATCGGAACGTTGAAAAGCAAGCAATTTCATTGGATGATGGACTGACATGTCAGAATGGTCACTGACAAATCTGACATACGTTGGACAATACACTATAAATAGAGGACTTAGAAATCAAGAATAAATACACATAACACCAATAATTTATGAGTTATTGAGCTTAGGTTCTGCTCATTTGGGCATTCAAGAATATGCTATCATTTCGTGCTTACAAAGATATATCATTAAATCTTCAAGTGTTCTAGCTACAAAAACATAATCAAGATATCAACACTTTGAAGAACCACAAGCAAGAATCACTCACTTGATTAGAAGCCCAACTTTGATTTTTATATCAAAGGTTGAGACTGTGAAGCAAATCCGGTCTAGGATTTGTCAAGGACAGTTGTTTGTTTTGTGGTCAGGAAGACTGTGGCTGTGGTGGAGCTGGAGAAGAGGCTATAGGAATCCGTCCTATACTTTAGTTGTGTAGATAGTGAAGCTATAGGAATCATCCAAGGACTATTGTTTGGGACTTTTTGTAACCGATCTACCAAAATAAGTTCTAGTGGAAATTTTCCTCCTACCTCACAAAGGAAGAGAGGACTGACATGATTACACCACCTGGAACCACTATAATTTCTTGCCTCATTTTCTAGATTTATTTATGCATTTACTTACTGCTATTTATTTTCTATAATTTTTTATTATAATAATCTTGTTTGTCCAAGCATACAAAACTGATTGTATTTCACACAGGACACAAAACCGACAACACTCAGTTTTTGCATAACAGCTTTTTCATGGATACAACAAGATCTGTCTAAAAGGCTAAAATTTAATCTGCTGCCAGTCAACTCAGTTTGAGCATAAGTCAAATTTACCTAAATGTAGTTGTGTTAGCTTAACTCCACACAAGTTTAATTGAACCAAGCTTTAGTTTTTAAGAATATAGTTTTTGGTGACATGGTTATTCACCCCCTTCTAATCTTGTGTCAGCCTTTTCATGGGACCAACAGTTTTCAGGCCACAATAATGACCGAGTAAGCCAATTTCTCAATATCAATATATCGGCCCTCCACCAAACTGGGAGCTTTGCTTACATAATAAACGGGATTTTAAAGTGTTCCGACCTTCTTGACAAGTACGGCGGCTACAGCCCGATCTAAAGCCACTAGATACAAGAATAAATCATCTCCTACTGCTGAGCTGACTAGCAGAGGTGGCTTTCCAATGCAATCTTTCAGAGCTCGGAAGGCTTGGTGCATTCCTCACTCCAAGTAAACGTCTTGTCCTCATTCAGTATTTTGAAGAAAGGGAGGAACTTTTCCAATGATTTTGATATGAACCTTTCAAGAGCGATGACTCGTCCATTGAGCATCTGGACCTCGTTGATGGAAGTTGGTTCTTTCATGTTGATTAGTGCCTCGATCATCTCAGGATTGGCTTCTATCCCTCTTTGGCTGACCATAAATCCAAGAAACTTTCCTGCCCGGATGCCAAATATGCATTTGGCTAGATTAAGTTTCATCGAGTGTTTTTTAACATTCTCGAAGCTTTTCTGGAGGTCGGTGTTATGGATTGAGCGAGGCGACTTGACAACCATATCCTCGATATAAACCTCCATGTTTCTGCTTATCTGCGAGCTGAAGATGCGATTTACCATTTGTTGGTGTGTCGATCCTGTATTCTTCAATAGGAATAGAATCATTTCATAATAATATAGGCCCCCAGGGTCCCTGAATGTTGTCATTTCCTTATCGTGATCTGCTATCTTCACTTGATGGTATCTGGAATAGGAATCGAGGAAGCTGAGAAGCTTAAAACCGCCGATGCCGTCCACCATTCGATCGATCCTAGGAAGAGGATACAGATCTTTTGGCCAAGACTTGTTGGGATCCGTGAAGTCAACGCACATTCTCGACTTACCATTATGTTTCTTCACCATAACCACATTGGCCAACCAGGTCAGTAAGAGAGCTCTCTGATGATACCTTCATGTTGGAGCATGTCAACTTCAACCTTGATCGTGGGCTCTTTCTTATGATAGAACTGTCGGGCCTTTTACTGAATTGGTTTGAAGGTCGAGTCTACATCTAGATGATGCAAAGATATATATGGATCGACACCTCTTACATCTGTGACCACCCAAGATAATGCGTCCAGATAAGATTTCAGCAGAGAAATCAATCTTTCTTTTTCCTCACCAGTAAGATGTGCCCAAATCTAGATCTTTTGATCAAGATAAGTTTCGTTCATGGAGATCTCGATCAATTCATCCTCAGTAGTGAAGTCACTCATCTCTAACATGTAAGGTCTTGTACTCAATTTTTGAAGTGTCGAGCTCTTTTCCCGTGTTAACATGGTTGTTCCCTGGAAGTTCCGGTCATTCGACCCGAGCCCTTTTTACTTTCATAGATGTGGGTGAGCATCTTGTGAGGTCGGCTGATCGATGTCCTCATTTTTTCACCAACATAGAATTTTTCTTTTTGATGTGCAATAGAAGCAACCATCTGAAACTTCTTGAGTGAGGGGATTCTCAAAATCATGCTGTAAATTTTTAATGAGATTGTAAGTCGACCATGAGGAAAGTTATCTTCTATGTTTGTGTCGGTTTGTAGTCCTCAATTTGTACCTCAAGATCAATGGTACCCTTAACATGTACTTTATCATTGGTTAATCCTTCTAGGGTTCAATTATGTGGCCTGAGACACGAGTCATCAAATCCATGTTTTTTGAAGCAGTCATAAAACAGTATAACCCTGCAAGCTCCTGAATCCACTAGAACTCGATGCACAGCGAGGTCCTTCACACCGATCTCGATAACTATAGGCATCTCGGGAACGTCTTGGATATTGACCAGTTTGTTGTAGGTGAACAAGATTGCATGTTCGGACCCATGCATGATAACTGGCTTGTGAGGAACCTGCTTTAGCGAATGGATTTGTGCTTTTACCTGATGATTGTTGGGATGTAGCTCAGTTATGATGTTAATCTCTCCCATTCGGAGAGGTGGGGGATCGCCTCTGTTGGCGTTGTTCCCTACTTGCTTATATTGATTTTGAGCCCCACGAGATATTAGCCTCTAAATTTATCTTTTCAGCTGTATGTAGGATTCGGTGTCGTGGCCGTGATCTTTATGGAAATCATAATATTTATTAGTGTCGTGTTTGAAGTTCGGATCAGGTTTTATTGGATGAAGAGCATTCAGATGATCTTTAACCTCATGCATGATTTGAGTAAGAGGAGAAGTGAGATGTGTGAGTTCCACTGAGAATATCTCGGGTTTCCTGAAGTCCCGATTCCGATTGGAATTTTCCTTTGTTGGGTTGGCTCGACCTTGGCCTTTCCCTTAGTGGATGATGTCATTGATGGTGGTGGTTCGGACGCCCTATATTTCCTTATTTTATCCAGCATCTCCAGCATTTTTTAGAAGGGTGGAGAGAGTATTCGGCCCTTAGCCCTCTCTGGTGAAACTGCTCTAAACATAGTTCATCACCACGCTGTCGGATAGCCCTATGGTTTGATCATAAACCTTGTGGAATCGCGCGTTATATGCGAGTCGATTCAGTTTCTTCCTTGTGGATTTCGTTGATAGCCGCCCGCATTTTCTTGGGTTGACCTGCTGATTTAAATTCGGTGAAGAAATTTGCCGGTAGATCTTTACAATACTTGATGGATCTTATTCTTAAGTTTCAGATCCAATTTGTTGCTTTGTTCTGCATGGCACCAACAAAAGAAATGCACCATGCGGACTCTTTCCTCGTTGCTAGATCTTTCCTGCTTTGAAATGCTGAGATCCAATCATAAGACGGGTAATTCCTGAGTTGTTTGTGAAGGTGGGGTAATGTAGCCCCTCAGGTGTTGTGCTGAGGATCACACTATCGAGGATACTAGTACCAAAATCTTTGCTAGTTTCTTTCCCTCGTTTGTCCTTTTGTAGCTCTTCGACTTTCCTCTAAAGTTTGGCAATCACTTCATTAAAGGGATTAGGAACATGTTGTCTATAACTGATGATTGACCTTGAACCCTCAGCTTGACAGTTAACTTCTTTGGGCTGATTTCCCATACTTGCCTTCATGTTTTGTCAAGAGGATTATGCTTCATTACTTTTCTCTTTCCTTTGCGGTTCATCCCGCTTTTAACTTACGGGGCCGAGACGATCCTGAATGGGTTTGCAACCCTGATGTCGTTCGGCCGATGACCGAACACGTATTTTCATTTCTTCATGTCGAGAAGAATGTCCTCTTGACAGGCGGTGAAGATCAATGTACATGTCCGGAGCGGGTGACCTCGCAGGTTGAATGAACATGCTAATAGGAAGTGTCGGGTGATTTAGACGGATGGGCTCTTGATTATTCTGATGTATCCTTTCCACATAGGCAGCATGAGAGAACATATATTTTTGCGTAAATTTTGTCATACGCTTCTTTCTCCTAACGAGGAGGTAGATGTGTGAAAGGGTTGGCCGAGAAGTCTCAGCCACATTTCCCCGATTCTACTTAGCAACAGCAAACTGGCCTGGAGTTTCTTTGTACCTCACTCTGTTTTTTAGGTGAGTATGTGCATCGTACTAAGGAACATCCTCACCACGAGGACTAGGTGTCAGAAGTCCTTTTGGGTCGTTGCGCTGGGTGTTCTGACACACTGTTGCACCGTCAGTAGTGTGTGCAGTACCCTTACCCATCCTTTTGGTTGTTTGAGGTAGGCCTTCGTGCAAAGGAGCACCTATAGATCTTGTTTTCGACATACTAATGTTGGTGATTTGAATTTAATGAAGTAGATGGTGAAACCAGGTAGTTTTATATGAACTGGATGGTGAATCCGGTGTAGCTTTAGCCCGAAAGATGAAAAGATACAGCCATAGGTAGCCAGGGCTGAAGAACATCTAACAACTCTCACAGATATGACCAGAGAAGGCGGCTTTCAAAAAAACTTTCCTGGTAACGGAGACAACTGTTAGGAACATTTTGTTATGTTTTGATGATGGCCATACTAGCTGTTATAGCAAGCCTGAAATAACTTAGAATTCTCTGTATAAGTATTTACTTAGAGTCTGACATGTTGTATAAGTTGAGTCAGACAAGTATTGTACTAGTTGGTAGGATGGCAAAGTGAAACAGATATTCGGCGAGTAAAGTCGGCCAAGTACCAAAGAGAGAAGCAATGAAGACATTATGGTTTGACTTATAACCAGGGAAGTCTGTGATGACCTTGGATAAGTCTAAGTTATGTTTTAAGTGATGAAACTTAGTGTTTAAATATGGTGTACCCTGATCTCACACAAATCAAGGATCAGTGAAGTACAAGGATTCTCCTGAACTGAATGGAATGAAGGAAACAGTGATTCGGCAAAGTGACTTTCGGCTGAGTGAAGACAAAGCATTAAAGGAAGATCTAAGCGGCAAAGTCAGATGGATCACTTGACCGATCAAAGAACGTCTGAGTAAACCTTACTTAGTCAGATTATTGAAATATGAAGAAGATACAGAAGATCAAGTATTAAATGCACAATCAATAAAGGATCAATCAAGGACGGATTTTCTAATATACGTTTGAAGAAAAAACCGATCACTAAAATCAAGGAGAATATAATTAAGGGGGAATCAAGAATAAAATCAAGGATTATTCCCCTCATTAATATAGCCAACGGACGGAAATTCAAATCAAGGATAATCAAGGCTATAAATAGAAGGCATTGATAGAAAAACAATACAACAAGAAAGAATGAAAAATCTGAGCAAAAACTCTGTCAAAGTGAAAAGCCTTCCATTTGTGCTAAAAAAATATCTAGTGATCAACTCAAAACTGAGAGCTACAATTCAAACATCAAAGCATTGAGATTGATCGACATGTTTTTTAATTCAATTCACATCAACCAAGCAACTGAATCAGAGCCATCTGAGAAGGAGTTATGTTTGTTATAGCTGCTGAAGGATTTGATCCCAATGAGCATTGAAAGAGACCGAGTCACTGAAGCTGTTGCAGTCAAGGAGTGATAGTCTTGTAGATTGTGAAGCTTGTGAAGTCAAGGACAATCGTACTATTGTATCTGTGAAAACAATAGTGAATTCCTCCAATCATCACATGAGGAGAGTGGATTAAGGGATTACACCACCCTAAACCACTATAAGCCTTGTGTCAATTTACTTTATTGCATTCATTTAATTACTTATACTATATACTATATCTGTGATTGCCTAAACTATTTTGAAACAACTTAGTAAGAAGGGCCTTATCTGCTGCCCAAAAGCTTTTAAATATAAGAAATGTTTTTGAAACTCCACTATAGTCATTCACCCCCCCTCTGACTATAGTTTTACCCTTCTCTAGGACCAACAATTGGTATCAGAGCAGTGTTCCTAGTATCAGAACCTGTTCAGATCTAATTTCTGGTAACAAGGAGATAACATATTTTCAAAGTAGTTTTCAAATCTGTGCTTTTTACTATTATACATAAATATCTCTTTTCTGTACTTATGGATTCCTCAAACTTTATGTCAAAAGTACCTATTTTCAATGTTAATAATTTTGATGAATATAAAATAAGAATGTTATCTCATCTTGCAGCAACTCATGAGGAGATGCTGGATATAATTAATGATGGACCAATCATGATCATGACTATGGTAGCCACAGGAGCAGATCAAGGAAAAGAAGTGGACAAACCCCAGAAGGATTAGGCCAAGGATGACAGGAGAAGAGCAAATCAAGACTTCGTTGCAAAAGATATGATTTTGAAGACCATAGATAGCAACATGTTCATGAGAATCAAAGATTTCAAAACAAAAAAGGAGATGTGGGACAAGCTGGCATTGATAAATGAAGGATCTGAAGCAGTTAAAGAAAACAAATTATCTGTTGCCAAACAGAAATTTGAGAACTTCAAATTGAAGGCTGGTGAATCCATTGATCAAATGGACAACAGTTTCTCAAGCATCATCAGTGAACAACAATAGTTTGGACACACATATCCTTAGAAAGAAGTGTGCTTAAAGATCTTGAGAGGCTTACCTGAAAGGTGGAAGATCATAACATCAGTAATCAGAGAAACTACAAATCCTGCAAACACTGACACTCTGACTCTGATGTCCCAACTAAAAGCTCATAAATTCGAATTGAACGGTGAAGATGGTGCTCCGGCAGAGACATAAAGAGCCAGTGCACTGATAGCACCTCAGCAAAGTAACTTTGTTGATTGTATCAGCAAAGAGACACTAGAACTCAAAAAACAGGTAGCTCTATTAGTTAAACGTTTTGACAGGTTTAGCAAAAAGAAGCCATTCAAAGGAAACTCATCATCAACCAAGAGGTCAAGCTCAAACAAAGATATGAAGAAAAGAGATGATGAATACAGATGCTTCAACTGCAACAAGAAAGGTCACTTCAAGGCTGATTTCCCCAAAGAAAACAATAAACATGAGGAAAAGAAGAAGTACAAAGCATCTGAAAAGAAGAAAGGCAAGAAAGCACTCAAGGCTGAATCCAACAGTGTAAAGAATGAAGAATCATCTGACAATGATCCAGATAATAGTGATGAAGAAGACAACTTAGACAATGAGAAAGCATATCTATGTCTCATGAACAAAGAATTAGATGAAGATGAAGCTGACAGCTCAGACAATGAGAAAGGAAGTCTATGTCTTATGGTCAAAGAATCTGATGAAACTGAGGTAACATCTAGTTCTTACTCTTCATCTAATGCATCCACGTCTAACACTGCACAATCTTCTATTCTCACATTAGATCCAGCTGCCCTAGTCCAAAATCTCATGACTAAATTTGATGAAATTGAGATGAACCATGAAATTTTTGAAAAGGAATGTAAGGATCTAAGAAAAGAAAATAAAAGATTGAAGGAACAACTGGACAAATTGAAAGCTGAACTAGCTACTAAGGATAACTCATCCACTGTTAACGGATCAGCTGAGGAAATTCACCCAACAGCTAAAAATACCACTGCACCACTAAATGCACCAGCTTACAAACCCTCAAAAAGGTTTGGATCCAGATCTGGTCTTGGCTATAATAGTCAGGATGAGAGTAGAAACAATGGTCAACGCAATTCTGAATCCAGGACCAACAATGGACCAAAATTCAGAAAGGGAAAGACCATAGTTTCAACCACTCGTCCTGCACCGGTGAAGTCAAAACCTAGTGCAGTGAAACAACAGACAAAATCATCATTCCAGTCAAGCAAAAACATAGACCTTCTAAAAGGTAAAGGAAGACTTTATCCTTGAGAGGATGATTGGAATGTTGCACCTCCAAAATACAAGAAGGAACCATTCCATGACATGCATCATGTGTTTAAGAAAAATCGACCTACGTATGTTCCTAGACACATGAAGCAACAGGTTTCCCACTGCATATTGGAAAGTGAAGAAGGATGCAAATGCACCAAAAAGTAGAGAAAAGTATCAGGATACCTTCAATAGAAATATTAGAAGTTATTCTGCCATGCCTTATACATATGAAGTTGATGATTTTAATTATCCAAAAAGAAGATCATTTGGATATACACTTGGAGTAGGAGGCATGACTGCTAACAGGTATGGACCAAAACAATGTTGGGTACCTAAACATAATTAATTTGTTTTGTAGGATGTCTGGTACGTAGACAGTGGATGTTCTAGACACATGACAGGAAACAAGAGATGGCTCACTGATTTCAAAGCTTTTCATGGACCTAAAGTCACATTTGGAAGCAAAGAAATCCCTGGCAAGATTAATGGGGAAGGCACAATGCTCAAGAACAATTTGAAGATTCAAAATGTGGCATATGTTAAGGGACTTAATTTCAATCTTCTAAGCATCAGCCAATTCTATGACAAAGGCTACAGTGTACACTTCAACAAGGAAGGTTGCAAAGTGATTCACAGCCAAACCAACACAGTGGTTCTTGCAGGAAGAAGAGAAGATAACATGTATGTGGTGGATTGGAAAACAGCTAAGGCAGAAACATGTTTGTTTGTCAAAAATAAACAATCAACCAGCTGGATTTGGCATAGAAGATTAAATCATCTAAATTTTAAGACCATCAACACATTATCAAAGAACTAGTTAGTTGAAAGCCTGCCAGAGATCACATTCAAGAAGGAAAGTCTCTGTGATGCATGCCAAAAAGGAAAGCAAATCAAAACCTCATTCAAATCAAAGCCCTATCAATCAATAATAAGAATTCTACATCTGTTACATATGGACCTATTAGGACCAGTCACACCAGTAAGTGTAAGTGGAAGGAAATACACTCTAGTAGTGGTAGATGACTTCTCCAAATTCCCTTGGACCATATTCATGAACAAGAAGAGAGAGACACTCAAGAAGATGCCAGATTTACTGAGAAGAATTCAAAATGAAAAAGAACTAAAAATTATCAAGATCAGATCAGATAGAGGCACATAATTTCTAAATGAAGTAATCAGAACTTATTGCGAAGAAAATAGAGTATTACATCAATTATCTGCAGCAAGAACTCCACAACAAAATGGTGTAGCAGAAAGAAGAAACAGAACACTTAAAGAAGCAGTCTAAACAATGATTGCAGAAGCTTGCCTACCAAAGAGGTTTTGGGCTGAAGCAGCAAACACAACATGCTATACTCAGAACAGATCAATCATCAACAAATATCATGGAAATAATCCATATGAAATATGGAATGGAAGAAAACCTAATATCTCATATTTGCATATGTTTTGATCAAAATGTTTTGTTTTGAACAGGAATCAGTTACACACCTTTGATGAAAAATCTGATGAAGCAATCTTTATAGGATACTCAGACACCAACAAAACATTCAGAGTACTCAACAAAAGAACATTGGTGATTGAAGAATCAATACATGTAGTCTTCGATGAATCAAACACAAATGGTTAAAGTCTTCAAGAACAAGAAGAAGAAGCAGCAAAAATGCAAGTGTATATGAATACAATCGTACCAGCTACTATTCTGAATCACAATCTTGGAAATCAAGATGAGCCACAAGTCATTAAAACAGAAGAAGCATCAGAACTTGAAGCTCATGCAGAACATAAAGTTGCAGAATCACCAAGTGAAGAACAACTTCAACCTGACCTAAATTGGCAAAGAGATCATCCTGAAGAACAAGTTATTGGAGACATTCACACCGGAGTTAGAACTAGAAGACAACTGGAGCATATGCTAACATGTTTTCTATCACAAGTGGAACCCAAGACAATAGATGATGCAATTCAAGATGCAGACTAGAATACAGCCACGCAAGAAGAACTAAATGAATTTGAAATGAAGTATGGGAACTTGTTGACAGACCTGACACAGGCAACATCATTGGAACAAAATGGGTATTCAGAAACAAGATGGATGAGCAAGGAATAGTTGTCAGAAATAAATCAAGGCTAGTTGCAAAAGGTTACTCTCAAGCCGAATGAATAGATTATGATGAAACATTTGCACCAGTAGCAAGAATGGAGGCAATCAGACTCTTTTTAGCTTTTGCTGCACACAAAGACTTCAAAGTCTATCAAATGGATGTCAATAGTGCATTTCTAAATGGACTCTTGGAAGAAGAAGTTTATGTGGAACAACCCCCTGCTTTTCAACTCAAAGGAAAGGAAGATAAAGTATACAAGCTCAAGAAGTCCCTTTATAGACTCAAATAGGCACCCAGAGCTTGGTATGAAACACTATCACAATTTCTGATCAAAAATGGATTCAACAAAAGAACTATAGATAAGACTCTGTTCAAATTAGAGGAAGGAACAAGTACATTACTAGTACAAATCTATGTTGATGACATTATCTTTGGATCAGAGGATGAAAAGCTGTGTGAGAAATTTGCAAACCTAATGAAGAGCAAATTTCAGATGAGCATGATGGGAGAATTAAATTACTTTCTTGGCCTTCAAGTGAAACAAATGAAGGATGGTATTTTCATTAGTCAAGACAAGTACATAAAAGACCTAATACACAAGTATGGTATGGACAGCAGTGGCACATCAGATTCACCAATTTCTGCATGAGTCATTCTTGGAAAAGATGAAGCTGGAAATGATGTTGATCAGAAAATGTATAGAGGAATCATTGGATCCCTACTATATCTAAATGCAAGAAGGCTAGACATAGCATTTGCAGTAGGAGTATGTGCAAGATTTCAAGCTCAACCAAAAGAATCACATTTTCTAGCAGCTAAAAGAATAATCAAATACCTGAAGAACACCATAAATGTTGGAATTTGGTATCAAAAAGATGGAGGATTCAAGTTAATATCATATTCAGACTTTGACTATGCTGGATGCAAAATGCAGAACTCCATATCTACATCAACAGCTGAAGCACAATATATAGCAGCAAGCAGTTGCTGTGCACAAGTACTATGGATTAGACAACAGCTAAGGAATTACGGAATGGAGGAGAAGACAATTACAATTATATGTGGCAACATAAGTGCCATATCTATTACTGAAAATCCAGTGTTGCACTCAAGAACAAAGCATATTGATGTGAGACATCATTTCATCAGAGATCATGTTGAAAAATGAGATGTTATTCTAAGATACATACCCACTGAAGATCAATTAGCTAACATTTTCACTAAACCACTCAGTCATGAAAGATTTAGCATATTGAGAACTGAGTTGGGAATGATTGAAATTGACTAAGTATCAAAGAGCGGCTAACTGGAGTAATCAACCAAGTCACTTCACCAGCTTATCAACCCTTTGCCATTACAGGAGATGTAGCAGGTAAGGCACTGGTACCCAGCGAAGTTAACTTAACTAATTGTTAGGAACAGTTGAATAAAGCAGTTCAGTGAAAGAGTCAATATACCGGCTAAGTGACAGCTAAGGCACTCCACCGAAATGAAGATTGGAATCACCAGCAAATTAAAGTGTGAACCAAATCAGTTTTTATACGTATGGAAAATTGAGAAGTTATGGAGAAGTATACTATGGAAGATTACACACGTGAAGATCAATTTACAATCGTGGAGGTAACCGTATTATTTTTCTCATTACAACCGCCTCGATTCTTGCAATTTATCATTGCTTGCCTCAATCCACTCCCCCCACTTCAATCGAATATCAGGATTTACATACATAAAATCACGCCATCACGTCATAAAATCCCTCCATATTCAACCACGATCACACTACCACCCAAATCATCCTATATAAACGACACTTAGAGGTTTTTAAAAAATCTTTACACTTCATTGCAAGTCATAACCCCTATTTCTCATTGGAAATTCAATGATTTTTCAAAACCTCAAACCTCTACTCAAACAATGGCATCACCCTCCACAAACACCCAAGATGGGTATGAAAAATCGATTGCTACTGGATCGTTCTTTCAGGAAGAACACTACTTAATACTTTGCGGAAATGATGACGAAGCAAAACGATTGGCAGCTGGATGCAAAAACCTAGGACTATCAACCTTTCTAAATCCTCCAATAACCGAAATCTGCTAGGAAAGTCTAATCTCCTTCTGGAAAACTGCAAAATATGTTTTTGGACTCCTTGCAGAAAAAGGTGATGAATGGGAGGAAGACAAGATTGTTGCATCTGTGAACAACACACAAGTGGTCATTACGGCAAAGGTAATTCATACTCACCTTAAACTTTCAGATAAAGGTCAAGAAAAAGTGACCTTGGTACCACAAAACATGGATGATTTCTTGACAACAATCACCAAAACTGCAAATCCAAGATCTAAGAAGGTCAATTGCCTTAGATCTGTACTAAAGAAACCATTCAGTGCCCTAATTGGAAAGAGCATTGAAGGAAAGCTAGGGGCAAATAATGCCATGACAGAAGCCAGGATGCGCCTAATGGGAATCATCTACAACAATCTGGAGTTCAACTGGACAAAATACTTCTTCTTGAGAATCAAAGAACAAATCCAAGGTGAAGCAAATGCGGCCAAAAAAGGGATAGTAGAAGGAAAGAAGAAGAAAGGCCAATTTTGGGTGAAAAAGTCATATGAGATTTAGTTACATTTTTTGATGCAATGTCTCCAAGTCCCTGTTGTACAACTCCACAAACTGCATGAATCCAAAGTCATGTTTACCTATGTTAAACATCAGAAGAAAGCAGGAGAAGGGAAGAGAAAGAAACCCACAAAACACACTACCAGCCAAAGAAAGAAGCAAAAGGTCCAACGAAATATGGATAAGATAGACTTTGGAAAGTTAATTGATGAAGAAGAAGAAGAGGAATCTGAAAGTGAGGCATCACAACTAGTGGAGGAAAGTGGCAGTGAAGATGAACAACCTCAAAATGAGGGGGCTGCAAAAGTCACTGGAGATGATGATGAAGAAATCCCAGAAAACAAATGTTTGCAAATGATATTGATGATCGCATTGCAGCATATCTGGAATGGAAGGAAGGTGATTCCAGAGACTACCTTCAAGACTCAGAACACATGCTTGCTGAGGAGGCCTGGTTCTTCAATTTTCTTGGGATCACAACCCTGGTTGGTGTACTTGATGAGTCACCACTTTGGGACATGGTTGATGCAGCTAAAGCAAAGATGCATCTGCACTCTGACCAAGACAGTGATGAATCAACTGATGGAAGTGATAACGATGATAGTGATGATGGTGATGATCACAATGATGATAATGTTGCTGATAAAAATGGTGATGGAAATAATTTAAAGGATATCACTGATGGCCAAGGCAAAGAGACTGAACAAATAGCTGATGCAATTGATGACAATATTCTCTTAAGCTCTTTTCTACAGCCACATGCATCAAACAAGTCAACCACACCAGCTAACAACACCTCAACCATAATCTGCTGAAACCCCGACCGACCCCACAAACGTAGTGGACAACGCTCGCACCGCTTTGCCACTCCAGTCAAGGAAATCCCCAGCACAGAGCAATGGGGAATAGCGACCCAAGCTACACCAAAGATACACATCCACCCAAATACTTGAAGACTTGGAAGTTGATGCAGATGTCACTCAACATCAAGACAAAGGACATCAAACAGATCCAGAACCAGCTGACATCCGACACAACTCTCTCAGCTGGCCACTGGCATCTCCAATGAGACTTTTGAAAAAGCAGCAGTTCTATTGGCTGAAGAATTGGAACAACAAGCCATGCACCTCAGATCCAAGACTTCAGCATTCAATGATAAAAGCTACTATATTGAGCAAAAATTCCAGGCCATTGCTGAGTATATTAATGCACAGAATGTTGTTGTGCAACGACAAGGAGATCTGATGAGACAGCTCAACATCAACATCACCAACAACCTTGCAGGTCTCAAACAACACATCTCTCAGGAGAATGATTCTATGGCATTGGCATTCGGCACCAGATTTCGAAGTGTCACTGAGAAATTGACTGATCATGACAACAGATTCACATCCATTGAGTCAAAATTAGACTCTCTGATTGGAACAGCAGAGGCTACAAATAGCATCTTACTCCAGCAAAGGGATGATGCTGCCAAAAATGGAGAAACTAATAAGCCTGAAGGATCAACAACAAGACTCCCAAATTTTACAGAAGAACAGCTAAGAGCAAGGGACAGAGAAATAAGAATCAGACATGAGGCTGAAGAGCAGCAAAGAAAGGCCAAAGAAGAAAGAGAAAAGGCTTCAAATGAACCCTGCATAGGATTTTCCCATCCTATTCAAAGAAGGGATGATGATAGAGATAGATCAGGTGGACAACAGAGACCTGGACAGCAAAGACCTGGATCAAATCAACAAATGAGGTCAGCAAAAGATCATAGATGTAGCACTAGCAGAGAGAAAAGAAGCTTCCCAACTCGCAGAAACAGACAAGAATATGAGGCTGAAATTCTAGATCATGTGAGAGAATTTTTCAGAGTCCATGAAGGACTATATCCAAATCAAACAAAAGATGAGGCTTGGGCAGACTTGCTAAGCTACCAGGATGAACAGAGGAGAGTTGACATGGCCAAAATATACAATGACATTAAAAGACAACATGCCTCTTTCCAGCAAAGTAGTGGAACCAGCAGACCAAGTTCAGCCATACCACTTTCTGCAAAAGGACTAGAAGACTTGCCAACTGAGCAACAAGAAGACTTCAACTATATGGCAAAAAATTCTTCAGCCCTATGGGGAGAATGAATAAACAAGACCAATGGGGTCTGTACAAAAATCTCAAGTTTGCTGACTCACACATTGTAGAAGCTAGGGACAGACTTGAGAAGTACTTTGGGGAGCCCAGGGCAAATGAAACCATGCCTCATTTTAACAGACTCTTTGCCAAGAGAGTATTCTAAGGAGTATCTGAATACACTGCTATGGCGTACTAGAAGTGGAAGTTTCCTGAGATCGATTGGAAAGATGTGGAAGAAGTCCAAACCACAAAGTTCAAATGGTACAAGGCTGAATTAAGCAAAATGTAGTTGTAGCACTTGAATGATTTTGAACTTGCTGCCATTAAATGGATGAATAAAATTTTTGAGTTTTATTCTGCTAATTATTATGAAAAATTTGGCATACTTATGTTCAGGCTTATGAGGGTTTTGGCATCATCAAAAAGGGGAAAATTGTTAGGAACATTTTGTTATCACTACTACAAAATAGGATATAGGTCACACTTAAGATAATATAACAATCACAGTTTCAATAAAACCGAGACAACGAAAATATATATATCACACTTACAACTTTCTATCACACTTATTGAAAAACTGAGATAAGTAATATTAATCAATCTCATTTTTAAAGTGTGACTTAATTGATATGATTTTTCAGTCACAGTTATTGGAAAACCGAGATAAATTATTTCAATCAATCTCATTTTTAAACTGTGATTGAATTGATATGATATTTACATCACGAGTTTCTAAAAAGCGAGATAAATCATATCAATCAATCTCACAAACAGTGACAGCATTGATATGATATTTTTGTCACAGTTATTCAAAAAACGAGATAAATTATACCGATCAATCACACTTTTAATCTGTGACTAAATTGGTCTGATATTTTTGTCACGGTTATTGAAAAAGTGAGATAAATTAAATCAATTAATCTCATTTTTAAACTGTGACTGAATTCATGATATTTTTATCACAGCTATAGAAAAAGTGAGACAACAAATTATATCCACTAATAAGAAAAGAGACATAGATCACACTTATCTAAAGATAAGGATCACACTTTTAAAAAACCGAGACAAGTAAAATGTATATTTATCACACTTAATTTTTTTTATCACAGTTATTAGGTGTGAAAAAAAATGATCACACTTTTTAAGTGTGATTGAAATAATAATAGATCTATGCTTTTAAGTGTGATAACAACTACTAAAATAGATCACAGTTTTTAAATGTGTTGAAATTATAATCGATCTCGGTTTTTAAGTGTGATAACAACTATAATAGATCACGATTTTTAAGTGTGATAACAACTAAAATAAATCACAGTTTTTAAATGTGTTGAATTATAATAGATCTCGGTTTTTAAGTGTGATAACAACTAAAATAGATCACGAGTTTTTATTAGCACGGTTTTTAAGAAAACTGAGACAAGAACATCAATCAATCACGGTTTTTAACTGTGATTAAAATAATATGATATTTTATAATGATATTTTAGATTAGTGTGGTCGAAAATGATAATAAAGTAGGCATCGGCCCAGCGGTAATTAGTGTGGTTCCTTAATCTAGAGTATCCGGGTTCGAGTCCCAGTGGCAACAAAAAATATGTGTGCGTTTATTTTGTTTTCGAAAAAAAAGAATGATCACACTTTTTTAGGTGTGATTGAAATTATAATATATCTCGGTTTTTAAGTGTGATGACAACTACTAAAATAAATCACAGTTTTTAAATGTGTTGAAATTATAATAGATCACACTTTTTTAGGTGTGATTGAAATTATAATATATCTCGGTTTGTAAGTGTGATAACAACTACTAAAATAGATCACAGTTTTTAAATGTGTTGAAATTATAATAGATCTCGGTTTTTAAGAGTGATAACAACTATAATAGATCACGGTTTTTAAGTGTGATAACAACTAAAATAGATCACAGTTTTTAAATGTGTTGAAATTATATTAGATCTCGGTTTTTAAGTGTGATAACAACTAAAATATATCATAATTTTTATTATCACGGTTTCTAGAAAAAATGAGACAAAAACATCAATCAATCACAGTTTTTGACTGTGATTAAAATAATATGGTATTTTATAATGAGATCTTAGTTAAGTGTGGTCGAAAATTAGAAGAAAGAAAGCATCGGCCTAATGGTAAATAGTGTGGCTCGTTAATCCAGAGTATCCAGGTTCGAGTCCCGAGAAAGACGAAAATATATGTGTGCTTATATATTGTTTTTGAAAAAAACACTTTTATTGGTGTGATTTAAATTATAATAGATCACGGTTTTTAAGTGTGATAACAACTAAAATAGGTCACAGTTTTTAAATGTGTTTTAATTGTAATAGATCTCGGTTTTTAAGTGTGATAACAACTATAATAAATCACGGTTTTTAAGTATGATAAGAACTATAATAGATCACAGTTTTTAAATGTGATGAAGTTATAATAGATTACGGTTTTTAAGTGTGATACCAACTATAATAGATCACGGTTTTTAACTATGATTGGATTAAATTACTTTTTGTCACACCTGAATATGCCACACTATGGAAGCCGTGACTAATGTAAATATATCACACTTAAAAACCGTGATCTTTATGCTTTTTTGTAGTAGTGTATGTTTTGATGATGGCCATACTAGCTGTTATAGCAAGCCGGAAATAAGTTAGAATTCTCTGTATAAGTATTCACTTAGAGTCTGACATGTTGTATAAGTTGAGTTAGACAAGTATTGTACTAGTTGGTAGGACGGAAAAGTGAAACAGATTTTCGGCAGAGTAAAGTCAGCCAAGTACTAGCAGAGAAGCAATGAAGACATTATGGTTTGACTTATAACTAGGGAAGTCTGTGATGACCTTGGATAAGTCTAAGTTATGTTTTAAGTGATGAAACTTAGTGTTTAAATACGGTGTACACTGATCTCACACAAATCAAGGATCAGTGAAGTACAAGGACTCTCCTGAACTAAATGGAATGAAGGAAACAGTGATTCAACAAAGTAAACTGACTTTCGGCTGAGTGAAGACAAAGCAGTAAAGGAATATCTAAGCGGCAAAGTCAGATGGATCACTTGACCGATCAAAGAACGGCTGAGTAAACCTTACTTAGTTTAGATTATTGAAATATGAAGAAGATACAGAAGATCAAGCATTAAATGCACAATCAATAAATGATCAATCAAGGACGGATTTTCTGATAAACGTTTGAAAAAAAATCCGATCACTGAAATCAAGGAAAATATAATTAAGTGGGAATCAAGAATAAAATCAAGGATTATTCCCCTCATTAATATAGCCAACGGACGGAAATTCAAATCAAGGATAATCAAGGCTATAAATAGAAGGCATTGACAGAAAAACAATACAACAAGAAGGAATGAAAAATCTGAGCAAAAACTCGGTCAAAGAGAAAAGCCTTCCATCTGTGCTAAAAAGAAATATCTAGTGATCAACTCAAAACTGAGAGATACAATTCAAACATCAAAGCATTGAGATTGATCAACAAGTTTGTGAATTCAATTCAAATCAAACAAGCAACTGAATCAGAGCCATCTGAGAAGGAGTTGTGTTTGTGATAGCTGCTGAAGGATTTGATCCTAAGGAGCAGTGAAAGAGACTGAGTGACTGAAGCTGTTGAAGTCAATGAGTGATAGTCTTGTAGATTGTAAAGCTTGTGAAGTCAAGGACAATCGTACTATTGTATCTGTGAAAACAATAGTGAATTCCTTCAATCATAACAGAAGAAGAGTGGATTAAGGGATTACACCACCCTGAACCACTATAAGCCTTGTGTCAATTTACTTTCAGCAATTTACTTTACTGCATTCATTTAATTACTTATACTATATACTATATCTGTGATTGCCTAAATATTTTGAAACAACTTCGTAAGAAGGAAATTATCCGCTGCCTAAAAACTTTTAAATATAAGAAAAGTTTTTGAAACTCCACTATAGTCATTCACCCCCCCCCCCTCTCTGACTATAGTTTTACCCTTCTCTGGGACCAACACCAACTGATATGGTTGTAAATATCACAGGTGCGGTATTTGTATGATTATGTGGATATCTGGCTTTGTTTTATTGTGTTTGATTGCTTAAATTTCAAGAAATAACTTTGATGATTAGCAAGAAGAATGTGCATGTATGAGAGAGAGTGTTTGTCGACAAATCAGCACAGTTTGGCTGCTTATTTCAATTATTTCTTGATCCCTTTTGAAGAGGTCTAATGCCACTATTTATAGGGCTTACATAGTCGGTTACAAGGCGACAATAAAATACAATATAAAATCTATATATCCGCGAGTCGAGCTCATTATATGCGAGCTGGCTTGTATCTTAGCTTATATAGGATCCCATTATAACCTAACCTGATTGCCTTGTTACGCGGGCTTCAAATTTTCAGGCGAGCCGGTGGGTCCTTAGTGCTTGTCTCGCATAGGTAAGTGGCGGGTGAAGGCTTTGTTGGTTCCATTTGCGTTATCGACTATAAATGCCATGGTACCATAAGACGGGCTAGATTATTCTCGGCGCTACTCGTCTTATTATAGTGCGAGATGATCATGCCAAGGACCCTATTCGCTTTTGGACCTTCTATATGACCCAACATCAATCCGAGGGAGAATTTATGGGTTTAGCATATCAGACAGGTACATCAATATCCCGGACCATTCATGGAGACCCTCTATTCAACATATGGAAAGAGAGGTGAGTATTCATTCCTCTGCTGGCTAACACCAGGTCATAGACCCGTTCAAGATAGTCCAGGCCCTACAGCTGAGAAAACATGACGAACCGATAAGGAAAGAGAGGAGCGGTGAGGCTCAATCATCTCAACGGAATGTGAAATCAAGATTGGGACCTTGACCCGGAGAGGCCAATTATCAAGCTGAAAGCTCCAAGTCAATTCACAGTCACAAACAACCTGTCCCTAATCAGTTCGAAGAGGAAATTTCTATACTTCAAAGGCAACTTGAAGAGATACAGAGCCGAGATACTCATGAGTACCTCAAGATTGGTTCAAGCAAAAACTCGATTCGACACGGCTTAAATCAGCTCGAATTCAAATTCGACTCAACTCGAAGATTAAACGTTCCATACTCTATCCACGCAATAATCGACTCGAATATGTTTATGTATCTTTATATTTGTAATGAATGCAATTATGATATCAAATTCTTTTATTTTCATTGATTTTATATCTTGTGTATCATGTTGTTCACAAAATACTTTACATTAATAATATAGTTTAGGACTCAATATATTATTATTTGCATCTTAAATAAGAAAATTAATATAATAACCATTCAAAATTACTTTTTTTTTGTCAATTTTTCTATTACTATGGGATAATTTAAATTAATTTCGAGTTACATTTCATAACGTATTAGACTCGATAAGCTCGATACAAAACTAGAGCTCGGCTCGAGTTTTAAACTTGCTTGAATCTCAGCTCGAGCGCGAGCTCGAGTTTGAAATACTAGTACTCGAACTCTGACTCAAATTTTTTTAAAAATACTCGACTCGTTTAGAGCAATACTTTTGTCAAAGCCATGCAAGACAGAGCGGTGGGGTGGATCCATAATTTACAAACGAGGTCCATCAAGCTTGGGATGACCTCCAGACCAAGTTTATCGCTGAGTTCAAATCACGGGGGCACCTAAGAAATCACAAGATGATCACTATGGTATCCATCAAGGTGAGAATGAATCGACTCATAGCTATATGAGCGGTTCACCAAGGTGTACGAGCAAACTAGGGGTGTTAGTGACAGTGCGGTGATGAGCAATTTTAGAGCAGCCTCATCAAAGAAGGCCTCACAGCGGGATTCGCACTTCGCCAGCCGGAAACCTTACAAGAAATGCTAGATAAAGAAAGGATGTTAGGGGAATCTGAGCCTCTTACATCAAGGTCATCCAAGAAAGGAAAAATGAAGGTCGAGCCCAGTCCAAACAAGGAAAACACCAATCGCAAATCAACTCCCTGAATCAGAAAGACATGGGTCTGCCAAATGTCTTGGACGGGTTTGAACTGCCTATCTCGTTCACCCTTAAAGAGCTAGTCAGACCGCCTGGCGTGCCGGAGATTCGCTCGTCAAAACAATTGGAGTCAGAGATCTTATAGTGCACTAAAACGAGAGCCTCTAGGGATATATCATACTATGACAGATTCAAAAAGTTGGGCTTCCTTGACTCACTCAATTTGAGGCCGCATTTCGGCATCCTCGAGGGATTCACCAACGACAAGGTTCAGGCGAAAGGAACCATCAACATTGAGGTTCAAGTGGGCAATTACGAGCCATTTTTAACCAAAAAGTTTACTTTCCTCATGGTTGATCTCCACTCAAGCTACAACATGATCCTAGGTAAAAGGATCAAATTCCAAGCTGGAAACAAGGTTGGCGTCGCGGTCAGCCGTCCAAGGAAAATGCTCGAGCATGTCCGGATAACCCATACCGAAAACAAGAGGGCTCGAATTGAAAAGTTAGAATTTTTAGTAAGGCCATGTGGAATCAATATGGGTGCAGAGCTCACTCCCTATGAAATAGAATGTGATACTTTTGTTAGGAAATCAATGCGGGAACGCAACGGAATTTAAAATTTTTGACTTCTTTTTACCTGGATTGCCTTTTTTTAAACAATAAACAAATAGAAGTAGACAAGCAACATTCCAGATCTGATCTAAAAGATCGACGCTTTGTCTATGATTGTAGTTTATGCATGAAGCCGAACAAGTGTTCGCACTATACCATTGATTCACATGAATAACAGCTTGAATCCTCCTCTAGGATTGTTACAGGAAAAAGTCAGCTGCTAGGCCGTCTTTTTTTTCCTCCCAAAACACTCTCAAGAAGCTCACTTAATTTTCTTGTAGAAAATAAGACTTGTAATTGTGATACAGAAGAAAATGACACCCACTCCCTATTCATATGTGAAATTGGCGCCCGAATGTAGTCTTAATCCTATTAGGAGACGTTTTTTGCTTGGAGGGGGATTAAGAGAACTACTTCCCAATAAAATAAGGATTAAGGAAAGTAAATCCTTTTAATGATTTATCCCATTAATATTTAATATCTTATATTAAATAATTTTGAGATATATTGTCAATATCTGATATTGAATATGTCTTTATTATATTACCATAAATCAATCACAGTTTACCCTTATAGATGGGATGCTAAAAGAGTTTAGCAAAGATCTCATCGAGAGATACTTCTAGCCATTACCCTCAGGATCTATCTATGACAGGACGCCAGTCCTGAAGGTAAGGTGAAAGATGATACTTGTGGAAGTTTCATTTTGATACTGCAATAGGATCCATCATAAGAGCTATGATAGATTTTCATACTACATGAAGAGTCACGAGCGAGTATGAGAGTGATTCTGGTGAATGTCGAGAATATCCTTCAAAGCGTTTAAGGATGGGTCCTTAGTTTCCTGAAACTAAGAATTCGATAAACGTAGATATACAGATGTATTCCCTGAATCTTATAAAGATAGTAGGAGCTGCAATCCCGGTTTGTGATCATTTTATTAAGTGATATAGTGAGCAGGAAATGTTCTCATCAAGAGATCACTGAAAATTCCACAACTGAACCAAAACACAGTATTACCTTAGAGGGGCGGCGGGAGCAGTAAGTGAATCTAGAAGGTTCATTCATGAGCCTTGTACATTTCTTACACTTTTACATTATAGATGATATTGTAGTGGATTCATTTCTTTAGCAAGGACGGGGGTCTCATCAGAGATTCTTGTGTGTGTTGAGGTGATTCCGTTTGACTTGATCATTTGGAGCTTGGTATAAAGATACTCTGAGTCCTCACGGACAGTGATCCGTTTACGCTTAGGGTTAGTTGTGAGTATTGCATAGGATCCTTGTGTTTCAACTTGGTCTTGTGTATATGAGTGATTGGCATTAGGTCAAGTGGGAGATTGTTTATTTAGGGCCCTAAATCCAATCGGGCAGTACCGGATACGACCGGGTCGGGTCGTTTCTACTACGTCTTTGTGTTTATACATATAATAAATGACTTTTCTATTATTATATATTCTGTTTATTTAATGAACAAATTTATTATTGTATATATGATAATGTCCTTAGAATTAAACTATGAAAGAGAACCCATGATATTGATCATGGTTGATGAGATCTCGATTCACTTTAACTGGTTTGATACGTAAATGTCTCTAATCGTATGTACTATTAAATAGGACATTAATAGTATGGTTAGACTAGCACGTATTGGATGTCTTCTATCTAATGAACATAGGGATAGATCTCATCTATCAAAATGTAGGGACTGTACGTGGACGTGTATTAGAGAATGAGTACGTTAAACCGACCCACTTACTTTATTAAGCATCTCACTATGTGACACTTGTGTAATTATCCTAAGACTAGGATCTTCATGACATCATGATGTTGATTGTCATGCTTTGACACTATTGAGGTTTCCCTTATTCACGGGGCGATCATGCGGTAGTGTTTGGGTGTGATATTGAAGCATGCGTAGGATTCATGTTGCTCGTCCGGAAATCGCTTATCCTAATGGTAGGAGTAAATATCCGAAAGGTCCATCTTATACGGTCCTTAATGTATGACGCTTGAGATATGACTGTATGGATATTATAACAGTGATAGGATTCTATTAACATGGTAACCGTTTCAAATGAAAGGTAGTAGTCAATTCACCTGACTCTTCCGATGATTTGGGGTCATGACGTGTTCCTAGACGCTAATCATGATCGTTAAGGTATGAAGGGCATTTTGGTAAATGTGATTTATGCTTACGGCCAACATATTCGGAATTCTATCATGTCACACATATAAGAACATCCAGCCTGATTAAAATGCGGTTATAGTGATAACCAAATAAGGAATTATTTATCTCAACTATAAAGTGTTATAGTGATAAATTAATATAGTAGTATTATATTATTATGAATAAATAGTAAGAGATATTAATTATGTGGATTAATGAAATACCCACAATATATGTGATATATGTGTGGCGCCTAATATATATATATATATATACTATATATATATAGAGGAAGGGTTTTAACCCAATTACCCGTTAATTGACCCGGAAAATACACTGCAAAAACCATTTTCAATATCCGATAACCCGCTAAAAATAAAAGATAAATCTTATTAAAAAACGGGTCATGGAATAGTGGGGAGTTTGAATGGAAGTTGTGGTAATAGTGGGTTGGTTAATTCCTTTTTTTTTTTCTAAACAAACGGATAAAAACATTGTGGAGTTAGAATGATAGGTAGTGGGTAGAAGTAGTGGCTAAATAGTGGGTAGAAAATAATGGGTTTTCTACACATTATGACTACTACTACTTTGCTTTTTAATTTTTTTTCCTCTCTCAACTTCACACAAACGTGCTGGAACAAATGCGGCAGTTATGGGACATTTAGTAAACCCACTACTCCCACAAAAAAACTACCCCAATCCCACTCCCACTCCCACTCCTTATTTAAACCTCAATTCCATTCCAAAATTTCAATCCCAATAACCTCAATCACATTCCTAAATTTCAGTCCCAATACAAAAATGGTCACTTCACCGGAAATTGTCGTCTACGTAGATGACACGCCAATATCGTGTGCCAAAAATTTCGACCACATGAAAGTTTTAGAAATGAATGAAGATTGTTTCATTCTGGATTTTAATCCTTCATGTCCACGTCCACCTCCAATTATTTCTATGACAAATATTCAACAGATGTCCGACGTTGAGAAAACTGAAATAACTATGGTCCGACCTCGACAAAAAAGGGTTTCGGTCCATACCAATCCACCTGAAGGATGCTCTCCCCTACCGGGGTCTCCAAATGATACACATATGTCCCCTCTGGAGGAGACCGAAGAGTGTGTCATTATCGATTTTCACCTCGGGTTTCTTCCGTTCTTCTTGTCGACTTTTCGATGATTCGATATTTATGTTGTTGCCGAAAATGGGCAGGTATATTCCTCTGGCTAAATGTTTGTGTGTCCAAACTACTTTTTTTTTTATAATAATGTTGTTCATATATTTTGCCATTGCAGTGTTATTGTTTCGTTTGTGATATGCCCGCTCCTTGCAAATTGTGGATTGGTGTTAGCGGACATTGCCACGCTGTGGACACAAAAGCATGGCAGGATAAGTGAGATAAAACTAGGAATAAACGTCTACATTTATAAATAAATGTTGTAATTTACTCTTATGTTGTCTACTTTTTTTTTTTCATATTTCATTTCTTTCAACTTTTAATGTAGGGTTTTCTATTGAACTTCTTGATTTCATTTTATGTTCCTTTATTAATGTTTAATTTAATGGTTTATCCTTTCATTTTTTTTAAATTTATTTTCCTTTTGCTTCAACGGCTGATGAGTCTCAATTAAAGATTTTTCCTGTGGAACAAATTCTTCCCGCAATTTCAGACTGTGGTTCTAATAATAAAAATAAAAAATCACTTTCAAGTGGATATTGATTTATCTAAATTAATTCTTGCTCGGTAATTAAATATTGATTGCAATAATTTTGCAATTTTTAGTAGGTAGGTGACATTGCATCACTGTCGTTTAAACGTGTTTTATTAGTATTTGTATTCTTTAATTTGTCGTATAATTGAGTTGTAAGCCACTACTTTTAATTATTAGTAATATAATCGCTAATATTTCTTCTTCTTATATAATGTCATGAATGGTTCGTGATAAACTGCCGCGTCAATTTAAAAAAAAATATATATTAATAAAAAAACAAACGTCTGTGCATCGTGTCTTATCTAAATAGTATCATGTATACTAATAGTATCATGTAAATTACAAAAATAGTATCATTCAGTAAAGAAAAAAAATAGTATGCAGTTTCATTTAGTTATTATCATTTTTTAAAAATAGAGATAATACAGTTAATGGGAAGATTTAAAGCTAAATATCTCTCATAATGTCACAACTGCAACTAACTCAAAACACAAATACACGCTTTTCTTTCTTTACTGAATATTTCTCATAAGATTAAAGATTTATCGTTTTTATCGTGTATACGTTATACGTGACTTATGTAAACAAATACTGCACATGATGTGTCAAAGTCCCATGTACACAACTCTCTTTATTAGTCATTAATTAATTAAATATCTATATAAAACCTTAAAAAAATTCTGATTTGGATTAACTTAAAGCTGATATCATTTATCCACACACACTAAAAACAAAAAACAAAAACCAAAAAATTCACTATATATATAATCATTCATTTCTTCTTTCTCAGCTTCATATTGTTTCCAGTATCATAATATTTTTTTTAATTTCGTTTTAAGAGATCATTATGTTTTCTCACTTGATTATGTGTTCAATATCTTTTATGTGTTGAATAAGAGATACTAATATTACTTCAACTAATTTGCTTAGTTTTAGGTAAGTTATAAACCACTATAAAAAAAAGGCAACGTGATGCAAATTTAAAAAAAAAATTTAAAAAATTACGTTATAAGATATCATTATGTATTCTAAGTTGATTATGTGTTGACTTTCTTTTATGTGTTGAATAAGAGATAATTATTCAGGCGCATATTCCCCTAAAAACATGCACTTATTCAACATATAAAAACAAAATTACACCACTTTCCCATTATCTCACACGCCATTTAAAAAACAAAATATAAAAATTTATTACTCCAACCGAATAACTTCAACCTCCTCCATTATCATTATAAAATAGTAATAATTAATGCACAAACCGAATTAAACACACAAAATGTTAAACAACTGTGTAACTGCCCACACTACACGAGCAAAATGGATAACATGGGACGAAAATAACAAAAAAACGGAAATCCACTTCCCATTCAAAACTGCCACCCCACTAACAAATATTCAGCAACAGAAATTGCATTACCACGTTTGTAGGAACCGCAACATTGCATTAATATTTTCCGTCTTTGCATTTCTTCCACAAAAAATCATTTTATTTGTCCATGGCTCCATTTTCAATTCACTCCTGCAAATTTTTGTTCCCATAACATCATTGTTCAAACATCTTAATAAGTAATTGTACTAAAATATGGTTACCCACTGCAGTGCAGTACACAAGAATTTTACCTTCATTTCATACACTTCACTTTTTGATCTTCTTGATTTCCTACCGATGCTCATAATCTGCTTTTGATTTGGTACTGCACTCACTTTCTTCATTATTGATTGCTTCCATTACCAGGTAACTTCAGTCTCCCACTCCTCCAATTTTTTTCCTGACATATTTCTTTAACCATCTTACTAAGTTATTGTACTAACCTATGTTTCAACTCGGCAGTGGAATACACAAGAATTTTACCTTAATTTCATACTGGCCATTTGCTTGCTGCTGCTGCTGCTGCTGATAGTCTGCTCTTTATTTCCTACTGCATTCCACTTTCTGCACCTTTCCTTTCTTACATTACCAGGTAACTTCAGTCTCCCACATCTGCAATTTGTTTTCATAACATCTTTCTTTAACCATCTTAATAACTATTTGTACCCTCAACTTTCATTATAATCAATTACATTACTTTTTGATCGTTTTTATTGCACTCCTAAGGGCACACTGTACAACCAAACAATTTATTCCTTTTTAGCCTTAGGCCTTCAACTCATTTCCGTATTACCAAAAAACCTCATTAAAGTATTACACCTTCACTCAGTCAAATTACCAATAACATACAACAAATTCAGCAGATAACAGGCTCAGTCTTTACCACAAACAAATTACGACTTATGTAACTATTTTCACCACATTTGTGTAGCCGTTATATACTTCACATCATTGAACCATTTGTTTCTCGGTTTACAATCCGTCCCCCACCATACCCTGCGCCAACCCGGCTTAGAACTCGGGTTGGACCTTACCCGCTCGATCCAAACACGATACCATGGTCCGTTTTTTTGGGTTTCAGAAAGATGATTTCTTTCATCATAAACCACTTCACGAAGAATCAGGGTGATGAAATCCCCAAATCTTCGTTCTTCCTCAGCCAATAAGGGCTTTGACCGGCAGCTGTCAATCCCTTATCAGAATCTGCACATGAATCCACCTTTACTTGCAAAATGTGTGAAAAAAGTTACAGAAATAGAGAGAGAAACGAGTAGACCTTCAAACCCCTTTAATGTAAACTATGATAGCAGTATCCATTTTATTTGGGTTTCAGAAAGATGCTTACTTTCATCATCAACCACTCATCATCGATTCAGGTTGATGAACTACCCAATTTCTCACATGCACACTACACGAAACTGGAAGTATGGAATCTTTCATCTTCAAGCAAATTTTGGTTGAATCGGGGTCATGAAATCCCTGATTCATTTCCTTTCTCAATTAGAGACATAAACGATTTCACCTTCAAACGATCAAACTTAACGCCTTCATGATTCTGAGAATCGTTTTGCGATTAATTGTTGAAAGTGATGGAGGGGCTAAGACCATCGAAGGAAGATGGAGATGAAGAGGCGGAAAGTGATGATTTTTCATCATAAAATGTTTGTAATTTGGACATACCACAAGAAAGAGGATAAGAAGGAGTAGAAGGGAGGAGATGGGAGGCGGTAATTTTTTGGCCGGGGGAGGAGGTCGGCCATGAGAACATACATGGAGGCTGGAGAGAAGAAATGATGGAGACGACATTGAGTGATTTTGTCTGAAATGAGAGCAACGGCGGAATGAAATTAGGTTAGGGTTGAGGGTTATTATATATTATAGATCGGGCTGAGCTTTAGGGTTAGGAAAACTCGGTTCATCATTATAATAAGAGCTGGGCCGGGTATATAATTAAAATACGAGCCCAATGATGTTTTTATTAGAAGCGGGCCGGATATAAGATTCGGGCATCTATTCGTATAAACCCGAACATAACTACAATTTCTTAATAATTCTCACGTTAATTGGGTTAATTATTAATTGGTTTGAATACACAAGTAAAATCATGTTAATAAAATAAATAAAGGTGTGTTCTACAAGGAGTGACTATTTTTTTCCATTACAATTAAAATCATGTAGCGATAATGGATGTCTAGATTAAGAATATTTTTTTTCCCACTTACATGCATTTTTTTTGTATAATAAATCACTTATTTTCGTGATAAGTAGCAATTTCTGTTTTTTAAATAATTAGAACCGGCCCACTCCAAAAAAAAATTACAAAAAAAAGAGAAAAAAACCGATAACAACTTAGTAAATTATTTGTTTTCCATTCAAAAGTCATGATTTGTTTTTTCTTATTTAAGGAAACTCCTATTTTCATGAAAATTGAATATTTGTTTTCTAAATAATTACAACTAGCAAAAAAATTAATAAATTAAGGTAATTCAGGCAAAAACATTATTATTTGTCCTGATTAATCATCAGTTTCCTTGAATCCTGCTTTTTTCGTGAATACGTCCTTCTTGGCAAATATCTAAACAAAAAAAACATGTATACCCTTCTTCTCAAACAATTATATACAAATTAAAAATAAATAATTTTATAGTATTAACTGACATACCAATATAAATAATTAACTAAGAATAACCATCAAATTTACGACACATGTGCCTATCGTTACAAATTTTGCATATTATTTATTTAATCCATATTACTTTAATGCTTCCAAATCACATAGGTTTTTCGCCAATAGTATGGCTTCCACACCCGTTAACTCACCTGAAAGAAAACGCCAACGGACCCTCATGTCGGGATACAATCCTTCAAATGACGTCGTCACAATGCCATCGCCTGCACATGGTAAATAATTTTATTGTTTATATATCAAGTGATCGATACATGTGTACCTCCAGTAGACTTTAATTTGCATTCTATTCACGTAATTGACGAAACTTTTATATCAGCCACTTTACACGGTGATCCCCTTCACAGTATTCCCAATAAACCTACAGATGGAACTCATGACCTAGGTAACCTTCTTCAACATACATCATTCATTAACCCGTACAATGCATTGTTGTCCATTCTTATTATATTCTTTGCAGTGTCAAATGAGAACTTAGTGGATGTTCCGATACTTATCGATTTAACTGATTCACAATCGATATCAGAAGTTCCACTTCATTCACGAGGAATTACACACCCCGATTCAAATGAATCTGAAGGTATACTACCTTCGTTTTAATCATTTCCTTATTACATGATTATCATTACACAATAAAGTATCCCTACTCCGTATACACCCACAATTAACACTACATTTAATTTTTTTCTCTCTTCTTCAGATAATCATTTGGTTGATGTTGAAATTATTGATGCATATGATGAACCTATCGTAGAAGGTCCTCATCCGGTCGTACAACCGATCATACAAGATCCTCCTTCGGTAGTACATGAATCGCATGATGAAGCAACTCCACAAGCAGGTATGGTACATAAGTTTGTATGTATAAGTTTGTAGTACAAGTTGTATGCTTTCACCGTGTTGCTATGTTTTTTATTTACTTAATAAAATACTGCATCTCTTATCATACCTTTACCATACATACATTAATATGTGGTTTCCAACAATAACGGATTGTATGCCCATTGTAAAAAACATTTACGGATTGTATGTATGTACATAGGCGCTATTCATCCAACACGGCGACGTAGACGCCGTCAAGGATTACGATGGACATTTGAACCCCGTTCATCCACGTGTACCAAATGCAATGCCTTAATGTGGGTAGAGGAAAGGGTTCCAAATAGTTCTATTCATAGTCCAGAGTTTCAGTTGTGTTGCGGTAACGGTCATGTGGGTTTGTCATTGCTACCCAGAACTCCGGCCTACCTAAACAACTTATTGTCGACCCCAGCTTTCAAACAACATATCAGATTATATAATTCGATGTTCTCCTTCACGTCAATGGGAGGAAAGGTTGATCGTTCTGTTACAAATACACGTGGACCGTATTCTTTCCGCATCAGTGGAGAAAATTACCATATGATAGGTTCACTTCTACCTCCACCTGGGGAGCGTCCGAAATACATACAATTGTACATTCACGATACAGATAATGAAATACAGAATCGTGTTAACACGGTTACATCAGAAGGTTCCCCAGAATTGGACTTGAGAATTGTTCAATTGTTGAAAGCTATGTTCGATGAGGTCAACCCCTATGTACGTACTTTCAGGAGTGCACGAGATGTGCTACGTAACAAACCTGCGATTAACTTGACAGTGAGAATCATAAATGACAGAGGTGGCCGTCAATATATACAACCCACCGGTCGTGAAATAGCAGCTTTGATTGTAGGTGCTGACCCTAACATGGAAACCGGTCGTGATATTGTTGTTGTTAAGGGTGAAATTATGTGGTTTATAAGGATATATTTTACGATGTTTTTCCCTCTATGTTGTGTAATTTGCATAATAATTGGTCTTTATATTAAAATATTGAGCAAACGATATTTTTAACGGCTTAATCGCAATATTGATATAATTATGTGGTTTTATGGTTAAATTATGATTATTTGGACTTTATTACAGTTGCGATATTTTCCATGTGTTATAGGTGAAATTTCGTGGTTCAAATGATGATCAAAAGAGATCAAAAATCGAGCTAAGTTTATTTGAGAAAGAGATAATGATGATGTGGAGTGAAGAAAAAGAGATAAACATGCAAAAATCACATTCAAGTCGCACTGAACGAGCGTCTATACTCCGTCCATATTGGACGAGCGTCCGGAAATTCAGACGGGCGTCCATAAAATCGATTTTGGTACTGAGAGCATGAACGGAAGCTGAACGAACATCTGCAGAGAGTTCAAGAATTTCGAACGCTCGTCCACCAGAACGAACGCTCGTCCATGAAACCGACTTAGAGGAACCGACTTTGTTGCTTATAAATACAAGGCTATTTTCACACATTAGGAACAACAATTCGACATCATACAAACCCTAAACCCTAGGGGTGGCTAAGGCTGCGTTTTTACTTCTTTTTCTTTCACTTTTATGCAACTTTAAATTAGATTGGTTTAGAGCAGTTTTTTATGTTCTTTTTCTGCAAAACTGTGTTGCTGAGGATGCTCAGGAGCTAAAGCTTCAATCAAACGAGAATTGTGAAGCCATCAACTTGGATTGATTTCTGTATTTCGATTATACTGTGAGTTATTTATTCAAGGTTGTTTTTTATTTATGTTTATCCGTGTTTAATTGCGTTTATATCGGAAGATTTGCATGTATGATTATGTTTATGATTGATGGAAGTCATGATTAACCTTTAGTTCACCATAGATAAGAATAGTCCTTAGATTTATAATAACGGAAGTTAGTAAGTCTAATCACTAGATTTAAACGTAAAAGTTGACACCTTTGATCTTGAAACGCGTTAATCTAGCATTGGAAGATACTAGGTTAATAGATGAATTACCTAAGGAATTAGGGTTCATGTTTAGGTAAGGTGAATCACGACCTAGATAAATACCACATATAATCGAGATAGGAGATCAATACATGTTGATAGGTGGATCAATCTTCGTTTGCCTTTTATAATTTGATTTTAAATCCTTGCAACTTGAGTCTTGTTTCGCTTCGTTAATTACTTTTTGCAATTAGTTAGTTTAGTTAATAAGTTCGTTGCCCGTATCTTTCCTAGCCTTGGATAATCTCCTCTGTCTAGTTTATTTTCTGCAATCTTTGTTTAGATTAATTCACTGTTTAGTGTAGTTCGTGACATAGTTAGTTAAAACAACAACTAGGATTTACAACTGTCTAGTTCCCCGTAAGATCGACCCGGCATAGCCTCTATACTACGATCCTTGCACTTGAGGTTAACCGGTTTTATTACTTGTTTATTTTGTATTAATAAAATCCGTGACAAGTTTTTGGCGCCGTTGCCGGGGAACCGGACGGTTGTCTAGTTTTTGTTTTTTTTTTTCGTTTTTTCTGTTTGTTTTTGTGTTTTCCTGTTTTTAGTTTATAATCGTTTAGATAATTAGTTAATTAGGGTTTTAGTTAGGGTTTAAGATCTTCTTTTATAGTTCTCTTGTGATTAGATTTTCTATTCGTTTTTCTGCTTCGTTTTCTGCTTCTGAACGGGCGTCTATAACAGTGGACGCCCGTCTGTTCAAAACTTCTGGACTCTGAATCATATTTAGCTTGTCGACGAGCGTCCATCTAATTTGGACGTGCGTCCGCTTCTTCACTAGTCGACGAACGTTTGAACTACCAGACGCCCGTCTAGCTCGACTTCTAGGCAGACGCCCGTCCAGTTTTCTGGACGTCCGTCTGCTCCCCTGTCTTAACTATTTCTTTTTCTTTTTCTTTCCTTAGGTTTTTAATTTTTAGTTTAGGCTTTCAATTTCTTAGTTTTTAGATTTCTTAAACTTGTTTTTTGGTCCGGTTTATGCAAACCCGGAGTCATAAGGGACCGTTGATATACACCCCCGACCCCGAGCAAAGCATAGTTCGGCCAAACAGGCGGATTCTCCGTTCTGCGGTTTTGGAAGACAGAGCCGAGCAAGACCTCGAGGAACGGTTAGCTGAGGAAATCACTGATTTTGTAGTAATGGGGGCTAACAATCAACGAACGTTGGCGGACTACGTCATGCCCGGCACGAAGTCAAAGTCAACCCCGCGATTGTTATCCCTGCCATTGCCGCTCAGAATTTTGAGCTTAAGCCGGGACTCATCCAAATGATGCAGCATGCATCGATCTTTCACGGGTACCAATCTGAGAACCCGCATACTCATTTACATACATTTCTGGAGATATGCGATACCACTCGCATCTAGGGAGTAAGTGAAGATGCGGTGAAGTTAAAACTATTTCCGTTTTCCTTAAAGGGAGAGGCTAAAGAGTGGTACAGCTCTCTCCCAACTGAATCTATCACAACCTGGGCAGAACTCGAACAAGAGTTCTTAAGTCAGTACTTCCCACCTTCGAAGACTGCCCAGTGTCTGAATGAGATCTTTACCTTCTATCAGAAGGAGAATGAATCATTCTTCGAATGTTGGAAGAGGTTCAAATCTCTTTTAAGAAAATGCCCCCACCATGGCTTACCTAAGGAAAGGCAAGTCAACACTTTCTTCAGTGGACTGACCGAGCTTACTAAAGGCATGGTCAACAGCTCTTCTGGTGGGGCTTTCCTCAAAAAGACACCTGATGAAGGATGGGCACTGTTTGAAGACATTGCCAAATACAACTATGCCCCATCCTATCAGGCCATCCAAGCGCCTCCTCCTCCCAAGGTGGAGGAAGTCAATGTTCAAAGTCTGATAGCCATGCTGTAAAAGCAGATGGCAAGTCCTCAAGTTCCAAACCCGATAAATCAAACTTCTTCTTTTCCACAGAACCCTCAAGTTCTGTACTGTGAAAATTGCTGTCAGACGGGCCATATGAATGGCCAGTGCCAATTTAATCCCCCTGCACCTTATCAAGTGAATGGTGTTCATGATTATGGACAGTACAATCAAGTCACATGTCAGAATTGTGACGAGGTGGGGCACACTTCTAAATTCTGTCCTATGAACGGACGAATGCGGAAGTGAATGCATTCTATGGCCGAACAATCAAAGGTTCAATCGGTTTCTGGCCGGGAAATTTTCAAAACCAAGGGTTTAATCCATCTTCAAATTTCAATCCTAATTCGAATTTTAATTCGAATCGAATTTCAATAGAAACCCCGGGTTTAATCGTAACCAAAACTCGAATTTTTCCAATCCTACGCAAAAATTCAATCAGAATTGGCCTTCCAATTCAAACTCTCAATTTCAAAGTCGGCCCAGCCAGCCCTATTCTTCAAATTTCCAAAACTCTCAAAGCTCCTCCCAATCTAACAATCTTGAAGCCAAGTTGGAGGAGCAAAGTAGATCGATGAAGAATCTTGAAAGACAAATTGGGCAACTGGCTGAACAGTTAGCTTCTAGACCCCCAGGGCAGCTGCCCAGTTTCACTGAGAAGAATCCAAAGGGTGGTCAAGTTGCTCAGGCTGACTTGAACAAAGGCCCATGTACTGACCTCGTGCCAACAATTCAATACGGTAAAGTGGAGGCCGGTGCAATGAATACGAGAAGCGGTACTCAAGTTAGTGGTCCTTCCCACCGGGAAACCACTAGCCCCTCCCCGCCATTGATAAGGCGGGGAGGGGAAGCCGAGCACCTACACTCCCCTCAACCGCAAGAGAAAACTCGGTGGCTGATCCCCGAGAGGTGAAGAAGTTGGAAATCCTCAAGTGGCCGATCCCTCGAGGACCGAAAAAGCAAGTGAAAGTCAGGAGGCTGATCCCCTGACTACACAGAAATCTGAAAAAGCTGTTCGTTGGAAGGATTTGGAAGACAAAGCTGTAAGTGCATCCTCAAAGAAAGTCTTTTCTGAGATTGACCTTAAGAAGCTTCCATTTCAACCGAGAAAGAGCAACATCCCCTTGAGTGAGGACAAAAAGTACGGAAAGGTGCTGAACCTTCTGAAAAATACTCAGGTAAATCTTCCACTATCAGATGTCTTGGTTGAGATGCCTAAGTATACAAAATTCATCAAGGATGTGGTGTCTTCGAAAAAGAAGTTAGCAGGCATGGAAAGGCAAATTGGTGAGGATTGCTCCATGATTAATTATGGAGACTTACCAATTAAAAGAGGTGACCATGGCAAGTTCGTACTTACAGTATTAATGGGAGGTCTGGTCTTCCCTAATTCTTTATGTGATCTAGGTGCCTCTATAAGCCTTATGCCAATGTCTGTGTGCAAACAGCTCGGTTTAGAAAGCCTTCTAGAACCGACTACTATGAGTTTACAATTCGCTGATAGATCTTCTAAAAAAGCTTCAGGGATCCTGAAAGACGTTTTGGTTCAGATTGATAGATTTACCTTTCCAATTGATTGGTATGTTTTAGATATAGAGAAAGGCGAAAACGTCCCCCTGATTCTTGGAAGACCTTTCTTATCTACAGCTAGAGCCCTCATCGATTGCGATGGTGGGCACGTGACTATCCGAGTTGGTGATCAAGAGGTGAGTTACAATGTCTTAAAGTCCATTCAAGTACCATCTGGCCCTCCAACCGGCTTTTCCATCGATTATATGACGGATGATTTTACCGATTATATGGATAAGCAAGTCATGGCTGTAGAAGCGGAATATGAGCGATTGGTTGACAACCTAAATACTCATGGTGTGGTTAATCTAGATCAATTAGCGGTGATTTTGAGGAAGAATTGTTGGAAGGAGAAGCTTTGGCATGGGACCTCGAGTAAACTCGGTGACATTGAGTTGAAAAGTGGAGATCTCAAGTCGAGTCTAGAAGACCCCTACGATTTGGTGTTGAAGCCGTTGCCTAAACATCTTAAGTATGTGTTTTTAAGAGAAGGTGACAAGCTTCCATTGATTATCTCTACCAAGCTTTCTCGTTTAGAGGAAATGAAACTTATCAACGTCTTGAAGAAAAATGAAGAAGCCTTTGGTTGGCAGGTAGGAGATATCAGAGGGATATCTCCGGACATCTGTATGCACAAGATCAAGACGAATGAGGGTGCGAAATGCGTTAGACAGCCCCAGAGGAGGCTCAACCCTCATATGCAAGAAGTCGTTAAAAAGGAAATCATCAAACTTCGGACATGGGAATCATTTATGCCATCGCGGATAGTGAATGGGTTTCCCCGACTCAAGTAGTTCCCAGGAAAGGTGGAATTACAATTGAGAAGAATGAGAAGGGAGAGGAAATCGCATTGAGACTTGTCACTGGTTACAGAGCCTGCATCGATTATCGAAAGCTCAATGAGGTAACCATGAAAGATCACTTTCCCCTTCCATTCATTGATCAGATGCTTGAGCGTCTGGCGGGACATGCATTGTATTGCTTCCTAGATGGATATTCAGGATACTTCCAGATACCCATCAATCCAGCCGACCAAGAAAAGACCACTTTTACCTGCCCTTATGGTACATTCGCCTACAGGCGAATGCCATTTGGTCTCTACAATGCCCCAGCTACATTTCAGCGATGTATGCTAGCTATCTTTGACGGGCTTGTAGAGAAGTGTATGGAGATTTTTATGGACGATTTTTCGGTTTTTGGTCAGTCTTTTGATGATTGCCTCGACAATCTTGATCAAGTGTTATCCCGATGTGTGGAAAAGAACTTAGTACTTAATTGGGAGAAATGCCATTTCATGGTAGATGAGGGAATAGTTCTTGGCCACAAGATCTCAGCCAAAGGTATAGAAGTTGACAGGGAAAAAGTGGAAGCTATCGAGAAGATGAGTTACCCAAAGAATGTACGTGAAGTTAGAGGTTTTCTTGGACATGTCGGTTTTTACAGAAGATTCATTCAGGACTTCTCCAAGATAGCCAAGCCCCTGTCCACTTTACTAAAGGAAGACGTTGAGTTTAATTTTGATGAGGGCTGCAAGCAAGCGTTTGAGGAGCTCAAGGATCGTTTAATATCTGCTCCAATTCTCATATCGCCTGATTGGAACCTACCGTTTGAGCTTATGTGCGACGCATCAAACTATGCTGTTGGTGCTGTTCTAGGACAAAAGATCAAAGGGAAATTCCAACCTATCTACTACGCCAGTCACACATTGAACCCCTCTCAAGTTAACTATACCACTACTAAAAAGGAGCTTTTGGCCGTAGTTTTTGCTATGGACAAGTTTCGTAGTTACTTGTTAGGAGCTCAAGTGATTGTGTGGACTGATCACGCTGCTTTGCGTTATCTGATGACCAAGAAAGAGGCTAAACCGCACTTACTACGTTGGATACTGACCCTACAAGAGTTTGACTTCCAAATTAAGGACAAAAAGGGCAGTGAAAACGTAGTGGCTGATCACGTTTCTAGAATGTTAAGTGAGGAAAAGGATGATCCAGACGATATAGATCTTTACTTTCCTCTAGAAAACATTATGTTGATAGACGGTTGTCCTCCTGATGTTCCATGGTATTCTTCCATTGTAAACTACCTTCATGCCCGTTATCTCGATCCAGAAATGTCTTATCAAGAGAAGAAGAAGTTTTTCTCTGATATGAAATCTTTCGTTTGGGATGAACCTTACCTCTTCAAAATCTGTAAAGATGGTTTGCTAAGGAGGTGTGTTCCTGAATCTGAGCAACGCGATATAATCGAGCAATGCCATAGTGGACCCACAGGTGGTCACTTTGGTCCTTGGAAGACGGTTGCGAAGATCTTCCGATCCGGTTTCTATTGGCCCACGATCTTTAAGGACACGGAAGCTTTCTGTAAAGCTTGTGACAGGTGCCAAAGAACCGGTACTCTAACAAGGCGGTTTGACATGCCATTGAAACCCATTCTTGAATGCGAAGTCTTTGATGTATGGGATTGACTTTATGGGTCCTTTCCCATCTTCCCGTGGGGAATAAATACATCTTAGTCTGCGTAGACTATGTATCGAAATGGGTGGAGGCAATAGCCACTCCTCGCAATGATCATAAAACGGTCATGAATTTTCTAAAGAAGAATATCTTTGTGAGGTTTGGATGTCCACGTGCCTTGATTAGTGATGAAGGGACACTTTTGCAACCGACCTTTGGAAAAAGTCCTCGAGAAGTATGGTGTTCGTCACAAAACTGGCACACCATATCATCCGATGACTAGTGGTCAAGTTGAGCGAAGCAACCAGAGCTTGAAGAAGATCCTGGAGAAAATAGTGAACAGTCATAGAAAGACTGGAGTCTAAAGTTGGATGATGTACTATGGGCATATCGAACTGCCTATAAGACCCCCATGGGTACATCACCCTACCAGATGGTTTATGGTAAATCGTGCCACTTGCCAGTTGAGTTAGAGCACAGAGCTTATTGGGCTACAAAGTTTCTTAACTTCGATTCCCACGCCTGTGGAAAACATCGACTGCAGCAGTTGCATGAGTTGGACGAGTTTAGGCTTCAGGCTTACGAAAGTGCCAGGATCATTAAGGACAAAATGAAACTCCTTCATGACGCAAAGATCAAGAAGAGAGAATTTCAAGTTGGAGAGCAAGTGTTACTTTACAATTCCAGGTTACATTTGTTCCCTGGGAAGTTAAGGACACGTTGGTCCGGTCCCTTCGAAATTCTCCAAATCATTCCTGGAGGCGTTCTAGAACTTCGCGGTTATAGCGGTAAACCGTTTCGAGTCAATGGTCAGAGGTGCAAGCACTATATCGGTGAACCTAAGGATAAGCCTTTGATTGTTAAGTTCCTCGATATTCTCGGATGTGGTGTTACACAAGTCGATGAATTAGACGAGTTTTCACCCGGTCTTTTCTCTGAGGATGACGGTGATGGTCAATCTGAAGAAGTTCTAGCTGGTAGTTGGGATATGGAAGAATATTGGAAGGAGCGTCAACAAGAATGTCATCAGAAGCTTCAGTAGACGAAGAAGTCAACCATGGGGAAGTTTAAACGTGTCTGGAAAGCTATAAAGAATTTAACCCCATGTGTTAGGTGTTGTTTCTGCAGCCACACTACTGATGAGAGCTTACACGAAGTAATGGCTGGCAGAAAAGTCAAAGGGCCTGATCCGGGCTAGACTTCAACAGTGTCGAGCTAACGACATTAACCAAAAGCGCTACTAGGAGGCATCCTAGATATCCCTTATTCTATTAGGACTCTCTTTTATGTTATTTCTTGTCTTTGATTTAGTTTTTTTAAGATTATGTTTGTCTCTGTCAGTTGAGCTGTGCTTTATTGTGATGAATGATTACTCTTTTATCTTATTCGATTTTATCTTTATCCTTCTTTTTCATTTTTGAGATAATATCCCCCCTATGTTCCCCGAGGTCCGTTTTGTTTTGTTTGTTCACGTGTGCAGGATCTTTTCGATAGCGATTGTGAGCTTTTAGTTGATATCAGTTTTCCGGTGGATGGTCCACAGTCTATTGATTTCCTCGGGCATTTCTGGATTTGATGCTAGCCACTTCCGGAATTGCCACTTTCGAATTACAATCAGCTAAGTACTTTTACCTTTTCTTTCGTTCTGCACACATGAGGACATGTTGAATTTTTAAGTGTGGGGGAGGGGATAGTTCGATTTGTTCGATTTGTACCTATGCATATAAGTTTGTTTAATACGCTAGAATGTTTTTATGCAAAATGAGCGTAATTTTTCAAAATTTTCCGACACTTTTGTCTTTGTTTGGTCCCGAGTAGGCAATTCAATTTGAAGTTCGTTGTTTTTATAGTCATCTATGTGATATTTCATGTACTTGATAAGTTAGTTGTTTCACCTAACACTCTTTTTCATGAGCCATAGTGACGATGAGCTATTCTATAGAGTTATTACCCCGTGTGGATTAGTGATTTTTGATTTTCTTATAAGTCAAGTGCTTAGTGCTACGTATATATCTTGAGATTTATGATAGTTTGTATTTAGTTCCGAAGTATGTTATACTGTGAATATCTGAAGGTTTGAATGTGATAAGTACACGTAACTATTGTCCAATTGAAGAAGTTGAATTAATGAATTAATCGTGTGTGTCGAAAGCTAGTCGATGATTTGAGTGAGGTAAGGTGTACCACGTATGTCCTATACCACCAAGATGACTAAAAGCTCACGACAGTTAGGAAGAGCTTCCTTATGATTGGAGTAAGGTAGGGGATTATCTCGAAATGTCCTATTCTACTATGAGGGCATTGGCTTATCCTAATGTGTGTTTAAAGTGAATAAGTTAAATCAACTAAAAGATATCGTTACGAAATTGAATATAAGGCTTAGTTTTCGTTAATCTTATCCCCAGTATAAGCTGAAAGATATGATGTAGGGATTATCCTCTGAGTATTTCAGAAAGGCCCTAGATTCATTCGATCATCCTTTTCGGGATATGTCATGTTTGTAGGGTACATCTTATGAGTGTCATTTATTACTATTCTACGAGTGGGTATTAGCTAGTTTTACTTTGATTTTTCAAGTTTGGTTTTAGTGGAAGTTTTCTATGGCTATGCACACACACAATGGTGAACGCCTAAGTTATTATCTATATGTTATATCTGTTTAGATGCCTGTTTTCCTTTCTCGAGCCTAATTTTTCGTTTTGTTTTGCTCGGGACGAGCAAAAGATAAGTGTGGGGGAGTTGTTAAGGGTGAAATTATGTGGTTTATAAGGATATATTTTACGATGTTTTTCCCTCTATGTTGTGTAATTTGCATAATAATTGGTCTTTATATTAAAATATTGAGCAAACGATATTTTTAACGGCTTAATCGCAATATTGATATAATTATGTGGTTTTATGGTTAAATTATGATTATTTGGAATTTATTACAGTTGCGATATTTTCCATGTGTTATAGGTGAAATTTCGTGGTTCAAATGATGATCAAAAGAGATCAAAAATCGAGCTAAGTTGATTTGAGAAAGAGATAATGATGATGTGGAGTGAAGAAAAAGAGATAAACATGCAAAAATCGCATTCAAGTCGCACTGAACGAGCGTCTATACTCCGTCCATATTGGACGAGCGTCCGGAAATTCAGACGGGCGTCCATAAAAGCGATTTTGGTACTGAGAGCATGAACGGAAGCTGAACGAACGTCTGCAGAGAGTTCAAGAATTTCGAACGCTCGTCCACCAGAACGAACGCTCGTCCATGAAACCGACTTTGTTGCTTATAAATACAAGGCTATTTTCACACATTAGGAACAACAATTCGACATCATAAAAACCCTAAACCCTAGGGGCGGCTAAGGCTGCGTTTTTACTTCTTTTTCTTTCACTTTTATGCAACTTTAAATTAGATTAGTTTAGAGCAGTTTTTTATGTTCTTTTTCTGCAAAACTGTGTTGCTGAGGATGCTCAGGTGCTAAAGCTTCAATCAAACGAGAATTGTGAAGCCATCAACTTGGATTGATTTATGTATTTCGATTATACTGTGAGTTATTTATTCAAGGTTGTTTCTTATTTATGTTTATCCGTGTTTAATTGCGTTTATATCGGAAGATTTGCATGTATGATTATGTTTATGATTGATGGAAGTCATGATTAACCTTTAGATCACCATAGATAAGAATAGTCCTTAGATTTATAATAACGGAAGTTAGTAAGTCTAATCACTAGATTTAAACGTAAAAGTTGACACCTTTGATCTTGAAACGCGTTAATCTAGCATTGGAAGATACTAGGTTAATAGATGAATTACCTAAGGAATTAGGGTTCATGTTCAGGTAAGGTGAATCACGACCTAGATAAATACCACATATAATCGAGATAGGAGATCAATACATGTTGATAGGTGGATCAATCCTCGTTTGCCTTTTATAATTTGATTTTAAATCCTTGCAACTTGAGACTTGTTTCGCTTCGTTAATTACTTTTTGCAATTAGTTAGTTTAGTTAATAAGTTCGTTGCCCGTATCTTTCCTAGCCTTGGATAATCTCCTCTGTCTAGTTTATTTTCTGCAATCTTTGTTTAGATTAATTCACTGTTTAGTGTAGTTCGTGACATAGTTAGTTAAAACAACAACTAGGATTTACAACTGTCTAGTTCCCCGTAAGATCGACCCGGCATAGCCTCTATACTACGATCCTTGCACTTGAGGTTAACCGGTTTTATTACTTGTTTATTTTGTATTAATAAAATCCGTGACAGTTGTCAAGAGCCATGAAGGCATTATACATAGAATTACTGAGCTTCAACCTTCATACATGCCGCTACAATACCCGTTGTTGTTCCCATACGGAACTGATGGTTGGCATTCTGATATTACTGCAAAAACACAGTCTACCAGACGACGAACAAGTGTGTCGATGCGTGAGTTCTATGCATACAGGATACAATTTTGTATGGGTGAAGGTACAAATCTACTCCAAGGAGGGAAGTTGTTTCAACAGTTTACGGTAGACTGTTGGGCTACCATTGAACACAATAGCTTAAATTATATTCGAAAAAACCAATCAAGTTTACGTGGAGATGTATATCAGGGAATTGAAGATGCAATTGCTGCTGGAGACAATGATGCATCCACGGTAGGAAGGAGTGTGGTGTTGCCATCCAGTTTCACAGGAGGGCCAAGAAATTTGATGCAACACTATCAAGACGCGATGGCGATATGCAGGCATTTTGGAACTCCAGATCTCTTCATTACCTTCACATGCAATCCAAAATGGACTGAAATAACAGAAGAACTACAAAGATTGCCCAACCAACATTCTGAGGACCGACCGGATATTGTTGCAAGAGTGTTCCGTATAAAACAAAAACGGTTAATGGACGAGTTGAAAAATAAAAGTTTGCTCGGTAGAGTACAGGCAGGTACAAAATGTTCAAATCCCACGTACTTTAATTCACGCTTACATAATATTATGCTTTTCTATCTGCTTCATGTTAACAATTGCGTATTATTTCCAGATTTTTCCGTCATTGAATTTCAAAAACGTGGTCTGCCCCATACGCACAAAGCTCTTACATTTGTCAATGAAGATAAGACATCGAATGTGGACGATATTGATAGATTAATTTGTGCTGAACTTCCGGATAAAGCAACCGATCCTTTGTTGTATGAATACGTTGTGAAATTTATGCTTCACGGGCCATGTGGAACTGCTTACCCGAATGCACCGTGCATGGTAAATCAGAAATGTTCGAGATTTTTCCCGAAGCCGTTTTGTCAGCAAACTATTATGACAGAGAATGGGTTTGTTTCATACAGACGCAGGGACGATCCTTTAAAGCAAGTTACGATTAACGGCTTCACTTATACTAATCAATGGGTTGTTCCGCACAGTCCGATACTAATACTAGGTATCGAAGGACATGTGAATGTTGAAATTGTTGCACGTCCAGAGCTAACCAAGTATCTATACAAATACATGTCAAAAGGTCCTGATCGTGCAAATGTAGTAATTGAGGAGAGTACAAACAATGTACAGTGTACTGTACTACCCAAAAACGTCCAGGTCAATGAAATTCGAGAATATTTGGACTGTAGATACATATCGTCAATTGAGGCTTGCTGGAGGATATACGAGTTTGAGCTTCAAAGACAATACCCTTCGGTTATAAGACTGCAATATCATCTACCAGACCACCAATGGATTACTTTCAGCAATCAAGATAATATGGAAAACATTGTTCAACGTGAACACATTCATCATACGATGCTAACACGATGGTTTGAGGTAAACACGACTAACATTGACGCACGAACACTGACCTATGTTGAATTCCCGACAAGATGGGTATGGGATAACACGAACAAGAGGTGGACCCGACGACAGTCTCATAAATGCATTGGACGGTTGCCGTATGCACAACCAACCTCAGGGGAACGTTATTATCTTCGAATGTTGCTTAATATAGTAAGAGGGGCACAAAGCTTTGATCATCTCAAAACCGTTGACGGGATAACTCATCCGACATTTAGATCAGCATGTGTCGCTCTTGGACTACTACAGGATGACGACGAATGGGATCAAGCTCTATCTGAAGCAACTATTTGGCCATCTGCAGTTAAATTGAGATACATGTTCACCACGATGTTAATATTCTCAGAAGTGAGTGAACCTTTGAATTTGTGGTTAAAACATTGGAGAAGTCTTACAGATGATTTTCAGCATAGGCTTCGACGGGGTGTTGGAAATTCAACAATCACGGTTAGTACTGAAGAATTGCAAAACCTTGGCCTCTCAGAGATTGAAAAGATTTTGAATAAAAACGGCCACTCATTAAGTGAATACCCTCCTATGCCGGTACCGTCACATCATGATGCAAGTGTTTCCTTGAATACACTTATCAGAGATGAACTAGATTATGATCCATTGTCAGAGTCTGAATTGTTTGAACGCTTGCATTCAGGGTTAAATGAAGAGCAATTGCAGGCATTTAATGAGATTGTTCATTCGTATGACCATAAATTAGGCGGTTTGTTCTTTGTCTGTGGGAGTGGTGGTACAGGGAAAACATATTTGTGGAGGGTTTTGATTGCTAAGATCAGATCTAAAAATGGAATTGTCATATCCGTTGCATCTTCAGGGATTTCTGCATTACTCCTCCCAGGAGGACGAACCGCACATTCACGCTTCAAGATTCCTATCAATCCAGATGATACTTCAACATGCCATATCAAATACAACTCTGATTTAGCTGGTTTGATCCGAGAAGCATCAATGATCATATGGGATGAAGCACCTATGATGCACCGTTATGGTTTTGAAGCAGTTGACATGACATTGTCAGATATTTTGAAGTATGCAGGTGGTATTGATGAACGGCGCCCTTTCAATGGTAAATTGTTTGTTCTTGGTGGTGATTTCAGGCAAACCTTACCTATAGTAACTACCGGAAGACGGGAGGCCACAATACAAGCCACAATCATACAGTCTCGAATTTGGAGACATTGTCGAGTGCTACGCTTAATGAGAAACATGCGAGTTTTTTCCAGTAATTTATCAAATGCCACACGCCAACAGCTTCATGATTTCTCTACTTGGATTTTATCAATAGGTGATGGAACTGCCCCTACCATATCACTATCTGATCTAGGGGAAACAAATTGGGTTAAAATACCCAATGATTTTTTAATTTGACACAGTACTACCGCATTGAATGAGTTGATTGACTTCACATACCCAAATCTTTCTGAACGTTACAGAGATACGACCTATTTGAAAGATCGTGCAATACTTGCTCCTAAGAACATCGATGTCAATATACTTAATGACATCATGTTGGCAACCATTCCCGGAGTTGGACGCACGTACCTGAGTGCCGATACTATTTCGGATGAGGAACAACATGACGTTGACCCTAACATAAATCCACCGGAATACCTAAATTCTTTAGATTTTCAAGAATGGAGCACCTGTAATCTTATTGCGAAATTTGAATCAATCAGCAGGAATGTGCAATGGGACACGTCTCCAAATTACGCACCTAGGTGATAAAATTCTAGAAGCAAGAATTCTAACGGGGACTAATGTTGGAGATCGTGTTCTTATCCCGCGAATCACCTTTTCACCTCCACCTAACACTTCTCCGTTTCCAATAAAAAGAAGGCAATTCCCATTGAAGTTGGCGTTTTCCATGACAATCAACAAGAGTCAAGGTCAGTCGCTGAAGAATGTAGGTGTATACCTACCAAACCCAGTGTTTTCTCATGGTCAACTCTATGTTGCAATTTCCCGCGTTACATCACCTTTTGGTCTAAAAATACTGGTAGTTAACAAAAAGGACGACCCATTTGATTACACACAAAATATTGTATACAGAGAAGTGTTTGATTTTTAAGTTTTTATTTAGTTGTGTATGATTACATTGTATCCAGTAACCTTTCATTGGCGACGGTTGTAACTTTACACAATAACCCGTGTCTTTTACACATATTCCTGTTTCTGCGTTTCTTTGTGTTCACGTTTGTAACATTTGCTTCATATATTTTGTAATAGATCATGTTCCTTTCAGAAACATTAATGCATGTTTACTTATAACGATACTATTGATAACGTACTATCCATTTTGATTAATTTTTTTTTCATTAATCATGTTCATTATATTTCATGTCGACATCAATTTTGTACGATTGGCTACTCAGAAGAACCTCCACATTATTCACCTCTTCCTTCTTTATATCCTGATAATTCACGTGATTGGTGCATCATGGTTCGTTTATTGAGGGTTATTGACCGACGTCCGCAAGCGTTGTTCACATTGTTCATTGATAAAGATGTACGTTTAACTTTCTACATTACTGCAATTGTTTGCCCGACGCATTTCTGATTCGTTTTTCATTAACACTCGACCTTTTTTTAGAGAAATTTGATGCAGGGCATGATAACAGAAAAATCATGTTTTGATAACATTGGTATACGTTTATCCGAAGGAAATGTATACTGCTTATCCGGTGTATGTGTTGTTCCACTTCAACCCGGTTTTTACATTGCAAAGACGAAGTATCAGCTTCTTCTCACGAAGAACACAAAGATTTCTCACATGATGGAAGATTGTAAAGGCTTTCCTAACAGAAAGTACAAATTGATGAAGCTTTCCGACATCGATGCTAAAGTGAATGACAGACGGCAATTAATTGGTATGTTACAAACCCAAAGTATTGATAATATGTCATAGCATCGTAACTTTTAAAGTTTTGAATTTTGAATATGCAGATGTTGTGGGCTTCGTTCTCTCTGTTGGTCGGTGTCATGATCCTAAAAATATAAATCCAAATCGTGAAATACTAATAATCGACAAGTCGTAAGTTTAGAATTACACATTTTTAATGTTAACATCAATGTTTACGTTTACGATTATAATTTTGCATTGCTTACCCATTCCTAAATGTAACTTAAAAATTCCACAACCTTCAATATCACAGTATGACCCTAATGCGGGTGACATTGTGGGGTCATTTTGCTGTTGATGATGCGAGTGGCATACGTGAGGATAAAGTCTTGCTTGCATGTGGTTTGTCTGTGAACGACTATGAAGGTTTGATTCATATTTTGTACATAAAAAATATGCACTTACAAAGTGAATAATGTTTATTTTCATTTGCTTTATAGGAACAATTTTATACACAACACAATTCACAAAGTTTTATGTGGATTGTCGGTCGAACTTATGCACATCTGTTCTCAGTTGGTACGACAATATTTCTTACCTACACAATATACATTATAAGAAATGTGTTATACTGTATTTTCTAGGGGATACAAGTTTTTAACTACAATGTCACAGGTATACGCATAATATACCTGCTCAACGTTTGGTTCAATGGGCAAAACGATCATCGCACAAATCAAAAAACTTGGTTTTGATAGCCAATGCAAAGACCATTACAACATCAAACTTCACATTTGTTCCAAATGTACTACCTTTTATACATAAGTAAATTTATATTTCATTTGTGCTGTTATTATTCATTGTCATTAATCAACCACAACGTACATTGTGTTGTCACAGGTAACACATTTTCGCATTGTAGCTGCTGTTCAGAGTATATCTACAGAAAACATGTTTTACGAGTCATGCAATAATTGTAATACAGAGGTACATGTTGATGAAGGACGTTTAATGTGTTCTCGCTGTCATGCAGTCGTCACCTCTGTCGTGCGGTAAATAATCTATTGCAATAATTATTATTCATAATTTATCATTATTTCCATATTAAATACATGTTATTTTATTTATTTTTGCAGTTATAGAGTTCGAGCTTCAATATTGGATGCTACCGGTGGTCTACCAATAGTCTTGACTGGCGTAGGTGCTGAGTATCTTTTCCGCTCCCCACCTTTGTCCTTACATAATACTTTGCAAACGGTCATTTTTATTACCTTACTTTTAATACTTACATTTTAACTTGATTTTATTGCTGCAATATCCTAAATTCAATTCCCTATCTTAATTTTTTAGGTGGATGGACGTCATCGTTTTGATCAGTACATACAAACAATATTGGGACGTTCTTACACTTTTGCTACAACTTACCGAACCACCACAAACATTATTTATATTGAAAGTTGACTGGGGTGAGGCCTGTGCTCAAGCTTTCATCCGCATGTATAAAAGAAAACAAATAAAACGTAATAATTTATAGACATGTTTGCTAATCTATATTTTTATTGCTTTCATAACATTATTTCTTTTTACTAACTAACAATTCTTCAACAACTCTTTTCAGGTGTTAATTAAAATTGGGTGTCTCGGTAGTTGCAAGCCAAGAAAATTACACTACATCGTATTTCATCAATGTCACGCACGTAGTTATCCCTTTTTTATTATGTCAAAACGTATGACCGATGTTACTTATCGCTACCTTTATTTTTATTTTTTTACCTTTACATTACATTTGCAAAATGTTGTTTCATCTTTCTTATTGATTGCAATGACACACACGTTTTTGCATTGAATTTTCAGTTTATAATCGTATCGGTGACGTTCAATACTCCCGTGCATTGCACGGGTTATTGACTAGTATATATATATATATATACATATGCGTGTGTGTGTGCATTTTGCAAAGTAAGTAATCATAGTATTATATTATGTATTAATATTGGATATTAATAAATGGATTTATATGTGTGGTGTATAAATGATACATACACATGTGTAATTCATTTATGGTAATATAATAGATATATATTCAAAATGTTAGATACTGACAATATACATATATCTTGGAAATATTCAATATGAGATATTGGATATTAATGACATAAATCAGGATTTATTCCTTAATTCTTATTTTATTTTATTTTTAAAACTTAATTCTTATTTTATTGGGAATTGGTCTTCTTAATTCCCTCCAAGAAGGAAGCTTCTCTTAATAGGATTGGGACTACATTGGGGCATCACTTTGGTGTCAAGCTTTTTTGCATCACAATTACAAATCTTATTATCTACAAGAAAATTAAGAGAGCTTCTTGAGAGAGAGTTTTCAGAGAAAGAAAAAAGCAGCCTAGCAGCTGACATTTTCCGGTTGCAATCCTATGGGAGGATTCTGGCGGTTGTTCGTGTGGATCAACGGTAGAGGCCGAACACTTGGGTGGCTTCATGTACAAGCTACAATCGTAGAAAATGGGTCAATCTTTTAGATCAAATCTGGTGTGTTTATTGTCTACTTCTATTTGTTTATTGTTTAAACGAAGGCGATTCTGGTAAAAGGAAGTAAAAAATTTAAAATTCCGCTGCGTTCCAGCATTCATTTCCTAAAAAAGCATTTAATTCTATTTCTAGGGGAGCAAGCTCTGCAACCACATTTATTCTGTAGGACCCTACTATAAATTCAGGATGTTCAATTTGAGCCAAACGGGTTATCCGGACATGCTCGAGCCTTTTCCCCGGACGGTTGACTGCGACCCCAACCTTGTTTTGGCTTGAAATTTGACCCTCTGATGTGAGATGGAGACGACCATTTGAAATAGCCTGAAGGCTAGGAACCCTAGGATCTTGTTATAACTTGAATAGAGATCAACAACGAGGAAAGTTACCTTTTTTGGTTAAAAATGGCTCGTAATCGCCCACTTCCACCTAGATGTTGATGGCGCCTTTCACCTGAACCTTATCATAGGTGTATCCCTCGAGGATGCCGAAATTTGGCCTAAGATGTGAGTCAAGGAAGCCAAACTTCTTGAACCAGTCATAGTATAATATATCCCTGCTCCTATCGAACTCCCTCGTTTCCCACCAAACTACCATACTCCTATCGAACTCCCTCTATTGGGCATCCTCCTAAATCGTCAAACGTACCACCATCCCCTCAGCCTGTTCTACAATAAAATCCTGAACGACCTCTGCAACTACAGCATCTGGCATAACTTGCTCAACATGTGCCTCCGACCCGCTTGAACTTTCCAAATCACCTCGGTTATCCGACATTGCTTGAAAAATCGAGTGAGGTGGATGGTTAATCACTCAATCTTAAAGGTCAAGACAAGATGAACAAGCTCTATCATCTCATCACCTCGCTCCTCTTCCACAGACGGGACAAGAACCCTAACCTTAATTCTACCGGAAATGACATATAGGTCTCCGGAGAAGAGATCCTCATGCCTACGGCTCTCAAGTTCCACCGGCCTAGAAACGGTAACAAAAGAGGTAAAATCAACTACATGGGAAATAATTCGGCATCTAATCTCATTATACGATCAGGCAAAAATAAGAAAATGGGTGAACACCAAGCATTCAAAGGGAGAAACTTATGCACTCAAACGACGACTAACTATGAAGGTATGAACATTCAACCCAACGCAATCTATATCAAAGCATATTCATCATTGCTATTCAAGAAATCAAGCATAGATAGGCCTTTGAATCGCGAAAAGCATTTATGAATATGTGTTGGTCCCAGAGAAGGTTAAAACTATAGTCAGGGGGGTGAATGACTATAGTGGAGTTTCAAAAACTTTTCTTATGTTTAAAAGCTTTTGGGCAGCGGATAAGTCCCTTCTTACTACGTTGTTTCAAAGTAGTTTAGTCAATCACATATATGAGATATAATGTAGGCAATTAAATAAGTGCAGTAAAGTAAATTGTATAATGTAAATTGACACAAGGCTTATAGTGGTTCAGGGTGGTGTAATCACTGAATCCACTCTTCTCCTGTGATGATTGGAGGAATTCACTATTGTTTTCATAGATACAATAGTATGATTGTCCTTGACTTCCCAAGCTTCACAATCTATAAGACTATCACTCCTTGACTGCAACAGCTTCAGTGATTCAGTCTCCTTCACTGCTCCTTGAGATCAAATCCTTCAGCAGCTATCACAAACACAACTCCTTCTCAGATGGATTCTGATTCAGTTGCTTCAGTTTGATGTGAATGAGATTCACAACCTTTCTTGATAAATCACAATGTTGAATGTAAAATTGTAGTTCTGATGTCTGAGTTGATCTCTAGATAAATCCTTGTAAGTTCAAAGAGAAGGCTTTTCAAGTTGGCAGAGTTCTACTTGATTTTCTTTTTTCTAATCGTCTTTTCAAGTTGGCAGAGAGAAGGCTTTTCAAGTTCTATTTATAGCCTTGAATAACCTTGATTTGAAATTCTGTCCGTTGGCTATATTAATGAGGGAATAATACTTGATTTTATTCTTGATTCCCCCTTAATTATATTCTCCTTGATTTCAATGATCGGATTTTTCTTCAAACGTTTAGCAGAAGATCCTTCCTTGATTGATCCTCTATTGATTGTGCATTTAATGCATGATCCATTGAATCTTCATCATATTTCAATTCTGTTTTGATAAGGTTTACTTCGCCGTGCTCTGAACGGTCGAGTGATCCATCTGGCTCTGCCGTTTAGATGTTCCTTCACTGTTTTGTCTTCACTCAGCTGAAAGTCAGTTTACTCTTCCGTTTTCACTGTTTCCTTCATCACTTCAGTTTAAGGAGAATCTTTGTACTTCACTGATCCTTGATTGGGGTGAGATCGGTGTACACCATATTTAAACATTAAGTTCCATCACTTGAAGCATAACTTAGATTTATCCAATGTCATCACAGACTTCCTTGGTTATAAGTCAGACTATAATGTCTTCATTGCTTCTCTGCTGGTGCTTGACTGGCTTTACTCTGCCGGATATATGTTTTTACTTTCCCGTCCTACCAACTAGTACAATACTTGTCTGACTCAACTTATACAACATGTTAGACTATAAATAAAGACTTATACAGAGAATTCTAACTTATTTCAGGCTTTCTATTACATCTAGTATGGCCATTCATCAAAACATAATAAAATATTCCATACAATTTCCGCCTTTTTGATGATGCCAAAACCCTCATAAGCCTGACCATAAGTAATCCAAATTTTTTCATAACAATTAACATAATAAAGTTCAATAATTTTATTCATCCTTTTAAGGGCAATAAGACATTGCATCTTTTTATTCAAAAGCACAGGCAAATAGAAATAATTCAAATTAAGTATAAGGTCTCTTCATTTCTTCAAACCTGATGCCTTTGCCTTTGCTGTCCTTGCCCTTTTCTGTTGGGCTTGCCTCCTTTCCACTGGAGCTTTCAGGCTTTGAGCTTCCTTCCCCCTTTTTGGCAGCACCAAAACGTGCGTCAAGATTTGCAGTTGCTGCGTCAGACTTAGGGAGAGGACCATACCTTTTCTCCAGTATCTTGTTGGTTGCCTCACCAATTTTGAGAAGGGTGTTAAGTTGTTGCCCAGAGTGCTCCATGATCTCATCCAGATGCTGAATTTGATGAGTGTGAGCATTTAGAGTGTCCACCAAAGATTGGAGATTATTGTCAATCGTTTCGGCATGAAACTCAAGGTTGGTTTGGACATGGTAGGGAATAAGATGATGTAAGTCGCAAAGCAAGTTTCCCTATTTTTCCATCACCTCATCTTGTATCTTGATGTGACTGATGAGGGCTTCAATCTTATGGTTTAAGGAGGTTGCGTCACTCCTTAAAGCAGCTTTCAGATTTTGCCTTCTGTGATACTGCTTCTCCATGTCTACAATCAGGGGTTGAATGTCCAGATTGAAGACTCTTTCTGGGTCAATTTCCTCTGGTGCCACATTAACATCCTCTTCATCTCCATCTTCCTCTTTCTCGTTTTCCACCTCAACTTCTTCCTTTTTCTTTTCATCCTTTTCACCTTCTGCCTCTGCTCCTCTTTCTTCCACTCTTTCTTGTTCTTCCTCATTGGACTCAGGGTCATTAAGAGGTTGTTGTGGAGTGTTGGGTTCTTCACCTGTTGCTGTTTCCCCTTGTGCAATAATGGGGAAGTTGACAAGTTCAGCGGAGTGAATTTGATCAGCTGACTCACTCGGCTGTTTGTCAACTTTGCTGAGACTCTTGAGAAGTGCCTCTTGAATAGTTAGATCATCATCAGATATATCCAGGTTGTCTTGATTGTCTTCAAGATGGCCGCCTTCTGAGTGTTCATCTTCTGACTCAGCTTCTTCCTCATCCATCTCCTCTTCTTCAGATGAAGTGAGTTTATATCCTTCCTCACCTTCTTCCAGGTAGGTGATTTCCTCTTGTTGTTTTTCTTCTTCTGTTGCTGTATCATCACTGATTGTCACAGGTTCATTCAAAGTTCTTTGGTACCGATCACAGAGATGTTTTCTTGTGCCTTCTGGGATCTGGTTCTTCATCCCTCTCCTGATCTGCTGCTCTCTGTTTGTTTCTTTTTTCTTCCTACAGGTGATTTGGGTTTCATGAATGCCTTGATGTAGGTAAAAATTACCATAGACCTGTGTGGAGCCTGCAGATTTGTGGGTTTCGCTTTCAATGTGTCAAACATATGTTGAAGAGGGAACCCATATGATTTCCTCTCCCAGAAATCACCCTTCTTCTGCAGACCCTTGCCTGGTGCTGTAATGGACGAGATCAATCTCCTTTCGAATCGGTCTTTCAACCTATTGAATACAAATGTTGCCCACTCAAATTTAGTACCTTCGTAGATGATTTCCATTAGCTTGATCCTTAACTCAGTTAAGTTTTCCATTGACCCTTTTCTTCCTTCGATGTTTTTGGTTATGACCGGTGCAAACTCAGCAAACGGAAGTTTTAGTGTTGATCTAGGGAGATTGTATGTTTTGCTGTTTTTCTTGGGATTCTTGGCTATCTCATCCCAGAATGATGTCAATCTTCCCAAGCTTTACATCAGCCGGACCTATCATGGGTATGTTTAGGATCTGTTGAGAATACCAGGTGTAATGACTACTTCTCTCCCAAAGATTGAGCTTTTTACGCAGTCGGCATCGGTTTTCTTTGTGCTGGGCACAAACTTTGCATTTTTCCAGAATGCAATAAAATTTTCATAACAAATTTCGGTTATTGGGGGGTTTAGAAAATTCATTAACCCCAGATTTATACAAAGAATCAACCAAGCGTTGAGCTTGTGCATCGTTATCACAAAAGGAGAGATAATGTTCAGGCCTAAAGAATGATCCAGTGATGTTAGATTTTTCAAAGAATCGCTCTGTGAGGGATAAGGAGGATGATGAAGCCATTGATATGTGATTGATGTTTGAAAAAGGAACGCTTCGAGTTTTCAGAGAGAATCAAAAGTAGGGTTTGGAATTTTGCAAAATAGTGTAAAGATTTCTGAAAATATCTAAGTATCATTTATATAGGATGATTTGGGTAGTGTGAACGTGGTTTGAATATGGAAGGATTTCATGACATAATGGCATGATTTTTTGTATGTAAATCGTGATATTCGAGTGGAGTGGGGGTAGTGGATTGTGGTGAGTAATGATAAAGCTCGGGAATCGAGGCGTTTGTAATTCGAAAAGAATAATATAGTTACCTCCATAATTATAAATTGATCTCCACATGTATAATCATCCACAGAATAATCCTCCATAACTTCCTTATTCTCCACGTGTATAAAAGTTGATTTCTTTCACACTGTTATTTGCCCATGACTCCAATCTTTATTTCGGTGCAGTGCATTGGCTGGTCACTTAGCCGATGTAGTGATTCTTTCACTGAGCTGCTTTACTTGTCTGTTCCTAACAATCAGTTAAGGCAACTTCGCTGGATACCAGTGCCTTACCTGCTACATCACCTGTAACGGCAAATGTTTAAACAGCTGATGAAGTCACTTAGCCGATTACTCCAGTTAGCTGCTATTTGGGACTTAGTCGATTTCAATCATTCCTAACTCAATTCTCAACATGCTAAATCTTTCATAACTGAGTGGTTTAGTGAAGATGTCAGCTAATTGATTTTTAGTGGGTATATATCATAGGATGACATCTCTTTTTTCAACATGATCTCTGATAAAAAGATGTCTCACATCAATGTGTTTTGTTCTTGAAGGCAACACTGGATTTTCAGTTATAGATATTGCACTTGTATTATCACACATGATTGGAATTGTTTTCTCCTCCACTCCATAATCCCTTAGTTGTTCTCTAATCCAAAGCACTTGTGCATAACAACTGCCTGCTGCTATATATTCTGCTTCAGCTGTTGATGTAGATATGAAGTTTTGCTTTTTGCTAAACCATGAAACTAGTCTGCCGCCTAGCATTTGACAAGTTCCAGAGGTGCTTTTTCTATCTATTTTGCATCCAGCATAGTCAGAGTCTGAATATGATATCAGCTTGAATTCTCCATCTTTTGGATACCAAATACCAACATTAATAGTGTTTTTCAAGTATTTGATTATTCTTTTGGCTGCTAGAAGATGTGATTATTTTGGCTGAGCTTGAAATCTTGCACATAGTCCTACTACAAATGCTATATCAGGTCTGCTTGTAGTTAAATATAGTAGGGATCCAGTGATTCCTCTACACATTTTCTGATCAACATCCTTTCCAGTTTCATCTTTTCCAAGAATGACTCTTGCACACATTGGTGTATCTGTTGTGCCACTTGTGTCCATACCATACTTATGTATTAAGTCTTTTGTATATTTGGCTTGGTTAATGAAAATGCCATCCTTCAATTGCTTTACTTGAAGACCAAGAAAATAATTTAATTCTCCCATCATGCTTAACTGAAATTTTCTCTTAATCAGATTTGCAAATTTCTCACACAGCTTTTCATCCTCTGAACCAAAGATGATGTCACCAACATAGATTTGTACTAGTAATGTGCTTGTTCCTTCCTCTAATTTGAATAGAGTCTTATCTATAGTTCCCTTGTTGAATCCATTCTTGATAAAAAAAATTGTGATAATGTTTCATACCAAGCTCTGGGTGCCTGTTTGAGTCCATAAAGAGCCTTCTTGAGTTTGTATACTTTGTCTTCTTTTCCTTTGAGTTGGAAACCAGGAGGTTGTTCTACGTATACTTCTTCTTCTAAAAGTCCATTCAGAAATGCACTTTTGACATCCATTTGATACACTTTGAAGTCTTTATGTGCAACAAAGGCTAGAAAGAGTCTGATTGCCTGCAATCTTGCTACTGGTGCAAATGTTTCATCATAGTCTATTCCTTCTACTTCAGAATAGCCTTTTGCAACTAGCCTTGCTTTGTTTCTGACAAATGTTCCTTGCTCATCCATCTTGTTTCTGAATACCCATTTTGTTCCAATGATGTTGGCTATGTCTGGTCTGTCAACAAGTTCCCAGACTTCATTTCTTTCAAATTCATTTAGTTCCTCTTGCATGGCTGTGATCCAGTCTGCATCTTGAATTGCATCATCTATTGTCTTAGGTTCCACTTGTGATAGAAAGCAAGTCAACATGTGCTCCAGTTGTCTTCTGGTTCTAACTCCTGTGTGAATGTCTCCAATAACTTGTTCTCCAGGATGATCTCTTAGCCAATTTTGGTCTGGTTGAAGTTGTTCTTCACTTGATGCTTTTGCAACTTCATGTTCTGCATGAGCTTCAAGTTCTGGTGCTTCTTCAGTTGTAATGACTTGTGGTTCATCTTGATTTCCAAAGTTGTGATGCAGAATAGTTGCTGGTACTGTTGTATTCATATACACTTGCCTTTGTGCTCCTTCTTCTTCTTGTTCTTGAAGACTTTTACCATTTGTATTTGGTTCATCAAAGACTACATGTATTGATTCTTCAATCACTAATGTTCGTTTTATGAGTACTCTAAATGCTTTGCTCGTGTCTGAGTATCCCATAAAGATTGCTTCATCAGCCTTTTCATCAAAGGTGTGCAGCTGATTCCTGTTCAAAACAAAACATTTTGATCCAAACATATGCAAATATGAGATATTAGGTTTTCTACCATTCCATATTTCATATGGAGTCTTTTCATGATGTTTATTGATGATTGATATGTTTTGTGTATTGCATGCTGTGTTGGCTGCTTCAGCCCAAAATCTCTTTGGTAAGTATGCTTCTGCAATCATTGTTCTGACTGCTTATTTGAGAGTTCTGTTTCTTCTTTCTGCTACATCATTTTGTTGTGGAGTTCCTGCTGCAGATAATTGATGTAGTACTCTATTTTCTTCACAATAGGTTCTGATAATTTCATTTAGAAATTTAGTGCCTCTGTCTGATCTGATCTTGATAATCTTCAGTTCTCTTATTTTGGAGTCTTCTCAGCAAATCTGGCAGCTTCTTGAGTGTCTCTTTCTTTTTGTTCATGAAGATTGTCCAGGTGTATTTTGAGAAGTCATCCACCACTACTAGAGTGTATTTCTTACCACTTACACTTACTGGTGTGACTGGTCCAAACAGGTCCATTGTAACAGATGTAGAATTCTTGTTGTTGATTGATAGGGTTTTGACTTGAAGGAACTTTTGATTTGTTTCCCTTTCTGACATGCATCACAAAGACTTTGCTTCTTGAATGTGATCTCTGGTAGGCCTTCAACTAACTTGATCTTTGATAATTTGTTGATGGTCTTGAAATTAAGGTGATTTAATCTTCTATGCCAGATCCAGCTAGTTGATTGTTTGTTTTTTAACAAACAAACATGTTTTTGCCTTAGCCGTTTTCCAATCCACCACATACACGTTGTCTTCTCTTCTAACTGCAAGAACCACAGTTGAAGTTTGGCTGTGAATCACTTTTCATCCTTCCATGTTGAAGTGTACATTGTAGCCTTTGTCACAGAATTGACAGATGCTTAGCAGATTGAAATTAAGTCCTTTAACATATGCCACATTTTGAATATTCAAGTTGTTCTTGAACATTGTGCCTTCCCTCTGAATCTTGACAGGGTTTTCTTTGCCTCCAAATGTGACTTTGGGTCTATCAAAAGCTTTGAAGTCAGTGAGCCATCTCTTGTTTCCTGTCATGTGTCTGGAACATCCACTGTCTATGTACCAGACATCCTACAAAACAAATTAATTAAGTTTAGGTACCCAACACTGTTTGGGTCCATACCTGTTAGCAGTCATGCCTCCCATGACAAGTGTATATCCAAATGATCTTCTTTTTGGATAATTAAAGTCATCAACTTCATATGTATAAGGCATGGCAGAATAGCTTCTAATATTTTTACCGAAGATATTCTGATACTTTTCTCTACTTTTTGGTGCATTTGCATCCTTCTTCACTTTCCAATATGCAGTGGGAAACCTATGTTGCTTCATGTGTCTAGGGACATATCTAGATTGATTTTTCTTAAACACATGATGCATGGCATGAAGTGGTTTCTTCTTGTATTTTATAGGTGCAACATTCCAATCATCCTCTGAAGGATAAAGTCTTCCTTTACCTTTCCGAAAGTCTTTGCTTCTGGTTGATTGGATTGATGATTAGGTCTGCTGTTTTACTGCACTGTTTTTTGAGTTCACCGGTACATGATGAGTGATTGAAACCATGGTCTGTCCCTTTCTAAATTTTGGTCCATTGTTGGTCCTGAATATAGAATAGTGTTGACCATTGTTTCTACTTTCATCCTGATTGTTGTAGCCAAGACCACCTCTGGATCCATACCTTTTTGAGGGTTTGTAAGCTGGTGCATTTAGTGGCGCAGTGGTTATCTTAACTGGTAGGGAAATTTTCTTAACTAATCTGTCAATAACAGATGCATGATCATCTGCTGTTTGTTGATCATTTAAGTTTGTCTCCTTACTAGTTAGTTCAAATTTTGCTTTATCCAGCTTCTTTCTTTAATCTTTTATTTTCCTTTCTTAGATCCTTGCATTCCTTTTCCGTAATTTCATGATTCATTTCAATTTCATCAAATTTAGTCATGAGATTTTGGACTAGGTCTGATGTATCTAATGAGAGAACGAAGATTGTGCAGTGTTAGATGTTGATGCATTAGATGAAGAGTAAGAGCTGGATGTTACCTCAGTTTCATCAGATTCTTTGGTCATTGGACATAGACATGTTTTCTCAGTGTCTGAGCTGTCACATTCATCTTCATCTAATTCTTTGGTCATGAGACACAGACATGCTTTTTCATTGTCTGAGCTATCTTCTTCATCACTATTATCTGAGTCATTATCAGATGATTTTTCATTCTTGTCACTGCTGGATTCAGCCTTGAGTGCCTTCTTGCTTTCCTATTTTCAGATGTTTTGTACTTCTTCTTTTCATCATCTTTATTATTTTCTTCAGGACAGTCAGCCTTGAAGTGACCTTTCTTATTGCAGTTGAAGCATCTGTATTCATCATCTTTCTTCTTCATGTCTTTGTTTGACCTCTTGTTTGATGATGAGTTTCCTTTGAATGGCTTCTTTTTGCTAAACTTGTCAAAACGTTTAAGTAATAAAGCTACCTGTTCTTTGAGTTCTTGTGTCTTTTTGCTGATGCAATTAGCAAAGTTACTTTGCTGTGGTGTTATCAGTGCACTGGTTCTTTGTGTCTCTGCCGGAGCACTTTCTTCACCGTTCAGTTAAAATTCACGAGCCTTTAGTTGGGACATCAGTGTTAGGGTGTCACTGTTTGCAAGATTTGTTGTCCATCTGATTACTGATGTTATGACCTTCTATCTTTCAGGTAGGCTTCTCAAGATTTTTAAGCACACTTCCTTCTGTGGATATGTGTGTCCAAGCTGTTGCAGTTCACTGATGATGCTTGAGAATCTGTTGTCCATTTGATCAATTGATTCATTAGCCTTCATTTTGAAGTTTTCAAAATTCTGTTTTGCAACAGACAATTTGTTTTCTTTAACTGCTTCAGATCCTTCATTTATCAGTGCCAGCTTGTCCCACATCTCCTTTGCGGTCTTACAGTCTTTGATTCTCATGAACATTTTGCTATCCAGAGTCTTCAAGATCATATCTTTTGCAACAAAGTCCAGATTTGTTCTTCTTCTGTCATCCTTGGTCCAATCTTTCTTGGGTTTGTCCACTCCTTTTCCTTGATCTGCTCCTGTGGTTACCACAATCATGATCATGATTGGGCCGTCATTTATTACATCCAGCATGTCCTCATGAGTTGCTGCAAGATGAGATAGCATTCTTATTTTATATTCATCTAATTATTAACATTGAAAACAGGTACTTTTGACATAATGTTTGAGGAATCCATATGTACAAATAAGAGATATATATGTGAATAAAAGAAAGCATTGATTTAAAAACTACTTTGAAAATATGTGATCTCCTTGTTACCAGAAATTAGATCTGAACAGGTTCTGATACTAGGAACACTGCTCTGATACCAATTGTTGGTCCAAGAGAAGGGTAAAACTATAGTCAGAGGGGGGGGTTAATGACTATAATGGAGTTTCAAAAACTTTTCTTATGTCTAAAAGCTTTTGGGCAGCAGATAAGTCCCTTCTTACTACGCTGTTTCAAAGTAGTTTAGTCAATCACAGATATAAGATATAATTTAGGCAATTAAATGAGTGCGGTAAAGTAAATTGCATAAAGTAAATTGACACAAGGCTTATAGTGGTTCAGGGTGGTGTAATCCCTTAATCCACTCTTCTCATGTGATGATTGGAGGAATTCACTATTGTTTTCAAAGATACAATAGTATGATTGTCCTTGACTTCCCAAGCTTCACAATCTACAAGACTATCACTCCTTGACTGCAATAGCTTCAGTGATTAAGTCTCTTTCACTGCTCATTGAGATCAAATCCTTCAGCAGCTATCACAAACATAACACCTTCTCATATGGATTCTGATTCATTTGCTTCAGTTTGATGTGAATGAGATTCACAACCTTCTTGATCAATCTCAGTGTTGAATGTAAAATTGTAGTTCTGATGTATGAGTTGATCTCTAGATAAATCCTTGTATGTTCAGAGAGAAGGCTTTTCAAATTGACAGAGTTCTACTTGATTTTCTTTTTTCTAATCGTCTTTTTTTTACCTGTCTGTCAATGCCTTCTATTTATAGCCTTGAATAACCTTGATTTGAAATTCTGTCTGTTGGCTATATTAATGAGGGGAATAATCCTTGATTTTATTCTTGATTCCCCCTTAATTATATTCTCCTTGATTTCAGTGATCGGATTTTTCTTCAAACGTTTAGCAGAAGATCCGTCCTTGATTGATCCTCTATTGATTGGGCATTTAATGCATGATCCTTTGAATCTTCATCATATTTCAATTCTGTTTGGATAAGGTTTACTTCACCGTGCTCTGAACGATCGAGTGATCCATCTGGCTTTGCCATTTAGATCTTCTTTCCCTGTTTTGTCTTCACTCAGCCGAAAGTCAGTTTACTCTACCGTTTAACTATTTGCTTCATCACTTCAGTTTAAGGAGAATCTTTTCACTTCACTAATCCTTGATTGGGGTCAGATGAGTGTACACCATATTTAAACATTAAGTTCCATCACGTGAAGCATAACTTAGACTTACCCAAGGTCATCACAGACTTCCTTGGTTATAAGTCAGACTATAATGTCTTCATTGCTTCTCTGCTGGTGCTTGACTGGCTTTATTCTGCCGAATATCTGTTTTTACTTTGCCGTCCTACCAACTAGTACAATACTTGTCTGACTCAACTTATACAACATGGCAGACTCTAAATAAAGACTTATACAGAGAATTCTAACTTATTTCAGGCTTGCTATTACAGCTAGTATGGCCATTCATCAAAACATAATAAAATATTCCTAACAATATGAAATAGAGGTAGAAATACCTTAGAAAATATGAGAAGAGCGAAAAGGAAATCTTGAAAAATGTTTTGAAAGCCTTACCGGTAACTTCAACCAGTTAGCAAAAATTCCTAGCAATATAAAGGCTAAAGTTTGCAAGAGTGTTGAAATAAGGGAGACCTCCTTTTATAGACACGGAATGACGTTTCATATGGTGCATCAACGACAGTTGATATTTTGAAATTTGAATTTTGAAACACGAAACAATAATGATGGCAACGTTTTAAAGCCCAAAGCAATGCAGTTATCGAGACACGCCATTACTTGGAGAATGTGGATAAATCATTGGCCGTTACATTGAAGGTGGACAGTGAGGGCAAACATCTATTTTGAGATCTCAACATCCCGTCACCTTATGGATCAATATACAAGTCAACTCGCTTCAGCACGGACACCCACGGCCCTATGCATTTTCAACATGATGCAACAAGTTCATCCATTTCAGCTAGACATCAAAATTGCCTTACATGTTTTAGCGAGGCATAACAAGTCAGAATGCTTCATCATGATCTTGCTTGGTCTTTCACGTTTCTGCATTACCCATCGAGATCATCCACTTCAGCCCGACATCTATCGTACACTCACGTTTGCACCGTAAAATGACGTAAAGACCGATTAATCACTAGCTCAGAACCAGACTCAGCTAGCAAGCCCTTTTCTAACTAAGCATGCCGCGGTACAGTAGTCCTAACGGTAAACGGTAAATCACGTCGCCATCAACTTTACTCCATGACTTCCATTCATGCAATGGAGAGCTCAAGGAGGCCATTGATACGCCAATCCTATAACGGATCCCTCGGATTCATGTTGGGCCTCCCTGTAGGTCAAATAACAAATAAAGTCATGGGCCCAATCACTTCGCATTCATGTAAGCCGAGTTAGGAAAGGAATAATCCATCCCACCACACATCATTACAATATTTATCATCGGTTAGGCATTGGGCTTCAATATCAAGGCATTCATACGCCATCTACTTGGCAAGACGAAATAATGGGAGTCAAGTTGAATACCCATTATCTCGCAGTCCACTCAACTAGGCAGCAAAGACACAGGTTACATGCGAAGATTCTGAATTGGACGAGATGCACACCAGCTCGTACTTCAAGGGCTTAACCCGGAATCTTATATTTATATATTTACGAATTGCATGTACTCTTTGTACCCACCATGTAATCATCAACTATGTAAGCCCTTTATATAGTGGCGAAATTTTACCCTTCAAGGAGAGGCATATTAGAAAAGGCAGGCTAAGCTCTGCCCATTTGTCGACAGATATTGTGTTCTTGTGTTTTCTTCATATATTCATATATTTCTTGAGCTAAACACAACAAAACGCCACATTTCCTAGATATCCTCACAAATCATGCACTAAATCTAGTTTGTGATATTTCCGACAATAGCAGTCCCTAAGTCCCATGATTGGTGGTTTGTTAGTCATATTAGACATTTTTCACCTAGTCCTTATGCTAAGTCTCGTGGGTTCTAAGTCCCACAAAGACCCTTGGGTTGTAAGTCCCATGCGTGAAACAGAGCAGTAAAGACAACATGCTTAGTAAGAAACATGAACAAGAAAACTAAGACACGAACAAGTTATGTTTAGTAGGCAAGTCAAGTATGGATTGGTGGATTGCTTATGTAGGTTTGATCAGCATGCTAAATATAGTTGGCAGTTAATAAAATGAAAAAGTACATGCAAGATGAACTGAATGTAGTTAATAGGCATGTTTTCTGTGCATTGTTCAAGTTAGTTTCAAGTTATGTTCCTAAAAGTAGTTTTCTTATGTATCAAGTTATGCTTTCAACTGTTTTATAAGTTCATAAGTAGATTCATGTCGTGTCTACCGGCATTCGACATACAGGAATTTCTCTTTTGATGTTCTTTCTCCATATGGAGCATATAGTTGGTGCTCACTCTTTTAATTGGAATAAGAAGATTGTAGGTACACGATGCTTTGAAGGAGAGCTTGGAGTGCTAGCTTAGGGTGGAGCAATGGAGTCGTTTATGTTTTATTTTCCTTTCATAGGTGTTCCTTCTTTTTAGACAAGTGTGTTGTAATGGATAATAGTTTTTTATTGCAGTCGTTTGTAATGTAGTTTCATAGCAGTTGTAATTCTTTTTTAGTTGGGCGAATGGAAGACCCTGAGGGCCTATTTTCCTGAGTATTCTTCTTGTTCTCTTCCGTGTAAATCTTTTATTACTTTAATACGATATGAGGCATATGTGTGATTAAGGGTTTACTCTAAATGTCTTGTGCCGAACGTTCCATGTCCGGATAAGGACTCAGTATCCAAGACAGGGGCATTATAGTTGGTATTAGAGCCTAAATTCGGAAAACTTGGGCAAGCCTAAGTTAGAAAAGATTGGGCATAAACACTGTTGTCTATGATGTTGATACTTAGGCTTTAATCAAGTTCCTCGAGACCATCTTGTTTGTTGTATTTATTTTCTCTTTGAGTTTCCTTCCATACATGCTAGATGTATTAGCACCGATCGAGACACTCGATCTTTACACATCGGAAGCTTATGCGATTTACGATATGTGTTGGAAATAAAATTTATGTTTTGATGATGATTCATCACTTATTTATTAATTAGTCTTTAACCCCATTGATGAAGTGTCATAACTAGCTGTTGTAGTGTAAGAAAAAAGAAGTCTAGATATCAATGTATAGGTTTCATTAGAGTCTGATATTTGTATAAGTTAAATCAGACAAGCACTGTAATAGTTCTAGATTGGATCTGAGAAATGAAGAAACTGAGACTTACTCTAACTGAGATTCTACAAGAAAATGACTCAGAGCACACCTACGTAAAACTGAAGAAGGTAAGTTCGCTGAGAGTTACAGACTCGGTTGGCTTATCTAGAAGACTGAAGAACTGAGGGACACAGACTCAGTTATTAAAGATTGAAGAACTGAGGTGGCAAACTCGCTTAGAAGCTCGATCAAGTCGTGACTATAAATCGATTCGGACAAGTCCGTGGTGACCCGAAAACCGAATTATAGATCATGAATAACCGAATAATCTTAAGGACAAAGATTATCGCTTACCGGAAAGAAGAAATCGATTGGTGTACTCGACTCGGCCAATTGAAGTCGGATATTAAGTATACAAGGTACTCAGTTTTGAAGAAGAGTAGAAAACTGAGTTAAAGCCTTTTTGAATTCAAACTGAGAATACGACAAAAGATCGTACATGTGAACGTTGGCAAAACGACAAGTGTAACGGCTACAAGAGATAGTGATCGTTACATCACCCCTATAAATACACAAGAGAATCACTTAAAGCAGAGAGAGAGGAGGATCAGAAAAAGAGCTTTACAAGCATATATTCAAAGATCCAAATCCAGATCCAAAAAATCAGATCAGATATATCAAGAAAAAGGGGAAGCCAACTGAATTGCCTTGAAGACTTCAAAGAAAGATCCAGTAACCCACAAAGGGGGAAAGAAGGCATCTTAGAGCTACAAAGCCAGATCCAGAAGAATCAGACAGCTCACTGATAGTCTATGGAGGCATCTAGTGGACGTCGATCCTCGCCGTAGAACCTCCTTGAATATGCACAAGAAAAACCCTAGGCTTTTTTTTATCTAAATGACTAAGGCAAGAAACTAATTTTTCTTCCTTTATTTTTCAATGTGGCGCAGATTGTGAAGTGTGTATTGTGTTGGGAGGAACTCTCTTTTTATAGGAAAATACCTAGTCAAGAAAGTTATCCTTTTCACACCACAAAAACCTATTCCCATAAGGAAAAGATATTTTTCCCACAAAATAAGAGATAATTCCCAAAAAATCAATCTCTTAATTTTTCATTAATTATCCAACAAATAGATAATTAATTAATCACACATTTGACTTAATCTAGAAAAATTTCTTCTCCTAAATTATCCATAAGTGTGGCGCCAATTTAGTCACTATTTTTAATAGAAAATGTCTTTTCTATTTTACATATTATTTACCAAATAAATAATATTGCATATTCATTAAATAGACCAACTATTTAATTTCTTCTCGAGGTTCCACAAAACGAGAAAACACTCGCGTGTTAGGAGCCAACCCGGGGACCATGGACCTATAATCAGTAGCTACGATAAATTAAATAAAATATTCATCGAACATAATATTTCTACTTAATTCATTAATTCCGGAATTACGCCACCATAAATCCGAAGCTGAACTCTATCGATTATAGATATAACTTATTCTCAAAACGTCGAGTCGATTAGTGTCCATTAATGATATAATCATTTCATATAAACTAACCCTCCATAGACTATCCGTATCAAAGTATGATTATTTCCGTAAACCTTCTACACTACATCTTATCCTTATTTACCATTAACCCACTAGTGATCAATTAGTTCATAACCAATATGAACTCCCGGGATTGATCAGTTTCTAGGATCCACAAATAAGGGGATTGTCTTTCTACTTCCCGTATGAAGGAATGGATTCCATATCTGTGAGACACACACTTCTCACTCATTCCAGAATAGTGCCAACGTGAAAGTGATAGAGACTGCGGCTCTTAGTGATCCTTAACGAACACATCAAATCCTATCTTGAAACCAGTAGGATTATGCAATCACTTCAGGATTAAGGTTAATCCATATATGATCATCTTTTGATTTAATAAGATTTCTCAATCACGGAATTATATGAGAAACTCAGATTAAATCGGTCCAGTCCTATATGACTCTCATCATATATAACTGCCCCACTTAGACAACCAATGTCGACGGTCCGGATAGGACGGCCACACCATAAAGTGTTCTGGGCGCATTTGTAGTGGTTTAATCAATAGACCCCATACTTTGATTAAGTTCACCACGGACTAATAGTTCAAGGTTATCACCATAAACTTAATCCTCATGTGTGACACATACTAAGTTATATGGCTACATATGATACGACTTGGGGTTTTCGGCGAGTGTATTACTTATAAGCAAGAAGCAAATAATATGATGAGAATAAATCTGTCATTTATTAATTATAAAAACAATTACATAAATTGCCTTTCGGGTGCTACTTCCAACAACCCGGTGCATCAAGTTTCGAGGATAAAACTTCTTATAATGAGGGGAGCGTGTAAAACCCCTCACCTCATTGTAAGAGTATTTTCACCTTTTCAAAATAAGTTTTTTTATTTTTCCTTTTATTTTTAGGTTTTCTTTTCCTCCAAGTTTATGGAAAACCAACCTAAGCCCTGTAAAGTCTATAAAAAGGTCTCCAGGGAACCCTATACTTCATTAGAATCATGTTTTTAATGCTTTTAGGGAGTTGGCTCGCTGAACCGAGCACCACATTTGGTAAAGTGGCCTGACTGTGTCTCAGACATGCGTAGACCACACAGGACGTGTCTCAGACAGTGCATGACATGCCCTTGAATTCCAGCTCACAGAACCGAGCACTGCTATCGGTTAAGCGGCCCATTTTGGTGTCCATTATGCATTTGACCTTGTCTAGGACGTGTCTGCAGATCAGAGACACAGTTTCAAGGCAGATATTGAATCAAGACCAGTTTTGAATCACGTCTCATCTCAAGATGTAATTATCGTAGCCTTTTAGTTTAATTCATTGTTTCATACTTGATTATTGTTCAGAATCATATGAGTAATGTTAGGTTTTTAGGTGTCCATGGGTTCTCGAGGATACAAAGGTTAATCATTGTTCTTTTAAGAAAAGTGAGTTGTAATGGATAATAGTTTTTGCTTTCAGTCGTTTATGATGTAGTTTGACAACAGTTGTAGTTTTGGTTGAGTTGGTTGTATGGAAGACCATGAGGGTCTATTTTTCCGAGTCTTCTGCTTGTTATCTTGGCGAATCTTTTATTACTCTGATATGATATGTGGCTTATGTAGGATTCAGGGTTTCCTTTAAATGTCACCTGACGTACGTTCCATGTCCGGATAAGGACCCGGTATCCAGGATTGGGGCGTTACAATTAGCATCTAGGCCGACGTAGACTCAGTTGCCTAGTTGGGATCCTTCGATTATACCCAATTAACCGGTTATGAATCGTTCAACCATGATCCAAAACCGAATTTTGAATCACAAACCTTTTTACTAGAAGATAAAAAAGTAAATAATAATAATAATTGTAAAAATTATATCATAATTATATCTTATATTATCTTAATTATGTAACAAACATATTAATGGTACATATTAATTTCCTAGTTAAGTTCCCTCAACCACTTTCCAGCCGTTAATTCCTTTATGATTTAGACAGCTGATCTTACTGGAAGACACAACATTTATTGCTGTTATCTGCCTGTCCGCTGCTATTATTTACTACTACAAACCAAACCCTAAGACTCCCCAGTATATCTTCTAACTATATATACTCATCTCATTCTATTAATAATAAAAATAAGAGTTTTTCTCCCTTTATTTATTTTCTCTCATCTCTATATGGTATCAGAGCCAAACTCCGTTTAAATAAAAATTTCATCTTCATTTCAAAATGTCTTCTCTCTCTGATGTATCCTCAGTAAAGCCACAAAATATTAAAAATTCTGGGCTGACTGAACAAACATATATACCTTTCACTAGCCATAAACTAGATGGAAACAACTATATTGTATGGTCAAGGTCCATGAAAATGTTCATCACCGGCCAAAGAAAGATGGGATACCTCACTGGATCCTAAGTTGCACCTGATGCTGATGATGAAAAGTTTGATGCATTGGATACAGAAAATAAGTGACAACCCAAGAAATCCGAGCAAATGATCGAGACCTCTACTCAAAGAAGGATAACACTTCTGAAATTTATGAGATAGAGGCTCAAATCCAAGAATATAAGCAAGGTGATCTCACAGTAACTCAGTTCTTCAATCAACTCACCAGGGCATGGCAACAACTGGATATGTTTGAAGAACTAGCCTGGAAGAATGCCGATGATGCCACCTTCTACAAACATGTGGTGGAAGAAAAAAAGATATTCAAGTTTCTCATGGGCCTAAATGCATCCCTTGATGATGTAAGAAGAATGGTTTTGTCCACTAAGCCTCTTCCTTCTGACAAATATGTTTTCTCTGAAATCAAGAATGAGGAGAGTATGAGAAAGCTTAAGCTCAAAGGAACAAGCTCTGAAACAACTATTGAAGATCAGCTCTCATATCCCAATGGAATGTTTTTAATCAATCTGATAACAATAGGAATGTTGCCTCCTACAACAAGAACAAAAAGGACATTCTATGGTGTAAACATTGTAGGAGGACCAACCACAAAGGAAACATGCTGGAAGATCCATGGTAAGCCTGAGAACTGGAGGTCTTTAAAGAAAAACACCATGGTAAAATGGTGTCTGAGGAAATGAAGGAAAGTCCTTCCTATAGCAAAGAACAACTTGAAGCCCTCAAATCCAATCTTGTCCAACAAATGTCTGAATCTACTCTCACTGAATCTGCTACTCATGCCAAATCAGGTATACTTATTTCTACTCTTAGCACTTCTGAGATTGAAAAAACCTTTGGATAATAGATTCAGGGGCCTATTCTCACATGACTGGTACTAAGAGCCTCATAACCAACTTTAAAACATGTAATCATATTCACAAGATCAAGATTGCTGATGTTTCCATCTCCTCTGTCCAAGGAACTGGAGATGTAACCATCTCTGACTCTCTCGCCCTTAAAAATGTCATATACGTTCCCAATCTTGACTTTAATCTGATATCTATTGGAAAATTAACCCAAGACTTAAACTGGATGTTATTTTTTTTTGCTAATCAATGTACTTATTAGGATCATTTGTTTCATAGGATAATTGGCAATGCTAAGGCATGTTCTGGACTATTTATCACTGATAAGAGTGGAAATTTTGAGAAGAACAAATTGCAGTTTGCCTCTAGTGTCAGTAGTTGAAATACTAATGAGGTAATGGTTTGGCACTATAGGCTAGGCCATCCAAGTTTTGCTTTTTTAAAGGCATTGTTTCTTGTAAATTTCTAAGGATGTAATCCTAATCATTTGCAATGTGAAATTTGCCAATTTGCTAAGATTACTAAATCTGTTTATGCCAAACTTCCATATATACAATCCAAACCTTTTGCCCTAATACACGGTGATGTTCGGGGACCTTCAAGAGTTAAAAATGTAACTGGAAGTAGATGGTTTGTCACCTTTATAGATGACCACTCTAGGGTTACTTGGATCTAACTTATGAAAGACAAATCTGAAGTGGGCACTATCTTTCAAACCTTTTATAAGATGATTACTACTTAGTTTGACACCAAGTTTAACGTACTAAAAACTGATAATGCTAAGGAATATTTTGAATCTAACTTAAGCACTTTCTTAAAGGATAAGGGTATTGTCCATATCAGTAGATGTGTTGAAAATCCTCAGCAGAATGGAACTGCTGAAAGGAAAAACAGACATCTACTTGAAATGGCCAGATCCCTTATGTTTTCCATGAATGTGCCTATATATCTTTGGGGAGAAGCCATACTTACTGTTACTATTGATATATTGTCCTAAACCCAATCGGATTGGACGGGATCTGACCAGGTCGGATCATTTCTGCTATTTCTTTATGATTATACATATATAATAAACGGATTTTATGTTGTCATGTATTTGTTCTTTTAAAGAACCAATTATGAATTGTTATATGATAACGTCCTTAGTATTAAACTGTGGTAGAGAAACCATGATAGGCGAATATGGTTGATGAGATCTCTAATCATTTTAACATGTTTGATACTTAAATGTCTCTAGGCTGATGTACTATCAAACAGGGCATTGATAGTACATACAAACTAGCACGTATTGGATGTCTTCTGTCATTAAGGGCAGGGATAGATCTCGTCTATCGAAGTGTAGAGACACTTGGACTGTATGTGGACGTGTTTTAGAGAATGTGTACGTTAGACTAACCCACTTACAATGTTAAGTCTCACACTATGTGGCGGTTGTGTAATTATCTATAGGACTGGAGTCTACATGGCATCACGGTTTGGATTGTCATGCTTTGACACTATTGAGGTTTCCACTAACCATGGTTCGATCATGCGGTAGTGATTGGGTATGATACTGAAGCATACGGAGTATACATGTTAGGTCGTCTGGGAATCACGCACCCTAATAGTAGGGGTGAATATCCGAAAGGGCCTTATTATAAGGAATGTCTTACTCTCGTGAATCTTTGTAAAGTGGAAGTAAATGAGTTACTTCGAGAGGACATGATATCTAGATTATAATACATGGTCATCAATGCTTGACACTCGACGTATGACCGTATGAATATTATTACAACGATAGGATTCTATTTACACGCTAACCGAGCACATGAAAGGTAGTACTCATTGCATATTGACTCTTCCGAAGATTGAGGGTCACAGACGTGTTGCTAGACGCTATCCGTGATCGTTAGAGGTTAAGGGAATTTTTGTAATTGTGCCTTATGACTGCGGCCAACATATTCGGTAGCCTATCGGGTCACACACATATGAACATCGAGTCGGATTAAAATGTGGTTATAGTTGATGACAAAATAAGGAAAGTTTTATCTCGATACTATAAATGTTATAGTGGTAAATTAATATGGTGGTATTTATTTATTAAGAATAAATTAAAATACAATATATTAATTATATTATTAATTAAATATATATATATATGGCCAAAATTTATGTGTATGACACACGTGAATTGGCTTATAATGTGCCGCAAGTTTTCTGTATTTGGATACACTTGGGTTGTGCAATTTAATTAATAAGATTACCATAATATTAATATTGAATATCAATAGATTTTGGAAAAACATATTTATGGTAATAAGATAAACAAAGTCAATATAAGATATTGACAATATATTGGAAATATTTAATATAAGATATTGAATATTAATGAGATAAATCAATCAAAGATATTTTCCTTATTTTATTAAGAAAATAGTTTCTTTCTCTCCACTCTACTCAAGACTTGTTCCCCAAGGATGTTGGGAGTACAAGTTGGTCCCTTGAAAAGGCTTTAGTTAAGTTTAGAGGGGGGGTGAATAAACTTAACACTTAAAACTTTGGAGTTAACAAATTCGCGGCACAACTTCACAGTACCGCCGATACTTCGCAGTCCGTCGAGACCTCGCAGCCCGCCGATAAACGTAGTCTACCGACAGCTTCCGCCTTGCTAAATTTGTGCAAATGGAATAATATCAAAATTAAGCCTTGTTACTTGTTGTTAAATATGTTACTAAGTATTAGATACTCGCAGTGTATGTGTGTGATTTCGCTTGCTAGATTCAAGCAGTTGATATGGATAATGACTAAGTGCGTAAAGTAAATGCAAGTAAGTAGAGAGATTTTATAGTGGTTCCAGTGTGATGTAATCCCGTCGTCCACTCTTCTCCCGTGATGTTGGAGGAAATTCACTAGTGATCTTTGAGTTATCTCGTTACAAAGAATCCTAGGTTGCTTGTCCTTCACCAATAACTATGGCTTCACAACCGAAAACTCGGGAACAGTAGTAGGATTGCGCTCCCGAGTCTTCCACCGGTCCTTGAAGGGTAGGATTGCCTCTTCACCACCTCCACCACAAACCAACAAATTTTCACACCCAACGTATGCTTCACTCGTTTCGCAGATTCTTTATAAGATAAAGAATGAATCAAATAAATGATTCAGCTTGCAGCAGCCTGATTAGGATGATGTAATCAAGCCTTGCGCCTTCAAGTGTGTATGCTTGATGCAAATTGAACACGTAATGCACTTGAAGAAGATAACTAGATCAAGAAATTTAAGCTCGCAGAGTTCAAGCAGGTGTTTTTCAAATTTCGCATTGTTACTTAAAGTTTTTCCCAAAATTCATCATCTAGTTTCGAGTTGAAAGTCCTCTATTTATAGGTAAGAGTGCATGTGACTTGAATTTAAAATTCAAATGTGACCGTTCCTTGTATTTGTCCCATCCGCACCGCATTCCGTCACTATTCATGTGGATCGACACCGTCAGATTACTTTTTGACAAGCAGGTACCGTCCACCCCTTTGACTTGTATCCAATGGATAAAAATAAGGATCATCCCAACGTCTTTTTAATCTCACCTTTGATTTGCTTGATAAGTCGAGGTAGTTGGCTCGTTCTTATCCATGTAATCTTCCAATAATCTTGAGTTAATCGAGGTATATATCAAAAAGTTCATCACCCGTCGTAATACCAATCACCCGTCGAACATCATTATTTTGTCCGTAAAATATAATCCAAATTATTACTTTTATCTAACTTTTATTTGTGAAGTTAGATTACATCATTTTAAATATAACCAAGTTCCAAACATCATCCAACTTGTGGAACTTAGACCTTCTACACAAGGCATATGTAATCGCTTAGGTCATCACGTACTTGCCTAAAATCTCGATTCCATATCCTTGACTTTAATTACTAAGTTTGATCCCTTAGCCTTCATTAACCGAGTTTGAACCCTCGCCTTCGCCTTTCGCCTTCGCCAGGGTTCCGGTACCGCCCACCGACCTATCTACCCTATCGACCTAGACCCGCCCCGTCGTCGATATCAATCGCCAGCCCTTTTTACGTTGCTTGTTTGATTAAACCTATTTATGAATCAAACTCTAATAAACCTATACATTTTATCTAGACATCTTTTTGCCTTTGCACTATAACAAATAGTATGGCACTCATCATCAAAACTAAGAAATAAGTCCAACAATTTCCCCTTTTTGGTGATGATGCCACTACCCTCACCTAATCAAAGAAAGCAAAAAGATAAAAACAAAAACAACAAATTCAAATATTTCTCATTATAAATATTTGTTCACAAATTACAATCTAGCATCAAGAAAGATAAAATAATGATAAGTAGCCGATCTATTGTCTCTTCTCTCTTTCTTGTCTAGCCTTCTCACCTTGCTCTTGATAGGCTCTAATTTCTTCTATCATGTCCCTCATCCATTCATTTTCAATAAGTGTGAAATCAATATAAGAGTTGACTTGTTTCCACCAATTCCATGCTTCAGTGACAAGATTGATATCATTCACTCGAATCCAAATCTCATATAAAGATCCTTGAATTCATTAAGTGAGTCTTTTGCTTTTGTAATAGGCAACACCCTATCACCTCTCGCCACTTCTTCCACCTCTCGCCTCCTCCGTAATTTGACCTTAAGGCTCGACTCTTGCCTCCCAAAATTTCAAACTCAAGAAAGAGTTAAGGCCTTCATGAAATCCCATATCATGGTAAGGTCTCCTTCGTTATAAAATTCTTTCTTGTATTGTGACAAGAGATCATCGTTGAGTTGAACTCGCCAAAAGTGTGTCTCCTAAAAGCATTTGTATCATCAATCCATCTTTTCTCGTGCAAAGAGTCTTGCAGCCTCCTTTCGCCGCACTCGATTTGCCCTCTTCCCCCTTAGTGACATCATCAACAAAACGGGAGACGAGGCCATGAATACCCTCCCGTGATACAATCACTCTATGCAATTGGCCTTCCATGGTTCCAGCTTCTAGTATCAATGGTAGTGATCCTAGATTGCAATGTCTCCTCCACCGTTGATCCTTTCGTGAGTTTGGGATCGTGCATAGCAGTTGTTGTGCAAAGCAAGAAAGCTCAAGCAGTTTAGAGCTTCAAAGAAGCTTGTCAAGTTTCTCATGTATGGAAAGAAGTTGGTCTTTTAGAGACTTGTCTTTGGCTTTATTTCCAACTTTGATACCCCCGACATCTAGTATCAAATCATTCATAGCATTTTGAGTAGATGCAAAGTTTGAAGCAACCGTATCGCAGATTGTCCGTTATCATTTACCATCTTCATCGCTCTTCAAATCTCTTGTTCTTGCTCGTCCAATTGAGTTCTTAACTCGTTGCATGTCATTTCTTACGCTCTTAACTCATTGACAACTTCAATTGGCACTCCACTAGTCATTCTACTATCGCAGTCCATCAAGAGGCTCCTCAACTCTATATTGTGCCCGTTGTCTACCGATGACCATTGCTTTACTCAAATCTCTCCCAAGGGGGAGGTCCTTCCTCAACCATTGCACCAAGAATGTCTTCCATGACCGGATCTTGTGCAGTTCCTCAAAGAACTTCTTCTTGTCCAAAAATTTGAAATTCTTCATCACCGTAGTCATAATCCAAAGAAATGTTTCTTGATTAACACCAAGCTTTCGCCGATTATCCTTCCCTACAAAGGGTCTTGGCTCCGTAAGGCTCCACTACAAGCAGCCTCAAAGAACAATGCAGGGTTTCCTCCAAACCCAAAGTTTGTTCCAACCCGTGTCCAGTGCCGTTTGAGACTCAAAGAACCCGTACCTCCCGTTCCAACCTTTGTCCAGGTGTCGTTTGTACCCCAAAGAACTCCGTACCTCCTCTTCGCTTCCCGTGGATTAAAGATATTGGTATTATCCACTTGAAAACCTTCGCATGACCAATCTTGTGCAGATGATGGCAGCTTTAGTAAGAGTGCCTTCAATGTCAAATCCATCTTGATATTCAATGGATTCCTCGTAACTAGCACTTGGTTCACTAAAGTCACCGGCTTTTTCCCGATCCAAATCAACAATCTGTTCATCTTCGTGTTGTCCAAAGGCTCTACAACATGAAATGTAGCAGATTCATCAACTAGCCTACCATCACTCAATGTAATTCCCTCATTGATCAATGCTTCTAGATCATCCATGGTGAGATCTTGTAGATCCTCATCCATTTCTTCGCCCGTCGGCCCTCGCCAGACTTACCAAGCACTCGGGACCAGTGCAGGTGGATCATTTATCAATGCAAATTCCACCGGGTTCTCCCGGTCCCGAGGGGAAATCTCCCTTGAGTCGATGATGAGGAAGAATCATCATCTCCATCTCTTGGATCTCTCGAACTTAATACCCTCCTCCTTCGTTGCTCATCAAATAGATCCATCGTCCGGATTGCAAAGCAGAGTGGTATCAACCAGATCCAAGCAAGTTCTCCACTCCCAAATTGTTAAAAGCCCATTCCTCAAAATCACCATAGTTCAAGAAATTGGCTTTTGTTTCTTGTAGAAACCAAACTTCCATTGAAAATAATCAAGCAATTTGTCAAGTTTGGGATCCACAGATTCTTCGCTTTTCTTCCTCTCTTTCACATGCCTTTCAAAGGGCATGAAAGATCTCCCGGGAGCAACTTCAAGGCTTGTTGACCTCCAAAGGTCCCAACAAGCGTACTCATGGTCTCTTCTACGTATGTTTGAAAATCAAGCAGTTGTCGTGATTGTGTAGTTGTACCTACTACTTCCATTTGTATCACACTTGATTCCCCCGACTCACATGCTCATCGCCAGGTTAGCAAAGCAGAGTGCTCTTCCCCCGAACTATTGCCAAACTTGCAGTGGTCTTCAATCAAGTCTTCAATCACCTCTTCAACTACCACAAGAGTTCGCAGATTGTCGTGGTTCTTCAAAGATTGCTCAACAACAACCCGTGCAAACCTTCGCAGATTCACCAATAACATCTTCTACAAAGAAGCTCGGTACAAACAGACCGTCGTGATTCTTCAACAGATTGCTCAACAACAACCCGTTCACTTCCAAGAGACTTAATAACCTCATCGTGTGAGGAATCACCGATTACAACCGGTGGAATAATAGTTAAGGGCTCACCTCAACAAATCTTCTTCTTCTACCGACACCTCTTCTTGGACTTTTTGTTTTTCCAAGATTCTCAATTCTTTTCCTTTGCCATACTTCTTCTTTTTGGCAACCTCCTTCATCCTCTTGGATAGGGGTTCATCATCATCATCATCATCATCATCATCATGTCCAAGAGATTTTCTCTTTCTACTATCTTCTTCTCGTTGTTTTGTCGAATTTCAACAACAGCTTCTTCTTGTAAATACAAGCAGGTCGCAAACCTCCACTTGACCCTCGCAGACTCAGCCAGCCTCAGTGCCGTTTCCTTTCTTGTTCTCTTTGATTTCAAGATTTCGTAATCTTCCTAACATCAAGCACTCTTTCTCTTTCCAAATAGCTTTCTTTGATGCAAAGCAGGTTTGATGGATATCTTCTTAGTTTGCCGAACCCGCTCACCACCAAGATCACCGTCATCTCCATCATCATTATCACCAAAGATGCTCTCCAAAGAACCTCTTCATCATCATCTAGTCCAGAATCGCATGATCAATCTCCTTCTTGTATCCGGACCGATTTATGTCAACCGGTTCAAGATCGTGAACCTCCGATGATTCAAAGGTCCGAACCATCAAACCTAGGGGTAAGGCCTTTGATTTTCTTTTCTTTAATTTGTCCTCCTTGGCTACTTTCTTCATATAATGAATGAAATAACCACCCCAATCAAATTTCATGCTTCTGCAAATGATAATCATCAGCTCTATCTTGGGTCCTGATAGAGTATCCATACTGCCAACTAGCCCAAGTATGTTCTTTGCAATGAGCTTGCTCAGTAGGCTGTATTCATTACCAATGTTTTTGCAATTGATGCCTGGTACTGATTTGATAGTTGCATTTGTCTTGATCTGATCTACAAAAGCCATCTTGTCCAATCCCATAGCTTCAGGATTGACTGAACCATCAACAACTTCTTCAAAACCAAACACTTCTCTCAAATAGACGTGGAGGAGATTACAAGCTCCTCACCATTCACAAGTGGTTTTGAATGCTTCAGCTTCCTTCTTCTATAACAATATTCTTCCGTAAATCAATAACATTGGTGTATGATATTGTTTCTAATCCGATGTTGAGTTTGTTCTCCAGTGCCCGCAAACCTTCTTATTCTTCGACCTATATTAATGGCCAGCTTCCGTTCGTTTGCATCAACAACATAGCCTCTTACACTTTGGCTTGATTCGATTTGAACCTCAATCCTTTCCGCCATTGAAATAAGAAAAAGATGAAGAAAGATTGCTCTCAAATCTCGTGTTCACACGATGTAGATTTTGCAGAGATAAAGCAGTAAATTGCAAGTGGAGAAACCGCCGTATAACAAATCCGATTTTATAGACAAGTGGGTAGTTGAAGCCGTCACAAAGACGTACATTGAGGTAACCACGATTAAATTTGATTAAATGCCGTCTTGACACGTGGCCCATTACTCCTCCATAACGTTTGTAACCGTTGGATGGTTTGACTCGTGGTAATAATGGATAAAATAAATATCCCGCCAATATGCTTTTTGACTTTAATTACTTTGACCGAGTAACGTTCCCTCCAAATAGGTAATCCTCGCCAGGTGGGCTCAAGAAGGTGCCGATAAGTAGACTTCAAAGCCCGCCGACAAAATTACTCGCCGATCCTTGTTTTCTTCTTGTTTTGTTCAATTGATAATACAAGATGAGGTTTAATACCAATGACCGATCCGTCAAGTGAGCTCACCCAAAATGACAAAGACCAATCCCCTTGGCAACCTCATTTGCTCAATTGTCCAAACATAAGTACATGGAATTGTTGATACCAATGACTAATCTGCTAAGTGAGCTCACCCAACATAGCAAAGACTAATCCCCTTGGTGAATTCCAAGACACCGCCGAATATCGCTCAATCTTTATGATTCCAAGTTCAAATTCTTAATTTAGCAAATCTTTCACCGTCAAGAGGTTTAGTGAAAATATCAGCAGTTGATCTTCGCAGAATGTATAGAACCACCACATCTTTCTTTTCAACATGATCTCTTATAAAATGATGTCTCACATCAATGTGCTTGGTTCTTGAATGCAAAACAGATTTTCTCGTGATTGCAATTGCACTTGTGTTGTCACACATGATTGGAATTTCCTTTCTTCAATTCCATAATCCCTTAATTGTTGTCTTAGCCATAGTACTTGTGCACAAAGAGCCTTCCAAAGAAGAATGTATTCAAATTTTCAAGAAGTGGAAGTTGAAATAGAATTTCGTTTCTTGCTAAACCAGAGACCAAATATTTCCCATTAACCGACAGTTCCCGAGGTGCTTTTTCTATCAATCTTGCATCCAAGATAATCGTAATCCGAGTAGGATATTACTTTGAAGCTTCCTTCCTTGGAATACCATATCCCTACTCCCAAAGTCTCTTTAAGATACTTGAGAATTCTCTTAACCGCACCTAAATGACTTTCTTTAGGTTTAGATTGAAATCTTGCACAAACACCTACAAAGAAAGGATATATCAGTCCGTCGGCAAGTGAGAGGTACAACAGATCGCCTATCATCCTTCCGTATAAGGTCCGATCAACATCTTTGCCTTCTTTATCTTCATCTAATCTCGATGTTTGTACTCATAGGAGTTGAATTCTTAGTGCTATTTTCCATACCAAACTTCTTCAAAGAACTCCTTGGTATACTTGGTTTGATGAATGAAGATTCCATCATTCACTTGTTTGACTTGCAATCCCAAAAAGTAATTCATTTCTCCCATCATACTCATTTGGAATTTGCTCTTCATTAGATTTGCAAATTTTTCACAAAGTAAATCATTCTCAGAACCAAATATTATGTCATCCACATAAATTTGTACCAACAGGGTGCTGTCCCCTTCACTGATTCTGAAAAGAGTCTTGTCAATGGTGCCTTTTGTGAAACCATTGTCTACCAAGAATTGAGATAGAGTCTCATACCATGCTCTTGGTGCTTGTTTCAATCCATAAAGTGCTTTGTTGAGTCTATACACTTTATCTTCTTGATCTTTAACTTCAAATCCAGGAGGTTGCCGAACATACACTTCCTCCTCTAGATCCCATTCAAAAATGCACTCTTGACATCCATTTGATATACTTTGAAGTTCTTATATGCAAGATGTGCTAGGAATAATCTGATAGCTTCCAATCTTGCAACAAAAGTATAAGTTTCATCAAAATCTATTCCTTCGCTTGAGAATAGCCTTTTGCAACTAGTCCGGCCTTATTTCTCACAATGGTACCGATTCATCAAGTTTATTTCGTATACCCACTTAGTACCAATGATATTTGCATGACTTGGCCTTTCAACTAGTGTCCAAACTTGATTTCTTTCAAATTCATTTAATTCTTCTTGCATAGCAATTATCCAATCTGATCCGAAATTGCTTCTTCAACAACTTTAGTTCCATTTGAGATAGAAAACAGTAAACATAGCTTCCAGCTTGTCTTCTAGTCCTCACACCTTGCCGTACATTGCCAATAACTTGTTCAAATAGGTGATTCCTTAACCATTGAGGATTTTGGTTATTTTGATTTTCAGTGAACATCATCTTCGCAGGGGTCTCGCCGTAGTTTCTTCTACATGGGGGTCGCAGATCCTTGAACCGCTTCGCTTGTTGCATCGCAACATTGTCGCAGGTGTTCAAGCAGGGCAAGATCGTAAACTTTTAAGTCATTGAATCTTTCCAAAACTTCAACACAATCTGGATCGTTGACTTGTTGATTCCTAGCAGGTTCATGATCTTCATCTTCCATTCCAAGAAACTTAGGTTCATCAAACACAACATGGATTGTTTCTTCATGTTTTAGTGACCTCTTGTTCAAGCACTCGAATGCTCGCCGACCGAAGAATATCCCAAGAATATGCCTTCATCCGATTTAGGTTGGAATGTTTTCAAATGAACTTTGTGATTTAGAATAAAACATTTACTTCCAAATGGATGGAAATAGGATATGTTGGGTATCCTTCCATTCCGCACCTCATAGGTGTCTTCACAGCCTTCTTGTTTACCGAAGTTCTGTTTTGTGTATAGCATGTCGTATTTATCGCTTCAAATTTCAATATCTTTCAGTAGCAATGCTTCACAAATCATTGTTCTTCCCGCTTCCTTTAATGTCCTCGTTTCTTCTTTCAAAGAACCCCATTTTGCCGAGGTGTACCAAAGAGCAGCAAGTTGATGTAGTACACCATTCTCGTTCACAATATTCTCTTATAACTTTGTTGAGAAATTCAAGACTCGATCCGATCTTATCTTTATGATCGTTAAACTTTTCTCATTTTGTAATCTCTTCAAAAGATTAGGCATGCTTTGGAGTGTCTCACTTTTCTTGTTCATAAATATCACCTGTGTGTATCTAGAAAAATCATCCACAACTACTAAGGTGTATTTCTTTCCTCGTTACACTTGTTGGAGTTATTGGTCCAAAAAGATCCATATGCATAAGCTCCAACACTCGTTAGTTGATTGTTTAGTCTTTGACTTGAAACTTGACTTTATCTCGTTTACCTTGCCGACATGCATCACATATAGCATCCTTCTTGAATGTGATCTCGTGTAAACCAATCACTAACTTCTTTTTCACCAACTCGATTAATATCATCAAAATTCAAGTGATTTAACTTCTTGTGCCATAACCAATTGAGTTCGATTTGGTATGCACAATCAGCAGTGCTTTCGGAACCGCAAGAGACCAATCCACAACATACATGTTCTCGTTGCCTTCTACCAAAGAAGTACAACTTGATCACCTCTCTCACTAATGACAATACAATTGTTTTTGTCAAAAGTGACCTTGTATCCCATATCACGAATTGTCCAAAGGCTCGCAAGTTGTAGTCCAAATTCCTCCACATATGCCACATTCTTGATTGTAAGTCCATTTCGATAAGTGTGCCATATCCTCTTGTATATCCAGTGTATTTTTGTTGCCAAAATTCACCCTTGGACCATCTTTTGCCACAAAGTTTGTTAGACAAAGTTGCTTATTCTTTGTCATGTGTCCGGAACATCCACCGTCAAAGTACCGTACACCCTACAAAACAAAGTTAGTGCATTTTAGGTACCCAAACCCGTTTGGGTCCATAGTGGTCGTCGGGCAAGCATGACCCTTGGTATGTTTCCATAAGGTCTTCTCCTAAATGTGTCATACTTTGGTTCATACTTTGGTTCATACATGTATTCCACACATCCATAGGTTCTAACAAGAGGTTGTGTAGAACCACATATGTTTTCCGGCCTTTTGGTACATAATGCCGTTTGAAATGATTCTTGTTGTTAGAAACATTTGCATAACCATAGTGTGTGCCGTCTCGTTAGAATGTACTCGTAATATGGAGTCCGCCGAGGTCTTGTGTAAGTCCTCTCGCCGATTCCATTGCCTAGGTTTTACCCTAGTAGTATGGTTATACTTATCGTTTCTAGCATTAGATGCAGGAATATTCCAATCATTATCGCAGGGAACAAGCCTACCTTTCCCCCGAGATAAGTATCCCTTGAATGATCAACATTTTTGGATTTAGGATTCTTATCCTTGGAATATTTCGTTTCTTTCCTTCGTGGTCCAAATAGACTTAGTAGCAGTGTCCGTATCGCCAAGTTTAAGGCACAAGCAGCCCTATTTTTAGATTTATTCATTTTACTAGAGCCGTTGACTTCGAGACTTCGATTTTGCTTCCTCGAGGCATTCTCATTGGGTTTTACCGCTTCAAGCAGCCTTTACGGGAGATGGATCTAGTGTGCACAAACTTAGGACCAAATCTCGGTACCGGGTTCAAGAACCTTACCGGATCCACTCTTGTTAGATTGCCGAGTTCCAAATCCAAGCCCAGCTCTATCTCCATAAGCCTTTCCCGATTTGTATGCGTATTGGAACAAGATGGTTCAAGCAGATTCGTAGGTCGCCGGATGTTCAAAGCAGACTTATGCCGATTCTCGTCCAACTTCTTTTTCCTTACCATTGAAAACCCTTAATTCAAATTTTCAATCTTCCAACTTCTAACTCAAGAGCCTCTTTTTCACCTTTCACAACCTCATAACCAGATTGTATTATCCTCGCTGATTAAGGATGGCATCCAAAGTCTCATTGTTGTCGAATTTCTAGGATTTGAACCACAAAGTTGATTCACAATCACTTCCAAAGAGTGTTTATAGATACAAGTGTTGTATACCTCCTCGCCATCCATATTGGCCATCAAAGCATAATCCTCCATATCAAGAACTGCCGTGTCATCCGATTCATTTCCTTTTTCGTATTCCACTTCATATCCCGATTCATCTTCAAGAACCATAGCCTTCTTGCCATGTCTTCTTTGTTGACTCTTGGTCTTCGCAGTCCGGACAATCGTGTCTAAAATGTCCAGTGCTTCTTACAAATGAAGCAAAGATAATCGTGTTCCTTGCCTTGTTTCAACTCGTGACAATCAAATCCGAAGTGTCCCGGTTTCTTGCAATGAAAGCATAGATAGTCATTATCTTTCTTTGGTTCTTCTTTCCTTCTTTCGCAGGGCCTCTTTGTGAAATTTCTTGTAGGGGCCTTTCCAAATTTTCATCATTCCGATTTTCTTGCTCGCAGGGCAATTTGCTCTTGCATTTCATCTAGCATATCATCCCGTCCTCCCGATGTTTCTTCATGATGTGATGCAGCCAATGCAAGTGGTCTTTGGCTCTTCCTTTTCGCTGTGCACCAGCCTTCTTGCTAAATTCATAGGCCTTAAGATCGTAGAACAATTTGAAGGTATCTTCTTCATGCAACTTTCTCATTTCTTCAATTGCAATACCTTCATTTTCCAAACATCTCTTGCAGTGTAAAGCTTCCAAGATTTTGGTGTTTACTTCCTCTTTTGAATAACTTACACTCAAATAGGTAAGTTCATCCAAGATAGCATTGAATCTTGATTCCATTTGCTCAATGGTTTCATTAGGTAGCATCTTGAACTTTTGAAACCTTTTTCTCGCCACACCGATTTTGTTCTTCTTTATTGCATCGTTGCCTTCACGCATTAAGTGAATCTTATCCCAAAGTTCCTTTGCAAGCCTTGCAATCTTTGACCTTCATGTACATATTGCTATCCAAGGTTCTCGTAGATGATATCAATAGCAATGTTGTTGAGGTTTGCTCTTTTTCTCGTCTTCTCGCATTCCATTCTCTCTTTGGTTTAGAATGTACTCGCTTCCGTCACCCACTCGTTATCGCCTTTGTAATCTCCAAGGGTCCTTCGCTAGTACATCCATCATCTCATCATGAGTAGCAAGCAAGATATGCCCGCATTCGACGTTTATACTCATCAAATCTGTCAAGAGAACACATCAACATAGTTCTAGCATACCGTGTGTTGTCCATGATGCAAGTCTTGAAAATCGCAACTTGAAAGAAAGTTTTAAAGAATTTTCACAAGTACAACAAGTAGGATTCCTTCGTAACGTGCTAATCGCTCCGATACCAATTGTTGGTCCCTTGAAAAGGCTTTAGTTAAGTTTAGAGGGGGGGGGGGTGAATAAACTTAACACTTAAAACTTTGGAGTTAACAAATTTCGCAACTTCAAGCACCGCCGATACTTCGCAGTCCGTCGAGACCTCGCAGCCCGCCGATAAACGTAGTCTACCGACGCTCGCTTTGCTAAATTTGTGCAAATGGAATAATATCAAAATTAAGCCTTGTTACTTGTTGTTAAATATGTTACTAAGTATTAGATACTCGCAGTGTATGTGTGTGATTTCGCTTGCTAGATTCAAGCAGTTGATATGGATAATGACTAAGTGCGTAAAGTAAATGCGTAAGTAAGTAAGTAGAGAGATTTTATAGTGGTTCCAGTGATGTAATCCCGTCGTCCACTCTTCTCCCGTGATGTTGGAGGAAATTCACTAGTGATCTTTGAGTTATCTCGTTACAAAGAATCCTAGGTTGCTTGTCCTTCACCAATAACTATGGCTTCACAACCGAAAACTCGGGAACAGTAGGATTGTCGCTCCCGAGTCTTCCACCGGTCCTTGAAGGGTAGGATTGCCTCTTCACCAAACTCTCCACCACAAACCAACAAATTTTTCACACCCAACGTATGCTTCATCGTTTCAAGCAGATTCTTTATAAGATAAAGAATGAATCAAATAAATGATTCAAATTGCAAAGCAGCCTTGATTAGGATGATGTAATCGCAGCCTTGCGCCTTCAAGTGTGTATGCTTGATGCAAATTGAACACGTAATGCACTTGAAGAAGATAACTAGATCGCAGCCTTTAAGCTCGCAGTTCAAGCAGGTGTTTTTCAAATTTCGCATTGTTACTTAAAGTTTTTCCCAAAATTCATCATCTAGTTTCGAGTTGAAAGTCCTCTATTTATAGGTAAGAGTGCATGTGACTTGAATTTAAAATTCAAATGTGACCGTTCCTTGTATTTGTCCCATCCGCACCGCATTCTCGTCACTATTCATAGGATCGACACCGTCAGATTACTTTTTGACAAGCAAGTCCGTCCACCCCTTTGACTTGTATCCAATGGATAAAAATAAGGATCATCCCAACGTCTTTTTAATCTCACCTTTGATTTGCTTGATAAGTCGAGGTAGTTGGTCGTTCTTATCCATGTAATCTTCCAATAATCTTGAGTTAATCGAGGTATATATCGCAGTTCATCGTCCGTCGTAATACCAATCACCCGTCGAACATCATTATTTTGTCCGTAAAATATAATCCAGCTGATTACTTTTATCTAACTTTTATTTGTGAAGTTAGATTACATCATTTTAAATATAACCAAGTTCCAAACATCATCCAACTTGTGGAACTTAGACCTTCTACACAAGGCATATGTAATCGCTTAGGTCATCACGACTTGCCTAAAATCCGATTCCATATCCTTGACTTTAATTACTAAGTTTGATCCCTTAGCCTTCATTAACCGAGTTTGAACCCTCACCTTCGCCTTTCGCCTTCAAGAAAGTTCCGTACCGCCCACCGACCTATCTACCCTATCGACCTAGACCATCCGTCGATATCAATCGCCAGCTCTTTACAAAGTTGCTTGTTTGATTAAACCTATTTATGAATCAAACTCTAATAAACCTATACATTTTATCTAGACATCTTTTTGCCTTTGCACTATAACATCAAAACCTAGTATGGCACTCATCATCAAAACTAAGAAATAAGTCCAACATGCGGCTACCCTTAGTAGTGGCCCACGGTTTCATCGCTTTGTATTAAAAACAAGACCTAGGAAAAGTCCATGATCATATTGGTTATACCGTGCACGGAATGTTGTGTATGTTTTACTTTATATGAAATTGTAGTAATATGCATGTAATAGATGAGACCATAATTAATTATGTGAACTAATTAAAATAACTCCCAAATTAAAAGACTCAAGTCGAATACCTCCCCATATTATAGTGACGGTGAGGAGCCCTTATTCTGATCTGTTGGACTTATTTTAATTTTTAGTGATGAGTGCCAGACTAGCTGTTATAGAGCAAAGGCAAAAGGATGTCTAGATCAAATGTATAGGATTATTAGAGTTTGATATTGTATAGGTTTGATCAAACAAGCAATGTAAAAGGCCAGCTGACTTTCATCAGCAGAGCTATCTAGATCAATAGGGTACCTGAGTCAGTAGACTAGTTTAGGAACCTGCTGAAGACTGAAGGCAGAGGGTTCAAACTCAGTTATTGAAGGCTAAGGGATCAAACTTAGTATTTAAAGTCGAGTATATGGAATCAGAATTTAGGGAAGTCTGTGATGACCTAAACTGATTGCATATACCTTGTGTACAAGGTCTAAGTTCCACAAGTTAAGCGGTGATTGGAACTTAGTTATATTCAAAATGGTGTAATCTAACTTCATAATAAAAAGTTAGACAAAAGAGAAGTCAGCTGCAGTGTTTTTATAAACACAACACCTTTGGATCAGCTGACTAAAATGTACTTCAGCAGACTTACACTCACAGGAACCTGCTGAACACATATTTCGATTTAATCAAAGGTTACACTGGAAGATTACAAAGAAAAAGACAGATAAAAACTCTTGATCTTATCAATAAATCAATGGCCAAGATTAAAGGGACGTTGGAAAGAAATAGAGGTTTATCCAATGGATACAAGTCAAAGGGTGGACAGTCTGAAAACTGTCAAAAAGTAAACTAACAATGTCAGTACTATGTACAGAGACCGAAAGCAAGTCAAGATGGGACAAATTTGAAACGGCTATGTTTGAGTTTCAAACATAAATCACAAGGAGTCTCACCTATAAATAGAAGACCCTTGTTTCATATACAGATGATGATTTTTGAGAGAAAAACAACAGATAATTTTGAGCTTCGGATTCTTATCAAGAAATCACCCTGCTGACCCTACTGAACTTAAACCTACTGATCCAGAAAACTTCTTCAAGTGTAATCTGTTATAAAGCTACATCAAGTTTGAACACTTGAAGAATCCAAGCTGCTAATCATATCATCCTGATCAAGGTGTTGATTGCTGAATCACTTACTTGATTCAAACTTTCATTTATAAGAAATCTACTGAAGACAATTAAGCATCTTTGGGTGTCAAGGACTGTTCTTTGTGGTGGAGCTGGTGAAGAGGCAATCCTACCCTTCAAGGACCAGTGGAAGACTTTGGAGCAGCAATCCTACATGTTCCAAGTGTTTAGTTTGTGAAGCCTTAGTCATTGGTGAAAGACAAACAACTTAGGGATTTTTGTAACTGCTACCTCAAGGATCTCTAGTGTATTACCTCCAACATCACATGAGAAGAGTGGACTGATAGCATTACACCACCTGGAACCACTATAAAAATTGCCTACTTACTTTCTGCATTTACATTTTGCATCTAGTACATTTAGCACATCAATCTACTAAACTAGCAATTGAATCACACACATACACTACTGAGTATCTAATAATTGGTATCATATTTTAACAACAAGTAATAAGGCTTAATTTAAATATATTCTGCTGCAACAAATTAAGTAAATTTAATAGTCAGCAGACTACTGAGTAATCAGCAGGCTGCTGAAGTTGCTGAGTCTGTTAACTCCAAAAGTTTTAAGTGTTAAGTTTATTCACCCCCCACCCTATAAACTTAACCAAAGCCTTTTCAAGGGACCAACAATTGGTATCGGAGCAAGGTTTCTGTTCTGAAGTAATCCTACTTGTTGTGCTTGTGAAAATACTTTGAAAACTTTTTCAAGTTTCTGATTTTCAAAGATTTGCATCATGGTTAACAACCAGTATGCTAGAACAATGTTGATGTGTTCTTTAGATCATTTTGATGAATATAAACGTCGTATGAATGCTTTTCTAGCTGCTACACATGTTGAGATGATGGATGTGCTGACTGATGGACCACTGGAAATTACAAAATCTATAACTGTGGATAGTCAAACTCGGTACATTCCAAAGCCAAAAAGAGAATGGAATGCTGAAGATAGAAAAAGAGCAAACCTCAACAATATTGCTATTGATATCATATACAAAACCTTGGATAGCAATATGTACATGAAGGTGAAAGATTTCAAGACTGCAAAAGAACTTTGGGATAAGTTGCAATTAATCTGTGAAGGCACTAATGCTATCAAGAAGAACAAGATCAGTATGGCAAAGAAGAAGTTCCAGGAGTTCAAGTTGAAACCAAATGAAACTATTGAACAAATGGAGTCAAGATTCAATGCAATCATGGATGAAGTCACTCTACTGAGTGTAAAATACTCAAAAGAAGAAATCAATTCAAAAATCTTGGAAGCATTACCTGCAAAAGAAGTTTGGAAAATGAAGGTGACTGCCATAGAAGAAATGAGAAGTCTACATGAAGAGGACACCTTCAAATTGTTTTCAGATCTTAAGGCTTATAAATTCAGTAAGAAACTTGTACCTGAGACTGAAAAAGAAGAACCAAAAACCACTGCTTTGGCTGCTACAAATCAAGAAGAAACATTAGGAGCTCAAGATGATCTACTGGATGAGATGCAAGAACAAATTGCCTTACTGAGCAAGAAAATCAGAATGATGAAAAATGGAAGGGGTTCTCCAAGGAATTTCAGAAAGAAGTTTAGTGAAAAGAAGAAGGAAGAATCCAAGAAAGACAATGATTACTTGTGCTATCAATGAAAGAAACCAAGACACTTCAAACCTGACTGTCCTGAACTAAAATAGAAGAAAGAACCTGATTATCTTTGCTTCAACTACAAAAAGCCTGGACATTTCAGACCTGATTGTCCAGACCTACTAAAGAGCAAAAGACAGCAAAGAAGATTTGGAAAGAAAGCTATGGTTGCTGAAGATGAATCAGGATATGAAGTTGAATCAAAAAAGGGAAATGAATCTGATGATACTGCACTTGTTGCTGATATGGATGATTATGCTTTAATGGCAAACATGGATGCAATAGAGGAGGTATACAATTATGTATCTATAAACACTCCCGCTGATAGTGATTGTGAATCAACTTGTGGTTCAAATCCTAAAAATTCTGACAATGAAGAAACTTTGGATGCCATCCTTAATCAACTGAGGATAATACAATCTGGTTATGAGATTGTGAAGGCTGGAAAACAGAAGTTGATAGATTAAATGCTGAATTAAGAATTCTCAAGGGTAAGGAAAAAGAGTTTGGACAAATCGGCACAAGCCTGCTGAACATACAGTAGCTGCTAAATCTGCTGAACAATCTTGTTCCTCCACTGCATTTAAATCTGGAAAGCCTTATGGTGATCGAACATGCCTTGGATTTGGTTCTCAACAATCCAATAAGAGTGGATCCAGTAAGGTTACTGAACCTAGTACCATAATTGGTCCTAAGTTTGTACCTGCACAAGATCCGACTCCAAAAAGGGTTGCTGAAGCAGTAAAGCCTACTGAGAATGCTTCAAATAGGCAAAATCAGAAATCAAAAAGGACATCAGTACCTAACAAAAAGAATAAATCTAAGAATAGGACTGCTGTACCTTCTAGACCTACTGATAGCAGACCTGCTACCAAGTCTGCTGGACAACATAAAGGGAAAAATCAGAAATATTCCAAGGATAAGAATGCTAAATCTAAAAATGTCAATCATACTAAGGATACTTATCTCAGGGGGAAAGGTAGACTTTTCCCTACTGATGTTGATTGGAATATTCCTGCCCCTACTGCTATAAACAACAGTTATAATCATACTGCTAGGGTAAAACCTCAACAATGGACTCAGTAGAGGACTCAGCAGACTCCATATTACAGGGCTGTTCCTAAAAGACAGCAAACCTATGGTTATGCAAGTGCTTCTAACAATAGAAATCACTTTAAACAGAATTACAAACAAAAGGCCAGAAAGAATATGTGAGTCCTACACAACCAAAAGTTAGACCATATGGATGTGTAGAATACATCTATGAACAAAAGTATGACACTTTTCAGAGAAGACCTTATGGAAACTTGCCAAGGGTCATGCTTACCACTGACCAGTATGGACCCAAACAGTTTTGGGTACCTAAAATACATTAACTTTGTTTTGTAGGGTGTCTGGTACTTTGACAGTGGATGTTCCTGTTCGACTTATTTTTAAGTTTTAGTGATGAGTTCCAGACTAGCTGTTATAGAGCAAAGGCAAAAAGATGTCTAGATCAAATGTATAGGTTTATTAGAGTTTGATCTTGTATAGGTTTGATCAAAAAAAGCACTGTAAAAGGTCAGCTGACTTTAATCAATAGACCTTTCTAGATCGGTAGGGTACCTATGTCAGTAGACTAGTTTAGGAACATGCTGAAGACCGAAGGCTGATGGTGTAAACTCGGTTATTGAAGGCTAATGGATCAAACTTAGTATTTGAACTCAAGGATATGGAATCAAAATTTAGGGAAGTCTATGATGACCTAAACTGATTAAATATACCTTGTGTACAAGGTCTAAGTTCCACAAGTTAAATTGTGATTGGAACTTGGTTATAATTAAAATGGTGTAATCTAACTTAATAATAAAAAGTTAGATATAAGAGAAGTCAGCTGCAGTGTTTTATAAACACAACAAATTTGGATCAGCTGACTGATATGTATTTCAGCAGACTAATATTCACAGGAACATGCTGAATATATATTTCGATTTAAATCAAAGATTACATTGGAAGAATACAAGGATAAGGACATATAACCACTTCTGATTTTGTCAAACAAATCAAATGTTAAGATTAAAGGGACGTTGGAAGTAAACAGTGCTTTATCCAATGGATACAAGTCAAATGGTGGACAGACTGTAAACTATCAAAAAGCAGTCTGCCAGTGTCAATACTATGTACAGGGACAGAATGCAAGTCAAGAAAAGGACAAGTCTGAAACAGCTATATTTGTATTTCAAACATAAGTCACAAGGATTCTTACCTATAAATAGAGGACTCCTAATTCAGATACAAGTGATGAAAATTAAGGATCTATCTTGAGCTATTAGATTTCAATCGATCAAACACCCTACTGACCGTACTGAGAATAAAGCTACTGATCCAGTAAACTTCTTCAAGTGTAATCTGCTTTCAAGCTACATCAAGCTTACAAACTTGAAGACCTCAAGCAGCTGATCATATCATCCTGATCAAGCTGCTGAAAGCTGAATCATTTACTTGATTCAAACCTTCTTTTACAAGAAATTTACTGAAGACAGTGAAGTATCTTTGGGTGTCAAGGACTGTTGTTTGTGGTGGAGCTGGTGAAGAGGCAATCCTACCCTTCAAGGACCAGTGGAAGACTTTGGAGCACAATCCTACCTGTTCCAAGTGTTCAATTTATGAAGCCATAGTTATTGGTGAAGGACAAGAAACTTAGGGATTTTTGTAACTGATACCTCAAAGATCTCTAGTGAATTACCTCGAACATCACAGGAGAAGAGTGGACTGACAGGATTACACCACCTGGAACCACTATAAAAATTGTCTACTTACTTTCTGCATTTATATTCTGCATATAGTATATCTAGCACATAAATCTAATCAACTAGCAACTGAATCACACACATACACTACTGAGTATCTTATACTTGGTATCATATTTTAACAACATGTAATAAGGCTTAATTTAAATATATTCTGCTGCAACAAATTCAGTAAAGTCAATAGTCAGCAGACTACTGAGTGATCAGCAGACTGCTGAAGTTGCTAAGTTTGTTAACTCCAAAGTTTTAAGTGTTAAGTTTATTCACCCCCCCTCTAAACTTAACCAACGCCTTTACAAGGGACCAACAATTGGTATCGGAGCAGTGCTTCTGTTCTGAAGTAATCCTACTTATTGTGCTTGTGAAAATACTTTGAATACTTTTTCAAGTTTCCGATTTTCAAAGCTTTGCATCGTGGATAACAACCAGTATGCTAGTACAATGTTGATGTGTTCCTTAGATCATTTTGATGAGTATAAACGTTGTATGCAGGATGTGCTGACTGATGGACCACTAGAAGCAACAAAAGCCATAACTTTGGATAATGAAACTCAGTACATTCCAAAGCCAAAAAGAGAATGGAATGCTGAAAATAGAAAAAGGGCAAACCTCAACAATATTGCTATTGATATCATATACAGAACCTTGGACAGCAATATGTACATGAAGGTGAAAGATGGCAAAACTGCAAAAGAACTTTGGGACAAGTTGCAGTTAATCTGTGAAGGCACTAATGCTATCAAGAAAAACTAGATCAGTTTGGCAAAGAAGAAGTTCCAGGAGTTCAAAATGAAACCAAATGAAACCATTGAACAAATGGAGTCAAGATTCAATGCAATCATGGATGAACTCACTTTACTGAGTGTAAAATACTCAAAGGAAAAAATCAATTCAAAAATCCTGGAAGCATTACCGGCAAAAGAAGTTTGGGAGATGAAGGTGACTGCAATAGAAGAAATGAGAAGTCTACATGAAGAAGACACCTTCAAATTGTTTTCAGATCACAAGGCATATGAATTCAGCAAGAAACTTGTACCTGAGACAGAAAAAGAAGAACCAAAGACCACTGCATTGGCTGCCACACATCAAGAAGAAACATCAGGAGCTCAAGATGATCTACTGGATGAGATGCAAGAGCAGATTTCCCTACTGATCAAGAAAATCAGAATGATGAAAACTGGAAAGGGTTCTCCAAGGAATTTCTCAAAGAAATTCAGTGAAAAGAAGAAGGAAGAATCCAAGAAAGACAATCATTACTTGTGCTATCAATGCAAGAAACCAGGACACTTCAAACCAGAATGTCTTGAACTAAAACAGAAAAAAGAACCTGATTATCTTTGCTTCAATTGCAAGAAGCCTGGACATTTCAGACTTGATTGTCCAGACCTACTGAAGACCAAAAGCAAACAAAGAAGATCTGGCAAGAAAGCTATGGTTGCTGAAGATGAATCAGGGTTATGAAGTAGAATCGAAAAAGGAAATGAATCTGATGATACTGCACTCGTTGCTGATATGGATGATTATGCTTTAATGGCAAATATGGATGAAACAGAGGAGGAATACAATTCTGTATCTATTAACACTCCTGCTGGAAGTGATTGTGAATCAACTTGTGGTTCTAATCCTAAAATTTTGACAATGAAGAAAATTTGGATGCCATCCTTAATCAACTGAGGATAATACAATCTGGTTATGAGATTGTGAAGGCTGAAAAAGAGGCTCTTCAAACATAAGTTGATAGATGGCCATACTAGTTGTTATTGCAAGCCTGAAATAAGTTAGAACACTTTGTATAGTCTTTACTTAGAGTCTGACACGTTGTATAAGTTGAGTCAGACAAGTATTGTACTAGTTGGTAGGACAGCAAAGCAAGAACAGATTTTCGGCAGAGTGAAGCCAGCCAAGTACCAGCAGAAAAGCAATGAAGATATTAAAGTCTAACTTATAACCAAGGAAGTCTGTGATGACCTTGGATAAGTCTAAGTTATGTTTCAAGTGATAAAGCTTAATGTTTAAATTTGGTGTACACTGATCCCACACAAATCAAGGATCAATGAAGTACAAGAATTCTCCTTTGAACCGAAAGAATGAAGGAAACAAGGATCGGCAAAGTAAACCGACTTTCGGCCGAGTGAAGACAAAATAGTGAAGGAAGATCTAAACGGCAAAGTCAGATGGATCACTTGACCTTTCAGAGAACAGCTAAGTAAATCTTACTGAATCAGATTTTGAAATATGATGAAGATTCAGAGGATCATGCATTAAATGCACAATAAATAGAGGATCAATCAAGGATGGATTTTCTGATAAATATTTGAAGAAAAATCCGATCACTGTAATCAAGAAGAATATAATTAAGGGGGAATCAGGAATTATTCGCCTCATTAAATTAGCCAATAGACGGGAATTCAAATCAAATATTCAAGGCTATAAATAGAGGACATTGACAGAAAAAAAAAGCGAGAACGAAAAATCTGATCAGAGATGCTGTCAAAGTAAAAAGGTCTTCTATTTGTGCTAAAAAGACATATCTAGTGATCAACTCAAAACTGGGAGCTTCAATTCAAACATCAAGCATTGAGATTGATCAACAAGTTTGTGAATCCGATTCACATCAATGAAGCAATTGAATCAGAGCCATTTGAGAAGGAGTTGTGTCTGTGATAGCTACTGAGGGATTTGATCCCAAGAAGCAGTGAAAGAGACTGAATCACTGAAACTGTTGCAGTCAAGGAGTGATAGTCTTGTAGATTGTGAAGCTTGGGAAGTCAAGGACAATCGTACTATTGTATCTGTGAAAACAATAGTGAATTCCTCCAATCATCATAGGAGAAGAGTGGATTAAGGGATTACACCACCCTGAACCACTATAAGCCTTGTGTCAATTTACTTTCTGCAATTTACCTTACTGCATTTATTTAATTGCATATATTATATCATATACTTGTGATTGTTTAACCTACTTTGAAATAACTTACTAAGAAGGGACTTATCCGCTGCCCAAAAGCTTTTAAGTGCAAGAAAAGTTTTTGAAACACCATTATAGTCATTCACCCCCCCCCCCCCCCTCTGACTATAGTTTTACCCTTCTCTGGGACCAACAATTGGTATGGGAGCAGTGTTCCTAGTATCAGAACCTATTCAGATGTAATTTCTGGTAAGAAGGAGATCACATATTTTTAAAAGTAGTTTTCAAATCTGAGCTTTCTATACATTCACATATAGATCTTTTATTTGCACTTATGGATTCCTCAAACTTCATGTCAAAAGTACCTGTTTTCAATGTTAATAATTTTGATGAATATAAAATAAGAATGTTGTCTCATCTTGTAGCAACTTATGAGGAGATGCTGGACGTAATTAATGATGGCCCAATCATGATCTTGACTGTGGTAGCCACAGGAGCAGATCAAGGAAAGGAAGTAGACAAACCCAAGAAAGATTGGACCAAAGATGACAGGAGAAGAGCAAATCTAGACTTTGTTGCAAAAGATATGATTTTGAAGACCCTAGATAGCAACATGTTCATAAGAATTAAAGATTGCAAGACAGCAAAGGAGATATGGGACAAACTGGCACTGATTAATGAAGGATCAGAAGCAGTCAAAGAAAACAAATTATCTGTTGCAAAACGGAAATTTGAAAATTTCAAAATGAAGGCTGGTGAATCCATTGATCAAATGGACAACGATTCTCAAGCATCATCGTTGAACCGCAACAACTTGGACACACATATCCCGTAAAGAAGTATGCTTAAAGATCTTGAGAGGCTTACCCGAAAGATGGAAGATCATAACATCGAATCGAGGAACCACAAACCTTGCAAACACCGACACTCGACTCGATGTCCCAACTAAATGCTCATGAATTCGAATTGAACGGTGAAGATGGTGCTCCGGCAGAGACACAAAGAGCCAGTGCACTGATAGCACCCCAGCAAAGAAACCTTGCTGATTGTATCAGCAAAGAGACACTAGAACTTAAAGAACAGGTAGCTTTATTAGTCAAATGTTTTGACATGTTTAGCAAAAAGAAGCCATTCAAAGGAAACTCATCATCAAACAAGAGGTCAAGCTCAAACAAAAACATGAAGAAGAAAGATGATGAATACAGATGCTTCAACTGCAACAAGAAAGGTCACTTCAAGGCTGATTGCCCTGAAGAAAATATTAAAGATGATGAAAAGAGGAAGTACAAAGCATCTGAAAAGAGATAAGGCATAAGGTACTCAAGGCTGAATCCAGCAGTGAAAAGAATGAAGAATCATCTGATAATGACTCAGATGATAGTGATGAAGAAGACAGCTAAGACAATGAAAAAGCATGTCTATGTCTCATGACCAAAGAATTAGATGAAGATGAAGGTGATAGCTCAGAAATTGAGAAAACAAGCCTATGTCTAATGGCCAAAGAATCAGATGAAACTGAGGTAACTTCTAGCTCCTACTCCTCATCAAATGCATCCACATCTGACACTGCACAATCTTCTATTCTCCCATTAGATCCAGCAGACCTATTTCAAAATCTCATGACAAAATTTGATGAAATTGAGATGAATCTTGAAATTCTGGAAAAGGAATGCAAGGATCTAAGAAAGGAAAATAAAAGGTTAAAGAAAGAACTAGATAAAGCAAAAGCTGAACTAACTAGTAAGAGGACCTACTCAAATGATCAACAAAAAGCAGATGTTCATGCATCTGTTGTTGACAGATCAGTTGAGAAAATCCTCTACCAACCAAGATCACAAATGAACCAAATTTACAAACCCTCAAAGGTTTGGATCCGATCTGGTCTTGGCTACAACAAATGATGAGAGTAGAAACAATGGTCAACACAATTCTAAATCCAGGACTAACAATGACCAAAATTTAGAAAGGAACACCATAGTTTCAACCACTAATCCTGTACCGGTGAAGTCAAAACCCAGGGTAGTGAAACAGCAGACTAAATCATCAATCATGTCATCCAAAAGCAAGGACTTTTTGAAAGGTAAAGGAAGATTTTATCCTTCAAAGGATGATTGGAATGTTGCACCACCAAAACACAAGAAGAAACCTTTCCATGATATGCATCATGTGTTTAAGAAAAATCAATCTAGGTATGTTCCTAGACACATGAAGCAACATAGGTTTCCCATCATATGTGAAGAAGGATGCAAATGCACCAAAAAGTAGAAAAAGTATCGAATACCTTCGCAGAAATATTAGAAGCTATTCTAGCCATGCCTTATACATATGAAGTCGATGACTTTAACTATCCAAAAAGAATATCATTTGAATATACACTTGTTCATATCTATATCAGGTATGGACCCAAACATTGTTGGGTACCTAAACTCAATTAATTTGTTTTGTAGGATGTCTGGTACATAGACAATGGATGTTCCATACACATGACATGAAACAAGAAATGGCTCACTGACTTCAAAGCTTTTGATGGACCCAAAGTCACATTTGGAGGCAAAGAAAACCCTGGCAAGATTAAGGGGGAAGGCACAATGTTCAAGAACAATTTGAAGATTCAAAGTGTGGTATATGTTAAGGGACTTAATTTCAATCTGCTAAGCATCAATCAATTCTGTGACAAAGGCTACAATGTACACTTCAACAAGGAAGGATGCAAAGTGATTCACAAAGAAAACTTCAACAAAGGTTTATGCAGTGTAAGAGAAGATAACATGTATGTGGTGGATTGGAAAACAAACTAAGGCGTAAATACGTGTGTTTGTCAAGAACTATCAATCAACTAGCCGGATCCGGCATACAAGATTAAATCAACTAAATTTCAAGACCATCAATAAATTATCAAAGAACAAGTTAGTTGAAGGCCTCGCCGTAGATCACATTTAAGAAATAAAGCCTATGTGATGCATGTCAAAAAGTGGAAACAAATCAAAAGTTCATTCAAGTCAAAGCCCTATCAATCAACCACAAGAATTCTACATCTATTACATATGGACCTATTTGGACCAAATACACCAAGAAGTGTAAGTGGTAAGAAGTACACCCTAGTAGTGGTGGATTACTTCTCAAAATACACCTGGACCATTTTCATGAACAAGAAGAAAGAGACACTCAAGAAACTGCCAGATTTGCTAAGAAGACTCCAAAATGAGAAAGAACTGAAGATTATCAAGATCAGATTAGATAGAGTCACTAAATTCCTTAATGAATTTATTAGAACCTATTGTGAAGAAAATGGAGTATTACATCAATTATCTGCAGCAGGAACTCCACAACAGAATGGTGTAGCAGAAAGAAGAAACAGAACTCTTAAAGAAACAGTCAGAACAATGATTGCAGAAGCATGCCTACCAAAGAGGTTTTGGGCTGAAGCAGCAAATACAGCATGCCATACACAAAACAGATCAATCATCAACAAACATCATGAAAAAACTCCATATGAAATATGGAATGGTAGAAAACCTAATGTCTCATATTTGCATATGTTTGGATCAAAGTGTTTTATTTTGAACAGGAATCAGCTGCATGCCTTTGACGAAAAGGCTGATGAAGCAATCTTTATGGGATACTCAGACACCAACAAAGCATTCAGAGTACTAAACAAAAGAACATTGGTGATTGAAGAATCAATACATGTAGTCTTTGATGACCAAATACAAATGGTGAAAGTCTTCAAGAACAAGAAGAAGAAGCAGCACAAAGGCAAGTGTATATGAATACAACAGTACCAACAACTATTCTACATCACAATTTTGGAAATCAAGATGAGCCACAAGTCATTACAACCGAAGAAGCACCAGAACTTGAAGCTCATACAGAACCTGAAGTTGTAAAAGCACCAAGTGAAGAACAACTTCAACCGGACCTAAATTGGCTAAGAGTTCATCCTGAAGAACAAGTTATTGGAGACATTCACACAGACGTTAGAACCAGAAGACAACTGGAGCATATGCTAACATGTTTTCTATCACAAGTGGAACCCAAGACAATAGATGATGCGATTCAAGATACAGATTGGACCACAGCCAAGCAAGAAGAACTAAATGAATTTGAAAGAAATGAAGTCTGGGAACTTGTTGACAGACCAGACATAGCCAACATCATTGGAACAAAATGGGTATTTAGAAACAAGATGGATGAGCAAGGAACAGTTGTCAGAAACAAAGCAAGACTAGTTGCAAAAGGCTATTCTCAAGCAGAAGGAATAGATTATGATGAAACATTTGCACCAAAGGGCAAGACTAGAGGCAATCGACTCTTTCTAGCTTTTACTACACACAAGGACTTCAAAGTCTATCAAATGGATGTCAAGAGTGCATTCCTCAATGGACTTTTGGAAGAAGAAGTATATGTGGAACAACCTCCTGGTTTCCTACTCAAAGGAAAAGAAGATAAAGTATACAAACTCAAGAAAGCTCTTTATGGACTCAAACAGACACCCAGAGCTTGGTATGAAACAATATCACAATTTTTGATCAAGAATGGATTCAACAAGGGAACAATAGGTAAGACTCTATTCAAATTAGAAGAAGGAACAAGCACATTGCTAGTACAAATCTATGTTGATGACATCATCTTTGGATTAGAGGATGAAAAGCTGTGTGAGAAATTTGCAAACCTGATGAAGAGTAAATTTCAGATGAGCATGATGAGAGAATTAAACTATTTTCTTGGTCTTCAAGTAAAGCAAATGAAGGATGGTATCTTCATTAGTCAAGCCCAGTATACAAAAGACTTAATACACAAGTATGGTATGGATACAAGTGGCACAGCAGATACACCAATGCCTGCAAGAGTAATTCTTGGAAAAGATGTTGATCAGAATATATATAGAGGAATCATTGGATCCCTACTTTATCTAACCGCAAGCAGACCTGATATAGCATTTGCAGTAGGAGTATGTGCAAGATTTCAAGCTCAACCAAAAGAATCACATCTTCTAGCAGCCAAAAGAATAATCAAATACCTGAAAAACACTATTAATGTTGGAATTTGGTATCCAAAAGATGGAGGATTCAAGTTGATTTCATATTCAGATTCTGACTATGCTGGATGCAAGATAGATAGAAAAAGCACCTCTAGAACATGCCAGATGCTAGGCACCAGGCTAGTCTCTTGGTTCAGTAAAAAGCAAAACTCCATATCTACATCAACAGCTGAAGCAGAATATATAGCAGCAGGCAGTGCTTGTTGTGCACAAGTACTTTGTATTAGACAACAGCTAAGGGATTATGGAGTGGAGGAAAAGATTATCCCAATCATGTGTGACAACACAAGTGCAATATCTATTACTAAAAATCCAGTGTTGCATTCAAGAACAAAGCACATTGATGTGAGACATCATTTTATCAGAGATCATGTTGAAAAATGAGATGTCATCCTAAAACACATACCCACTGAAGATCAATTGGCTGACATCTTCACTAAACCACTCATTCATGAAATATTTAGCATGTTGAGAACTGAGTTAGGAATGATTGAAATCAACTAAGTACCAAAGAGCGGCTAACTGGAGTAATCGGCTAAGTGACTTCATCAGCTGCTTAAACCTTTTTCCGTTACAGGAGATGTAGCAGGTAAGGAACTGGTATACAGTGAAGTTGACTTAACTGATTGTTAGGAACAGTCAAATAAAGAAGCTCAGTGAAAGAGTCATTACACCGGCTAAGTGACCAGCCAAGGCACTTCACCGAAATAAAGATTGAAATCGTGGGCAAATTATAGTATGAACAAAATCAACTTTTATACACGTGGAGAATAAGGGAGTTATGGAAGATTATTCTGTGGAGGAGTACACATATGGAGATCAACTTATAATCATGGAGGTAACCATATTATGTTTCGAATTACAAACGCATCAATTCCCGGGATTTATCATTACTTACCTCAATCCACTCTCCCCACTTCACTCGAATATCGTGATTTACATACAAAAAATCATTCCATTATATCATAAAATCCTTCCATATTCAAACCAAGTTCACACTACCCCAAAATCATCATATATATACAACACTTAGAGATTTTCAGAAATCTTTACACTCTTGTGCAAATTACAAACCCTACTCTGGATTCTCTCTGAAAACTCGAAGCATTCTTTTCTAAACATCAATCAAATATCAATGGCTTCATCATCCTCATTATCCCCCACAGAGCGATTCTTTGAAAAATCTATCATCACTGGATCTTTCTTTAGGCCTGAACATTATCTCTCCTTTTGTGATAATGATGCACAAGCTCAACGCTTGGTTGATTGCTGTACAAATCTGGGGTTAATGACGTTCCTAAACCCCCCAATCAACGGAATTTGCTATGAAAATTTGATTGCTTTCTGGAAAAATGCCAAGTTTCTGCCCAGCACAAAGAAAATTGATGTCGGCTGCATAAGAAGTTCAATCTTTGGGAAAGAGGTAGTCATTCTATGCCTGGTCTTATCAATAGATTCCTACACCTACCCATGATAGGTCCGACTAATGTAAAGTTAGTGACGATTGACATCAAGAAATTCTGGGCTGAGATAGCCAAGAATCCCAAGAAAAACAACAAAACATACAATCTCCCTAGATCAGCACTAAAACTTCCGTTTGCTGAGTTTGCACCGGTCATAACCAAAAACATCGAAGGAAGAAAAGGGTCGATGGAAAACTTAACTGAGTTAAGGATCAAGCTAATGGCAATCATCTTCGAAGGTACTAAATTTGAATGGGCAACATTTGTATTCAATAGGTGGAAAGACCAGATTCAAAAGGAGATTGATCTGTCCATTACGGCACCAAGCAAGGGTTTGCAGAAGAAGGGTGATTTCTGGGAGAAGAAATCATATGGGTTCCCTCTTCAACATCTGTTTGACACATTGAAAGTAAAACCCACAAATCTGCAGGCTCCACGCAGATCTAAGGTAATGTTTACCTACATCAAGGCATCTATGAAACCCAAACCAATTGCCGGAAGAAAGAGGAAACAACCAGAAAGCAGCATATCATGAGTGGGATGAAGAACCAGATCCCAGAAGGCACAAGAAAACATCTCTATGACTGGTACCAGCAACTTGAATGAACCTGTGACAATCAGTTATGATACAGCAACAGAAGAAGAAAAACAACAAGAGGAAATCACCTACCTGGATGAAGGTGAGGAAGTAAATAAACTCACTTCATCTGAAGAAGAGGAGATGGTTGAGGAAGAAGCTGAGTCAGAAGATGAACACTCAGAAGGCGGCCATATTGAAGTCAATCAAGAAAACATGGATATATCTGATGATGATCTGACTATTCAAGAGGCACTTCTCAAGAGTCTCAGCAAAGTTGACAAACAGCCGAGTGAGTCAGCTGATCAAATTCACTCCGCTGAACCTGTCAAATTCCTCATTATTGCCCAAAGGGAAACATCAACAGGTGAAGAAGCCAACACTCCACAGCAACCTCTCAATGACCCTGAGTTTAATGAGGAAGAACAAGAAAGAGTGGAAGAAAGAGGAGAAGAGGTAGAAGATAAAAAGGAAGAAGAAAGAGGAGAAGAAGTTGAGGTGGAAAACGAGAAAGAGGAAGATGAAGATGAAGAGGATGTTAATGTGGCACCAGAGGAAATTGATCCAGAAAGAGTTTTCAATCTGGACATTCAACCCATGATTGTAGAATAGAGAAACAGTATCACAGCAGTCAAAATCTGAAAGCTACCTTAAGGAGTGACGCAACCTCCTTAAACCACAAGATTGAAGCCTTCATCAGTCACATCAAGATACAAGATGAGGTGATGGAAAAATAGGGAAACTTGCTTTGCAACTTGCAGCATCTTATTCCCTACCATGTCCAAACCAACCTTGAGTTTCATAATGAAACGATTGACAACAATCTCAAACCTTTGGTGGACACTCTAAATGATCACACTCATCAAATTCAGCATCTGGATGAGATCATGGAGCACTCTAGGAAACAACTAAACAACCTTCTCAAAATTGGTTAGGCAACCAATAAGATACTGGAGAAAAGGTATGGTCCTCTCCCTGAATCTGAAGCAGCAACAACAAATCTTGAAGCACGTTTTGGTGCTGCCAAAAAGGGGGAAGGAAGCTCAAAGCCTGAAGACTCCAATGGAAAGAAGGCTAGCCCAACAGATAAGGGCAAGGGCATCAAAGGCAAAAGGATCAGGTTTGAAGAAATGAAGAAGTAGATCTTATGCTTAAATTGAACTATCTCTATTTGCCTTTGTTTTTGAATAACAAAATGCAATATCAATAACTTGCTGCCCTTAAAAGGATGAATAAAATTGTTTAGTTTCATTCTGTTAATTATTATGAAAAATTTGTCTTACTTATGTTCAGGCTTATGAGGGTTTTGGCATTATCAAAAAGGGGGAAATTGTTAGGAATATTTTATTATGTTTTGATGATGGCCATACTAGCTGTTATAGCAAGCTTGAAATAAGTTAGAACACTCTGTATAGTCTTTACTTAGAGTCTGACATGTTGTATAAGTTGAGTCAGACAAGTATTATACTAGTTGGTAGGACGGCAAAGCAAGAACAGATTTTCGGCAGAGTGAAGCCAGCCAAGTACTAGCAGAAAAGCAATGAAGATATTAAAGTCTTACTTATAACCAAGGAAGTCTGTGATGACCTTGGATAAGTTTAAGTTATGTTTCAAGTGATGAAGCTTAATGTTTAAATATGGTGTACACTGATCTCACACAAATCAAGGATCAGTGAAGTACAAGAATTCTCCTGTGAACTTAAAGAATGAAGGAAACAGTGGATCGGCAAAGTAAACTGACTTTCGGCTGAGTGAAGACAAAACAGTGAAGGAAGATCTAAACGGGAAAGTCAGATGGATCACTTGACCGTTCAGAGAACGGCTAAGTAAATCTTAATGAATCAGATTTTGAAATATGATGAAGATTCGTAGGATCATGCATTAAATGCACAATCAATAGAGGATCAATCAATGACGGATTTTCTGAAAAATATTTGAAGAAAAATCCGATCACTGAAATCAAGGAGAATATAATTAAGGGGGAATCAGGAATTATTCCCCTCATTAAATTAGCCAATGGACGGGAATTGAAATCAAATATTCAAGGCTATAAATAGAGGACATTGATAGAAAAAGAAAGAAAAAAAGCGAGAACAAAAAATCTGAGCAGAGACGCTGTCAAAGTAAAAAGGTCTTCTATCTGTGCTAAAAAGACATATCTAATGATCAACTCAAAACTGGGAGCTTCAATTCAAACATCAAGCATTGAGATTGATCAACAAGTTTGTGAATCCGATTCACATCAATCAAGCAACTGAATCAGAGCCATCTGAGAAGGAGTTGTGTCTGTGATAGCTGCTGAAGGATTTGATCCTGAGGAGATGGGTTGGGTGCCTTAGGTTGGAAGCCCGGAGGGTATTGCGATGTTGCATTCTGGTTGTTTCATTATGAGAGGTTTGGGTGATTTCTCCAACCAGGGTTGTAGGTATTCGAGAAGGGATCATTGACAGGCCTTTGGTTGAAAGTGTTGTACGCATTAACCTGCTCATGGGATTGGGTAAGCAGTTGACATTCTGGAGCGGTATGTCCAATCACGCCACAAACTTCACAGGGTACTTCTGCATAGCTCAAAGCACTCACATTCATTTTATCAAATTTAGAGCTAAGAGCATCTACTTTAGCAGAAAGAAGGGTCAAAGTGTCTACCTCATACTTACCTGCCTCCTTTTTTGAAGTGTTGGGCATTTTGTTTCCGGACCACATGGAGTCGTTTGTTGCCATATCTTCAATCAGATTGTATGCATCATCAGGATATTTGTTATGAAGCGCACCTCTTGCCGCAGCATCTATATCCATTTTATCTCTATAATCCAGCCCATTGTAGAAGGTCTGCACTAGTTGCCTTTTCTCCAACCCGTGGTGAGGACAGTTTCTCAGAATTTCTTTAAACCTCTCACAGGCTTCATAAAGGGATTCATTTGACTGTGTGAAGCTTGTAATCTGATTCCGCAGCTGAACTGTCTTAGAGGGAGGGAAATACTTGGCGAAAAATGCCTGGGAGAGTTGATCCCAAGTAGTCACTGTGCCTGGTGGTATGGAGTGGTACCAGGCTCTTGCCTTATCTCTCAGTGAAAACTTGAACAACATGGCTCTGATCTGATCTGAAGTGATGTTGTTCACTTTGAGGGTATCACAATATTCGAGGAAGACCTTTAGATGCAGATTAGGGTCTTCTGCAGGCAACCCCCAAATGAATTTTGTTGAACCATCTGAATCAGAGCAGGTTTCAGTTCAAAGTTGTTTGCAGCTATAGTAGGTTGCACAACCCCTGAATGTAAACCTTGTGCAGTAGGCACTGAGTAATCCTTCAAGGTCCTGTTATTGTTCTCAGCCATTTCTGTTTCTGACTTAGTTTCTTCTTGCTCAGTTTCCAGCTTAAACAATCTTCTCCTCCTGTGAAAAGTTCTCTCGATTTCAGGATCTAACTCAAAGAGATTGTTAGAATTTTGAGATTTTTGCATAAACAAGAGGAAAAGATAACCAAATAAGGACAACACAATTACCCACAAAAATAAAGATAAAATAAAAAGCCTAGTCTAATTAATCAAAAATGAGTTCGATGTTGACACCGAAGTCCCCGGCAACGGCGCCAGAAAACTTGTTGTGTGATTTTCAATATAATCACTAAATCCTACCGCAGGCGCACGGCTTATCGAGTAGTACTTAGGATGTCGATCCCACAGGGACCTGTAGTCAATCACCAAACAATTCCCGATTTATATTAGCTAGACAAATCAAATTTTTGGAGGTTTTTATCTAAAAATCCTAAAATTAAAGAAAATAAAGAAAATCTAATTAATAGCCAAGAACTTCAAGATTTAGGTAATAGGATTCAAGGTTTAGAGGCATTTCTTGGATTTCGGATCTACCACGGCGTTGTTTACATAGAATTTCAACAATTTTTCTATCAATATGAATCTTCCACTTATGAAGACCAATTATCAAATATTACACGTAAACATTCTTTCGAACTATTATCGTGATTGTACCTAGTTTTATCCAACATTCGCTTTCCTACAATGATGAATAAAATTAGGTCCATTGAATTACCATAATTAAAGGGCCACTTTAGGTTTAACCTAATTTTCATTCAAGAAATCCCTAAAGATTCGATCTTGGTTTCTAGGTTATCGATTAATTAATACTTTTTCTGTCAACAATTAATCGAATGGAGTTTCTCATGCAATCCTATAGTCATTCACTCATTCGAGATATTATTTCCGGAAAATTACATGAATAAGCATACAAGATCAAATTCACAAACATGACCAAAATCCTATCAATGAAAAGATTGTATCTTTAAAACTATATAATCATCGCCAGGCTTTTCCTAATCCAAGAAACCAATATTTACTCTCGTAACATATCAAGATTCCAAGATTCAACCATATAATTCATACTTTGACAAGAAAAATAAATAAATAGAATAAAGGAGATAGAAAGAAACCGTCAAAGTATTGCATATATAATCAAACCTCGAAAAAGCCTCGTTCTTGAACCTAAAATCCTTGTTCTTCGGGATGGGAGATGATGATGATGAAGAGGGGAAAATAGTCGACTAAAATCTGAGGTTGGAGGCGTGAATCCTGAATTGTATGACTTAGGGGAGTATAAAAGGGATAATTACATCATAAAAATAAGTTTCCATAATTAATTTAATCAAGCAAATCTCTAAAAATCAATTATCTATCAATCTTGGACTCTTCTAGTGTGTGGGCTCCTCTTTTGCATTGAAAAACACGCCAATATACTAGAAATCACGTTGGTGAATGTTTCGACCAATCAGAACATTTCGTTGGCCAGGATCAGATTTCTGGAAACTGTCACACCCTGGGTATGACAGAGATTGGTTTTTGAATTCTTCCACTTTAGCTCCGCTTCTTGGGCATTTTTCTTCTAATCTTGAATCATCCTGCAATAATTCAATTATCCGCAGTAATCTAGCCCAAAAAGGATAAAAACATCGCAAAATAACAACACACGACACCAAATTGAGTCCAAAACATATAGAATTATTCTACTTTTTAGGAACATATCAGATCCCAAGGAGAAGTAAAAGAGACTGAATCACTGAAACTGTTGCAGTCAAGGAGTGATAGTCTTGTAGATTGTGAAGCTTGGGAAGTCAAGGACAATCGTACTATTGTATCTGTGAAAACAATAGTGAATTCCTCCAATCATCACAGGAGAAGAGTGGATTAAGGGATTACACCATCCTGAACCACTATAAGCCTTGTGTCAATTTACTTTCTGCAATTTACCTTACTGCATTTATTTAATTGCATATATTATATCATATACTTGTGATTTCTTAACCTACTTTGATATGACTTAGTAAGAAGGGACTTATCCGCTGCCCAAAAGCTTTTAAGTGCAAGAAAAGTTTTTGAAACTCCACTATAGTCATTCCCCCCCCCCCCCCTCTGACTATAGTTTTACCCTTCTCTGGGACCAACAACAAAGATACTTACATATTTCAGATTGATTTTCTCTGAGAATATACAGTGTGAACATAGATTCTCTATCTTTATTCTTCATCTTTTTCAATCAAAAATGGCGGATAAAACTGATGTTCAGATTGGATCAAGTCAGAGTATGAGAGGCTATGTTACTGACTGTCACACCACTGAGCTAGCTATAAACATTGGTAGACTAATCAGAAGAGTTGATGGTCTGGAAAATGTTATCAACAGAAGATTGGAAAGAATTTCATATGTCAATGTTTTGGAATTCTGGAGGAACATGGTCATACATGAAGGTAGAGAAGCCTTCACTACAATGGTTAATGGCAGAAAGATTGAAATCTCTTCAGATCTACTGAGAGAATTTTTTCAATTTGGACCTGGAAATGGTGCTCCTACCAATCCAGAAGCAATGAATCTACCAAGAGTAAAGTTTGTTGATGCAATAAAAACCGAGGAGTCCATAGCATCATCATTAAGCATTAATGTGAGATATATTGGTTATGAATATAATCTGCTGAGAAAGCTTATAGCAAAAAATATCTTGGGATTCAGTGGAAGTCTAGATACACTGTCTGGATCAAAGATAGATCTACTGATCATTATCTGCAGAAGTATAAAGTTTGATTGGGCTGGATTCTTTATACACTATATGAAGAAAATGTTTACTGATGACATAGATGGTGTAAGGAAGACCAAAACAAAGCCTCTAGGTCTAATGATTCGGACCTTGCTGAATCATTTTCAGATACCTGATGTGGAATCTGAGAAAATCAATAAATCCATGTACAAGACAGAAATTGCTACCCCTATTCCTGGATTAGATGATGATGAAGATGAGGAGGCAACTGAAAGTGATAATGGTGATGACAATGATGGTGGAAAAGAAGAAAGAACAAAACTTAGACATGATGTGCAACCTACCACATCAAAAAGAATCAAGAGGAAAAGAAAGGCTGCTGACACAAGAAAGATCACAGAATTGTTGAATCCTAAGAAAACAAGGAAGCAGACAACATAGACTGTTGAGTCTACTGAGGGTCCAGAAGAAATTGAGGTTACTGACCTTGTTAAAGTAACAAGGAAGAAGTCTGTTGCTGATATTCTGAAGGAGCAACAGAAGGCAGATAGTAAAAAGAGAAAAGCTGCTGAAGTTGAGTCTGAGCAAATTTCCAAATGAATGAAGGAAATTGCTAAGAAAATGAAGCATGGAAAAGGAAAGGAACTGAGAGTTCTTGAAGAACAGAGGGAAGAAGAAGAACAAATTGAAAATTGAGGCTGAACCCTTGAAAATTGTTAGGCCTACTGAGACTGGAGAGGTTGTTGTTGAACAACCTACTGAAGATACAGAAGTTGTTGTTGAGCAACTTGTTGAAGAACCACAGCAAACCACTGAGTCTGCACCTGCTGTGGAAGTTGAAACCTTGGTACAGACCCCGCAAGTTCCGCAAGAATTCGGGGGAAGAGCAAGTTGTTTCTAAACCAAATTCGATGAGCATGTAAGTTAGGGGGAACCAAGTGTTGAACGGATGGAGGTAGTAGGCACAAATATACAATCTGAGCAACCTACTGACCTTGAAGCATCTGTTGAAGAAACTCTAACTCTACTTGTTGGGACATTTGGTGGTCAGCAAGGTGCCCAAACTGCCCCTAGGAGGCCAACTATGCCTTTTGAAAGGAAGGAAAAGAAAAGAAAAGAAGGGTATGTTGATCCAAAGCTCAAGCTGGTGGCTGATTACTTTCAGTGGAAGTTTGGGTTTTACAAAAGACAAAAATCAGCTGCTGAGCCTATGACAGATTTTGAGGAGTGGGCTTTTGGAAAGTTAGGAGTGGAGAATTCACTTGATTTGGTTGATACCTCCTTGTTGAAAAAAAGATTGATGGATCTCATTAATGAGCAAAAGAAGGAAGAGGGTATCAAATTCAGGGATCCTAGAGATGGATCAGACAGTGATGATTCATCATCATCTGACTCTGATGATGGTCATCCCCCACGTCAAGGAGAGATCGTGGTACTGCCTTGATGAATGAACCAAGAGTAGAGCAGTCCACTGATGCTGGGAAGTCTGCTAAGGGCAAGCAGACTGAACAAATGGATGAATATTTGGAAGATTTAACCATAGATGGTTGGAGGCCCTAATCAATGATGGGATAAATCTTGGAGGAAACAGGCTGGTTGGTGTTTCAGATACTTTCTTTGTTGAAGAATCTGCTGAACATATTGATGATCAGCAGACTGAGATTTGGATGTGGAGAAGGTTGCTGATCACAGTGAGCCTGATATCAGTTATGAGGATTCAGCTCAATATCAAGAATGGATTGATACTCAGGACACTCTGTTCAAGACAACTAATATTCTATGAAGGATTGTAGATGTTAGAGAGTTTAAAAAAGAAAATATGGCTGAATTCCCTGCAATTCTTGTACAAAGAGAGTTGATCACTGAGGAACAAACAGTGACAGCACAGAGATTAGACATGGTGATGGGATTTGAAGGATCTCCATTGTTATTTGAGGAGGTTCAAAGTTCTTTGAGGTACATGACAAGACTCGAACAAAGTTCGAATCGTTAGTACAGTTGCTCGGCATCAAACAGCACCTGGACAAAGGTTGTAACTATCAATGGGTTTGAAGGAAACCCCTGTAGTTGTTGGAGAACAGGCTGCTCTAGTGGAGCCTACTGAAGGAAAGGTCATTGAAGGGAAGGATAGTCAGCAGACAGCTGTTATTGATGAAAAACAACAGATAATCTTGAGCTTCAGATTCTTATCAAGAAATCACCCTGCTGACCCTACTGAACTTAAATCTACTGATCCAGAAAACTTCTTCAAGTGTAATCTGTTATCAAGCTACATCAAGTTTGCATACTTGAAGAATCCAAGCTGTTGATTATATCATCCTGATCAAGCTGCTGAAGGCTGAATCACTTACTTGATTCAAACTTTCATTTTTAAGAAATCTACAGAAGACAGTGAAGCATCTTTGGGTGTCAAGGACTATTGTTTGTGGTGGAGCTGGTGAAGAGGCAATCCTACCCTTCGTGGGACCAAGTGGAAGACTTTGGAGCAAAGAATCCTACGGTTCCAAGTGTTCGCTTTGTGAAGCCTTAGTTATTGGTGAAGGACAAACAACTTAGGGATTTTTGTAACTGCTACATCAAGGATCTCTAGTGTATTACCTCCAACATCACAGGAGAAGAGTGGACTGACAGGATTACACCACCTATAACCACTATAATAAATTGCCTACTTACTTTCTGCATTTACATTTTGCATCTAGTATATTTAGCACATAAATCTACTGAACTAGCAACTGAATCACACACATACACTACTGAGTATCTAATACTTGGTATCATATTTTAACAACAAGTAATAAGGCTTAATTTAAATATATTCCGCTGCAACAAATTCAGTAAATTCAATAGTCACAGACTATCGAAAGTCGCAGACTATCGAGTAATCGCCAGTGCCGCCGAAGTTGCCGAGTCCGTTAACTCCAAAAATTTTAAGTGTTAAGTTTATTCCCCCCCCCCCCCCCCCCCCCCCCGTCCCTCTAAACTCAACCAAAGCCTTTTCAAGGGACCAACATGATCCAATTCATCGACACGGCCGGGGGTTGACCTACCTCATGTATATTGTTATTATTGAGATATGATCGTATGAGATCTCACTAATATTAGGGTTATGACTTGAGTAAGATTTTCTCGGCCACTTGCCACAAATAATCGTTTGAATTTTAAAGGCAAGGTTTTGACTAAATTCATAAGATGAAAGATTGTCAAATACTTGACTAGTCAAACAACAAGATTCGTATAAGATACGATTGGCAAAGTGTTGCCTACCTATTGTGCCATTTTCTGCCCACCATCCACATCAGGGGGTCGTGATGGTTCAACGGTGTTGGATTGATAATGCGCATAAAACACTCTAGAAGGTGGGGTTGCAAAGAGTGTTGGTAATTTATACCACTTTTTTGATTTATTACAAAATAAGAAAGTTGGAGCAATTTTACTACACAATTACTAATTTGTTAAACCGGAAGCTATTTAACCAAATTATTCGATTGTGTATTACCTAAGTGATCAAGAAGTTAAATTGGTGATTTATAAATGGTGTGAAAACAGTCTAATTGATATTAAATTCCAACAGATTCAAGTTATTTCTTTGAAAAGATAGTTTAGTAAATGAAGGTATTGTTTCAGCACAAATGATCAATACAAAACATAAACTCAAGTTATAAATAAAAAATCAGAACTGATACAAGTTTACAAATTCAAATAAGATTAAAAACGTAAGATAGAACTAAGTATAGGGATAATACAGTTTGTGACTGATTAAACAAATTTAAATAGGATGTGACTGATCAGAAATTTGATCCTTAGATCAATCAAGGGCACTGCTCAAACTGAAATATCAGATGTATTTTAGTAATGATAAACATACTCAACTTTGAGGTTTATCAGCACCTAAATGCAACCTGATTTACACCAAGTTCAGTGAGAACAACTAGTAGGACCGTACTAGGCCGATCAATCGGTTTCAAAGACCGAACCGAATGTCGTCCGAGTTATAACTATGATCCGACTATCAAGGTCAGTTTTGTAACTGATCACAACTGATCAGCAGGTCCAAACTGTTGCCAAAACTCTTGATCAGGAGATCATCTACATATACCTCCATACATCTTCCAATCTTGTTGCTAAATATCATATTTACAGCTCTTTGATTTGTAGTTCCGGAAATCTTTAGGCCAAACGGCATAATGATATAGCAGTAGGTACCTATCAACGTTATAAACAAAGTTTTTTCATTATCCTTAGGGGCTATTGCGATCTGATGGTACCTTGTAGGCATCTAAAAATGCAAATACTTCAAAATGGACAGTTGAGTCAACTAACCTGTCAATCTTTGGGAGCAGATAGTAGTCTTTTGGGCAAGCCTTGTTAAAGTCGGTGAAGTCCATGAACATCTGCCAACTTTCATCTGGCTTCTTTACTAGAACTGGGTTGTTGGTACCCCCGTATCTAATCTATAAACCTAAAATAATTAAATAGATAATACCTAATTTTATAGGATTTCCAATTTTTAATGTACTGCAGCCGCCGCACGATACATTAATTTTCTGCTCCGTTTCTTCAACAACAACCTTCCAGCCGAGTTGGTCAGCATGCTGATCCTTTACCTTGGCAGCCTGGGTTCGAGTGCTAGCTGCTACAATTTTTTTTCTTTATAAAACTTCAAGCTTTCTGGAAAAAAAATGAATAAAAACGTGTCCAAGGAGGGTCAATCCGCTGACATCAAGATCTATGGTTGCACGTGTCCAATGAGGGTCAAACCGCTGACATCCAGATCTTGGCTGCTGTCCCAACCACTGTACCACCGCATAACGTTGCTAATGTTCTTCGAACAATCAATTTATAGAACAGTTGTGCCGATTAGAATTTAATTCAATTACTAGGAAATTAAACTACAACAAAATAAATTACATAATTTCCTATACCCAGAAAAATTTGGGTTTACAATAGATCTAACGATAAACAAGTACCTGTTAGTAATACCATCCACAACGGAAGCGATTTTATGGATCTAGATCTATATAATACACGTAATAAAACAACTAGATCTATTCTACAAGGGGGATGTAGATCATACCTCTTGAATCTCAAAATTCAAGTTGAAGAACCGCAAAAGGATGAATGTGAGAAGATGTGAAGAGCACCACGATCTTCCGTACGTGTGATCCAAGCAACTCCCGGTGGAAGGAATTCTCGACTCGAACCCTTCCGATATGCTACCCGGAAAAATCTCCAAGATTTCTCCCCAAATCTCCCTTGGCCGAAAATTCTTTACTTCTTACTAAAAGATGAGTGTCGAATTTTATTGTGTGTGTTAAGGCTTGGGAGAACTCTCTTTATATAGGAGAGTAAAACTTAGCCTCCAAGGATTTTTATTTTGCAAATAAATAATCCAATTAATAAAAGATAATTCCATAATATTCTAGAACAAATCTAGAATAATATTTATCTTTATTATTTACCATAAATATTTATCCAATAAATATTTTGTGCACATGTCTTATTAATCACAAGAAAACTAATTCCTTGTTGACCAATAAACATATGGGGCGAAAATCATCATCATTGACCTAGTCAATATGATTTTTTTCCACACACACACTAATTGGGCCAAGATTATGGAAAATGTCTTTTCCACATATTTAATTATTTAGCCCAACTAATTTAATAGTCCACTAAACAATTAATTCACATATCATTTTAATAAAGTCCAACAAGAACTAAATTAATATTATTAGGATTCGACGTCCGAGAATAGCTATGCTATATTAGGAGGCACGTCGGGGACCATGGACTAATAATCAGCGGCTCCGATAAATCAAATAAATAATTATAGAATAATTACATTCGATAAATCAATCACAGTAATATGCCACCATAATCCCGTGACTGCACTCCTCCGATTATAAGATTATATTTATCTCCTCACGAGAATAATAATAATAAGCGTCCATTGATATAATCATTACATATGGATTAATCCTCCATAGACTGTTCATTCTAAATCGGGAAGTTACCGTTAACCTTTTTTAGAACCTCTTATCCTTATTTACCATTAACCCCTAGTGATCAATTAATTCATACAACTCACCGGTAGCTAATCGCTGTAATATGAACTCGTATGATCGATCAATTTCTAGGATTAACAAATAAAGGAACTGTTCATCTACTTCCATAAATGGAAGGAATGGATTCCGTATCCGTGATAACACGACTACTCACTCAATCCAAGACAATGCCAAGATGGGGTAATTCGGACTACGTACTCGTGTAATCCTTAACCGTCAAGTCAAACCTCATACCGATTCAAGCAAATTGACTCGTGATCACCTCAGATTAAGATATATCCATAAATATGATCATCCATTGATTCGATAAGACTTCTCGATTACGGAATTATATCGTGAACTCTAATCAAATTGGTCCAGCCCTATATGATATATCTATCATATATAAATGCCCCATTAGGTTCTCTTAACCGAAAGTCCGGATAAGACAATCACACCTATTGTGTTCTGGGCGCATTAATAGCACGTTAAAGGAGAGACCCGATACTCTCGATTAACTTCACTACGGGCTAATTGTATTTTAAGTACATCTTCACTAACTCAATCCTCCTGTGTATATACCATACACTGAGTTAAGTGATTACATAAACGATATACTTTAGGGTTTTCTGTAGTGTAGATACTATTGTCATATCGGTGAATATGAGAATAATAAAAAATGAATAATAACATCATTTCATTTATTAAATAAAACAATTACAAAATTGTCTTTCGGGCATCACACCTAACAATCTCCCACTTGCACGAAAGCATGTGATTAATTGTTTTAGAGCACACCCTATTATTTAAAATACAAAGAAACTATCACTCCCACTTGCTCTAAAGCAAATGAGACATGTCTCTAATACCTATAGTCTCCAAGTGTCGACTAAAAGCTTCAATCGACAGCGTCTTGGTGAATGGATCAGCAGGATTATCGGCGGAGGCGATTTTCTTGACGGAAATGTCCCCTCTATCGACAAAATCGTTGATCACCCAGTATTTTCTCTCTATATGCTTCGACTTACTGTGCTTTTGAGGTTCCCTAGAGTTGGCAATGGCCCCATTGTTATCACAATAGAGAGTAATAGGATCCTCAGCATTCGGGACAACGCCTAATCCGCTGATGAACTTTCTTAACCAAATTGCTTCTTTAGCTGCCTCCGAGGCCGCTATGAACTCAGCTTCCATTGTTGAATCGGCTGTGCTGGATTGCTTTTGGCTTCTCCATTCTACTGCACCGCCACCAAGCGTAAACACTGAACCAATGGTAGATTTAGAATCATCTTTGTCTGACTGAAAGTCAGAATCGGTGTACCCCGCTAGCTCCAAACTCCCACTCGAATAGACGAGCATATAATTTCTGGTTCTCTTCAAATATTTGATGAGATTCTTTAATGCTGTCCAGTGCGGTTGCCCTGGATTTGACTGAAAACGGCTGACTAATCCAACTCCGTAACAAATGTCAGGTCTCGTACACCTCATAGCATACATAAGACTACCAACAGCTCGAGGCATATGGCACTCTTCCCATAGCTTCAGCCTCTTCAGGGGTTTGAGGCCCCTGAGTCTTAGAGAGGTAAACGCCGTGACGGGTTGGTAGAAAACCATTCTTTGCGTTCTCCATATCTTGAAGCGTGCCAAAGACCTTATCTATATAAGTTGCTTGGGACAGAGCTAACATCCTCGTTCTTGCGATCCCTTATAATTTGGATCCCTAGAACATAACTCGCTTCTCCCAAATCTTTCATTTGGAATTGCGTGGTCAACCAACTTTTAACGTCGGACATCATCCCCTTATCGTTGCCAATTAGGAGTATGTCATCAACGTACAACACTAGAAATACAACATTATCTTTGATAACCTTCTTATACACACAAGATTCAGCAAAGTGTTGTTCGAAATCATAAGACTTGATCGTGTGATCGAATCTATGATACCAGGAACGAGATGCTTGCTTCAACCCATAAATGGATCTGAGCAACTTGCACACCATATGCTCTCGACCTTCTTCAATGAATCCCTCTGGTTGCTGCATATAGATTTCCTCATCAAGAAAGCCGTTTAGAAACGCTGTCTTAACATCCATTTGCCAGATTTCATAATCCAGGCATGCAGCAATCGAAAGGAGGATGCGGATGGTTTTAATCATGGCCACAGGCGAGAAGGTTTCCTCGTAGTCTATACCCTCTCGCTGTGTGTAACCTTTGGCTACCAGCTGTGCTTTGAAGGTTTCAACCTTTCCATCTACTCCTCTCTTTCTCTTGTAGAGCCATTTACATCCAATGGGCCTTTCACCCCGAGGAAGTTCTACAAGTTTCCGGACCGAGTTAGAGTACATAGACTCCATCTCTTGATTCATTGCGTCAATCCATTTATCCTTATCGTGATCCAAGGTAAGGCCTTCTTATAGGTCGGAGGATCATCTTCCACCCCATCGAGGCGACTACGTTTGCCTCTAAATCCATGCCGTACCGAGCCGGTGGCCGAACCACTCTCGCAAGACGTCCGGGTGGAACAGAATGTCGGAAGTGACCGTTGTATTATTAGTGTTGTTTACAGGAACATCAGCAACCACAATAGGCCTGATGTCATCGGAGAGTAATTCCTCTAGTACAATTTTACTTCGAGGTCTGTGGTCTTTCATAAAACTTTCCTCCAAAAACGTAGCGTTAGTCGAGACTAGCACTTTGTTATCTTCCGGATCGTAAAATAGACCACCACGTGTACCTTTTGCATAGCCTACAAACAGGCATACTTTCGTACGCGATTGTAGCTTGGTAGTCTTGTCCATCAACACATGTGTAGGACAACCCCATATGCGGAAGTGACGAATGCTTTCGCGATGTCCGGACCACATCTCAATGGGTGTCTTTTCGACAGACTTTGACGGTACTGCATTCAAAATGTAGACCGTCGCTTCTAAAGCATAACCCCAAAAGGATATAGGTAGTGAGGCATAGCTCATCATTGATCTAACCATGTTAATCAATGTTCTCGTTTCTCCTCTCAAAGCAACTCCGTTTTGCCGAGGTGTCCTAGGCGCCGAACGTTGGAAACAAATTCCTTTTTCAGCCAAGTAGTCAATGAACTCAGTATCTAAATACTCACCTCCACGATCCGAGCGGAGGCATTTCAATGACTTGCCTAGTTGCCTTTTGGCTTATGCTTGGAACTCCTTGAACTTTCCAAAAGCCTCGGACTTTCTATGCAGCAGATAAACATAACCGAATCTCGAGTAATCATCAATGAAAGTCACAAAGTACTCGTATCCGCCTCTAGCTTGTACGTTCATCGGACCACAAAGATCTGAATGCACTAAGTCTAGAGTTCCTGTGGATCTATTACCCTTTGATGAGAAGGGACGCTTAGTCATTTTTCCCTCCAGTGCAACACTCGCGTACGTACAATGTGTCAACAGATGACTCACCTAAGGCATTAACCTTTTCAAGTCTTTTGAGTCTTTCCAAGGAAATATGGCCAAGCCTTAGATGCCACAAGTATGTTTTATCTTCTTTTACTTGAGAAACTTTCTCGCCTTTTAGCGAGATCTTTGATAAGCGCTTTAAACATTTCAAGATTAAGTAGGGGAGCTTTATGTGGTCTTACAAAATATAAACCGTTTTCATTTATAGTTGAACACAATTCAAAGCCATTCTTTGAAATAACAAATTCACCATTCAAACTTGAAACGTAAAATGATTGTTCAACTAAGGCGTAATAAGAAATCAAATTTCTCCCGAAATTCGGAATAAAATAAACATTTTCTAAATGTAAAATTCTATTATTAAAATGCAAGTCCACAGCTCCCACTGCTTTAGCCGAAATGAGAGCCCCAGTGCCTACTTGCATCACTTGAGAACCCTCTTCCAGCTCCTCATACGAACTAAGAATCTGCAATGAAGAACATACATGGTTAGTAGCTCCAGTTTCAAGTATCTAAGTGGACACATCTTTAGCTACGTTAAAAGATTCCAAGAATAGTAATTCCAAATTACCTTTCTTATCTTTCCCAAATGACAAATTTCCTTGACTTTGCCATCTTTCACATCACGAAGATATTCGGGACAATGGCGTCGCCAATGTCCTACCTCCTTACAGTAAAAGCATTTGTCCTTTTGCTTGGCCTCGTCAACTTTCTTGGCAGTCTTTTTCTTCATTGGCTTGGGCACGGGTGCAACATTAGCCTTCTTCTTTGGTTTGGCCTTAGGCTTGTTTGATGACCTGGCTTCGGCCATATTGGCTTCAGCTTTCTTATCCCCAACTTGGACCTTATCTTTCGATAGCAGGCCCTCGTAGATAGTCAGTTCATTCAGCATTTGTGTCATGGTCAACTCATATTTGCCCATCAGATACTGAGTTTTGAACGGGATAAACTGTGAGTCAACGATTCCAAAATCATCGATACTTGAGTTGCTTCATCGAACTTTGATCCATGAATACCGGCGTCATTGAAGTAACTGATCATATTCAGAACATGACCATTCACTGCTTGACCTTTCTTCAATTTCGTGTTAACGGCCAACCCGATGGCATCGTGTCTTGCTTGGTTGCTGGTGATCCAAACATCGTAGTAAGTTTCCGCATGATTTCTCCTACGACTCAAACTCTTCAATCTGGGTCCTAATAACCTCCGACACCGCCGCCGGATGATCCCACGAGCCCGGTTATCCGCTTCGATCCGGCCGATTACGCCGTTCGATCTCGCCTTTACCAGGTTTTTGGATCGCCGGCGTAGGGCATTCGTAAGTAAGTACATGTTGCACATTCTCATACGTGAGTACCACGTTTAAGTTACTCTTCCATTTCTTAAAGTTGTTTCCCGTTAATTTTTCAGACAGTAAAGCATAAATTTGAGCAGACATTTTTGCTGAAAATAAAATGACATACATTAATTCAAGTTTAACACTACTATATAAATTTTAGGAATTGTAAACTAAAAAATAAGTCTACTCTACCATTCCAAGGTTTTAACCTCGCATCTCAGTGCCGCCTTAGGGTAGGTCAAAGAGATGACGGTTAAATCGAGACAATCTCATCAATGAATAACTTGTGAGAATCGAACATCCCTTTATTCATTGATTACCTTCCTTTTTTAGCCTGGATATTATCAAAAAAATATCCTTTATGAGTGTGACCTACTATATCGGATCTCTTAGGTACGCCCCGAGTGTGCCGTCTTAGGATAGGTCGCTGACCCGACGAGTACCCGTAAATCCTATCCTTTCGGAGACCAAGCCATGAATGTTGATAGGGGTGAACACCATCCTTAGGGGACGAAATCAAAGCGCCTCGAGGCGTCACCATTCTCTCACTTACTTGTATCTATAGTAGAGGCCGTGGGGTTGGCCGCGCCGCCTCCCCGCTCCCACTCAATAATTTTGGAAGTGGTTGTGGGTTAACTAACCACGTCTTTTTGATGTTATCATAAAAGCTCATCAAATCAAGGATTCCGAATGGTGTCGGTAACGTAGGCAAGCCTACCCATCCTATTCGTTGGAACATATGTGACAAGCCGGACGAAATCGGGTCAAGACAAATTTCATTGAGATAAGAAGGAATCACCCCTCCGTTCTCCGGTGTAGCTTAGTCTTGCCGGACCCCCGTGCATACATCACACTAGGAGGGTTAAGTCGGTCGAGCCTAGCTCAGTTGACCACCCAACCTATAAGCGAACCGTTTTTATCCAAGTTTCATTGTTCTTTTACCATCATTCAATCTCGTAGACACTACGAATTGAAAACGTGATCTCGTTTGGGCTTTAAGGCGGTTCACCTAGAACACACACCGAAAAGCTTAACGATTTCATAACCCGTCCTCGGATCTTTAATTAGTTACTAAATTTATTAATTACCACGTATTAATTAAATTTCAACTAATTACACGAGTTTGTATACATGCCTATTTTAATTACCAAAATTAAAATTCTACATGTATGCATGGAGTGGATTTATGATATGATGCATGTCATGGCAATTCCGATTTTATATCTATTTTATGATCAAACACATAAAAAAATAAATTGCGGAAAATTTAAACACCGAGATGGATTGTTGGTACCCCCGTATCTAATCTATCCTAGGAAAAATAAATTACAATCTTGTCGTCTTCAAGTCTTGATCTTCGAATCTTGAACTCGAACCGCCGGATCACGAACCACGAACACCCGAGAGGAGAAAAGGTCTTTTTAATTAAATAAATCCAATTTATTATAATTAATCATATATTTATTTTATTATATGCGGCTGCTTTTAATTATTTTCCAAAAAATAAATTTTTTTTTTCTTCATGCGGCAGTTGAATGGAAAAAAAAATAAAATTAGGTCACATAAAAAAAAAAATTTCATGCGGCCGCAACAAAAATAAACCCTAGCCGCATATTTTTATTAAACAGACTTATAGCGACGCTTTTCGCAGTCGCAGAAAGCCCCGTAGCAGCTTTTAATAAAATTCATCCGTTTCTCCTAGTTCATACCTTGGGTTTCGTCTTGATCTTCAATTTTTCAGCAAGATCTTCATCTTTTCCAGCCCGGATATTCAAAATTACAATAAAAGATGCTACTTTTACATATAAATTTCGAAAATTGACATAAATAAAATACAATTCCTATGCTCAAATGTTACTAAACAAAGGAGCTACAATAGATCTAACGAGTAAACAGTACCAACCCCAATCCATCTCTTCAACCAAGACATTCATAACATAAAAAAAAATAAAACTAAATTTCGGCCCTTTTTTTTTTAAAAAATTTGGGACAAAAAATCTACATGTTTTACCACTCCTAGATCTAATAGTTTATACGTATAAATATAGATCACCTTGGTCTCTGCTACCACTGTTAGTAATACCATCCGCAACGGAAGCGATTTTATGGATCTAGATCTATATAATACACGTAATAAAACAACTAGATCTATTCTACAAGGGGGATGTAGATCATACCTCTTGAATCTCAAAATTCAAGTTGAAGAACCGCAAAAGGATGAATGTGAGAAGATGTGAAGAGCACCACGATCTTCCGTACGTGTGATCCAAGCAACTCCCGGTGGAAGGAATTCTCAACTCGAACCCTTCCGATATGCTACCCGGAAAAATCTCCAAGATTTCTCCCCAAATCTCCCTTGGCCGAAAATTCTTTACTTCTTACTAAAAGATGAGTGTCGAATTTTATTGTGTGTTAAGGCTTGGGAGAACTCTCTTTATATAGGAGAGTAAAACCTAGCCTCCAAGGATTTATATTTTGCAAATAAATAATCCAATTAATAAAAGATAATTCCATAATATTCTAGAACAAATCTAGAATAATATTTATCTTTATTATTTACCATAAATATTTATCCAATAAATATTTTGTGCACATGTCTTATTAATCACAAGAAAACTAATTCCTTGTTGACCAATAAACATATGGGGCGAAAATCATCATCATTGACCTAGTCAATATGATTTTTTTCCACACACACACTAATTGGGCCAAGATTATGGAAAATGTCTTTTCCACATATTTAATTATTTAGCCCAACTAATTTAATAGTCCACTAAACAATTAATTCACATATCGTTTTAATAAAGTCCAACAAGAACTAAATTAATATTATTAGGATTCGACGTCCGAGAATAGCTATGCTATATTAGGAGGCACGTCGGGGACTATGGACTAATAATCAGCGGCTCCGATAAATCAAAGAAATAATTATAGAATAATTACATTCGATAAATCAATCACAGGAATATGCCACCATAATCCCGTGACTGCACTCCTCCGATTATAAGATTATATTTATCTCCTCACGAGAATAATAATAATAAGCGTCCATTGATATAATCATTACATATGGATTAATCCTCCATAGACTGTTCATTCTAAATCGGGAAGTTACCGTTAACCCTTTTTAGAACCTCTTATCCTTATTTATCATTAACCCCCTAGTGATCAATTAATTCATAGAACTCACCGGGTAGCTAATCGTTGTAATATGAACTCGTACGATCGATCGGTTTCTAGGATTAACAAATAAGGGAACTGTCTATCTACTTCCATAAATGGAAGGAATGGATTCCGTATCTATGATAACACGTACTACTCACTCAATCCAAGTACAATGCCAAGATGGGGTAATTCGGACCACGTACTCGGTGTAATCCTTAACCGTCAAGTCAAACCTCTTACCGATTCAAGCGCTTGATCGTGATCACCTCGGGATTAAGATATATCCATAAATATGATCATCCATTGATTCGATAAGACTTCTCAATTACGGAATTATATCGTGAACTCTAATCAAATCGGTCCAGCCCTATATGATATATCTATCATATATAAATGCCCCATTAGGTTCTCTTAACCGAAAGTCCGGATAAGACAATAACACCTATTGTGTTCTGGGCGCATTAATAGCACGTTAAAGGAGAGACCTGATACTCTCGATTAACTTCACTACGGGCTAATTGTATTTTAAGTACATCTTCACTAACTCAATCCTCCTGTGTATATACCATACACTGAGTTAAGTGATTACATGAACGATATACTTTAGGGTTTTCTGTAGTGTAGATACTATTGTCACATCGGTGAATATGAGAATAATAAAAAATGAATAATAACATCATTTCATTTATTAAATAAAACAATTACAAAATTGTCTTTCGGGCATCACACCTAACAGTACCAACTTCAATCCATCTCGTCAACCAAATCATTCAACCATGCATGAATATTATAAACGTATAAAAGATGCAATCTTATATGCAATTCCACTCCTAATTTAATTAATTATGCTCTCGATATCGTAAAAATTTAACCTTGCTCTGATACCACATGCTAGAAGCAATAGCACCGATCGAGACACTCGATCTTTGCACAGCAGAAGCTTATGCGATTTACGATATTAGATATAACTAATTAATCCTACGAGAAGGTTGAATATTTACCTTATCGGAGAGAAAGAGATATTCGACCAAAGGGAGAAGCCGTAGTATTCCGAATTGTATCTCCTAACGAATACTGGTGGACGTCGATCCTTTCCGTAGAATCTCCTCAAATATGCACAAGAAAAACCCTAGGTTTTTCTTCTCTAGGCAAGAAACTAATTTTTCTTCCTTCTATTTTATTTGTGGCGCAAATTTGTGTGTTTTATTGTGCTAGGAGGAACTCTCTTTATATAGGAAAATAACTAGTAAAGAGAGTTATCCTTTTCACCCCACAAAAACCTATTCCCATAAGGAAAAGATATTTTTGCTACAAAAATAAGAGATAATTCCCAAAAAATCAATCTATTTATTTTTCCATTAAATATCCAACAAATAGATAATTAATTAATTACACATGTGAGATAATCTAGGATAATTTCTTCTCCTAAATTATCCTAAATGTGGCGCCATTTTTTTAGTCATATTAATTGAAAATGTCTTTACTATTTTACATATTATATACTAAATAAATAATTTTGCATATTCATTAAATAGACCAACTATTTATTTTAATCTTGAGTTCCATAAAAAGAGAAAACACTCGCGTGTTAGGAGCCAAATTGGGGACCATGGACCTATAATCAGTAGCTACAATAAAATAAATAAAATATTAATTCATCAGAATATTTCTACTTAATTCATTAATTCCGGAATTACGCCACCATAAATCCGAAACTGAACTCTACCGATTATGGATATAACTTATTCTCAAAATGTCGAGTCGAGTCGATAAGTGTCCATTGATATAATCATTACATATAAACTAACCCTCCATAGACTATCCGTACTGAAGCAGGATTATTTCTGTAAACCTTCTTCAATACATCTTATCCTTATTTACCATTAACCTACTAGTGATCAATTAGTTCATAACCAATACGAACTCCCAGGATTGATCAGTTTCTAGGACTAACAAATAAGGGGATCGCCTTTCTACTTCCTGCAGGAAGGAATGGATTCCATATCTGTAAGACACACACTTCTCACTCATTCCAGAATAGTGCCAACGTGAAAGTGTTTCGGACCGCGCCTCTTAGCGATCCTTAACGAACACATGAAACCCTATCCTGAAACAAGTAGGAGTCTGTAATTACTTCAGGATTAAGGTTAATCCATATATGATCATCTTCTGATTTAATAGGATTTCTCAATCATGGAATTATATGAGAAACTCAGATTAAATCGGTCCAGTCCTATTTGACTCTCGTCATATATAAATGCCCCACTTAGACAACCAATGTCGATGTCCGGATAAGACGGTCACACCATAAAGTGTTCTGGGCATATTAATGGTGGTTTAATCAATAGACCCCATACTTTGATTAACTTCACCAAGGACTAATAGTTCAAGTGTATCACCATAAACTTTTCCTCATGTGTGACACACACTAAGTTATATGGCTACATATGATACGACTTGGGTTTTTCAGTAGTGTTTTTCTTATAAGCACAAAGCAAATAATAAGATGAGAATAAATATGTCATTTATTAATTCAAAAAACAATTACATAAATTGTCCTTCGGGCTTTACTTCCAACAATCTCCCACGTGCCCGTAAGGACAAGCAACAATTGTCTTTCGGGCACACTATATCTAACAGAAGGTTTACGGAAATAATCCCGCTTCGTGACGGATAGTCTATGGAGGGTTAGTCTCTATGTAATGATTATATCAATGGACACTTATTGACTCGACACTTTGACAATAAGTTATATCGATAATCGATAGAATTCAGTTTCGGATTTATGGTGGCGTAATTCCGGAATTAGTAAGTTGAATAGAAATGTTTGGTTCGATGAATATTTTATTTAAATTATTGTAGCTACTGGTTATAGGACCATGGTCCCCGGGTTGGCTCCTAACACGTGAGTGAATTCTCGTATTTTGGAACCTCGAGAATAAAGTAAATAGTTGGTCTATTTAATGAATATGCGGATATTATTTATTTGGTAATAGTATGTAATATAAAAAAGACATTTTCTATTATCCCAAATGGCATAAAAAAATGCGCCATATGTTTTGGTTTTGGGAAAAGAAATTTTCTCCTAATTAATTATAATGTGGATAATACAATTATTTATGTGTTAAATAATTATAAATAAGAAATTAGTTTTCTTATTGGATAAATAGGAAATTTGTTTTCCTATTTGGTAAAGGTTTTATTTTCCTAAAAGGAAAAGATAAATTTTTGTGTAAAAGATAAACTCTCAAATTATTAGTTATTTTCCTATAAAATGAGAGTTTATCCATACACAAAATATTACCAAAAAATCCAACGCCAGTTTACAAAAAAAAGGGACGGCAGAGTTTCTCCCAACCCAAAATATAACCAAAAAAATCCAACGACATTTTACAAAAAAACGGGACGGCTTTTTTTTGTGAAAAAGAGAGAAATTTTGTTTTCTTGTCCTAGCCATGGAAGAAGAAAAACTTGGAGCTTTTCTTGGAGCATATTCGAGGAGGTTTGTAATATTCCGATTTTCGGGTAAGGGTAGACGTGTCATTTTGCGAAAAACGAAATATTGGGTTCGGTTCCTTTTATTCGGAGTTAATAATTTGGATACCTATATATGTATTTTCGAGATATATATATATATATATATAAATATAAATATTTAAGGAAGAAAATCTGATTTAATAAGGGTGATTATGGACAATCAAGGAAATTAGGTAATTATGGGATTTTTCCTATTTAAGGGAAAATCAACCTAATCAGCCCCATAATCTTTTAATCATATTTTCTTCCTCCAAAGTTCACCTTCTGCGTGTTTGAGCAAGATTTAGGGCTGAGGGAATTTTCATCAGTTGTTAATTCAATCATTGAAGGTTTTCATATCAGAGTCAAGCACCGGAATCGTTGTGAAGAGAGCAATGTTGTGACATCAAAAAGTTGAAGCTTTGTTAAGGTATGATTAAGCCCTAATTCAGTTCATCTTCGAGTTTGATGGATTCAAACTCATCAATTCATAGTTTTTGTCGTTTAGAAGCGTGTGATTGAATCTAATCTAAGTTTGGATTTATCTCACATGTTTTCCTGCAGAAAAAGATCAGATTTGCTGCTGTTTTCTATGGTTTGGAGTAGGAAATTGCTGCTTAAATGGTCAGAGGCTCTTCCTACTATTCTAATTATTGTTATTGAGGTTTATATTAAGATTTATGACGCATAGATGCAAGGAAGATGTGCTTTTTCGTTGACCAAAGGATCGTAGACGTTTAGCTATGTTTTCTACATTTTACTGTGTTGAAAATGAGGTTAATTAGGTTAGAAATGATTCAGAAATCGAGTTGCAAAGATTTTAGCGTTTTGGGAAAAACCCAGGCGGACGGGCGTCTGCATTAGGCAGACAGGCGTCCGAGACCCTAGTAACTCAAGCGGGCGTCTGAAATGTTGAAATAGTGTCCTAAACCCAATCGGGTTGGACCGGATCCGACCGGGTCGGATCATTTCTACTATTTCTTTATGTTTATACATATATAAAATGGCTTTTCTGTTGTCATATATATGTTCTTTTTAAGAACCAATTATGAATTGTTATATGATAACGTCCTTAGTGTTATATGATAACGTCCTTAGTATTAAACTGTGATAGAGAAACCATGATAGGCGATTATGGTTGATGAGATCTCTAATCACTTTAATAAGTTTGATACTTAAATGTCTCTAGGCTGATGTACTATCAAATAGGGCATTGATAGTATAAACAGACTAGCACGTATTATATGTCTTCTGTCTTTAAGGGCAGGGATAGATCTCGTCTATCGAAGTGTAGAGACACTTGGACTGTACGTGGACGTGTATTAAAGAATGCGTACGTTAGATCGACCCACTTACACGGATAAGTGTCACACTATGTGGCGGTTGTGTAATTATCCTTAAGACCGGAGTCTTCATGGCATCACGGTGTGGATTGTCATGCTTTGACACTATTGAGGTTTCCCTAGCCACGGGGCGATCATGCGGTAGTGATTGGGTATGATATTGAAGCATGCGGAGTATACATGATTGGTCGTCCGGGAATCGCGTATCCTATGATTGGGATCGAATATCCGAAATGGCCTTCTTATAAGGAATGTCTTACTCTCGTGAATCATTGCAAAGTGGGAGTAAACGAGTTACTTTGAGAGAGCATGATATCCAGATTATAAGATACGGTTGTTGAAGTTTTGATACTCGACTAACGACCGTATGGATATTATTACAGCGATAGGATTGTAAGTTACACGGTAATCGTTTCACATGAAAGGTAGTAGTCATTGCATTTGACTCTTCCGATGATTGGGGTCACGGTGTGTTGCTAGACGCTATCCCGTGATCGTTAGACATGAAGGGCATTTTCGTAATTTGCACCTTGTGTCTACGGCCAACATATTCGGAAGCCTATCAGGTCACACACATAAGAACATCTAGCCGGATTAAAATGCGGTTATAGATGATAACCAAATAAGGACAGTTTATCTCGAGACTATAAAGGTTATAGTGGTAAATTAATATGGTGGTATTTATTTATTATGAATATATTAAATACAAGATATTAATAATAATTATATTAATTAAAGAATATTCCGTAAGCCAATATTTGGCAATATGGGGCGCCACATTGAAGTGTATAAGATACACTTGGATTGTGCAATTTAATTAATGATATTACCATATATTAATATAAGATATTAACATATGAATATATATATGGTCACCACACGTGAATTGCATATATGATATGCATGTTCACATTTGTGATAAATATATATGTGTAGATTTATATTTTGTAATAATATATATGTGATATATACACATGTGTAAATTGATTTATGGTAATAAAATAAAGATAGTCAATATTAGATATTGACAATATCTTGGAAATATTCAATATAAGATATCCTAGACATTTTCAATAAGATTTAAGTATCGACTTTAGATTTTCTTTATGAAAGGAAATTAAGGACATGGCTCTTGTGATCTCTCTTAAGTCTTATGAAGACTACAATAAGAAACATTTTTCAAGTGCTTAAAGGATTGAAAGAAAAGTTAGGGCATGTGCTTAAATAGAGAGCTTATCGAAGTCTCTATTCTAAGCAAGTCTGTTTAGATAAATCTATCTAAGTTCAAGTCAACTCTTAGATATATGATATCTTACGAGTGTGATTAAATTAGAAAGATTAAATACAGATATGGAAGGTGAAACAAATGTTGTAACACTTACCATCTTCTGGATCTAGTAAACTGATAACGGAACTAAATAAATGTTATTATGTTCGGATTCTTATGAAGAACATGTTTTCAGTTACTTGCTAGGATTTAGTAGACATATTCAATTTAAAGAATAAATGTTATTCCAATAAAGTTGGAAGGTCACTGAATCCAACATACTAGATTGATCTCACTATATGGTTGATATATGTGATGAGGTCTCAACTAAATATTTGTGTGGTTGTTATCCTTGATTTGTGGCTGTTCTAGATGTCGACTCTCTGGAAGAGAAGCGTGTAATTAAACGTCATTCTGATGATGTTGAACCATATGATTATGAATCATGTGGGTTATACGTATCTTATCCAAAGAGGACTAAAATACCCTTTTATGAAAAGGTTATAAATTCTAGAAAAATTGTCTGAAGCCTAAACATACCGATGTTTGTTGGCTTGTGACAATTAATGCCACAAATAATTGCTTATTAGTCTCTACGACTATTTTTAGAAATAGTCAAGTGTACTCAGTGAAGTGCATAATTCGGAAAGCCCGAAAAGTTCGAGCTAGTACGAATATGAGATTGATGAGCTACTAAGGAGTTAATCTTCAATTGGATTGAAGTAATTAATACCTGAAAGGTGTTTCAGAAGTCGTCTGAAAGGAGTAAGATTCTTCCCTTGAAGGATACCATCTTTGGGATACGCAATTAGATTGTGTTCCCAAAATGAAAATAACACTTTATATGATAAATGTGTGACGCAAGCCATGCGATATATCCCTTACCCGTTTCGGGATAGTGCCCTTATACTTAACCTAGTTCAAAAGAATAAAGGTTGAATAAATTACATACTAGATATGGAAGGCGATAATGTCAAATCTATCCTAACAGATAATTTGAAGTTGTCATAAGCAAAGTCAGAAAGGCTTGGAGCCTAGTACGACATATGCAAATTTGTGAAATATCTCAGCAAGTACGCTAGATATTATTTACTCGTCCGCGGAGCAAAAGGTGTTTGTCTCCAAACATGCTTTGTCTTCTAGAGGAAGTGTTTCTTCCAAGAGAAACAAGTGAGGAGTGAATCGATCTCAAAAGAGTTTGAGAACCACAAAGATATATTCAACCGCAGGAACGTGAGCGGACGCCACATAGCGATGAGGTGTAAAACACTGCTCAGTGCACACAAAAGTTCTGTAAGTCTGTGGATAACCTCAAGCCTGAAAAGGCTGTTGGTATGTTCATCTAGAAGAATGAATATCTCACGACTTATGAAACAATGTTTGAAAGGCAGGTTTGAGAGATATGGCCAGGAGCCAAAAAATCTGAATTAGATTCCATTAGTGACAACCAGGTTGTGAACCTAGTCTGTCTTACCTAAGGGGAATGTCCCTGAAAGGCTGACATGGATTGTAATATAATTACCATCAGGCTATAGTGACGGCTGAGGGGTACGGGTTGTAAACCTTGTAATTACCTTTATGCTGCTAGCTGAGCCTAGTTCTAATCAGATGATTCTTGTTATAACTTCGTATCATGGCTATATGATAGTGTTGAAGACGTTGAGTAGAAAGCTCGATGTTCATAGACGATAACATGATATGTAAGCCCACAAGATCCATTTATGGACTCAGACAAGTTTCTCTAGACGATTTCATTGTTAGATAATCAAAGGAGTTTGATTTAGTCAAAAGAAGGATATGCCCCATGTGCAATATGGATAGTGGGAGTGTGTTACAATTTTCGAGTAAGGTATTGGATATCTCTCTCGAGAAATGTCACCCCATGTCACAGTCAATTAATGTTTGGTAGTTCAAGGTCTTTACGAAAGCACTTGGATTAGTAGTTCTTATTTTAGAAATGAGAATCTATAGTGATAGATTTAACTGCTGTTAGAATATAGTTTACCTATATAGATGTGATGCTAAAAAGGTTTAGCATAGATCACGACAGGGGATACTGCTAGCCAGTGTTCTCAAGGTCTATCTATGTTAGGACGTTCGTCCTAAAGATAAGGTGAAAGATGATGATACTTATGGAAGGTTTCCTTCGCTACGGCGATAGGAACCATCATAAAAGAAATGCCAGATGTTCATAATTCATGAAGAGACATGAGCAAGTATGAAAGTAAATCTGGTGAATGTCGAGAATATCCTTAAACAAGTTAAGGAAAGTTTCCTAGTTTATTGAAACTTGGAATTAAATAAACGTAGATATACAGATGTATATCCTGAGTATTATGAAGGCGAGTGGGAGCTACAGTCTGGTTTTGCGGTCACTTTGATTAAGTGATACAGTGAGTTGGAAATGTTCTAGCATATGGGTCACTGTAAATCCTACAACTAGGCCAAAACCAAGTAGTGCCTTAGAGGTGCAGCGGGAGAAATACATGGATCTAGAAGGTTCATTCCTGAACCTTGTACGGTTCTTCCACCTTTTCTATATAGCTGATATGGTAAGTGGATTCATTGCTTGGAGCAAGGACCGTGGGTCTCGTCAGAGATTCGTGTGTGTGTTGAGGCGGTTCCTTTGACTTGGTCATTTGGAACATGATATGAAGATAGTATGAGTCCCCATGGATAGCGATCCGTTCATGGCTGGGGCTGGTTGCGAGTATTGCATGAGATTCTTGTGTTTCAACTTGGTCATGTGTATCCGAGTGATTGGTTTTAGGCCAAGTGGGAGATTGTTGAAATAGTGTCCTAAACCCAATCGGGTTGGACCGGATCCGACCGGGTCGGATCATTTCTACTATTTCTTTATGTTTATACATATATAAAATGGCTTTTTTGTTGTCATATATATGTTCTTTTTAAGAATAAATTATGAATTGTTATATGATAACGTCCTTAATATTAAACTGTGATAGAGAAACCATGATAGGCGATTATGGTTGATGAGATCTCTAATCACTTTAATAAGTTTGATACTTAAATGTCTCTAGGCTGATGTACTATCAAACAGGGCATTGATAGTATAAACAGACTAGCACGTATTAGATGTCTTCTGTCTTTAAGGGCAGGGATAGATCTCGTCTATCGAAGTTTAGAGACACTTGGACTGTACTTGGATGTGTATTAGAGAATGCGTACGTTAGACTGACCCACTTACACGGATAAGTGTCACACTATGTGGCGGTTGTGTAATTATCCTTATGACCGGAGTCTTCATGGCATCACGGTGTGGATTGTCATGCTTTGACACTATTGAGGTTTCCCCTAGCCACGGGGCGATCATGCGGTAGTGATTGGGTATGATACTGAAGCATGCGGAGTATACATGATTGGTCGTCCGGGAATCGCGTATCCTATGATTGGGATCGAATATCCGAAATGGCCTTCTTATAAGGAATGTCTTACTCTCGTGAATCATTGCAAAGTGGGAGTAAACGAGTTACTTTGAGAGAGCATGATATCCAGTTATAAGATACGGTCGTTGAAGTTTTGACACTCGACTAACCACCGTATGGATATTATTACGGCGATAGGATTGTAAGTTACACGGTAATCGTTTCACATGAAAGGTAGTAGTCATTGCATTTGACTCTTCCGATGATTGGGGGTCACGGTGTGTTGCTAGACGCTATCCCGTGATCGTTAGGCATGAAGGGCATTTTCGTAATTTGCACCTTGTGTCTGCGGCCAACATATTCGGAAGCCTATCGGGTCACACACATAAGAACATCTAGCCGGATTAAAATGCGGTTATAGATGATAACCAAATAAGGAAAGTTTATCTCGAGACTATAAAGGTTATAGTGGTAAATTAATATGGTGGTTTTTATTTATTATGAATAAGTTAAATACAAGATATTAATAATAATTATATTAATTAAAGAATATTCTGTATGCCAATATTTGGCAATATGGGGCGCCACATTGAAGTGTATAAGATACACTTGGATTGTGCAATTTAATTAATGATATTACCATATATTAATATAAGTGTAACGCCCCGTTCCCGGACACCGAGTCCTTATCCGGAAATCGAAACGTTCGGCACGCATAATATTAAATAAATAATATTACACATAAGCCTCTACTACGTCGTATCAAATAAAAGCAAACGGAAGCTAAAAAGACTCGGGTAATTTTTTTCAAACATCTCAGAATAGAAATTCAAGAACTAGAGAAGGAAATGTGAAGTTATTACATCCGAAACAAAACCAACGAATCCCAAAACAGTACGAATTCCAAAGTACTAAAAGTAAACTACAAAATCCAATAATAATCCAAATCTAGGAAATAAATAAAGAAATGAATAATAATTAATCAAAGTCTTCAACTCCGGCGTCCTCAAACGTCGTCATCAAAGTTCTCCTCGAACTCATCATTTACCTGTTCGTCTTCTCTCCCCCAAACACATAAATAAACATGCATTTGAGGTAAGTACAATGTACAAAGTAAGAAGTAGAAGCTACAATATGATTAAGGTTTATTATTAAGAGATTTGCCTTACTGAGACCGACTCGATCTAGGGTTCACTACATGCCCATCGACACGTCGTGACTATACGTTTCTAACTTAGCTTATCTTTGTTACATCATTACTCAAGGACACAATGCATGGTGAAAATTCCACCACGAGATATACTTGCCAACTACGGTGATTACACGGTAGTCCCGGGATCTCCCCGGTATGCATATACGTTCGATGGATTTCCTCCACTACCCTTCACCTTTTGAGCCGGTAGTGTTGTCCACCCTTTATGAACGTATCACATCGCCGATTTGAATCGGTGCCTAACCAAGAATAGATGACGTTTTAGCTTTTACTACACTTATGTAATTATTAATGTGAATTAACTAGTCACCAAAGTGTTTTCGAATAATACTCACCTAATCGGCTCTACTCCTCACTTAGACAACTAGACATCACATCCTATCAATTACACGTACAATGGTGAACCCTAGTTCATCAAAGCACAAGCCCTTTCATGCCCTTCCGACGGATCCGAACTTCAACTCCCTTTAAGAGTACATTCGGTGTTTTAACTGAACGAATCAGAAACTCAATCGGGGCTTGTTCATATTTAATTAATGTTATTTAATCATGAATTAAGGTTTAAAATTCAAAACATAGCTTAAAACAACATTACATAGAAAACTGGGGCAATGCGTGCGCATTACTCTAGAATGCGTGCGCATCCCTGCTGCACTTATTCTAAGCAATCCTGCATCAGGAATGCAGGCGTATTGCTAGCCAATGCGTACACATCCTACGCAGAAAAAGCCTTAAAACCTATTTTCCAACCCTTAACGGTCTCTACTCGAATCTAAACGTCTTGCACATGAATTATAGCGAGAAAAAACAAGTAGAAAACATGTCTTTTAAGATCCAAAACAAAACTTAATCCTTAAACATCATCTAAGCTTAAAACTTGATGCAATATGCATCCAAAACATGATCTATTCTACTCTAAACCACAATTAGATTGTAGGAAGAGCTTCTTACCTTTAGCAAGCTTATTCCAACAAAGACAAAACTCAAAGAAACAACAGCTAAAACCGATCTTTCTCTTATCAAAGCTTCAACTTTCTGCAATCAAAACGTTGCCTTCTTCACAACGATTCCGGGCGCTCAACTCGATCTGAAAACCGTCAAGAATTGCTTTAACAGCCGATTGAAAAACTCTCAGCCCTAATTTTTGGCTCACACACGCAGAGAGTATATGGAGGTGGAGAAAAATCTGATTTCTAATAGGTTATAAGAATTGTGGGGATTTATTCTCCTTAAATAGAAAATCCCAAAAAAAGATAGAGATCTTATTATCTTCCTTTATAATAAGATAAATCCCAAAAAAAAAGGATAAAGATCTTATTATCTTCCTTTATAATAAGATAAATCCCAAAAAAAGGATAAAGATCTTATTATCTTCCTTTATAATAAGATAAATCCCAAAAAAAAGGATAAAGATCTTATTATCTTCCTTTATAATAAGATAAATCCCAAAAAAAGGATAAAGATCTTATTATCTTCCTTTATAATAAGATAAATCCCAAAAAAAGGATAAAGATCTTATTATCTTCCTTAACTATATACATATATATATTTCGAAATATACATATATAATTTAACAAATACTTAAACTCCGAATAAAAGGAACCGAACCCAATATTTCGTTTTCGCAAAATGACACGTCCGCCTTTCCCGAAAATCGGAATATTACATTCTTCCCCTTAAAGGAGTTTCGTCCTCGAAACTTAAAACATACCTCGGTAAGTCCATAAAATCTCGGGAACTCGCCGATCATATCGTCCTCAACTTCCCAAGTAGCTTCATCCGGTGAATGATTGCTCCATTGCACCGAACTAAAGGAATCAACCGTCTCTTAATCATCTTTTCCTTCCGGTCCAAAATTCTCGTCGGTGTCTCATCGTACGAAAGATTATCCCGGAGACCCTCCGGATCAACGATAGTCTCAATATCCGTCTTGGTCAAACACTTCTTTAACATTGAGACATGAAACACGTTGTGGACTCTCGACATGGATTCTCGGTAACTTGAGTCCGTAAGCCAAAGGTCCAATTCTTTCTAGAATCTCAAAAGGTCCAACGTACCTAGGGCTTAGCTTTCCTTTTTGTCCAAAACGTTTCACTCCCTTCATTGGTGAAGCTCGTAGGTAAACTCTTTCACCAACTTCAAACTCAAGAGGTCTCCTTCTAACATCCGCCCAACTCTTCGTCTATCTTGAGCCGCCTTCGCATTCTTCTTGACCACCGAACCCTTTCTTTAGCTTGCTCAACCAATTCTCGGCCCGGTGATTTGTCTTTCCCCGACTTCATCCCAAAACAAATGGTGTTCTACATCTTCTTCCATATAATGCTTCAAACGGTGGCATGCCAATACTTGCATGATAACCGTTGTTGTAAGCAAACTCCGCTACCGGTAGGTAATCATCCCATGATCCACCTACTTCCAACACACAAGCTCTCAACATATCTTCAAGTGTTTGGATGGTTCTCTCGGATTGTCCATCCGTCCGAGGATGAAAGGCCGTACTCAAATCCAACTTGGTTCCAAAAGCTGCTTGTAAACTTTTCCAAAACCGACTGACGAACCTCGAATCACGATCCGAAACTATCGAGATAGGTACTCCGTGTAACTTCACTATATTATCCAAGTATAGTGTCATCATTTTCTTCAAGGGCATATCGACCTTATATGGTAAGAAATGAGCGGATTTGGTCAATCTATCCACAATCACCCAAATCGCATCATTACCGCCTCTCGTCTTAGGTAAACCGGTGATAAAGTCCATAGTGATCTTATCCCACTTCCATTCCGGGATATCCAATGGCTTAAGCATTCCTCCCGGTCTTCTATGTTCCGCTTTAACCTTCTGGCAAGTATCACACTCGCAACGAACTTGGCTATCTCCGCTTTCATCGAGGGCCACCAAAACCTTTCCTTCAAGTCTCTCGTACATTTTAGTAGCTCCTAGATGAACTGCGAAAGCAATCCTATGTGCCTCTTCCATGACTCTCTGTCTTAAATCACCAACCTTAGGCACACACAAACGATCCCGGTACCAAAGATTGCCATTCTTATCTAACACATATCCAACCGTAGGCTTTTCCCTTGCAACTCGCTTCAAGTCAACCAACACCGGGTCTTCATCTTGCTTTTCCCGAATGTCATCCATCAACTCGACCTTGCTAACAATGGTGCCATAAACTCGTCGGTCTTCAATCCGATCAAAGCTTCGGATTCTCAACCCATCTAACCTTTCGCAACGTCTTCAACACTCGATACCGCAAACACCGGTTTTCTCGCTCAAGGCATCGCCACTACATTTGCTTTACCCGGATGATACCGAATCTCCAAGTCATAATCCTTTACGAACTCCAGCCATCTCCTTTGTCTCATATTCGAGATTTTCCCGGGTAAAGAAATACTTCAAACTCTTGTGATCGGTGAAGATCCTGGCCTTAACTCCATACAGTAGTGCCTCCAAGTCTTTAGGGCAAACACTACTGCGCGCCAACTCTAAGTCATGTGTTGGGTAATTCTTCTCATGCACCTTCAACTCGTCGGGATGCATAAGCAATTACCTTCCCTCCCCGCATCAACACACAACCTAAACCTTGTCCCGAAGCATCCGTGTAGACATCATAATTATCAAAGATCTCCGGAACTCGCCAAAACTGGGTTTGTAGTCAACCTCTTTTTCAACGTCCGAAAAGCATCTTCACACTCACCGGTCCACTCGAACTTCACATCCTTTTGAGTGAGCCGGGTAAGTGGTGTAGCTATCTTTGAGAAGTCTTGTACAAACTTCCTATAATAGCCGACCAAACCGAGAAAACTTCTAACCTCGAAACGGTAGTCGGTCCGGACCACTTCTCAACCGCTTCAATCTTCGCGGGATCAACCTTGATGCCATCTCCGAAATGACATGACCCAAGAAACTCACTTGATTCAACCAAAAGTCGCACTTTGAGAACTTGGCATACAACTCGGTTCTCCTTTAATGTATCCAAAGACTATCCTTAAGTGTTCTTCATGTTCCTTCTCATCCTTAGAGTATACAAGGATGTCATCTATGAACACTATCACAAACTTATCCAAGTATGGCATGAAAACACGCTCGCATTAAATCCATAAATGCGGATGGGGCATTAGTGAGTCCAAAAGGCATAACTAAGAACTCATAATGTCCATACCTCGTACTTGAAAGTCGTCTTTGGTATATCTCGCTACCTTGATCTTCAATCGGTGGTATCCCGATCTAAGATCAATCTTAGAAAACACTCTCTTGCCTTGCAACCGGTTAAACAAATCATCAATCCTCGGCAAAGGGTATTTATTCTTGATGGTCAGATTATTCAACGCTCGATAGTCTATGCACATCCTCATGCTACCATCTTTCTTCTTAACAAACAACACTGGGGCTCCCCAAGGCGAAGTACTAGGCTGAATTATATTCCTCTCAAGCATATCCTTGAGCTGTGCTTTCAACTCCTTCAATTCAGCCGGTGCCATTCTATAGGGTGCCTTAGCAACTGGTGCCGCTCCTGGCATCAACTTGATCTCGAATTCTATCTCTCTATCCGGCATGTTTCCCGGTAACTCTTCCGAAACACTTCGGGGTATTCCTTGACTACAGGGGTCTCCTCTAACTTAGGTTTTACCTGCTCCACATCAACTGCGTACAACAAGTAGCCTTCACAACCTTTCTGACAAGCCCTTATAGCCTTAACCGCTGAAATTATAGGGTGACGCTTCTTACTAGGCTTGTAAATGTTACCTTGATAAGTCTTATCTGATTTTCCCGGTATCTTAAAGGTCACTCTCTTTTCTCTACAATCTAAGTGGACGAAATTCTCGGATAGCCAATCTATTCCAAGAATCACATCAAAATCTGAAAAGTCCAAAACCGTAAAGTCACTCTTGCAACAATACTTTCCAACTCGAACCTCTACCAGGGGTATCAACTTGGTTACCTTAGTCACCTTCCCTAAAGGTGTTGTTATCTCCAAAGTATTTCTTAAAGGTTCCATTGGCAAGTTAAGCTTCTTAGCTATCTTAGTTGACACAAAAGTATTAGACGCTCCCGTATCAAACAACGCCGTAACTGCTAAGTTGTCTAATATTATTGTACCTAGGATGTAAATTCATTTATTTAAATACAAATACAACATGATTTAAATCGTGCTATAAAAGTACTCAAATAAATTAAATTAAACAAAAAGGTACCTGAAATAACATTATCGTCCGGTTCTGCTATCTCAGCATCCACTGCAAAGACTCGAACTGGGCGACTTGGGCCGCCTTTCCCACTTCCTTGCTTCGGAATATTCGAACTCCCTTTCGTGGGACACATCTTGGCAAAATGTCCTAAATCTCCACAGTAGTAGCAGCCTCCCGTATTATCCTTACACTCACCTGAGTGATTCCTGTTGCACTTAGAGCATAAAGGTGCTCCGGTGGGTGGCTTACTCGCTGTAGGGGCCGTTGTCTTCTTGAAATTTTGTTGGGGTGCTCCCCGGCTATTGCCCTGGCTTGTTCCAAAATTCCTCTTGCTCCCGATAACAACGGTGGCCTTCTTCCTGAATGTCTCAACCTCTAAGGCCTTATTCAACAACTCAGCCATGTTCTTGGCTGTGAAACCCAACATACCAGACTGTATCTGATACGATAACCCTTCCTTGCATAGGGCCATCTTCCTCTCTTCTACCTTCATCAACTCAGGGTAGAATCTTCCCAATTCGTTAAACTTGTTGGTGTATTGTGATACTTGTCATGTAATTACCTTGCTTATGCTTTAGAAATTGACTTGCCATGTCCGTCCGCACCGTTGCCGGAAAATACTCATTATAGAACATTGCCTTAAAGCTTTCCCAATCCGTCACTTTACCATTACGCTTCCGTATAGCATCTATCCATGCTTCAAATTTGCACCCAAAAGGAAACTAACCGCCAACCGTGCCATCTCGGTCTCGGGGACATGTATGTTCCTACATGCCTTCTCAAAACTCCTTATCCACTCTTCGGCCTTCGAATGCTCGACATTCCCAAAGAAGTCTTGAACTTTGTTCCTCCTTAATCTCGTATACCGGTCAATCGGTGGTGCTTGCTCGGGTGCCGGTCTAACGGGTGGGGCTTGTGGATAAACCGGAGGGTATTCAAAAGGTATCTCTTGCTTTGTTGAAACTCGGGGTTGATGTAAACCGTAGGGTGGGTAACCAAGACCTTGTTGATGGTCAAAACAGGGTGGAGGTGGTACAGTAGGTCGGGGAGTATGACCCACTGGAGGAGGGTAAAAGGTCTGATGCTGATGATGAGAAAACACTGGTGGAGAAGGGTAGCTCACCGCTGGGGGATATATACTAGTTCTTTGGGGGTACGTAGACGGTGGAATGTCTCCCACTACGGTGACTCGTATAGGTGCTTCTCCCGGTTCTCCATAGATGTAGTTGTACCTTGGTGGAGGGTGACTTGCGGTGGCGGTACTAAACCCACCGGAACGTCACTTACCAAGGAAAACGAACCGAACTTCCCACATGCCATTGTGGGTGTTGCTCCCGATGAGGTCGCGGTGACAAACTCCGCCGAGATCGTGGTGTAGGGGTTGCGGTATGAGGGGTGGAGTGGGGCTCGGGTGAGGTGAAGGATTACGCCTCACGAAACCGCCTCTAACAACTGGCGTAGGACTCTCTCGACGTACTCCTGAAGCTTCTGCACCCGCTCCGGTTCTCGTGAACACCATCCTGATGATCAACGAAAACCAATTCGTTACTAAGAGGTCTAAAGAGAACTTATCTTAATAGAAAGAAAGCCTAAAAGACGCTTCTCTCTGATACCAACTGTAACGCCCCGTTCCCGGACACCGAGTCCTTATCCGGAAATCGAAACGTTGCCTTCTTCACAACGATTCCGGCGCTCTACTCTGATCTGAAAACCGTCAAGAATTGCTTTAACAGCCGATTGAAAAACTCTCAGCCCTAATTTTTGGCTCACACACGCAGAGAGTATATGGAGGTGGAGAAAAATCTGATTTCTAATAGGTTATAAGAATTGTGGGGATTTATTCTCCTTAAATAGAAAATCCCAAAAAAAGATAGAGATCTTATTATCTTCCTTTATAATAAGATAAATCCCAAAAAAAAGGATAAAGATCTTATTATCTTCCTTTATAATAAGATAAATCCCAAAAAAAGGATAAAGATCTTATTATCTTCCTTTATAATAAGATAAATCCCAAAAAAAAAGGATAAAGATCTTATTATCTTCCTTTATAATAAGATAAATCCCAAAAAAAGGATAAAGATCTTATTATCTTCCTTTATAATAAGATAAATCCCAAAAAAAAGGATAAAGATCTTATTATCTTCCTTAACTATATACATATATATATTTCGAAATATACATATATAATTTAACAAATACTTAAACTCCGAATAAAAGGAACCGAACCCAATATTTCGTTTTCGCAAAATGACACGTCTGCCCTTTCCCGAAAATCGGAATATTACAATAAGATATTAACATATGAATATATATATGGTCACCACACGTGAATTGCATATATGATATGCATGTTCACATTTGTGATAAATATATATGTGTAGATCTATATTTTGTAATAATATATATGTGATATATACACATGTGTAAATTGATTTATGGTAATAAAATAAAGATAGTCAATATTAGATATTGACAATATCTTGGAAATATTCAATATAAGATATTGACAATATCCTAGATTTATTTGATATGAGATATTATAATAAATGAGATAAATCAATCAATTATATTTTTCTTATTTTATTGGAAAAAGGTTTTCTTCTCCTCCACACCTAGATGGGGCGCCCCCTACACTATAAATAAGAGGTGGGTGTCAAGCTCTTTTGTAAAATAGAGAGCATCCTATAGAGAGTTGGAGAGAGGGGACAAAGGCCGGTCTAGCAACCGGAGTTTTCCAATAGCAATCCATGATGGGATTCCGGCGGGCTGTTCGTGTGGACTAGCGGTAGAGGCCGAACGCTTGGGCGGCTCTATGCAGAACTACTCTCCTTAGACGGTCAAAGCGTCGATCTTTTAGATCAACCAAGGTAACCACCGTCTACTAGCTTAATAGTTTATTGCTTAAACGAAGTCGATCCTGGTTAAAAGGAAATAAAATTTTAAATTCCGCTGCGTTCCTGCGTAGATTTCCTAACATGAAATAGGCAGACGGGCGTTTGAGGTCAGATATTTGATTCAGGATGTAGCTGTTTTTGATGGATGCGCGTCTGAGGTTAGTGGACGGACGTTTGATTACGGACGGGCGTCCATAGAATTTCAAACGGGCGTCTGGCCTGTTTTACCTTGTTTACACTGTTTTAGCGTTTCAAGTTGGTTTTTGGCTTCATAGTCGTGTTTTCACTGTTTTAAACCCTTAATCCTGATAAGTTAACATTAATTAAAATAAGAACAAGCTTCGATTGAACTTCTGATTCGTTCAGTTAAAACACCGAATGTACTCTTAAAGGGAGTTGAATTTCGGATCCATCGGAAGGGCATGAAAGGGCTTGTGCTTTGATGAACTAGAGTTCATCAATGTCTGTTTAATTGTTAAGATGTGATGTCTAGCTGTCTAAGTGAGGGAGTAGTGTTGTTAAGGTGAGTTTTATTCTGAAAACACTTAGGTGGTTAGTTATAATTCACACTAATAATTACAAATGTGTAGATAAAAGCTAAAACGTCATCTATTCTCGGTTAGGCACTGATTCAAATCGGCGATGTGATACGTTAATAAAAGGTGGACAACGCTACTGGCTCAAAAGGCTGAAGGGTAGTGGAGGAAATCCATCGAACGTATATGCATACCGGGGAGATCCCGGGACTATCGGTGCTAATCACCGTAGTTGGCAAGTATATCTCGTGGTGGAATTTTCACCATGCATTGTGTCCTTGAATAATGGTGTAACAAAGATAAGCTAAGTTAGAAACGTATAGTCATGACGTGTCGATGGGCATGGAATGAACCCTAGATTGAGTCGGTCTCACCAAGATAATCTTTTAATAATAACCTTAATTAAATTGTAGCTTCTACTTCTTACTTTTTACAAATGCACTTACCTAAAATGCATGTTTATTTATGTGTTTGGGGGAGAGAAGATGAACAGGTTAGTCAAGACTTCGAGGAGGACTTTGATGACGACATTTGAGGACGCCGGACTTGAAGACCTTGTTTATTATTTATTTCATTCATTTATTTCATAGACTTGGATCGCTATTGGATCTTGTTGTTACTTTTAGTACTTTTAAATTCGTAAAGATTTGGATTCGTTGGTTTCGTTTCGGATGTAATAATATTACATTTCCTCTTTAGTTCTTTATTTCTATTCTGAGATGTTTGAAAAAATTACCCGAGTCTTTTAGCTTCCATTTGCTTTTATTTGATACGACGTAGTAGAGGCTTACGTGTAATATTATTTATTTAATATTATGCGTGCCGAACGTTTCGAATTCCGGATAAGGACACGGTGTCCGGGAACGGGGCGTTACAGTTGGTATCAGAGAGAAGCATCTTTTAGGCTTTCTTTCTTTAAGATAAGTTTTCTTTAGACCCCTTAGTGATGTTTTTGTTTTCTTGATCATCAGGATGGTGTTCACTAGAACCGGAGCAGGTGCTGAAGCATCAGGAGTTCGACGAGAAAGTCCGACCCCAGTCGTTAAAGGCGGTTTTGTGAGGCAGAATCCTTCACCACATCCGAGCCCCACTCCACCCCCTCATACTACAACCCCTACACCACGGTCTCAGTAGGTCTTGTCACCGCGACCTCATCAGGGGCAACGCCCACAATGGCATGTGGGAAGTTCGGGTCAGTTTTCATTGATAAGTGATGTTCCAGCGGGTTTAGTACCGCCACCAGTGAGCTACCCTCCACCGAGGTATAACTACATCTATGGAGAACCAGGAGAAGCACCTATACGAGTCACTGTAGTGGGAGACATTCCACCAGTGTACGTACCCCCAGCAACTAGCATTTATCCACCTCCAGTGAATGTTTACCCTCCACCGGTGAGCCACCCCTCGCCACCGCTTTTCCATCATCGCAACATCGGACCTTTTACCCTTCTCCAAAGGTCATACTCCTCGACCTACCGTACCTCCTTCACCCCGTTTTGATCATCGCGGGGCTATGGTTTTCCACCCTACGGTTTCCACCAAAGAACGACCATACCAAAGAAGAGATACCGTACGGATACCCACCGGTTACCCGCAAGCCCCACCCGGTCGACCGGCACATGAGAAAGCACCACCGCTTGATTGGTATACGAGATTAAGGAGGAACAAAGTTCAAGACTTCTTTGGGAATGTGGAGCATTCGAAGGCCGAAGAATGGTTGAGAAGCTTTGAGAAAGCTTGTAGGAACATCAATGTTCCCGAGACGGAGATGGCACAGTTAGCAGCTAAAGTTTCTTTTGGGTACAGCTGAAGCCAGGATCGATGTGATACAGAGCAGCAACGGGAAAGTGACAGATTGGGAAAGCTTTAAGGCAATGTTCTATAATGAGTATTTTCCAGCGACAGTGCAGGCAGACATGGAAAGCCAGTTCTTAAAGTTTAATCAAGGTAACTACATGACAGTATCGAAATAAACCAATAAGTTTAATGAGTTGGGAAGGTTTTACCCCGAGTTAATGAAGGTAGAAGAGAGGAAGATGGCCCTATACAAGGAAGGGTTATTGTATCAAATACAGTCTGGCATGTTGGGTTTCACAGCCAAGAACATGGCTGAGTTGTTGAATAAGGCCTTAGAGGTTGAGACATTCAGGAAGAAGGCCACCGTTGTTATCGGGAGCAAGAGGAATTTTGGAACAAGCCAGGGCAATAGCCAGGGAGCACCCTAACAAAATGTCAAGAAGACAACAGCCCCTGCAGCAAGTAAACCACCAACCGGAGCACCTTTATGCTCTAAGTGCAACAATAAGGCTAATACGGGCGGCTGCTACTACTGTGGAGATCTATGACATTTTGCCAAGATGTGTCCAACGAAGGGGAGTTCGAATATTCTGAAGCAAGGAAGTGGAAAAGGCGGCCCGAGTCGCCCATTTCGAGTCTTTGCAGTGGATGCTGAGGTAGCGGAACCAGACGATAATTTAATTTCAGGTACATTTTTGTTTATTGTAATTTATTAGAGCACTTTATGGCACGATTTAAATCATGTTGTACTGTATTTAAATAAATGAATTCACATTCTAGGTACAATAATATTAGACAACTTAGCAGTTACGGCATTGTTTGATACTGGAGCGTCTAACACTTTTGTGTCAACTAAGGTAGCTAAGAAGCTTAACCTACCAATGGAACCTTTAAGAAACACCTTGGAGATCACAACACCTTTAGGAAGAATGACTAAGGTAACCAAGTTGATGCCGCAAGTAGATGTTCGAGTTGGAACGTATCGTTGCAAGAGTGACTTTACGGTTTTGGATTTTTCAGATTTTGATGTAATTCTTGGAATAGATTGGCTATCCGAGAACTATGTTCACTTGGATTGTAGAGAAAAGAGAGTGGCCTTTAAGATACCGGGAAAATCAGATAAGACTTATCAAGGGAATGTTTACAAGCCTAGCAAGAAGCGTTACCCTATAATTTCAGCAGTTATGGCTATAAGAGCTTGTCGGAAAGGGTGTGAAGGCTACTTGTTGTACGCAGTGGATGTGGAGCAAGTGAAGCCTGAGTTAGAGGAAACACCTGTAGTCAAGGAATACCCTGAAGTGTTTCCAGACGAGCTACCGGGAAACATGCCGGATAGAGAGATTGAATTTGAGATTAAGTTGGTACCCCGAGCGGCGCCAGTTGCTAAGGCACCCTATAGGATGGCACCGGATGAATTGAAGGAGTTGAAAGCACAGCTTAAGGATATGCTTGAGAGGAATATAATTCAGCCTAGTACCTCGCCTTGGGGAGCCCCAGTTTTGTTTGTTAAGAAGAAAGATGGTAGCATGTGGATGTGCATAGATTACAGAGCGTTGAATAATCTTACCATCAAGAATAAGTACCCTTTGCCTAGGATTGATGATTTGTTTAACCAGTTGCAAGGCAAGAGAGTATTTTCTAAGATTGATCTTAGATCCGGATACCACCTGTTGAAGATCAAGGTAGCAGATATACCAAAGACGGCTTTTAGTACGAGGTATGGACATTATGAGATCTTAGTTATGCCTTTTGGACTAACTAATGCTCCATCTGCATTTATGGATTTAATGCAGCGTGTTTTCATGCTATACTTGGATAAGTTTGTGATAGTGTTTATAGATGACATCTTAGTATACTCTAAGGATGAGAAGGAACATGAGAAACACTTAAGGATAGTGTTGGATGCTTTGAAGAAGAACCAGTTGTATGCTAAGTTCTCAAAGTGTGACTTTTGGTTGAAGCAAGTCAGTTTCTTGGGTCACGTCGTTTCTGGAGACGGAATTAAGGTTGATCCCGCAAAGATTGAAGCAGTTGAGAAGTGGTCCAGACCGACTACAGTTTCTGAGGTTAGAAGTTTTCTCGGCTTGGCTGGTTACTATAGGAAGTTTGTTCAAGACTTCTCAAAATAGCTGTTGGGGAGATTTTGCATCATTAAAACAAAAGAAAATTTATGAACCTATACTACCATGCAAAACTACCTCCTAACCGGCCGAATACCGGGTAGTTGCTAGTAAAGTTGGATAAGTACGGGTATCGATCCTTAGGGAAAAGGAATGTTGAATCTAACTTCACTAATCCTACCAATTGTTACTCAAAGAACGAATAGACAAAAGAAACGAAAGAACAAAACAAAATAACAGAAAAGAACAATCAAGATAAATCTAACCTAAGAAACATAAAAACAATCTAAACTAAAGACATGGGATCAAACATCCAATATACAAACCTATGTGATCTCAATCCTAGTTCAATTCATGATTCTAATTCAAATTGTGGTTTCACCTTTTCACGAGACATAAACCCCTAATTCCTTAGTGAATTTATTTCTCAAGCTACGGACTCCTAATTCCTTAGTGAATCCAATTTATCAATCTCTCATCTTCCGAATGTTGAGATCGATTTACCAAACAAAACTCGGTGTAGATTCAGGTTAACTCTCGTATTTTAGAATCTAACAACCTAGATGATTAACCTATTAACTTGTCATCATTAATGACTAAAGATCCTATCTTTCTATGGTGATCTAGTGTTCATGCAACTTTCGTATTGTAAACATATATCGTGAACTAATTTCTCAATTTATTCACATAGCCATACAAACCGCATAGAAAAATACAAAAAGAACCAAGATCATGAATAAAAACTGGAATTAAATAAATCAAGAAGAACTCACATAGTCTCATACATTGAAGGATCCAAGAACGGAAAAGAAAACATCTAATCTACCCCTAATCTAACCTCGGTTCACCCGAGCACAAGGCTCGGGTGACCGGCCTTGAAAAGCCAAGTTGCCGCTGCCGGCCTCTCTTTTGATGTGAGAAAATTTCTGAATGAATTAGGGTTTGGGGCTGCTGTGCTTTAAATAGAAAACTGAGGCGGCTGCTACGGTAACCTAAGTCGGTTCTGCTGCATGCGGCGGTGGACGCTCGTTTGTCAAATTGGACGCCCGTCCAGAATGCTTGGACGGAGACTGGACGCTAGTTTGATGAGCGTCTGAACTCTCTAAATGTGAATTACGATTCTGGACGCTGGTTTGCTTTATCAAACGCCCGTTCACTTTGGACGCCATCCGGACGCTCGTCCATCTTGATGGACTTCGATTTCTTGATAATTATCCTGATTCTTCCATCTGTATCCATCTTGTATCATCTCTATCTCTTTATCAACACTTCAAATTCGAATTTAGACTCTTCTAAATCCTTTCCAAGTTAAAGATATGTATCTACACACATCGAAAACATACCAAAACGTAACACGATTCCAAAACAACATAAAATCACCAAATAAGCATATAAATCGATACGTTTTCATATTTTACTATTAAAAACACCATTTACTCAATATTTACATATATAGCTCAAAATCTATGAAAATCATACGAATGTAGGGGAAATTGATATAGAAAATATATATAAAAATCACTATAATTTAGCCCTTAACAACACCCCCACACTTAAACTTTTGCTCGTCCTCGAGCAAAACAGAACAAAGTCAAGCTCGAGACAAATAAACATCTATACAAATATAAAGTATATTCAATAACTTAGAAGTTCACCCGTGTAGTGTGTGCATAGCCATAATAAATTTCCACTAAGTTCCACAATTTGAAAGTTATTCAAACCAAAACTAGCCCGGTTTCCCATCTAAGTTAGAAATATTCAAAAATTATAACAGGCACTTTACAAAACATACATATCCCAAAAAGAAATAGTAGAGAATATCTAAAACATTTCTGACAGACTCAGAGTATAATCCCTACAACATATCCTTCAGTTTATACTGGGTATAAGATTAACGATAACTAAGTCCTTACTTATTCATAATAATATATTTCAATATTTTCACTTTTTTCACATTTTTCTAACACACATCAGAATAAGCTTTTGCCCTCATAGCAGAATAGGACATTTCAAGATAATCCCCTACCTTACTCCAATCATAAGGCAACTATAAACTGACTGTCGTGAGCTTTTGGTCATCATAGTGGAATAGGACATACGTGGTACACCCTACCTCACCCAAATCATAAACCAGCTTCCGACACACACAATTACAATTATGTTTACTTAGAGATTTCTGGCTGGCAGTGGAAAAGATTATTTTCTAGTAGCACGGACCACGAGCATAACACCTCAAGTAAACAATTTATTATTATTGCAAAGACTTAATCACGTTTCACTTATCACATTCAAACTTACGGATATTCACGAGTATGTCATACTTTAATCCTAGAATACAAACTACTAAACTGTTCAAGAATTGTACATAAGCAAAGAAACATGCTATAATCATCAAAAATCTCCAACTAAAATGGGGTGGGCTTTCAACATTTAGCTCATCATTTACTATGACATGTGAAAAAGAGTGTCGGGTGAAACAACTAAAATTACTAAATATACAGAATATAGCAAAAATGATATAAACTCAAGCAAAGATATGCCTTTGTCTACTCGGGATATAACAAAAAATTTGAAAATTAAGCACTTTTCATAGAAATACTAAAAATATGAGCAAACGAAAGTAGACACATAAATCATCTATCCCTTCCCCCACACTTAGATTGCAACTTGTCCTCAAGTTATACGAAATAATAAATTAGAGAACTTAGGCGATTGGATGCGGCAATTCTGGAGTAACCAACAAGAACCAGGATTGCTTGCATAGCTCGATGACTCGTGGAGCATCACAGACAACCGAATACATCTTTAAAGTGCACAATAGCTATAGAAAGTATCCCGAGACTTGATTAGTGCAAAAAGAGTCTTCGGGGAAAAAGAAAAGATTACATATATAAAGCACATGAAGAAAAGGATCATAGAGATTTTTCAACTTAAGCTCAACTAAAGATTGAATACTATACATGAAATACTACAAAGTCGTAGGCTAGGTGCAACTATATGAAAATATACTACAATGCAATCTACATGATATGCAATCCTAAAAATAAAATAAATAAAAAAATAAATTCGACAGCTCAGCCGAGCAAGTTGACCCCGGCAACTCTACGGTGACTACGGCCTATGCGAAACTAAAATAAAAACGAGGTAGTATTACGGAAACCGACGAGCTTAACTACACTCAAGAAAAATAAAAGAAAAATAGAAAAACAATGCAACTAGATGACATGCAACTAAATGATATGCATCCGAATGATATGCAAAAATAAAAGAAAATAAAAGAAAGAAAACTAGCCCACTCATTTGCAACATGACATATATAAAATAAACGTCTACCAAATAATGACAAAGTTACGATAAACGACAGTGCTGTCCATTACATGCAGTGTAGACGCGCCTTAAGACTCGTCAAAAGTGATAGCATTATGGAAAACCAACAGTTAGCTATACTAAACAGATATAACTCATATGGCCTAAGACGTAGCATACGGAAAACCGACAGTAGTTACCCATATGAGTTACAAAAACAACAAGGAAGCACATAAGTCTTAAAAGCTAACAAGATTCATCACAGCGGTATGTAGCATACGGAAACCGACATTAGCTACTAATTAACAATAAGACCAGTTATAGCATACGAGAACCGACAGTAACTATAACTTGCATAGATGAATCATGTATAAGGAATAAGATCATTTACTTAGCATGAATTCATAGATGGAAAGGTATAACATTCATATTCAGGACATCTATGTAAAAAAAATAAATAGGCCACAGATGCTCGAATGTAAGCAATCCATACTAAATAAAAGCATTAGGAATGAGATCAAGAAAAACCTGGACTACTAAACTAGCGTTCAGCACAACAGACGGGCGTTCACCTCAAAATACAGCTTTGGACGAGCGTTCGAGAAAACAAACGCTCGTTTGACTTGAAAACCAACCGGACGGACGTTCGTAAAGCATAGACGCTCGTCCGGTCCTTTAAACCGAACGAGTCGAAAATATTTGAACGGACGAGCGTCCAATACTTTCAAACGCTCGTTTACCCGCAACGGTGAAGAATCGGACGGGCGTTCACTAACTTGAACGCTCGTCCATACAACGAATACGCAGCAGAGAGCAGGAAACGCAGACAAACACATATTAACACAGATCACAGCAGCCACTTTCAAGTAAAGCACAAAGAGGTTAGATCAGAAAACACATAAACACATACTTCACGTTTAAACAAATCGAGTAAAAAACTTTTGCACATTCTTAACCTTATGGTCATCGAAACACGGCAAAATAAAAACTCTCGATTTGGTAAACGCTACTTTTATTAAAACGAAAAAATAAACGTAACAAAATCGAGAAATAACAAGATCAGATTCAACATGACACCTATTCCCCGGCAATGGCACCACTTGTGTTGGGGAGATTTTGCATCATTAAAACAAAAGAAAATTTATAAACCTATACTACCATGCAAAACTACCTCCTAACCGGCCGAATACCGGGTAGTTGCTAGTAAAGTTGGATAAGTACGGGTATCGATCCTCAGGGAAAAGGGATGTTGAATCTAACTTCACTAATCCTACCAATTGTTACTCAAAGAACGAATAGACAAAAGAAACGAAAGAACAAAACATAAAAACAGAAAAGAACAATCAAGATAAATCTAACCTAAGAAACATAAAAACAATCTAAACTAAAGACATGGGATCAAACATCCAATATACAAACCTATGTGATCTCAATCCTAGTTCAATTCATGATTCTAATTCAAATTGTGGTTTCACCTTTTCACGAGACATAAACCCCTAATTCCTTAGTGAATTTATTTCTCAAGCTACGGACTCCTAATTCCTTAGTGAATCCAATTTATCAATCTCTCATCTTCCGAATGTTGAGATCGATTTACCAAACAAAACTCGGTGTAGATTCAGGTTAACTCTCGTATTTTAGAATCTAACAACCTAGATGATTAACCTATTAACTTGTCATCATTAATGACTAAAGATCCTATCTTTCTATGGTGACCTATGGTGATCTAGTGTTCTCAATTTATTCACATAGCCATACAAACCGCATAGAAAAATACAAAAAGAACCAAGATCATGAATAAAAACTGGAATTAAATAAATCAAGAAGAACTCACATAGTCTCATACATTGAAGGATCCAAGAACGGAAAAGAAAACATCTAATCTACCCCTAATCTAACCTCGGTTCACCCGAGCACAAGGCTCGGGTGACCGGCCTTGAAAAGCCAAGTTGCCGCTGCTGGCCTCTCTTTTGAAGTGAGAAAATTTCTGAATGAATTAGGGTTTGGGGCTGCTGTGCTTTAAATAGAAAACTGAGGCGGCTGCTACAGTAGCCTAAGTCGGTTCTGCTGAATGCGGCGGTGGACGCTCGTTTGCCAAATTGGACGCCCGTCCAGAATGCTTGGACGGAGACTGGACGCTAGTTTGATGAGCGTCTGAGCTCTCTGAATGTGAATTACGATTCTGGACGCTGGTTTGCTTTATCAAACGCCCGTTCACTTTGGACGCCATCCGGACGCTCGTCCATCTTGATGGACTTCGATTTCTTGATAATTATCCTGATTCTTCCATCTTTATCCATCTTGTATCATCTTTATCTCTTTATCAACACTTCAAATTCGAATTTAGACTCTTCTAAATCCTTTCCAAGTTAAAGATATGTATCTACACACATTGAAAACATACCAAAACGTAACACGATTCCAAAACAACATAAAATCACCAAATAAGCATATAAATCGATACGTTTTCATATTTTACTATTAAAAACACCATTTACTCAATATTTACATATATAGCTCAAAATCTATGAAAATCATACGAATGTAGGGGAAATTGATATAGAAAATATATATAAAAATCACTATAATTTAGCCCTTAACAATAGCTACACCACTTACCCGGCTCACTCAAAAGAATGTGAAGTTTGAGTGGACCAGTGAGTGTGAGGAGGCTTTTGAAACGCTGAAGAAGAGGTTGACTACAGCCCCAGTTTTGGCAGCTCCGGAGATCTTTGATAATTATGACATTTATACGGATGCTTCGGGGCAAGGTTTGGGTTGTGTGTTAATGCAAGGAGGTAAGGTGATCGCTTATGCATCTAGACAGTTGAAGGTTCATGAGAAGAATTATCCAACACATGACTTAGAGTTGGAAGCAGTAGTGTTTGCCTTGAAGATTTGGAGGCACTATTTGTATGGAGTTAAGGCCAAGATCTTCACCGATCACAAGAGCTTGAAGTATTTCTTTACCCATGAGAATCTGGATATGAGACAAAGGAGATGGATAGAGTTTGTTAAGGATTATGACTTGGATATTCAGTACCATCCGGATAAAGCAAATGTAGTAGCCGACGGTTTGAGTAGGAAGCCAGTGTTTACGGTTTCAAGTGTTGAAGTTGTTGCAGAGAGTTTTGATCAGATTGAAGACCTGCAGTTTGTGGCACCATTGTTAGCAAGGTCCGAGTTGATGGATGATATTCGGGAAAAGCAAGACGAAGACCCAGTTTTGGTTGACTTGAAGCGAGTTGCAAGAGAAAAGCCCACGGTGGGTTATGTCTTGGACAAGAATGGAGACCTTTGGTATCAGGATCGTTTGTGTGTGCCTAATGTTGGCAATTTAAGACAGAGAGTTATGGAAGAGGCATATAGGATTGCTTTTGCAGTCCATCCGGGAGCCACTAAAATGTACAGAGACTTGAAGGAAAGGTTTTGATGGCCCTCGATGAAAGTGGAAATAGCCAAGTTCGTTGCAGAGTGTGACATTTGTCAAAAGGTTAAAGTAGAACATAGAAGACCAGGAGGAATGCTTAAGCCTTTGGATATCCCGGAATGGAAGTGGGATAAGATCACTATGGATTTTATCACTGGTTTACCTAAGACGAGAGGCGGCAGTGATGCGATTTGGGTGATTGTGGATAGAATGACCAAATCCGCTCATTTCTTACCGTATAAAGTTGATATGCCCTTGAAGAAGATGACGACACTATACTTGGATAATATAGTGAAGTTACACGGAGTACCTATCTCGATAGTTTCGGATCGTGACTCGAGGTTCGTCAGTCGGTTTTGGAAAAGTTTACAAGAAGCCTTTGGAACCAAATTGGATTTGAGTATGGCCTTTCATCCTCAGACAGATGGACAGTCAGAGAGGACTATCCAAACACTTGAAGATATGTTGAGAGCTTGTATTTTGGAAGTAGGTGGATCATGGGATGATTACCTACCGGTAGCCGAGTTTGCCTATAACAACAGTTATCATGCAAGTATAGGCATGCCACCGTTTGAAGCTTTGTATGGAAGAAGATGTAGGACGCCACTGTTTTGGGATGAAGTTGGGGAAAGACAAATCACCGGGCCAGAATTGGTTTAGCAAGCTAAAGAAAGAGTTCAGTTGGTTAAGAAGAATTTGAAGGCGGCTCAAGATAGACAGAAGAGTTGGGCAGATGTTCGAAGAAGGCCTTTAGAGTTTGAAGTTGGTGAAAGAGTTTATCTACGAGCTTCACCAATGAAGGGAGTGAAACGTTTTGGACAAAAGGGAAAGCTAAGTCCGAGGTATGTTGGACCTTTTGAGATTCTAGAAAGAATTAGACCTTTGGCTTACAAACTCAAGTTACCGGAATCCATGTCAAGAGTCCACAATGTGTTTCATGTCTCGATGTTGAAGAAGTGTTTGACCAAGACGGATGTTGAGACTACTGTTGATCCGGAGATTCTTCAAGATAATCTTTCGTATGATGAGACACCGATCAGAATTTTGGACCGGAAAGAAAAGATGATTAAGAGACGGTTGATTCCTTTGGTCCTGGTGCAATGGAGCAATCATTCACCGGATGAAGCTATTTGGGAAGTTGAGGATGATATGATCAGCGAGTTCCCAGATTTTATGGACTTACCAGGTATATTCTAAGTTTCGAGGACGAAACTCCTTTAAGGGGGGAAGAATGTAATATTCCGATTTTCGGGAAAGGGCAGACGTGTAATTTTGCGAAAAACGAAATATTGGGTTCGGTTCCTTTTATTCGGAGTTAATAATTTGGATATCTATATATGTATTTCCGAGATATATATATATATATATAAATATTTAAGGAAGAAAATCTGATTTAATAAGGGTGATTATGGAAAATCATGGAAATTAGGTAATTATGGGATTTTTCCTATTTAAGGGAAAATCAACCTAATCAGCCCCATAATCTTTTAATCAGATTTTCCACCTCCAAAGTTCACCTTCTGCATGTGTGAGCAAGATTTAGGGCTGAGGGAATTTTCATCAGTTGATAATTCAATCCTTGACGGTTTTCAGATCAGAGTCGAGGACCGGAATCGTTGTGAAGAGAGCAACGTTGTGACATCAAAAAGTTGAAGCTTTGTTAAGGTATGATTAAGCCCTAATTCAGTTCATCTTCGAGTTTGATGGATTCAAACTCATCAATTCATAGTTTTTGTCGTTTAGAAGTGTGTGATTGAATCTAATCTAAGTTTGGATTTATCACACATGTTTTCCTGTAGAAAAAGATCAGATTTGCTGCTGTGTTCTGTGGTTTGGAGTAGGAAATTGCTGCTTAAAAGGTAAGAGGCTCTTCCTACAATTCTAATTATTGTTATTGAGGTTTAGATTAAGATTTATGACGCATAGATGCAAGGAAGAAGTGCTTTTTCGTTGATCAAAGGATCATAGACGTTTAGCTATGTTTTCTACATTTTACTGTCTTGAGAACGAGGTTAATTAGGTTAGAAACGATTCAGAAATCGAGTTGTGAAGATTTTAGCGTTTTGGGAAAAACCCAGGCGGACGGGCGTCTGCATTAGGCAGACGGGCGTCCGAGACTGATGACGTGGTCAATCAGGTTATAAAATACTCGACCACCATAAACCAATACTAGCAAGAGGACTAGGCCCATCGTAGTATAGCTATAGTGAATCAAGGTCGATCCCACAGGGAACCAATTGCGGATCATCTTATATACAAACAATTAATTAAACATGTCAAGGACATAGAGGCGGTCTACGACCAACATAAGACAAGAAAAGTAAAGACACAACTCGACACAACGTAATTAACCTCCCCAATTATAGTCTTTATCGTTTGGACCTAGATAATTTATATAAAATAAACTCGAACTTATTAACCGTCAATCCGTTTGTATCTATCTTAGATTGGCTACGGGAGTCATCCTCTTTAACTTGACTTAGCACCGGTAGGTCACTAGATCACTGTGGTATTGTTACGTGACTTCGCCTTTTGGTGCCTCCATCTCATATAACTCACACGCTTACGACTCTAAGGATGCCGATATTGACCGTACACCTCGTCTAGGCAACATTCCTATGGTTAGGCGTACTTCCTAAACGATTACTCAAGCTCTCGTCCAACTAGCAATTACCAAGTTATAGTCTCATGCTAATCTACGACGTACGTATAATCGAGTGCATGCAATTCCCAAATATAAACCTACCTAGATAACGCCGAACGTCCGAAGATCAATTCATGAGCCTACCTAAGAGTTTTATATTGGTATTTCCTTTTTACACGTTTTAATTAAACTAAGCGAGTAACGTAGCCATAGCCATACCTACGAGATAATAAATTCTATTAAGTTAACCTAACCATAAAGACGTGGCTATTTAACGGATAAAACAGGCTCGGTCGACCGAATAATCGGGCTCGGTCGACCGAATGGTCTTTTTCCCCGCATCACATCCCCGAACGTATCTCTCGCGTTTCATCATACACAACGGATTAAACAAGAATTCGTAAAGCATTCATATAGACTAACTTAGATACACATTAATTAAACAATACAGATTCATGAATAAATACTAAGTCTATGACGTAGGTTATGGGACCCCCATAGACAAGGTATCGCCACATCCCTAACGTCATAGCCTAGATCTACATCATCTAGCTATGAATTAACTAACTCAAACAATAAAGCATAATTGGGAGGGATTAATTACTTAAAAGAAAAGAAACGGAAAATAAAGGCTTACATATTGCAGCCCTTAAATTGCTGGAAACACCCTCAATAAACTACATTGAATCAAGATATGAATAGAGTGATTTTATTGAATGATATTCTAAGGTATTCAAGGTGTGTATTACAATTCTCGTAGCTGCTTGCTTATATAGAGGTTTTTGCCGACTTAGGGTGGTTCTAGAAGATAAGCACGATACAAGCCGGAAACCGCCCCGAAGCTGACACTCGGTCAACCGAGAGCTGACACTCGGTCGACCGGAGCACTAGGCTCGGTCGACCGAACCTAACATTTGCACACGTTAATCGTTTTTCTCGTCTATCTTGCTCCCCACTCCACGCTTGCGTGTTGATCTGATTTCTCTAATTTATCTCTTGATTAATGCTCCGATTTTCTTCCTTATTATCTTGAGATCCATTGATTGAATGACATTTATCCTCTCGATTTGTCTTGATCTGCAAAATCAATAATTATCGCACAATAAATCGGCTTTAAATAATAAAAACAGCTAAATACCAAATATCATATTAATAATCACTTAACATTAAATAATAAATATAAATGAGTGATTTAATATGAAATATACATTATTAATCTCGATTTAAGGATAATGTTGATGACATTTACGGGTATAATTTGACCGTCATCAACTACCCCCCACTTAGACTTTGATCGTCCCGAACAAAGCATCAATAAGTCATTCCCCAAGACAACATTTTCTATGGTCAAATCATACTCACACAAGAAACTCAAGTCAACTCATACTAGTCATGCTCATAAGATATCCATTATTGACCACTTACTATGAATCGAAGTGATGTGTGCATGTGCATTTAGTTTTATATATCCGTGGCAAGATTAGAGTTTATGCTAACTTCGCAATCTCAACCTACCAACCTCAGCATTCATACCTCTTATGCCTCGCAATGGTTAAAGCACTAGAACAATAAGCAAGAGCGTATCTATAGGGTTTTTGGACTTGGAGACCGAGTACTACTCAAAGCCTCTTAAAGAGTTGAATATTCTTTTCATATCTTCATATTTTTCAAATACTATCAATCTCAAGGAAGAAAACTTTTTAGAGTATCCCCCTATCTTAGATCATGTATAGCATCGAATATTACCACAAGCGCGGGGCTACTTTGGTAATGTTGCTACAAGCCCAAAGTGTCTAACATTTTGCTAAAACACAGTACGTCTCAAGCTTATTACTCCGCTTTTGTTGGCAAGAAAATCGAATACATCACGGATAGATATTGATACTAAGTTCACATAACCAATCATCTATGCAATGTACACATAATTTCTTCGCTTATTATGATTTGCGCGGTATACTCGATTCACAGATTGAGTAATTGAATAATAAATAACTATTTGCAAAAACGGGCATGAATATCCTTAAATTTACTTAACATAAGTATAAAATGATCACGTACTCATGAACTTGGTTCCTTTCCTATCAATTCTTAGCTAGGAACTCACAATTCTAAGGGTACGAGATACATAATGTGGCATTTATTCAAATTTTTCAATCATGTGCCGTTTCATTCAATTTTCAATTATAACATAACATGGCTAAGTCCCCTACCCCCCACTTAAACATGGCATTGTCCTCAATGACAAAAATAAATGAGAAGTTAAGAAAAAGACTTAGCTCTGGAAACGGCTCTCAAGTAAAGGAACAATATCGGAGTAAATGTCAGCATGTTGTGGAGAAGCAAGTGAAAACCTGTATAAGCAGACAAACTCCACGAAACCGTTAATAACACCATGTCTATGGAAGTGGCAGTAATGAGGTATAAATACCTAAAAACAGTTTAAGCCACTTTATTTTATAAAACCAATGACAAGGGAAACCAAAAAGAAAAATACTAAATAGAAAGAAAAATAAACAAGCAACTAAAGATGGTAGGCTTCATCTACAACCTCCACCGCCTAAATATTCTTAAAACCGGGTGGAGAAGACAAAGATCAAAAAGCATTACCCGACGTGGTAAAACACGAGGGTGACTGGCCCACTATGTATTCAGTCCAGTATAAAAGAGAAACTTGGTAAGGTATAACAGATTCAATGCGACCTATTGGCTAAAGATAAAATCAAATACTTAACGCAGAAACTTCTCGCTTGCATTGGATATCAACAACTTAGGGAGATGTAGCTACTCCTCGAAATTACTAATAACCCAATGTATCACGTAAAAGTCATAACCGTCATCAACAAGGTCGGATCGGTGAGATAATGTAGAACAAAACGGATCATCTAGAAATACCGGAATAGACGGAAAAAAATGTGAAATTTAAAACTTCCGGTAGAAAGATAAGTTGTACTTTGATCGAACCAAAAACCTTTAAAATCTAGCTAGGGTCAGAGCTACACTTACCCCAACTAGGAGCATGATAAAAGATAATCATTAAAGCTGAGCAATAATTCAAATTCCGCAACACAAAGGTATTTTGTAAACAAAATGGAGGTTGAGAGTATGATGGGTTTAGAAAAAGATACACATAAGGTTGGGAAGAAAAGATAAAGGGTGGGTAAGAAATTGTGTTTATGGGTGGGTTGAAAATGGTTAAGGCATTGAGATTGGGTGGGAGAGTGAAACGGATGGAAAGAAAGAGAGGCGATGAAAGAATGGTTAGAAATGTGAACTGTTGTGGCAGATTGGTGAGAGGATCGAAAAGTTTGAAGGTGAAAAAGGGAAGGATAATTGCAGAATGAATTGCACATCACTTTGGATTTTCACTTGGATCACCATTCTAAAAGGTTTTGGAAGTTGACCAAAATTGTTCTTGTTTGCACCAATCATTCTCTGTTACATTTTCAGTAATTCTCAAGCTCTTTAATGCTTCCATCTTAAGGTTGATTGCTAAATTTCCTTTTCTTTAGCAATTTCTTGACTCTCCTACGGAACTCTATTTCACGTGGCCTATATTGAGTAAAAAAGTTTTGCACATCCTTAGCCCAATGGCCATCGGAACACGGCAAAATAAAAAACCTCAACATATGTCACGTTACTCTTATTGGACTCAAAGAAGGAAAAACCTAAAATCCTAAAAAGAAATCCTAAAGGTTTTAAAGAAGTAGTTCTGAGTTTAAAGTCCTCGCCCGACTTTCCAAAAATTATCCTTGTCGAGTTATCATTCTTGGATCGCCGACTTTGACCCTCTGAGCACTATTAGAGGTGGCTTTTCGCTTTTGCGGATTAATACCCTTCCCTTGGTTGTGAGACCTAGGAAACGACATTTATCCATACCATTTATACAAAGCTCTTACCTCGGCTCTCGTTTTAGGAATTAGTGAATTCTAAGAAACTCGGCTAAAATTACGGTTTTGGCCTTGACAATAAGAAACAATGAATCTAAGTACTCCGAATAAAGTCGGTTATGTAGGCAAGCCTACGCCGTCTTATTCGTTGGAACATATGTGACGGTTCAGGCCAATCCGGCAAGATTAAGCCCCGTTTAGCCTGAAGGCTTATCGGCTATGCTAAGTCTTGTTGAACTGCTGTAACGTACATCACACGTGGAGGGGAGTTGATTGAGCCGAAGCTCGTTTGAACTCGCCCAGCCATGGTTAAACCATTTCCGAACCTATGTACAAAGATTCTTCGATTTCTAAATTGTCACCCAAAGCGTAATCTCGTTTTTGTTTAAGGTGGGTTCACCGAGAAGCCATCATCATAAACATCAACGAAAGCCGAAGATTGCGTTCTTTCAAAACTCAATGTCTTCTTTAGATTGTGAATGCTTAAACTACACAATTTGTTGCTCCCATGGCCGTAGAAGCAATTTCATGCATAGGACCATGAGATTTTAACGAAACTACGAGGAACTCATTATTCACTGCTTCCTTCAACTACTACATGTTTCCCTACACCCTCTAGATGAGATAGATTTAGGGGCAGAACCTTCCACACTAATAAAATTATTCTTACAAACCAACTCCGGGCTAAGATTCTTACTAAGATTCATGTATAGGCTAACTTATGCTCAAAAAAAACCAAAAGGTAATAAAACATAAGCAAAAAAAGGTAGTACCTTGCCTTCAACATTGTACCACGAAGAATTTAAGCCTTAAAATTTTTTTCGGAGCCATCTTGGTGCTTTAAAGGTATTGCTTCCATCGCTTTTCCCATCTTAGATTCGTAGCTCCACATGTTTGCTGGGTTATTTTCTCAGCGCCCGCGAAAAATTACTGACTCGCATTATTGCTTCCCCGGTTTCTCGCAAACGTAAGAAAAACAAAACGTAGACCGTAGACGATTTTAACATGGTTTCCCATGCGCTATCGTACCTACGGATTAAACATACGGGGATAAACGGACACGCGAAATTCCGTACTCGAAAAACACAAATCAAAAACCGTGTAAACAGAACAGGACAAAACAAAAATATTATAAGTGCTCGGTCGACCGAATGAGGTCTCTCGGTCAACCGAATAAATAAATTTTTTTATTTTTTTTTTTTTATTTTTATTTTTTATTATATTTTTTTTTAAGCTGGAATTTTCAGACAGAGCAGACAACCAGAGGGACTCAAAACGTAAAAACAGACTCTAAAACAGAAAACTCGACATGAATAAAAAATTATTTATGTATAAAATTGACCGTTGGTTCCCCGGCAACGGCGCCAAAAACTTGATGACGTGGTCAATCAGGTTATAAAATACTCGACCACCATAAACCAATACTAGCAAGAGGACTAGGCCCATCGTAGTATAGCTATAGTGAATCAAGGTCGATCCCACAGGGAACCAATTGCGGATCATCTTATATACAAACAATTAATTAAACATGTCAAGGACATAGAGGCGGTCTACGACCAACATAAGACAAGAAAAGTAAAGACACAACTCGACACAACGTAATTAACCTCCCCAATTATAGTCTTTATCGTTTGGACCTAGATAATTTATATAAAATAAACTGAACTTATTAACCGTCAATCCGTTTGTATCTATCTTAGATTGGCTACGGGAGTCATCCTCTTTAACTTGACTTAGCACCGGTAGGTCACTAGATCACTGTGGTATTGTTACGTGACTTCGCCTTTTGGTGCCTCCATCTCATATAACTCACACGCTTACGACTCTAAGGATGCCGATATTGACCGTACACCTCGTCTAGGCAACATTCCTATGGTTAGGCGTACTTCCTAAACGATTACTCAAGCTCTCGTCCAACTAGCAATTACCAAGTTATAGTCTCATGCTAATCTACGACGTACGTATAATCAGGTGCATGCAATTCCCAAATATAAACCTACCTAGATAACGCTGAACGTCCGAAGATCAATTCATGAGCCTACCTAAGAGTTTTATATTGGTATTTCCTTTTTACACGTTTTAATTAAACTAAGCGAGTAACGTAGCCATAGCCATACCTACTGAGATAATAAATTCTATTAAGTTAACCTAACCATAAAGACGTGGCTATTTAACGGATAAAACAGGGCTCGGTCGACCGAATAACTGGGCTCGGTCGACCGAATGGTCTTTTTCCCCGCATCACATCCCCGAACGTATCTCTCGGCGTTTCATCATACACAACGGATTAAACAAGAATTCGTAAAGCATTCATATAGACTAACTTAGATACACATTAATTAAACAATACGATTCATGAATAAATACTAAGTCTATGACGTAGGTTATGGGACCCCCATAGACAAGGTATCGCCACATCCCTAACGTCATAGCCTAGATCTACATCATCTAGCTATGAATTAACTAACTCAAACAATAAAGCATAATTGGGAGGGATTAATTACTTAAAAGAAAAGAAACAGAAAATAAAGGCTTACATATTGCAGCCCTTAAATTGCTGGAAACACCCTCAATAAACTACATTGAATCAAGATATGAATAGAGTGATTTTATTGAATGATATTCTAAGGTATTCAAGGTGTGTATTACAATTCTCGTAGTCGCTTGCTTATATAGAGGTTTTTGCCGACTTAGGGTGGTTCTAGAAGATAAGCACGATACAAGCCGGAAACCGCCCGAAGCTGACACTCGGTCAACCGAGAGCTGACACTCGGTCGACCGAAGCACTAGGCTCGGTCGACCGAACCTAACATTTGCACACGTTAATCGTTTTTCTCGTCTATCTTGCTCCCCACTCCACGCTTGCGTGTTGATCTGATTTCTCTAATTTATCTCTTGATTAATGCTCCGATTTTCTTCCTTATTATCTTGAGATCCATTGATTGAATGACATTTATCCTCTCGATTTGTCTTGATCTGCAAAATCAATAATTATCGCACAATAAATCGGCTTTAAATAATAAAAACAGCTAAATACCAAATATCATATTAATAATCACTTAACATTAAATAATAAATATAAATGAGTGATTTAATATGAAATATACATTATTAATCTCGATTTAAGGATAATGTTGATGACATTTACGGGTATAATTTGACCGTCATCAGAGACCCTAGTAACTCAAACGGGCGTCTGAAATAGGCAGACGGGCGTTTGAGGTCAGATCTTTGATTCAGGATGTAGCTGTTTTTTACGGACGGGCGTCTGAGGTTAGTGGACGGACGTTGGATTACGGACGGGCGTCCATAGGATTTCAAACGGGCGTCTGGCCTGTTTTACCTTGTTTACACTATTTTAGCGTTTCAGGTTGGTTTTTGGCTTCATTGTCGTGTTTTCACTGTTTTAAACCCTTAATCCTGATATGTTAACATTAATTAAAATATGAACAAGCTTCGATTGAACTTCTGATTCGTTCAGTTAAAACACCGAATGTACTCTTAAAGGGAGTTGAAGTTCGGATCCGTCGGAAGGGCATGAAAGGGCTTGTGCTTTGATGAACTAGAGTTCATCAATGTCTGTGTAATTGTTAAGAAGTGATGTCTAGCTGTCTAAGTGAGGGAGTAGTGTTGTTAAGGTGAGTTTTATTCTGAAAACACTTAGGTGGTTAGTTATTTCACACTAATAATTACATACGTGTAGATAAAAGCTAAAACGTCATCTATTCTCGGTTAGGCACTGATTCAAATCGGCGATGTGATACGTTCATAAAAAGTGGACAACGCTACTGGATCAAAACGGCTGAAGGGTAGTGGAGGAAATCCATCGAACGTATATGCATACCGGGGAGATCCCGAGACTATCGATGCTAATCACCGTAGTTGGCAAGTATATCTCGTGGTGGAATTTTCACCATGCATTGTGTCCTTGAATAATGGTGTAACAAAGATAAGCTAAGTTAGAAACGTATAGTCATGACGTGTCGATGGGCATGGAATGAACCCTAGATTGAGTCGGTCTCACCAAGATAATCTTTTAATAATAACCTTAATTAAATTGTAGCTTCTACTTCTTACTTTGTACAAATGTACTTACCTCAAATGCATGTTTATTTATGTGTTTGGGGGAGAGAAGACGAACAGGTTAGTCAAGACTTCGAGGAGGACTTTGATGACGACGTTTGAGGACGCCGGATTTGAAGACCTTGTTTATTATTTCTTTCTTTCATTTATTTCATAGACTTGGATCGCTATTGGATCTTGTTGTTACTTTTAGTACTTTTAAATTCGTAAAGATTTGAATTCGTTGGTTTCGTTTCGGATGTAATAATATTACATTTCCTCTTTAGTTCTTTATTTCTATTCTGAGATGTTTGAAAAAATTACCCGAGTCTTTTAGCTTCCGTTTGCTTTTATTTGATACGACGTAGTAGAGGCTTACATGTAATATTATTTATTTAATATTATGCGTGCCGAACGTTTCGAATTCCGGATAAGGACTCGGTGTCCGGGAACGGGGTGTTACAAGGTTCGAATGCGGGATCGACATCCACCAGTCGTCTCTTGGAAATACATCTCGGAAGATCACAGCTTATTCCGGTTGGATAAATCTTAAACCTTCTTGTAGATTATTGATTATTATGTGATTCATGTCATGGTAAAATCGGAAACGAATTTAATTCATAGCTTTTGCTGTGCGTAATCGAGTGTCTCGATCGGTGCTGTGAATCAGATCTGACGATCCAATTATGGATCGGATCTGGATTCAGGTTTCTGTATCCATCAAGTGGTATCAGAGCAAGGTTAAAACGATTTTTTGATCTTGATTGCTTAATTAATTAATAAGGAGTGAAATTGAATAAATATTGCATCTTTTATATGTTTATTATATACATGTGTGGTTGAATTTTTTGGTTGACGAGATGGATTGGGGTTGGTACTTGTTTATTGTTAAATCTATTGTAAACCCAAATTTTTCCGGGTATAGGAAACCATGTAATTTATTTGTTGTAATTTAATTTCCTCGTTATTAAATTTATATTCAAATCGGTGGCTGTATGGTATTTAAATAATTATCGAAGACCATCATCACAAAAAAGGCGGCGGAGTAGTCGTGAAGATCTATTGGAGCAACCTGTAGGTCAAGGGTTCGAATCACCCTTGACATGTTTTTCTAGAAAAAGAAAAATTGATTTTCGAAGGGAAAAAGTTTGTTGTTGGGGGGAATCGAACATGCGTCTAGCAACTAGGAGAAGAGGCATCTCACCTACTCAACTGGAGCTTTTTTGTGCAAGAACCGGATCAGAAAAATAATATACAGAGCGACGGACGAATTGTTTAGAGATTAGAACATATTTTAAACATATGGTTTATTTATTTATTTAATTTTAATTTTATAGATTAGATACTACCAATGGTCCATCTCAGTGGTTTATTTTTCATATTTTTTTTCTCATGTGATTATTTATGTGATATAACCATGTCATGCACCATATTAATGAATTCCACTCCTAGCATATGCGTACATGTAGAAAATTAATTTTGAATTCAAAAAAAAAAAATTAATTTTGGCATTAATTAGACATGTATGAAAACAATAATTCATTTATATTATTAATAAATTAAATTAATTAAAGGAAACAGAATTTTATCGGGATATAAAATTCACATGATAAACTTAATTTAGGATTATGAATCCTTTGGGGTTTTGGTTATGTTGTGTCTACATAAATTAGAATTTTGATAATCAAAAAATTGGAAATTCATGAAAAATTGGACACCAACTAGACGGTATTTGGAACCGATAAGATGATGGTTGTTTTTTCCTGATTAATTGTTTTTTGATTTATTGGAAAATTCTAAGATCCTAAAACTTTTATCATGACCAATTAGGATTATAAAATTCTTTGAGAATTTTATTTCTGTAGTGTTTACTTAAAGGAATTTTAATCCATAAAATTGGAAGATCGTGAATGTAATGACACCAGTTAGACGGTATTTCGAACCGTTAAACTAGTTGAAGGATAAAATTAAATATTCATAATCCATAAGTAAACACTACAGTAGACGGTATTTCGAACCGATAAACTAGTGGGAGGATTAAATTAAATATTCATGATTCATTGTTTTTTGGATTATTTGAAAAATCTAAAATCCTAAAAAGACTACCTAATTTTCAAAATAACGAGTGGGAGCGGGGAAGGAGACAACCGACCCCACGGCCTCTACTGTTCACACAAGCAAGTGAGAGAATGGTGACGCCTCGTGCCGTTTGATTTCTGCCCCCTAAGAATGGCCTTCCCTGCTATCAAAATGCATGGCTTGGTCTCCAAAAGGATAGGATTTTGGGTACTCGTCGGGTCACTGACCGACCCTAAGGCGGCATACTCAGGGTGTATTTTGAGATCTGAAACAGTAGGTCACACTCATATGGATATTTTTGGAAATATCTTGGCTGAAAAAAGGAAGGTAATCAACAATTAAATAGAGATGTCTGATTCTTAGTTAATTGTTGAGAGAGATTGTCTCAATTTAATCGTCACTTCTTTGACCTACCCTAAGCCGGCACTGTAGGTGTGACATTAAATCCATTGAATTTTAGGATAAACTGCATGCATGACATCATATTTATTATTCCTAAAATAATTGTATGTTGTGGTGTATGATTTAATTTATATTTCTATCATAATTTATTTTACAAGTACATATCATCCTGATGTATCTAAACTGCTAAATACGATAAATTGACTAGTAACGACTTCGTAAAAGTGGAAAAGTGAAAAGAACATTGAACTCATAAATCAAGAATGAATTTTTTTTCCGGTGGAGGATTTCCCTGTTAAGCCTTCAAACTTTAGTGACATTGATGAGTATGTCACTGCTGTCACTCGTGTTGAACGAGAGACCACCGATATTAGTTCAAAGATGACGAGAATGATTTGGTATCAATCTCACTAGACATCCCACAGTTCACGAGTAGTGTCTACTCAAATGAACTGCTAGTTCATGGCCATTTCCTTTAAAGAAAGCCAAGAATTGAAAGGTAAAAGTCTACAAGTGTAAGTCATCAAAACTAAATAAGTTAAAGGTTGAACGGAAATATTAATAAAAGAAAGTATAGGATAAGGAAAGTGATTTTGGATTACAAACCTATGAATCCTTAGACACTTTCTTGATCGGGTAATTGACTCGAAAGCTAAAGTTCTTTTGCAAAAACAAGGTAGTTGGGCATTCATGATAAAAGAGTAGACAACAGGCAGTTATGTCAGCTAAGATAGTGGGTGTGATATAAGGAAATAAATTTCGGTTTTAATCCTTGAGTATCACAGAAATTTAATTTCTGTTTTCAGATTCGCTGGAACAAATGGAGTCACTTTCCAATCGATGATATAATTGCCTTAAAGAAAGTGATTATGACATCTGCATACTTCTGAGGCTCGGACTTTTGTCTGATAAAGTCAGAACCACTAAGTAATGCTAAAAAGTTATATGTAACACATCATAAGCTATTAAGACAAATGGTTTCCAAATTAAGATAAACGATTCTTCAACATCTACTAATTAGTGCATATATCCTAAAGATAAAATCCGAAGACTGGCTAAGGGTGATTCCTATTTACCAGTCTAAAGACACTATCTTAAAAGGAAAATGACTACGTAACCTTTTCAATTAGGAAAAGGTAATAGAGCTGAAGAAGTATCACAACTTGTTCATATTGACCTTCAGGGTCTTATGAAGGATACAAGCTAGTGGGAGCTTTTGAGTAATAGACATTTTGTCTAATGACTACTCAAAACGACGATTTGTTTATCTAAATATTTGAAGGAATCTCTGATATTACCAGAGATACGAGTATTCCATGCTCAGATATAGGCTATGGCATTGTTTTGGAACTGATGCTTGGCCTGCCTCCGAGTCAAACGATTTCACTAAAAGGATAAACCATGGATTGCCTTATATAGTTATTGATATGATACAGTACAATGCTTAACTTTGTTAAGATATTGATTGCAAAATAACGGTTCACATTATCATGTAAAACCGAGAAGTCTACCATAGAAGATGCTTGTGAATTTGTGGATGATGAGTGAAGTACATTTACTCCACTTCCGTAGATTGAGGGATTTAGCATTAGTGCTTGAAGGTAGGACTGGAGATTTTACATATACGTTCAGATGGTGACTGTTCATGAAATATCTTAATGCAATAAGTAAAAGTTGGTTATAAGATTCATAAGATCGGATAATGACGGTTGAACTGTCACAGCCTTTCTAGAAGAATATTTAAGTGACAACCTTGGACCTTTGTTGCAATGTTACTCAAAGAGTTACTATCTGATTTAATCAAACCAAGTCCAACATTGGTTGTTGGGGGTTATACTAATAAATACTACTGAACAAGATCAGAATATCAATTCACCCTAAAGCAGTGGGAGTATGGTTTAACCATTGACCCACTGTGATTATGTAGACTTTACAGCCTGCTAGGGGTGATTGATAACATATGGTCCTCTATAAGGACTGTATAGGATTATGATAAAAAGAGGTTGGTTTAAATCCATCAATGGATTTTTGGTGTTCCAGTTATGTTCACAATCTTCTAGAACCAGCTGAGTGTCTCAGGCCTTGTGGGAGCAATTGGATCTGCCTGAAAAAGAGTTGAATGAATAGGAATGTTTAACTTTCAAGGCAAAGCCAAGTGGTCTTGGGGTAATTCCCTGAGAAGTAGATAGTTCATTTGGGGTGATGCGCTGAACTCTCATACCATTCAGCCTTGCTTGACTCCATGGAAAGCAGAAAGATTACCAGGGGTGATGCCCTAAAACTTTCTTGCCCAACAACGGAGCTTGAATTCATTCGGAATAGAAGGATTTTAGCTTAAAGCCAATGGCAGATTGACTGCCTATGCTTATATCCAGGGGTGGATAAAGTAAACATTCCGGTCATTAAAATTCACATGTTTTGAAATGTGTGGGCTTGACCAAAATATTGATAAATCTTTTGTAGACTAGGACATCAATATTGGTAAAGTATTGAATATTAGTGTTGGTAACGGTAACATTATAACAGTTGTGATCAACATGGGTGTGTTATCTGAAGTCTGAAACTGACGAACCAAAGCTTCTCTGAACCAGAGAAGTGGACTGTATTCTTAGAAATCGATTCAGTCAAATTCACGAGAAGAAGTTGTTGGCAATATCCCAGGCATCTTATTCGTTAAGATGTTAATGCACTTTTGATGAACGTAGATCAAATGAAATTAAAATACTTGACCACCATAAACCAATACTAGCAAGAGGACTAGGTCCATCGTAGTATAGCTATAGCGAATCAAGGTCGATCCCACAGGGAACCAAATTGTGGATCATTTATATACAAACAACTAATTATTCATATCAAGGACACAAAGGCGGTCTTCGACCAACGAAAGACAAGAAAGGTAAATGACACGACTCGACACAACACATAACGTAATTAACCTCCCCAATCATCATGTTATCGTTTGGATCTAGAGATTCTATATAATTAAGCTAGACTCGACAACTATTAATCCGATCCGTATTTCTTTTATATTGGCTACGGGAGTCATCCCCTAAACTAGATCTAGCTCCGGGTAGGCCATCCAGATCACTATGCTACATCACGTGACTTCGCTTTTTCGGCCTCCATCTCATATGACTTGCACGCTTACAAAACTAGGGATGCCGATATTAACCGTATTCCTCACCTAGGCAACATTCCTTTTTTCGGCGTACTTCCTAGACGATCGCATCGCTCTCCATCCTATTAACACTAACTTTTAGGTATCATGTTAATCTACGATTTACGTATAACTAGGTGTGCACAATTCCCTAATACGTAATGTATCTAGATCTCGCCGAAAGTCCCGGAAGATCAATTCATGAGCCGACCTAGGAGCCCTATATTGGTATTTCCTAATAATACGCTAATTAAAACAGACGACGAGCAACGTAGCCGTAGCCATACCTACTAAGATAAGAAATTCTAATTGGACAATCACACCATAAAGACGTGGCTAGATTGACGCGGTGAAAAACTTAATCTTAGCGTTTCTACATACGTAACGGATAAAATAGAGACTCATAAAGCAATTATATAGATCTACTAAAAACACGGTTTTTGATCATACCAAAGTCATCTATAGGTCACCGGATGACAGATCTGGGCGTGTGGATCCTCATAGACAAGGAATCCCCACGGCCTCATATCGTATCCTTAGATCTACATCGTCCGGTGAAGAACGAACAACCTCAAACGATAAACAATAATTGGGGGCTTAATTACAAAGAACTAAGAACAAATAAATACAAGAACTTACATTATTGTAGATCTTGCATAAAAACTGCTCTAAGAAAAACTGAAGATTTTATTATAAACTGAAAAGTGTATATGGTCGAGTGTGGTGTATATGGCGTGTATAACATGCCTTTATTTATAGGGGTTCAAGCTAATTAAGAGATATACATTAAAATGTCAAAACAAATAAGAGATAACTCTCGGCCGATCTCAAAAAATAAAATAAGATGCGCCCTCTAGAATGAATATCCTCCATTGGCGCCATCTTTGAGTGGTTTGCCATGCTTATCCGATCTTTTCGTGCTAATCCGATATTTATCTTGATTTTCCTTTGATTTATCTTGAGAATTAATTCTTCCATTTGTATTTATCCTCCATAATTATCCAAATCTGCAAAATAGATATTTATCCCAAAATAAATCATATTTAAATAAAACGGATAAATATAATAAAAACGGATAAATACTGATTTATATAATAAAAACGGATAATCACCAAATTATATCTTATAAAATGGATAAATACCAAATTATATTTTATAAATCACAAAACATTAAATAATAAATATAAACATGTGATTTAATATAAAATACATATTATTAGTCCCGATTTAAGGTCTACGTTGATGACTTTTACGGGTATAATTTGACCGTCATCAACTACCCCCCACTTAGACTTTGATCGTCCCGAATAAAGCATCAATAAGTCATTCCCCAAGACAACATTTTCCATGGTCAAATCATGCTTACATAAGAAACTCGAGTCAACTCATACCAGCCATGCTCATAAGATATCCATTATTCACTACTCTCTATGAACCGAAGTGATGTGTGCATGTGCATTCAGCTTTTATATAATCGAAGCAAGATTAGAGTTTATGCTAACTTCGTAATCTCAACCTACCAACATCGCATTCCCACTTCTTAAGCCTCGCAATGGGTAAAGACATGGTGCAATAAGCAAGAGCGTCATCTAGAAGGTTTTTGGACTTGGAGACCGAGAAAAATACTCAAGCCTCTTAAAAAATTGAATTTTTTCGCATTTTCATAACTTCAAGCATTAACACATCTCGAGAAGGAAGCTTGCTTTAAAAGTAAATTATGCATTGCAAGAATCCCCTTTCACGGATTGGTCAATAGCATTGAATATTACCACAAGCGCGAGGCTACTTTGGTAATGTTTCTACAAGCCCAGTGTTTAACGCTTTGTCAAAACACGTATAATTCTCAAGCTTATTACTCCGCTTTGATGGATAGAAGATAGGAATACATCACAGATAAATTTTGACTCTAAGTATGCATAACCAATCATCTACGCAATGTACACATAATTCTTCAGTTATTATGATTTGCGCGGTATTCGTCGATTCATTTTGAGTAATCAAATAATAAATAACTACTTGCAATAGTTGGCATGAATATCCTTAAGTTTACATTCACATAAGTATAAAATGATCACATACTCATGCAACTTGGTTCCTTTCCTATCAATTCTTAGCTCGGAACTCACAATTCTAAGGGTACGAGATAAATAATATGGCATTTATTTAAATTTTTCAAATTTTTTTTTTTTCACCGTTTCATTCAATTTTCAATTATAGCATCATGGCTAAGTCTCCTACCCCCCACTTAAACTTGGCATTGTCCCCAATGACAAATAAAAATGAGAATTTAAGAAAAAGACTTAGCTCGGGAAACGGCTCTCAAGTAGATGCGAACATCGGATTAATCCAAGCACGTCGTGGAGAAGCAAGTGAAAACCCGTTGAAACAAACCAAACGAAAACTCCACGAAACCGTTAATAACATGTCGTTGGAAGATATAAAATAATGTGGCGTAATTAGATATAAAATATCCAAAAACAGATTAAGCCACTTTATTCCATACAACCAATGACAAGGAAAACCAAAGAGTTAAAACTACTCGTTCGTACGCAAAAAGAAAAAATACTAAATAGAAAGAAAGATAAACAAGCAACTAAAGATGGTAATCTTCATCTATAATCTCCACCGCTTAAATATGCTTAAAACCGGGTGGAGAAGACAAAGATAAAAAAGCATTACCCCATGGGAGAACACGAGGTGGATTGGATCAACTATTCAATCTAGAGAAACCTGGTAAGTTATAACAGATTCAATGTGACCTATTGGCTAAAGAATAAATACTTAGCGCAGACGCTTCACGTTTTTATTGGGTATCAACAACCTAGGGAGATGTAGCTTCTCCTTGAAATTACTAATAACCCAATGTATCACGTAAAAGTCATAACCGTCATCAACAAGGTCGGATCGGTGTAATATTTTAGAACGTAACTCATCATCTTGACCGGAATAGGCGTAAAAGTGTGAAATGTAAAACTTCCGGTAGAAAGATAAGTTGTATTTTGATCGAACCAAAAACTTTTAAAATCGAGCTAGGGTCGAGCTACACTTACCCCAGCTAGGATCATGAAAACCAAAATGATAAAAGATAATCATTAAAACTTAGCAATATTAAAATTCCGCAACACAATGGTATTTTGTAAACAAAATGAAGGTTTAGAGTGTGTTGGGTGGGTATTGGTTAAGGGATTGGGTTGGGGTAGGAGAGTGAAATAGATGGAAAGAAAGAGAGGGGATGAAAGAATGGTTAGAAATGTGAACTGTGAGGCAGAATGGTGAGAGAATAGAAAGGTTGAAGGGTGAAAAGGTACAAAGGAAAGGATAAGGATAGTTGCAGAACACACTGCATACAACTTTGGGTTTTCACTCGGATCGCCATTCTAAAAGTTTTGGAAGTTGACCAAAAATATTCTTGTTCGCACCAATCATTCTCTGTTACATTTTCAGTAATTCTCAAGCTCTCTTAATGCTTCCATCTTAAGGTTGATTGCTAAATTTCCTTTTCTTTAGCAATTTCTCGACTCTCCTAAGAAACTCTAATTCACGTGGCCTATATTGAGTAAAAAAGTTTTGCACATCCTTAGCCCAATGGCCATCGGAACACGGCAAAATAAAAAACCTCAACATATGTCACGTTACTCTTATTTGACTCAACTAAAACAAAACCTAAAATCCTAAAAAGAAATCCTAAGGGTTTTAAAGAAGTAGTTCGAGTTTAAAGTCCTCGCCTTGACTTTCCAAAAAGCATCCTTGTCGCCATCTTTCTTGGATCGCCGTATATTGACCCCTTGAGCACTATATGAGGTGGGCTCGTTGCTTTTGCGGATTAATATTCTTCTCTTGGTTGTGAGACCTAGGAACCGACATTTATCCTTACCATTTATACAAAGCTCCTACCTCGGCTCTCGTTTTAGGAATTAGTGAATTCTATGAAGATTTAGTCCTAGGGACCCATTTTAATCACATCCTCTATAATGCTGCTTCATTATGCTCTCTCAAAACTCAACGTCTTCTTTAGATTGCGAATGCTTAACTATACAAATTATTGCTCCCGTGGCCACTAGAAGCAATCTCATGCATAGGACAATGAGATTTTAACGTAACTACGAGGAACTCTTTATTCACCGCTTCCTTCAACTACTACATGTTTCCTTACACCCTCTAGATGAGATAGATTTGGGGCGTAACCTTCGACACTAGTAAAATTAATCTTTTAAACTCACTCCGGGTTAAGATTCATACTCGTGTTCATGTATAGGCTAACTTATGCTCAAAAGACCAAAAGATAGTAATTCATAAGCAAAAAGGGTGATACCTTGCCTTCAACATTGTACCACGAATAATTCGAACCTTTAAAATTTTTCGGAGCCATCATGGTGCTTTAAAGGTGTTGCCTCCATCACTTTCCCATCGTAGATTCGTAGCTCCACATGCTGCTGGGTTATTTTCTGAGCGCTCGTGAAAATTTACTGACTCGGATTATTTCTTCTCTGGTTTCTGCAAACAGAAGATAAACAAAACGGACCGTAGACTGATTTTAACATGGTTTCCCATGCCGCTATCGTACCTACGGATTAAACACACGGAGATAAACGTACACGCGAAATTCCGTAAAACGTAACCGTGCTCGCCGCGCAAGTGAGAGGTAGTCTCGCCGGAAGCGAAACCGTGTTCCGCATTCCGGAATTTTTACACTAAGCGCACAACCGTAGGGACTCAAAAACATAAAAACGACTCTAAGACATTTAAAACTTAACATGAATAAAAAATTATTTATATATAAAATTGACCGTTGGTTCCCCGGCAACGGCGCCAAAAACTTGATGAACGTAGATCAAGTGAAATTAAAATACTTGACCACCATAAACCAATACTAGCAAGAGGACTAGGTCCATCGTAGTATAGCTATAGCGAATCAAGGTCGATCCCACAGGGGAACCAAATTGTGGATCATTTATATACAAACAATTAATTATTCATATCAAGGACACAAAGGCGGTCTTCGACCAACGAAAGACAAGAAAGGTAAATGACACGACTCGACACAACACATAACGTAATTAACCTCCCCAATCATCATGTTATCGTTTGGATCTAGAGATTCTATATAATTAAGCTAGACTCGACAACTATTAATCCGATCCGTATTTCTTTTATATTGGCTACGGGAGTCATCCCCTAAACTAGATCTAGCTCCGGGTAGGCCATCCAGATCACTATGCTACATCACGTGACTTCGCTTTTTCGGCCTCCATCTCATATGACTTGCACGCTTACAAAACTAGGGATGCCGATATTAACCGTATTCCTCACCTAGGCAACATTCCTTTTTTCAGGCGTACTTCCTAGACGATCGCATCAGTCTCCGTCCCATTAACACTAACTTTTAGGTATCATGTTAATCTACGATTTACGTATAACTAGGTGTGCACAATTCCCTAATACGAATGTATCTAGATCTCGCCGAAAGTCCCGGAAGATCAATTCATGAGCCGACCTAGAGCCCTATATTGGTATTTCCTAATAATACGCTAATTAAAACAGACGAGCAACGTAGCCGTAGCCATACCTACTAAGATAAGAAATTCTAATTGGACAATCACACCATAAAGACGTGGCTAGATTGACGCGGTGAAAAACTAAATCTTAGCGTTTCTACATACGTAACGGATAAAATAGAGACTCATAAAGCAATTATATAGATCTACTAAAAACACGGTTTTTGATCATACCAAAGTCATCTATAGGTCACCGGATGACAGATCTGGGCGTGTGGATCCTCATAGACAAGGAATCCCCACGGCCTCATATCGTATCCTTAGATCTACATCGTCCGGTGAAGAACGAACAACCTCAAACGATAAACAATAATTGGGGGCTTAATTACAAAGAACTAAGAACAAATAAATACAAGAACTTACATTATTGTAGATCTTGCATAAAAACTGCTCTAAGAAAAACTGAAGATTTTATTATAAACTGAAAAGTGTATATGGTCGAGTGTGGTGTATATGGCGTGTATAACATGCCTTATTTATAGGGGTTCAAGCTAATTAAGAGATATACATTAAAATGTCAAAACAAATAAGAGATAACTCTCGGCCGATCTCAAAAAATAAAATAAGATGCGCCCTCTAGAATGAATATCCTCCATTGGCGCCATCTTTGAGTGGTTTGCCATGCTTATCCGATCTTTTCGTGCTAATCCGATATTTATCTTGATTTTCCTTTGATTTATCTTGAGATTTAATTCTTCCATTTGTATTTATCCTCCATAATTATCCAAATCTGCAAAATAGATATTTATCCCAAAATAAATCATATTTAAATAAAACGGATAAATATAATAAAAACGGATAAATACTGATTTATATAATAAAAACGGATAATCACCAAATTATATCTTATAAAATGGATAAATACCAAATTTTATTTTATAAATCACAAAACATTAAATAATAAATATAAACATGTGATTTAATATAAAATACATATTATTAGTCCCGATTTAAGGTCTACGTTGATGACTTTTACGGGTATAATTTGACCGTCATCAACTTTCGTATGCAAAATTCAACAAGAGGATTCCTACCCAACCCCTCACGGAGTAATTCTCTCAATCTTTGGATATAGAGAAATTGGGATAGTTTCTCTTTTGGATGGAGAAAGTCAGATTATTCAAAGTCAATTGTAGTCGAAACTTGGATTCGAGCATTGAAAGAAGTATAGTGCATCCTCATGTGTCTTTGGAGAACGAGGAGTAATGTTTGTCTATATTCAGGTGCATACCTGAGTATTGTTGACTACACTGATTCTGACTTACAGTCACATTAAGGGTGATCGTAAGTCGATCCCGGGCCTTAGTGTTTACTCATAGTGATGGAGATATAGTCTGGAGCAATCCAACACTGTCAAGTTGACTATGTTAGTCGAATACATAGCAGCTTTCGGAGAAGCAAAAGAGGCGGTGTGGCTTGAGAAGTTCTTTGTTGGATCGGGAAGTGATTCTAGGTCTCGATCAGCTGATACCATTTTACTGTCAAAATAGTTGAGAGGTAGCTCAAGCATATGATCTTCGTAGTCATAAGAGGTCAAATGCATATTGAGAGAGAGTACCACCTGACCAGACAGACCGTGCAGTGAGGTGACGTTTCGGTCCTAAAAGATCGCCTCGAGCCAACAACCTAGCTGATTAGTTTACCAAGTCATGTGTCATCTAATGTCACTGATAAGCGCTTGGCGGGTATGAAATTGGGAGATATGTATCATCTACTTTAGATCAAGTGGGAGAATGTTGGGGATTGATAAAATATGGGTGTGGTGCTCTAAAAAAAATTGTTGCTTGTCTTTACGGGCAAGTGGGAGATTGTTGGATGTAGTGCCCGAAAGACAATTGTTGTTGTGGGCAAGTGGGAGATTGTTGGAAGTAGTGCCCGAAAGACAATTTCTGTAATTGTTTTTATAATTAATAAATGACAGATTTATTCTCATATTATTTTTTTGTGCTTATTTATTATACAGTGCTGAAAACCCCAAGTTGTATCATATGTAGCCATATAACTTAGTGTGTGTCACACATGAGGATTAAGTTTATGGTGATACTCTTGAACTATTAGTCCATGCTGAACTTAATCAAAGTATGGGGTCTATTGATTAAATCACCATTAATTCGCCAGAACACTGTAAGGCGTGACCGTCTTATCCGGACCGCCGATATTGGTTATCTAAGTGGGGCATTTATATATGATGTAGTCATATAGGACTGGACAGATTTAATCTGCATTTCTCATATAATTTCATGATTGAGAAATCTTATTAAATCACAAGATGATCATATATCGATTAACCTTAATCCTGAAGTGATTGCAGACGCCTGCTTGTTTTTAGATAGGGTTTGATATGATCGTTAAGGATGGCTAAGAGGCGCGGTCCGAATCACTTTCACGTTGGCACTATTCAGGAATGAGTGAGGAGTGTGTGTCTCATAGATATAGAATCCATTCCTTCCTGCGAGAGGTATAAAGAAAATCCACATATTTGTTGATCCTAGAAACTGATCGATCGGCCGAGTTCATATTGGTTATGAACTAAATGATCACTAGTGGGTTGATGGTAAATAAGGATAAGATTAATGAAGAAGGTTTATGGAAATAATCTCGCTACGTTAAGGATAGTCTATGGAGGGTTACATGTCTTTAAGATTTAGAGAATTTCTTATTTCCAGAAATTTCCCATAACTAGATTTCTTCTTAAAATCCATTTAATTTTCTTTTCTAAAGATTGGATCTTTATCCATTATTATTTGAATTGATAACTCGATTCAAAATAAAATGCTTGTTTAAAAGATCGTGAAATCTTTAAAGGCTTTCCAGATATTTCTCTTAAATATCTATCTTTCTGGAATTTACTTCTTTTAATTCTTTCGTTTGCCCAAAGTATTTGATAACACATGGGTTTTTTCTTAAGAACCCAAGTATCTTCCTTGGTTTCCATTCTATCCACAAAGATGTTTAAGCGTTTCGGTTGCATTATCTACTCTTTCTGATATTGATATGAGTAGCTTAGTATCTGATCTCATAGATTCAGACATGTCTAGCAAATTATTTCTTGCAATAGGAGTTTTAATAAAGCTCCTTCTTGCTGATAGAGAACCTTTTACTTGATATATTAGATGTTTCTCCTAATAATGACTTTCCTTTAGCAATATCCATTGCCCAAGAGTCTTCGTTAGAATCTATATTAGAAAATTTCTTTTCTTGTATAGTTCCTTTTCTGAGAAGACATCATCTAATTCGACGTATTCTGTTTTTCTATAGTCAATACTATGATGACTATTAGTAAAGGCATAACTTATTAAGTAAGTTATACTAAAAGGTTTATCACCTTTGTTCATCAAATCTTCACGCTCGAACTGATGTATAAGTGATAACGCTTTATCTAAATTTTTGCTATGTATACTAAGTCCAAACTTAGGATAAACTGCAAACATAAATTTATTGTAGGCTAGGTTACCTTTTGCTGCACCTAGTACACAATCTTGTCTATTGTTAATCCTATTATCGATTAATGCTAGCTTGATAGGCGTATTAATGTCTTCTTGAAATTCATATTTTAATAAAATCTTTATGGCTCCAAGATGGACCATACGGATCTTTGATCTATGTTCTTCTTTTATATTAAGAATATTTGTATTTATCTCTTGTTTAGTAATAAGAGGTAAATATACTTCTCCTTTGACATCCTTAATGTCGACATGGAGTTCTTTGGTACTAACAAAATAGAAAATTATGTTTTCTTTTCTAAAGACGCTGCTTACGAAGCTAGGAATTCTAAAGATTTTTTCTTTCTTAAGCTCTAACTTAGAGGCTTTAATTTTAGATAATAATTCTTGTAGAATCAGTATTTGAGCATTGAATCCAAAAGAGGATTCATTGAATGTGAGTTGAGACTCATTTTCTGATTTATTATCAGAATCATGATCTAGATCCAATGGATCTTTTTCCATATCGGAAATTTAACAGTAGAACATTAACAAGGCTCTTCTACCAAGTTTTGGATGAAGCACAAGGCTCCGATAAAAATTTCTGAAGCACGTACTTCGGAGTTTTGATCTAGATTATAAAAATGGACGGCGGAAATAGGGGTGTTTCTTATGTGAGGGGGATAGTAAGAATATATGATATAGTCATGGTTTTTATATAAATTCAAATCATTTTATGAATGTAATTAATATTTTCGTAGAAATAAACACAAGTTTAAAATTTCATACAATATACCTCTAAAGGTCTTCTTGACTTAAGTGTATAAGAACCAATGGTCACGACTGCGGGCGCTTTCCCTAACGCCCTCCTGCCTGGCGGTACTCTCCCTGTGTCGTATCAGACCACTTCAGGTTCTTAGATTATTCTTAAGTGTTTGAAGCTTTGAAGGGCATATAAAAGAAAGATTAAAAACGGATTTTTATTTCATCGAAGAATAAAATACAAACATACTACTATAGAATTTACATAACCGTAATTTTCTTATATCCTCACTATGGAGGATTAGTCACAATGCATAATTGAAACTAGAAACGGTTGTGAAAATGTTTAGGGAAAAACAAGATATCTTACAAATGAAAGAACTTCTTCATTTTATAGTTCAATGAAAGAAGGATCCCGAATAATTCTTGTGAATATTCGTTTTACAATTCGACATTGCTGACGATTTACATTCCACTAGCCTTAACTTTAATTATTAAAGTTGAGTTGTTGTTGAGTGAAATCTTTAAAGACTTTCCAGATATTTCTATTAAGTAAATATCTTTCTGGAATTTACTTCTTTTACTAAGAAGTTTAATTCTTTCATTTGCCCAAAGTGTTTGATAACACATGGGTTTTTTTCTTAAGAACCCAAGTATCTTCCTTGGTTTCCATTCTACCCACAAAGATTTTTAAGTGTTTGGGTTGCATTATCTACTCTTTCTGATATTGTTAAGATTAGCTCGTATCTGATCTCATAGATTCAGACCTGTCTAGCAAGTTATTTCTTGCAATAGGAGTTTTAACAAAGCTCCTTCTTGCTGAGGTTTCTCCAATAGAGAAACTTTTACTTGATATATTAGGTGTTTCTCCTAATATTGACTTTCCTTTAGCAATATCCATTGCCCAAGAGTCTTCTCTAGAATCTATATTAGAAAATTTCTTTTCTTGTATAGTTCCTATTTCTGAGAAGACATCTTCTAATTAGATGTATTTTGTTTTTCTATAGAGATGTATTTTGTTTTTCTATGATGAGTATTAGTTAAGTCATAACTTATTAAGTAAGTTACACTAAAAATTTTATCACCTTCGTTGATCAAATCTTCACGCTCGAAGTGATGTATAAGTGATAACGCTTTATCTAAATTTTTGCTATGTATACTAAGTCCAAACTTAGGATAAACTGCAAACATGAATTTATTGTAGGCTAGGTTACCTTTTGCTGCACCTACTACACAATCTTTTCTATTCTTAATCATATTATCGATTAGCGCTAGCTTGATAGGCGTATTAATGCTTCTTGAAATTCAGATTTTAATAAAATCTTTATGGCTCCAAGATGGACCATAGTGATCTTTGATCTATGTTCTTCTTTTATATTAAGAAGATTTTTATTTAACTCTTGTTTAGTAATAAGAGGTAAATATACTTCTCCTTTGACATGCTTAATGTCAACATGGAGTACTTTGGTACTAACAAAACAGAAAATTTTGTTTCCTCTTCTAAAGACGCTGCATACGAAGCTAGGCATTCTAAAGATTTTTTCTTTCTTAAGCTCTAACTTAGAGGCTTTAATTTTGGATAATAATTCCTGTTGAATCATTATTTGAGCATTGAATCCAGAAGAGGATTCATTGAATATGAGTTGAGACTCATTTTCTGATTTATTATCGGAATCATGATCTAGATCAAATGGATCTTTTTTCATATCGGAAATTTAACTGTAGAACCTTAACAAGGATCTGCTACCAAGTTTTGGATGAAGATCAAGGCTCCGATACCAATTTCTGAAGCATGTACATCGTTGTTTTTATCCAGATTATAAAAATGGACGGTGGAAATGGGGGTGTTTCTTATGTGATGGGGATAGTAAGGATATAAGATAAAATCATGGTTTTTATATAAATTCAAATCATTTTATGAATGTAAATAATATTTTCATAGAAATAAACACAATTTTAAAATTTCATACAATATACCTCTCAAGGTCTTCTTGACTTGAGTGTATCAGCACCAATGGTCACGACTGCGGGCGCTTTCCCTTACGGCCTCCTGCCTGGCGGTACTCTCCCTGTGTCGTATCAGACCACTTCAGGTTCTCAGATTATTCTTAAGTGTTTGAAGCTTTGAAGAGCATATAAAAGAAAGATTAAAAACGGATTTTATTTCATCGAAAAATAAAATACAAGCATACTACTATAGAATTTACATAACCATACTTTTCTTATATCCTCACTATGGAGGATTACTCATAATGCATAATTGAAACTAGAAAGGGTTGTGAAAACGTTTAGGGAAAAAAAGATATCTTAAAAATGAAAGATCTTCTTCATTTTATAGTTCAATGAAAGAAGGATCCCGAATAATTCTTGCGAATATTCGTTTACAATTCGTCATTGCTGACGATTTACATTCCACTAGCCTTAACTTTAATTATGAAAGTTGAGTTGTTGATGACGCGGATGCTTTATCCTTTGTCTTTTTCTGCCAATGGCCGACAACTTTTCTTCCACTGAGAATAAAGTATTCTCAATTATTTTTATCTTCGTCATCCCGGACGTTTTATATTTCATCCGTATATACTGATGATGATCCACTTGCAAGGTCCTTATCATCAATTTCAAGGCCTACAATGTCCTTGTCTTTTTTGTTACAATATTTACAATTGTATTGTGTTTTTGCTTTATCAAAACCTTTTTGTAACAATAAGCGAATTTCCTTGCTGTGTATTGTCATAACTTGACCATTACGGAATAATCTTTCAAATGCCAGGAATCTTTTGACGTCTTCCTCAGTGATTTGTTTAAAAGTTTTGGAAATTACCAAAATGTGATAATCTTGATAATTAACTTTAATTTGAGTGTTATCATTAATCTCAACAATTTGATCAATAATTATTCAAAATCTTGAGATATAGATTTTTTCAATATCCTTTATTTTGAAACTTGAATCCATTACCATTGAATGGAAATATTCATTCTCTGCTCTAGAGATTCCAATTTCAATATGATGGAAAGGGAGTTGAAGTGTCCCATTTTTTCATATAGGCAGAGTGCTATTGATTTTGAGATAAGCCTCTCTATCTGCCTCCTTGATGACTTTGGTTCTGTAAACCTTGATCGCTCTCTTGATTTCTTCAGGAAATAGTCCTATATCCAAAAGATTTTTACTGGGATATATCATCCTAGTAACTCCATATCTGAAGGCTTTATTAACCGTATTAGGATCAGCACCTTCAATAAAATTATACAGACTGATATTTTGTCAATCTGTAGTGAAGAACTTTTAAGTGTTGAAATAATCTTCATTGGCTTCTCGTGCTTAAATGAATAGATAAAAAAGATTTCTTCGTCAAAAATGAAATTAACTGGTGTCTCAATAGGTTTAACAGTTGAGATTCTTCCAATTGAAACCACGGTTTGCGGTCTCTTTCGTCTCTTCAAAACTTCCTTAGAAGTTGCCTTTAGAAATTCTGAACTGGATATTAATTTTGGTGGAGGTGTATTATTTGCCTTAGCATATATGTCACCTGCAACCTTTGCCGCTAAAAGCGAATTGAAACTCTTATGTCTTACACCAGAAATTCCCTTTATTGCTTGTTCTGCAAGTTCCCATGTTGTGTATATACCTGCATGAGGACCATTATAAACAACATAAAATCTATTAATGTTTTGCATTGGAATTGCCTCATCAATTTGCACTGAAGTTTTGCCAAGACCTGATATGTCCTGTGTATTTGGTCTAAAACTGGAGATCAAATCTGTAGGTTTAACCAATTTATTAGATGTCTGTACATCTGTTACATCTTTTTCTAAGATGCTAGGAATCAACGGATTTGATGATTCTTTACCGATTGCCGTTTGCATCAGAATAGGTGATATTTTGCTACTATTGCTAGTGCAAGGAATATCAATATACTTTTGTTGTTTATTAGATTCTTCTAATAAACGAATTCGATATCTTAGAACATTTAGTTCTAAATTCATTGTTTTTCCTTGAAGCTTAAGCTTCTGTATTTCTTCAATTGTTGGAAGTCCTGTAAGGACAATTAGTCCCTGGGTTTTACCTCTTTTATCTCCTGGTGGAGATTCTTTTGCTCCTAATCCTGCATATTCACGTGTAAGAAATTAGCAAATATATTTTTGTTTCCTGAGATATGTTCTATATTGAAACAATATCGTGATAGCCACATCTGCCATCTTACAAGTCTACCTTGTTTATTATCACCTTTTAAATTAGTATTTAAAGAGTAAGTGAAGTTTTTGTTATCTGTCCTAATTAAAAACTTAACCGGGATAAGATAAGCACTAAACTTCTTAATGACTCGAATAACAGCTAATTATTCTTTCTCATTACTATGACAATTTCTCTCAGCATTTTTAAAACTGCCAGAAGTATATCTACAAATTAACTCTTGTTCAGAGTTTTTTGCTTTGAGGATTCCACCCCAATATTCATCTGATGCATCTGTTTCAATGATCAGTTTATCATCTGGTAAATGATGATATAGCTTTGGAAATTTTTATCAAAACGGAGTTTTACAACATTTTGTATATAATTGTTGTAGAGTTTACTGAAAACGGGGGTTTACTACTTTTTATATATAATTTTATTAGAGTTTACTCGAAACAGGGGTTTACAACTTTATGTATATAATTGTAGTAGAGTTTACTCAAAACAGGGGTTTACAATCTTTTGTATGTAATTGTATAGTACAGTTTACTCAAAACGGGGGATTACAACTTTTTGTATATAATCGTATTGTAGATTTACTCAATACGGGGGTATACAACTTTTTGTATATAAAATTATAGTAGTGTTTACTCAAAATGGAGGTTTGTGAATTTTTGTATATAATTGTAGTAGAGTTTACTCAAAAGGGGGGTTTACAACTTTTTGTATATATTTGTAGTAGAGTTTACCCAAAACCGGGGTATTGAACATTTTGTATATAATTGTATTAGAGTTGACTCAAAACAGGGGTTTACAACTTTTTGAATATAATTGTAGTTGTGTTACTCAATATGATGGTTTACAATTCTTTGTATATAATTGTAGTAGAGTTTACTCAAAATGGGGTGTTTACAACTTTTTTTACATAGTTGTAGTAGAGTTAATCAAAATGGGGTTTTACAACTTTATGAATATAAAATTGTATTAGAGTTTACTCAAAAGGGGGTGTTTACAACTTTTTGTATATAATTGTAGTAGAGTATACTCAAAACGGGGGTTTACAACTTTTTGTATATAATTGTTGAAGAGTTACTCAAAACGGGGGATTACAACTTTTTGTATATAATTGTATAGTAGAGTTTACTCAAAACGAAGGTTTACAACTTTTTGGATATAAAATTATTTTAGAGTTTACGCAAAACGGGGGTTTACAAACTTTTTGTATATAATTGAAGTAGAGTTTATTCTAAACGGGGGTTTACAACTTTTTGTATATGATGTATTAGAGTTACTCAAAATAGGGGTTTACATCTTTTTGTACATAATTGTAGTATAGTATACTTAGAACGGGGGTTTACATTTTTTTTATGTAATTGTAATTGAGTTACTCAAAATGAGGGTTTAAAACTTTTTTGTATATAATTGTATTGAAGAGTTTACTTAAAATAGAGGTTCAGAACTTTTTGTGTATAATTCTACAAGAGTATACTCAAAATGAAAGGGTTTGAAACTTTTTGTATATAATTGTAGTAGAATTCACTCAAAACGGGGGTTTAGAACTTTTTGTATATAATTTTATAGTAGAGTTTACTCAAAACGGGGTTTTACAACTTTTTATATATAAAATTATAGTATAGTTTACTGAAACATGAGGTTTACAACATTTTGTATATAATTTTTGTAGAGTTTACTCAAAACGGGGGTTTACCACTTTCTATATATAATTGTATTAGAGTATACTCAAAACGGGGGTTTACAACTTTCTATATATAATTGTAGTAGAGTTTACTCAAAACAGGGGTTTACAAATTTTTGTATGTAATTGTATAGCGGAGTTTACTCAAAACGGGCGTTTACAACTCTTTGTATCTAAAATTATAGTAGAGCTTACTCAAAACCAGGGTTTACAACTTTTTGTATATAATTGTAGTAGAGTTTACTCAAAACAATGGTTTACAACTTTTTGTATATAATTGTATAGTACAGTTTGCTCAAAACGGGGGATTACAACTTTTTGTATGTAATTGTAGTAGAGTTACTCAATATGGGGGTTTACAACTTTTTGTGTATAATTGTAGTAGAGTTTATTCAAAATGGGTGCTTATAACTTTTTGTATATAATTGAATTGTAGAGTTTACTCAAAACGGGGGTTTACAACTTTTTGTATAATTTCAGTAGAGTTTACTCAAAATGCAGGTTTACTACTTTTTTATATAATTGTATAGTAGAGTTTAGTAAAAACGGGCATTTACAACTTTTAGAATATAAAATTATATTAAAGTTTACTGAATATGGGGGTTTAAAACTTTTTGTATATAATTGTAGTAGAGTTTACTCAAAACGGAGGTTTATAACTTTTTGTATATAATTTTATAGTAGAGTTTCCTCAAAACGGAGGTTTACAACTTTTTGTATATAATTGTAGTAGAGTTTACTGAAAATGGGGGTTTACAACTTTTTGTGTATATTTGTAGTAGAGTTTACCAAAAACAGGGGAATATAACGTTTTGTATATAATTGTATTAGAGTTGACTCAAAACGGGGGTTTAAACTTTTTGAATAAAATTGTAGTAGTGTCACTCAAAACGATGGTTTACAATTCTTTGTATATAATTAGTAGATTTTCCTTAAAACGGGGGTTTATAACTTTTTGTATATAATTGTTGTAGAGTTTACTCAAAATGTGGGGTTTACAACTTTTTGTACATAATTGTAGTAGAGTTTACTCAAAATGGGGTTTTACAACTTTTTTGAATATAAAATTATATTAGAGTTTACTCAAACGGGGGGTTTATAACTTTTTGTATACAATTGTAGTATAGTATACTCAAAACGGAAGTTTACATTGTATATAATTGTAGTAGAGTTTACTCAAAAAACGAGGGTTGACAACTTTTTGTAAATATCTATAGTAGACTTAAATCAAAACGGTGTTTTACAACCTTTTGTATATACTTGTGGTATAGTTTACTCAAAATGGGGTTTACAACTTTTTGTATATAATTGTAGTAGTGTTTACCCAAAACGGGGTTTTACAACGTTTTGTATATAATTGTAGTAGAGTTTACTCAAAACGGGGTTTCACAACTTTTTGAATATAAAGTTATATTAGAGTTAACAAACGGGGGGTTTACAACTTTTTGTATATAATTGTAGTAGAGTATACTCAAAACGGGGGTTTACAACTTTTTGTACATAATTATAATAGAGTTTACTTAAAACGGGGTTTACAACTTTTTGTAAATAATTCTAGTAGAGTTTTACAACTTTTTGAATATAAAATTCTATTAGAGTTAACTCAAAATAGGGGTTTACAACTTTTTGTATATAATTGTAGTAGAGTATACTCAAAACGAGGGTTTACAACTTTTTGTATATAATTGTAGTAGAGTTTACTCAAAACGGGGGTTTACAACTTTTTATATATATTTGTATTATAGTTTACTCAAAACAGGGTTTTACATTTATATAATTGTAGTAGAGTTTTTACACAAAACAGGGTTTTACAAATTTTTTTACATAATTGTAGTAGAGTTTACTCAAAACGGGGTTTCTCAACTTTTTGAATATAAAATGACATTAGAGTTTGCTCAAAACGGGGGGGGGGGGGGTTTCCAACTTTTTGTATATAATTGTAGTAGAGTATACTCAAAACGGAGGTTTATAATTTTATGTTGTAGTAGAGTTTGCTCAGAATAGGGGTTTACAACTTTTGTATGTATTTGTATAGTAAAGTTTACTCAAAATGGGGGTTTACAACTTTTTGTATCTGAAATTATAGTTGAGCTTACTCAAAAGCTGGGTGTACAACTTTTTGTATATAATTGTAGTAAATTTTTATTCAAAACGGGGGTTTACAACTTTGTGTATATAATTGTATAGTACAGTTTACTCAAAACTGGGGATTACAACTTTTTGTATATAATTGTAGTTGAGTTTACACAAAATGCGGGTTTACTACTTTTTGTATATAATTCTATAGTAGAGTTTACTTGAAACGGTGGTTTACAACTTTTAGAATATAAAATTATATTAAAGTTTATTCAAAATGGGGGTTTGAAACTTTTTTTATATAATTGTAGTAGAGATTACTGAAAACAGGGGTTTAAAACATTTTGTATATAATTGTATAGTAGATTTTACTCAATACGGGGGGTGTACAACTTTTTATATAAAATTATAGTAGAGTTTACTCAAAATGGAGGTTTACAACTGTTTGTATATAATTGTAGTTGAGTTTACTCAAAATTTGGGTTTTCAACTTTTTGTATATATTTGAAGTAGAGTTTACCCATAACCGGGGTATAGAACGTTTTGTATATAATTGTATTAGAGTTGACTCAAAACGGGGGTTTACAACTTTTTGAATATAATTGTAGTAGTGTTATCAAAACGATGGTTTACAATTCTTTGTATATAATTGTAGTAGAGTTTCCTTAAAACGGACGTTTACCACTTTTTGTATATAATTGTAGTAGAGTTTACTCAAAATTTGGTGCTTACAACTTTTTGTACATAATTGTAGTAGAGTTAATCAAAACGGGGTTTTACAAATTTTTGAATATAAAATTATATTAGAGTTACTCAAAACGGGGTGTTTACAACTTTTTGTGTATAATTGTAGTAGAGTATACTCAAGACGGGGGTTTACAACTTTTTGTATATAACTGTAGTAAAGTTAATCAAAACGGGGTTTTACAACTCTTTGTATATAATTGTATAGTAGAGTTTACTCAAAACGAAGGTTTACAACTTTTTGTATATAAAATTATTTTAGAGTTTACGCAAAACGGGGGTTTACAAACTTTTTGTATATAATTGTAGTAGAGTTTATTCAAAACGGGGGTTTACAAACTTTTTGTATATAATTGTAGTAGAGTTTATTCAAAACGGGGGTTTACAACTTTCTGTATACAATTGTATTTGAGTTTACTCAAAATGGGGTTTTACAACTTTTTGTATATAATTGTATTAGAGTTTACACAAAATGGGGGTTTACAAATTTTTGTATATAATTGCAGTATAGTTTACTTAGAACAGGGGTTTACATTTTTTATGTAATTGTAGTAGAGTTACTCAAAATGAGGGATTAATTTTTTTTTTTTGAATATAATTGTATTGTATAGTTTACTCAACATAGGGGTTCACAAATTTTTGTATATAATTCTACTAGAGTATACTCAAAATGAAGGGGTTTGAAACTTTTTGTATATAATTGTAGTAGAGTTTACTCAAAACGGGGGTTTACAACTTTTTGTATACAATTGTATAGTAGAGTTTACTCAAAACGGGGGTTTACAACTTTTTGTATATAAAATTATAGTATAGTTTACTCAAAACGAAGGTTTACAACATTTTGTATATAATTGTAGTAGAGTTTACTCAAAACGGGGGTTTACAACTTTTTGTATATAATTGTATTAGAGTATACTCAGAACAGGGGTTTACAACTTTATGTGTATAATTGTAGTAGCGTTTATTCAAAACAGGGGTTTACAAATTTTTGTATGTATTTGTATTGCAGAGTGTAACCAAAACAGGAGTTTACAACTTTTTATATCTAAAATTATAGTAGAGCTTACTTAAAACCTGGGTTTACAACATTTTGTATATAATTGTGGTAGAGTTTACACAAAATGGGGGTTTACCACTTTTTGTATATAATTGTATAGTACAGTTTACTCAAAAAGGGGGTTTACAACTTTTGGTATACAATTATAGAAGAGTTTACTCAAAATGGGGGTTTACAACTTTTTGTATATAATTGTAGTAGAGTTTATTCAAAATGGTTGTTTATAACTTTTTGTATATAATTAAATTGTAGAGTCTACCCCAAACGGGGGTTTACAACTTTTTGTATATAATTATAGTAGAGTTTACTCAAAACGGGGGTTTACAACTTTTTGTATAAAATTTGTATAGTAGAGTTTACTCAAAACGGGAGTTTACAACTTTTTGTATAATTGTAGTAGAGTTTACTCAAAATGCAGGTTTACAACTTTTTTTTTATATAATTGTATAGTAAAAGTTTAGTCGAAACGGGGGTTTACAACTTTTAGAATAAAAAATTATATTAAAGTTTACTCAAAATGGGGGTTTAAAACTTTTTGTATATAATTGTAGTAGAGTTTACTCAAAACGGAGGATTACAATTTTTTGTATATAATTGTATACTAGAGTTTACTCAAAAAGGGGGTTTACAACTTTTTTTATATAAAATTATTGTAGAGTTTAATCAAAACGGAGGTTTACAACTATTTGTATATAATTTTAGTGGTGTTTACTCAAAATGGGGGTTTACAACTTTTTTTATATATTTGTAGTAGAGTTTACCCTAAACAGGGGTATAGAACGTTTTGTATATAATTGTATTCGTGTTGACTCAAAACGGGGGTTTACAACTTTTTGAATAAAATTGTAGTTGTGTTACTAAAACGATGGTTTACAATTCTTTGTATATAATTGTAGTAAAGTTTCCTTAAAACGGGTGTTTACAACGTTTTGTATATAATTGTAGTAGAGTTTACTCAAAATAAGGGTTTACAACTTTTTGTACATAATTGTTGTAAAAGTTTACTCAAAACGGGGTTTTACAACTTTTTGAATATAAATTATATTAGAGTTCACTCAAAATGGGAGGTTTACAACTTTTAGTATATAATTGTAGTAGAGCATATTCAAAATGGGGGTTTACAACTTTTTGTATGTAAATGTAGTAGAATTTACTCAAAACGGGGGTTTTACAACTTTTTGTAGATAATTGTCTTAGAGTTTACTCAAAATGGGGTTTACAACTTTTTGTATATAATTTTAGTATAGTTTACTTATAACGGAGTGTAATTGTAGTAGAGTTACTCAAAATAAGGGTTTAAAACTTTTTTGAATATAATTGTATTGTACATTTTACTCAAAACAGGGGTTCACAACTTTTTGAATATAAAATTATATTAGAGTTTACTCAAAACGGGGGGTTTACAACTTTTTGTATATAATTGTAGTAGAGTATACTCAAAACGGGGGTTTACAACTTTTTGTATATAATTGTAGTAGAGTTTACTCAAAACGGGGGTTTACAACTTTTTGTATATAATTGTAGTAGAGTTTACTCAAAACGGGGGTTTACTACTTTTTGAAATAAAATGATAACAGTTAAAAACCTCGTACTTGGACTTTGGGATGGGCCGGCAGATCTACCTTTGGTGTGCATCGGTCGTATCGTCCCTTCTGCCAGCGATACGCTTCTGGCCTTAATTGTCCGGGTCGTGCCAGCGGCGCTGTTACTTTGAAGAAATTAGAGTGTTCAAAGCAAGCCTACGCTCTGGATACATTAGCATGGGATAACAATATAGGATTTTGATCATATTACGTTGGCCTTCGGGATCGGAGTAATGATTAACAGGGACAGTCGGGGGCATTCGTATTTCTTAGTCAAAGGTGAAATTTGCCAAGGATGTTTTTATTAATCAAGAATGAAAGTTGGGGGCTCAAAAATGATCAGATACCGTCCTAGTCTCAACCATAAACGATGCCGATCAGGGATCGGCAGATGTTGATTTAAGGACTATGCTGGCACCTTATGAGAAATCAAAGTTTTTCGGTTCCGGGGGGAGTATGGTCGTAAGCCTGAAACTTAAAGGAATTGACGGAAGGGCACCACTAGGAGTGGAGCCTGCGGCTTAATTTGACTCAACACGGGGAAACTTACAAGGTCCAGACATAGTAAGCATTGACAGACTGAGAGCTATTTCTTTTTTTTTTGGTTAAATGTAAATATATTAAACCAAGGTATGCAAACTACAAGAGCTACATCCTAGACAAAGGTACTAGACTAGTATCTACAAAATGTTGAGAAGAGGTTAGATTTGTTGATTTCAGGCGGCATAAGACCCCTGAGGTTATATGCTACAAGAAACAACAGCCACTAAACCCCTATCAACACTCAAAAACTGCAAAAACATGGGTCATATGAGAGCATAACTCACAGAGCCTATCCCTTGGGGTGTAGAGAAAGAAAATAATCTCAAACAACCACCAACAAATACCAAAAGACAACACAAAAGATGTACAAAACCCTAACATCATGGAGTAAAAGTGTACAAAGGAAAAGCAGCCTGCATTATATAGTAGATGTGAGTCTTAATACAATGCAAAATATCAGGTATGTTCATTAAAATGCCTTCAAATCTCCTCTTATTCCTCATATGCGAAAGCCAATATACCACAACAGAGAGAGAAGCAGATTTGGCCACATTCCCAAAAGAAGTACCCTTACACTTTTTGCCAATCCATCTAACAGAACCAACCACAGTCTCTAATCTCCTACTTATGCCAAGCCACAATCTAATTTTTCCCCAAACCATACAAGAAGTAGGACACTGGAAAAACAGATGGGAGACAGATTCATTCACCAAACCACAGAGAGAACATGTCTTGTCATCAAAAACCAACCTGTCAGTGGTGAGTAAACAGTTCTTCAAAGCCATCCACAATATGAAACAGTGCTTGGGAGTAGCCCTAGGGTTCCAGACAGTCCTGCACCACCAAACTTTAGGTCCTTTCCTCCTGAAGAAATCATAAGCAATCCTGGGACATAACTTAGAACCAATAGTCCAAGATTGCAACAAGGCCACAGCACCATCTGAAGAGCCAGTAGCATCCAGTATCATGTCCCTAATTCTAAACAAAGCCTTGATCAAGGCAGAATCCCCATGCTTGTACTGATAACCCCAGATATCCAAGTTTTTCAAGTACTCCTCACTGATCCATTTGACCCACAGACAATCCTTCTTGCATTGGAAATTCCACAGATTCTACAAAGGAGGGCCAAATTCCAAGCATCCAACTGAAAGATCCCAAGTCCACCCTCATTTTTAGGTACACAATCCTCTTCCCAACTCACTAAGGACTTTCTGAAGGAGTCACAAGAACCTCCCCACAAGAACCTCCTACATAGCTGGTCCAATTTCAACCTGACACTGCCAATTATAGGAAAAATTCCTAACCAGAAACAGTGAACCCCATGAATGACTGAAAGGATAAGCTGCAACCTGCCTGCATAAGAAAGATTTGTACCTTTCCAGCTGCTGAAATAACTCCTCAAAGATGTAAACAGAGAATCATAATGTCCAACATTCAGTCTAACAGCACACAAAGGAATGTCAAGGGCCCAAGGTATCTAATGGGCAACACCCCTTCCTTTAAACCAGTGATGCCAAGTAGGTCCTCCTTGTTATCGTCACTTAAACCAGCATAGAACAACTCTGATTTCATCAGGTTAGCAGCCAAACCAGAGCATTCACCAAAAGTAGTTAAACAACTCATCGGTAAGGTAACAGAAATAGGATCACCTCTAGCAAACAACATCAGGTCCTCAGCAAAAGCAAGTTGATTTATCTTGAGGTTCTGACAGCCAGCATGATAATTGAACTCATAATCCTCACCCGGTATCCTTAGCATCCTAGAGAAGTATCCATACAGATAACAAACAGAAAGGGGGACAGAGGGTCACCTTGCCTCAAGCCTCTTTTTCCAGGGAAGAACCCCTTCAATTCCCCATTAATTGAAAGTGAATAAGAAGTAGTAGTAACACAAAGCATAATCCACCCCACAAACCTGTCAGGAAAGCCAAAGCCCCTCAAAACAGCCTCTAAGAAAGACCAATGAACAGAATCAAAGGCTTTCTTGATATCCACCTTAATCAAGCACCTTGGGGGGCCCTTTTCACTCCATAATGCCTGATCAACTCCTGGCAAAGGAAAATGTTGTCTGACATAGCTCTTCCATATAAAAAACCAGCCTGTGCCTCATCTATAAGTTCAGGAAGGCAAGAAGAAAGTCTGGAAGCCAAAACTTTAGAGATCACCTTATAAGTAATATTGCAGCAGGAAATAGTCATGTAGTAACCCACTGAAACAGCATGACTAGATTTAGAAATCAAAGCAATCACAGCATGGTTAATCTGTTTAAGTAGGGCATCACTTTCAAAGAACTCCAACACAGCCTTAGTGAAGTCTTCACCCACAATATCCCAAGACTTTTTGAAAAAACCAGCAGAGAATCCATCTGGTCCAGGGGATTTATCATCAGAAAAGGAAAACAAAGCTTCTTTAATTTCAACTGCAGTAACATTCCTCAATAAATGATCAGTAGCAGCAACAGTAACCCTTGGACCAGCATTAACCACATCAACATCAACAGGAATTGCAGTAGACTGTGTCCCCAAAAGTTCAGTATAGAATTCCACAAAAGCATCTCCTACCTGATCAAAAGATGTGGTAAAAGAGCCATCTGCAAGTTTAATACAAGTAATGTGCCTCCTTGCAGTATTCCTTTTAACAATAGAGTGGAAAATTTTAAACCCCCTATCACTGAGCTTCATATAAACACCTTTAGCTTTCTGAGACAGAAAAGAAGCCTCAGCAGCCTCCAATCCAATTCAAATCCTATTCTAATCCAAAATCTAAGAAGCCAACAAATCAGTAGACCCCAAATTATACTGGGACTGAAGATTACCAAGAAGATTTTGAGCATTTCAAGATCTAACTGAAATGTGTGCAAAATGTTTCTTGTTCAGCACCCTCAGAGGTTCTTTTAGTCTTTTTAGCCTCTTACACAATTGATACATTGCAGTGCCATCAATTGCTGGCCCCCAGCTCTGAGTCAAAATATCAGTGTAACTATCATGCTGCAACCACATATTAAAAAACATGAAAGGCTTCTTCTTGGAGTAGTTGAATGATGCGGGTTCTTAGATCTAAACGAGTTAGATCTACATTCGCGGCGGATGGATCACGACTTATACATCACAATACATAATTAATGGACTTAAACTACTACAAGGATCTACGGGGATCACGACTTAAGATCATGTTACCAATAGTAGGAAGAGAAGCCAAGATCTTCCGATGTGTTCTCCAAACGGCGGTTGGTAGACACCTTCCTCGATATGCAACACCAAGAAAAACTTAGAGTTTTTCTACTTCTAAAACCCAAGACAAGAAAACTAATTTTTCTCTCATTTTTATGTGTGTGGTCGAAATTTGCCAATTAATTAAGGCTTGGGAGAACTCTCTTTATATAGGAGAGTAATCCTTGTCCTCTAAGGATTTAATAATTAAGAGATAATTATTACATAAATCCTTTATTCCAAATAAAAGATAAATAAAATGATTATCCCAAACAAATTAGGATAAATCATATTATTATCTAATATTCCATGAATTATCAATTAACAAATAAAAGATAAATCACATGTCAAATAATTATCCAAGAAAACCAATTTATCTCTAATTAAATGACTCACATTGGCGCCACATTAAGGGTTTACAAAGCCCACATAAAATGTCTTTCATGTGTATTATATTATTTAGCCCAACTAAATAATATCCATGCATATCAATTAATTAGCCCAGCCAATTAATTATCACTGAGGCCCAAATAACAAGATTATTAGTCCGAATTACAGAAGCCACATCGGGGACCATGGACCTATAACCAGTAGCTCCAATAATTAATTATTCATCGAACCGAATAAGTACATTAATTATTAATTCCGGGATTACGCCACCATAAACCCGAAACTGAACTCTACCGATTATAGATGTATACTTATACTCAACCCATAGAGTGAATAAGCGTCCATTGATATAATCACTACATACGGATTAACCCTCCATAGACTGTCCATTCTGAGTGGGATATCTCCGTAAACCCGACACAAAATATCTTATCCTTATTTACCATTAACCCCCTGATGATCAATTAGTTCACATATCTAACTAGTGATCAATTAGTCTAATATGAACTCCCGGGATCGATCACTTTCTTAAGGCTAACAAATAAGGGGATTGTCTCTCTACTTCCCGTAGGAAGGAATGGATTCCATGTCTGTGAAAATCAAAACTACTCACTCATCTGGAGATAGTGCCAATGAGAAGTGGCTTGGAACACATATTTAAGTGAACCGTAACTAACACATCAAACACTACCCCGGGACAAGCAGCACCATGTGATCACCTCAGGATTAAGGTTGATCCATATATGATCATCTAATGATTTAATAAGATTCCTCGATTACGGAATTATATCGAGAAATTCAGATTAAATCGGTTCAGTCCTATATGAACGCCATCATATATAAATGCCCCACGTAGGTACCCTCTTCCGACAGTCCGGATAAGACTATCACACCCTAAGGTGTTCTGGGCGCATTATTGGTGTTTTAATCAAGAGACCCTAAACTCTGATTAAGTTCACCACGGACTAACGGCTTTAAGCATATCTCCACTAACTCAATCCTCACGTGTAATCCATACACCGTGTTAAGTGGTTACATACGGATATACTTAGGGTTTGCGACGGTGTATTACTTACAAGCACAAAGCAAGTAATAAGGTGAGATAAATTCTGTCATCCATTATTAAAAACAATTACACAAATTGTCTTTCGGGCACTACACCTAACAATCTCCCACTTGCACGAAATGACAATCAACGATTGTTTTTAGAGCACACCCTTTCTCATCTTATTCACAACACTCTCCCACTTGCTCTAAAAGCATATGAGACATATCCATCAATGACTGTACCCTCCAAGCACTCGACTTGGTACACTGATTAGTTAGGTTGTCAACTCGAGACGATCTTTAGGATTGAAACGTTGTCGGTCCTTCCAATCGGGCGGTACTCTCTCTCAACATGCTTTTGACTTCTTGTGACTGAGAAGATCCTTCTAAGCTATCTCTTCACCGTTTTCACGATGAAGTGATATCGGCTTATCAGACCTGGAATTACTCCCAGACCAAAAAGGAAATTCTAAGCACTATGAGTAAACACTGAGCCCGAGATCAACTTAATGATCATCCTTAATCTGACTACAAGTCAGAATCGGTGTAGTCAACCATATTCAAGTTTGCACCTGAATATACAAGCATATGATTCCTCGTTCTCTAAAGATACTTGAGGACGTACTAAACCGCTACTTATTGCTCAAATCCAAGATTCGATTGCAATTGACTCGTGTTAAGCTGACTTGCCCTTATCCCAGAGAGACTCTATCCCATTTTCTCTTTATCCGATGATTTGGAGAATCATTCCTGAGAGGTAGGGTAGGACTACTCTTGATGAATGCTGCAACCGTATATGCATAATCATCTTATTCAATAAGATAGGTGGGATAGCCAATGACTCATTCTCGTGAATTTGACCGAATCAAATTCTTAGAATATAGTCCAATTCTCTCATCCAGAGAATCTAGGTGTGTCAGTTTCCGACTTCAGCTAGCACACACATGTTGTTTCCAACTATTTCAGTGTTATCATTCATGAACACTAATACTACTACTTTACCAATACTGATACCCAGTCTACAAAAGACTTATCAATATCCTGGTCAAGTCCACAAATTTTAAAACACGTGACTTTTAATGACCGAGAGGTTCTCTTACATCCACAAAGGACATAAGTCCCGGCAGTCAACCTGTCATTTGTTCTAACCAAGACCCTTCTGTTCCGAATGAATCCAGACTCCGTTTTACGGCAAGAAACTCTCAGGGAATCACCCCTATTTTCCACTTTCTAACGAAATCTAGCAAGACTGAGTGGTGAGAGAGTTCAAGGTCTGGTTAACTCTCTACTTTTTAGGGAATCACCCCTATACCACTCAGCTTTGCACTGAAAGTTTAAACTTTCCTATTCATTCGACTCTTTTCCGTGTAGATCCAATTTCTCTCACTGGGCCTGAGACACTCAGGTGGTTCTACAAGAGGCTGAACAGAACTGGAGTATCAAAACTCCATTTACAGGGTTAAGGTTTTCAAACAAACTTCTACGATCAGAATCCTATACAGCCCACCAAGAGCCATAGGTTATCAATCACCCCAGCAGACTGTAAAGTCCACAAAACCACAATGGGTCAACGGTTAAACCATACTCCCACTGCGTCTTGGGTGGATTGACATTCTGATCTAGTAGTATTTATCAGTGTAATCACCAACAACCGATGTTGGACGTGGTCTGATTAAATCAGATAGTAACTACCTTTGGGTAACCGTACTCCAAGGTTTAAGGCTGTTATTTATAGATTCTATCGAAGGCATGTGACAGAGTTCAACCGTCACTTTCTGATCTCAAGAATCTTATAACCAACCTTCACTCGACACATTAAGATATTTCACGAACAGTCACAATCTGAACGTATGCGCAAAATCTCCAGTCCTACCTTCAAGCATTAAGTGCTACATTTACGGAAGTGGTGTGAACCAAATTCACTCCTTATCCATAAATTCACTAGCATCTTCTAGGTAGACTTCTCGGTTTACATAATAATGTTAACCGTTATTTTGCAACCAATTATCTTAATCGAGTTTAGCAATGTATTGTAGCACATCAATAACTATATAGGGCAAGCCTATGGTTTCTTCCTCAGTGAGAAACATTCCACTAGGAGGCAGGCCGAGCATCAGTCCCAAGACTATGCGATAGCCTATTTATGAGCATGGAATACTCTATCCTCTGGTAAAATCAGAGACTCCTCCTCATATTCTTTTGATAAACTAAACCGTGTTTCGAGTAGTTATCAGACAAAATGTAACCACTCAAAATCTCCCACTAGCTTGTATCTCTCACTAGACCCTGAAGGTTATGATGAACAAGCTATGTTGCCCCTTCAAATCTATTACCCTTTCCCAATTGAAAGGAAGCTTAGTCATCGTTCCTTTAAGACAGTGTTCCGAGACTGGGAGATAGGAATCACCCTTAGCCAGTCATTAGGTCTAATCTCTAGGATATATGCACTAATTAATAGATATTGAAGGGTCGTTTATCTTAATACGGAAACCATTCGCCTATAATAGTTTAATACGTGTTACATATACCTTTTCAGCATTTCTTAGTGGTTCTGACTTTATCAAACAAAAGTCCGAGTCTCGGATTCGTACTACAAATGTCATTTTCACTTTCTATGAGGCAACAATATATCGAGTTGAAAGTGAATCCATTTGTTTCAACGAATCTGTAAGCAGAAAATTTTTCTGTGATATTCAAGGATAGAATCCGAAATTCATTTCCTTATATCACTCCCACTATTCTAGCGAAAATTACTGCCCATTGTTATTGTATTAATCATTAATGCAAAGCTCTCTTGTTCTTCCAAAGAACTTAGCTCCCGAGTCGAGTTACTCGGTTAAGAAAGTTGCTAAGGATTCATTGGTTAGTGATCCGAAATCACTTTCCTTATCCTATACTTTCTTTACCTAATGTTTCGGTTTAGCCTCAAAACTTAGTTAAGATGATTAACACTTATAGACATTCTTTCCCATTCTTAACTTTCCTTAAAAAGAAATAGTCTTGAACTAGCAGTTCGTTTGAGTAGACACTACTCGTGAACTGTGGGATGTCTAATGAAAGCGTTACCCAGTGGGACTAATTTTCTAATAAATTGGAAAAACATAAGATAAAAGCTCCCACTAGTTTATCGGTTCCAAATACCGTCTAACTAGCGATACTTTAATTGATGATTCTCCAATTTTTCTATTAGAAAATTTCTCGTGTAGACACTACACAATCAAAATTCACTAGAAGAATTTTATCGTCCCAATCATCTTTCAAACTAACTATGGTTGTCTCTCGTTCAACACGAGTGACAGCAGTGACATACTTATTTACGTCACTTAAGTCTTGAAGGCTTAAGAGAAATATCTCTTCCGAAAAATTAATCGCATGTAAGATCAATAAGTACAATGTTCTAGTTACTTACCACTTTTCAACGAAGTCATTACTAGTCAATTTTACACTAGTAGTCTAGCACCCTAGAGAGATATATAAATAGTTGTAAATAAAATTGACAGAAAATAAATCCAAATCATACACTACTAATAAATTTTAGGAACATAAACTAAGTACTTGTAGTCTATCCTACCGTACCAAGGATTTAATCTAACGCCTCAGTTCCGCCTTAGGGTAGGTCAAAGAGGTTTCGATTAATATTGAAGATCAGGTTGAGAATCGAACATCTCATTTGTGATCGTCAATCACCTTTCCTTTTTTAGCCAAGGTACTACCAAAAATACCCTTTATAAGTGTGACCTACTGTCTCAGATTTTTAGGTAGACCCCGAGTGTGCCGCCTTAGGGTCGGTCAGTGACCCGACGAGTACCCAAAATCCTATCCTTTCGGAGACCAAGCCTTGAATTTTGATAGCGGTGAAGGCCTTCCTTAGGGGCCGAAATCAAAGCCGGCACGAGGCGTCACCATTCTCTCACGTTGCTTGCGTCAACAGTAGAGGCCGTGGGGTCGGCTGTCGCCTCTCCCGCTCCCACTCAATATTTTGAAAAAAGTGGTGGGTTTACGATCACGTTTTTGGACTTGATGTTACATTAAGGAACAATAAATCATAGGCCCGAATGTTGTCGGTTACGTGGGCTAGCCCACCCGACCTATTCGTTGGAACATATGTGGCCGTCGGACGGGTCAAGACCAGGGGAGCTACGTTGAGCCGTAGTGGCTCTTCGGATGGCTCAGCCTTGCCAGACCCCCGTGCAAACGCCACACGTGGAGGGTGAAGTCGATCGAGCAGTAGCTACTGTTGACCACCCAACCGTGGTTAAACCACTTTCGAACCATGTTTGCCCGTGATTATCCAATCCTTAAAACATCAAACTTTCACGTAGACACTACGGAACAAAAACGTAATCTCGTCTAGGTAAGGTGGAATTCACCGAGAATCCAACACCTTAACCACGAGGTTTCGGGATTTTACTCCTTATGCTTTCGCAGAGTGGGATTCACCGAGAATCCATCACCAAACCTTGACGATTGAAAAAACCCATGTTCCTCGGTTTTTACCCTAATTAGTTTCTAATTAATATCAAACAATTAATTAAAACTAATTGCGTGTTTTATACATGTCTAACTAATTCCTCGAATTAATTTCTACAGGTATGCATATGGAGTGGAATTAATGATATGATGCATGTCATGGCAATTTTCCGGTTCTACACATACAATCTAAACATGTATACTAGTGCGGAAAATAAACACCGAGATGGACCGTTGGCACCCCCGTATCTAATCTATTAGAAAATAAATAACCAAAACCCTAACTAGGGTTTACTTCTTTCTAACATAATTTGCAGCCGATCAAAATCTTTGACGATCGGCAAACCAAACAAACTCGGATCACGACGAAACTTTCCAGATCTGTTCCTCACTCCTTGGGCTTCAATATGGACGGTTGGATCGGAGCTTTGACTTGTCAATTTTCTCCAGTGAGCCGCCCAACTTGCTGCTGGATCGACTTTTACAACAGCCCCTCAAAGACTTCCCGAGGCCGATCGGGAATCGAGATTAATCCCGATCAACCTGACATTTTTATAACACGTCAAAAACTCCGTATTTATCGATCTGACCGGTTTGGATTTGTGTTTCAACGGTCTAAACTCTCCCGAAATTCGAGGAAGTCACAAGTAGGGTTTCGTGAATCCTGCGTTTTTCTATTACATCAGCTTCTTTGCAGCAACGAACGGATATCTAAACGGACTCCGATCGACGCCAAATTTTTTGAAATTGTTCATCATCTTCCAATATTGATTCTGGCCGGAGAGATCGTCGTTTCAACGGATCAATCAACGGGAAAAACGAAATAACTAAACAGCTACTAAACGGATCTATTTTACGGAAATTAAAATTGCAATAAAAATAAATTACATAATTTCCTATACTCATATGAACGAAATTTTCATCGTTTATATGAGTTTACAATAGATCTAACGGGTAAACAAGTGCCAACCCCCAATCCATCTCTTCAACCATAGCAATTAATCATTATCAATGCATAAAACGATAAATAAAAATTTACCTACATGCAATTTCACTCCTTTTAAATCGTTTAATTATGATTATGACTATATAAATCGTGGAACCCGGCTCCGATACCACATGAAGGATGCGGGTTCTTAGATCTAAACGAGTTAGATCTACGCGCGGCGGATGGAACACGACTTATACATCACAATACATAATTAAAGGACTTAAACTACTACAAGGGGGTTAAGATCATGTTACCAATAGTAGGAAGAGAAGCAAGATCTTCCGATGTGTTCTCCAAACGGCGGTTGTGGACACCCTTCTTGATACACGAACCTCCTCGATATGCAACACCAAGAAAAACTTAGAGTTTTTCTTCACTCTAAAACCCACGACAAGAAAACTAATTTTTCTCTCCTTTTTTATATGTGTGGTCGAAATTTTCCAATTAATTAAGGCTTGGAGAACTCTCTTTTATAGGAGAGAAATCCTTGTCTCCATTTAATTAATTAAATAAAAAAATAATTAAAGGAAATCAAATAAATAACAAGCCATCCAACCAATCATATAACAAGAATATCTTTTATTTTCCATAACACAAGAAAATTAATTCCGTGCTAAATGAAGAATAAAATGGCGCCACACTTAGGGTTAATAAGCCCACACAAAATGTCTTTTATGTGTATTATATTATTTAGCCCAACTAAATAATATCCGTGCATATCAATTAATTAGCCCAGCCAATTAATTATCACTGAGGCCCAAATAACAAGATTATTAGTCCGAATTACAGAAGCCACATCGGGGACCATGGACCTATAACCAGTAGCTCCAATAATTAATTATTCATCGAACAGAATAAGTATATTAACTATATTTCCGGGATTACGCCACCATAAACCCGAAACTAAACTCTACCGATTATAGATGTATACTTATACTCAACCCATAGAGTGAATAAGCGTCCATTGATATAATCACTACATACGGATTAACCCTCCATAGACTGTCCATTCTGAGTGGGAAGTCTCCGTGAACCCGACTCAGAATATCTTATCCTTATTTACCATTAACACCCTGATGATCAATTAGTTCACATATCTGACTAGTGATCAATTAGTCTAATATGAACTCCCGGGATCGATCACTTTCTTAGGGCTAACAAATAAGGGGACTGTCTCTCTACTTCCCACAGGAAGGAATGGATTCCATGTCTGTGAAAATCAGAACTACTCACTCATCAGGAGATAGTGCCAATGAGAAGTGGCTTGGAACACATATCTAAGTGAACTGTAACTAACACATCAAACACTACCCCGGGACAAGCAGCACCCTGTGATCACCTCAGGATTAAGGTTGATCCATATATGATCATCTAATGATTTAATAAGATTCCTCGATTACGGAATTATATCGAGAAATTCAGATTAAATCGGTCCGATCTATATGAACGCCATCATATATAAATGCCCCACGTAGGTACCCTCTACCGACAGTCGGATAAGACTATCACACCCTAAGGTGTTACGGGCGCATTATTGGTGTTTTAATCAAGAGACCCTAAACTCGATTAAGTTCACCACGGACTAACGCTTAAGCATATCTCCACTAACTCAATCCTCACGTGTAATCCATACACCGAGTTAAGTGGTTACATACGGATATACTTAGGGTTTGCGACGGTGTATTACTTACAAGCACAAAGCAAGTAATAAGGTGAGATAAATTCTGTCATCCATTATTAAAAACAATTACACAAATTGTCTTTCGGGCACTACACCTAACAAAATCATCATCTTCCACTTCATCTGTCCAAGTTCCAATATTGTCAGGAGATAAGACATCAAAAGTATTAACCAGAGGAGTGGCAGGATCTTTCCGTTTGTTACTAGAATCCACTATTTTTCCTTTATCAAGATTTGCAGTAGCAACACCAGAAGCAGCAGCACCAGCAGACTTACTAACAACAGGATCTTCATCAAATTTACCATCAGCATCAAGAACAATCACTTTCTTCTTCCTTGGAGGATTAGGTTTAGAAACACCAGGTTTTTTTGACCTTGTCACGTACAAAGCAGGAGCATCATTCTTAGTTTCATCATGACCATCTTCATTGTGCCCTAGTTTGTTACATTTGGAGCAAAATTTGGGCCTTTCCTCATATAAAACGGGCTGCATTAGAACCTTCCCATCATGCATTGTTATAGGAATGACAGAAGGCAATTCCATCTTCAAGTCAATCTTCACAAGACATCTTGCAAAACTCAAAACTTTCCTAGAAGCAGTGACCTTATCAGTATACTGAGGACTCCCAAAAAAAGAACAAATCTTACTTAAAGCCCTGTCCTTCCAAAGCCTTAGTGGTAGGTTGGGTAACTGAATCCAAACTGGGACAACAGTACAAGCATCTTTACTAAAATTAAACATGACAGACATCTTTTTTAATAGCAAAGGCTTTCCAAAAGCATAGAAAGGACCAGCCTGCAAAACTTCATTAAGATCAGAATCTTGCTCAAACTGAAACACTATCCACCCAGAATTATGGTAATGATATCTGCATTGAATTGGCCAAGCATTAACAATCTTTTGTACAGCATCTCTTCCTGGAAATTTGGAAGGAAAGATGCCGATCAAACACAGTTTTTCTAAAGATTCATCATTTAAGTCTTCTTCTTCCAGAAAAACAATATCTTGTGAGAAACATTCCACATGATCAGTCAAGATAACAACTTCATCAGTAAGTTCCCTAGTCTTTTTTACCATTTGTACCCAAGAAGCAGCATCATCAACAGCCTTTTCAGCATTCGTTCCCAAAAAATCTCCAGCAGGGTTACCAGCAGTCTCAGCAGGGGTATCAGTAGGGTTAGTATCAGTATCAGCAGGGTTAACACTAATCACTTTATCCTTACTTGCAATAGAACCAGGATCCACCTCTACTTGAGTCCCATGTTCTATCACACCTCCAAGTCCTAAAGTGCCAATAACACCTTCAACAACAGGCTCTACAATTGAGGAGCCATGTTCTATCACACCATCATCAGAAACAGGCTCTACAGAAGCAGGGACCTGCCCAACAGGTGCACTAACACTCTCAAAAGTCCTTTCAGACATACCACCAATCTTTAAACTATCAATGGAAACATTGTCAGCTTGTTTTTCAACTTCTAACAGCTCAGAAAGAGTTGAAATACCTACTGAATCACCATCATCAGGGACAATCCTCTTCTTCATGGTGGAAGCAGCAGGGGTGACCAACCTCTCAGATTTCAATTTCATTGCTTCATAAACTCTAGGATTGCAACATTTAGAAGCTGGCTCCTTCTTTTCCACCATCACAGATTTGTCAGTTGCAGCAGCTCCAGAAGTAGGAACACCTTCTGCAAGTTGCACAGGAACAGGGGGGTCCATCGATGGAAGCTTTTCCACAGCAATCTGATCTTCAATAAGTGCTGCAGGAAGAGCAACAATGGCATTAAGGCCTGCTGCAACCTGTAGATCTCCTGAAGACACAGCTTCTTCAAGATCCGATTCATGAACCGTGCCATCAGCAATAGTTTTCTTATTTTTGCGTTCCATAGTGCAAAACAGAGGCTATAAAATCAGAGAAGAGAAGGAAAGGTAACAAGAAAGCAAATAGAACAAGTAACAAGAGCTAGAACGCGACAAAAGAAGGGATTTGACAAGCTCATCCATGGAGAAGATGAAGCCGGTTGAGAGAAAACATCTCTCTAGAAATCCGCTTTACTACTGAGAGCTATTTCTTGATTCTACGGGTGATGGTGCATGGCCGTTCTTAGTTGGTGGAGCGATTTGTCTGGTTAACTCCGTTAACGAACGAGACCTCAGCATGCTAACTAGCTATAGGGAGGAAAGGAAACTAACAAGGATTCCTCTAGTAACGGCGTGCGAACCGGGAACAGGCCAAGCTTAAAATCAGTCGACTTCGTCGTCTGAATTGTAGCCTAGAGAAGCGTCCTCAGCGGCGGACCGGGCCCAAGTCCCTTGGAACAGGGCGTCGAAGAGGGTGACAGTCCCGTCATGCCCAGGCCTTGTCGCATCATGAGGCACTGTCGACGAGTCGGGTTATTTGGGAATGCATCCCTTAGAGGGCGGTAGATTCCATCCATAGTAAATCGGCATAATGGTTAACTAGGCTATATCTTGACCTGAAGACTAAAGTGACTAGGGTTTGAGTGCCACTATGGGCATAACTAGGGTGTGTAATCTTTTGTATCGCAAAAGAAAAATAAAATTAAATTGCAACAAATATTTTCTTCTGACAAATAATACAAATAATTTTTTGAAGGGCAATAATACAATATTTGTTAGATTATTTTTTAAGGATTTTGCCTTTTTAAAAAAAACACATAATTTATATGTGATGGGTATAAGGGAAAGTGCAACAGGTGCACCTGTTGGGGCAGGTGCTATATGCTTGCTATATAGTGCTTATTTTTCAACATAATTTGAAAGAGATACCGAAGATATCATAAGATATGGTAGAAGGAAGATATAAAGTGGGACGGCAGGTAATAATTACTAATTAGTAAATGAGGACAGATATACACAATTAAGTTTTTCTTTTTAAAATGGATTAATACAAAAGCTTTTTATATTGAAGTTGATGATATTGTACTACTAGTATTTATTTGGAAGCCTTATTTTTTATTTTATTTTTGACGGGTACGAAACACACACACAAACACACACTTTTATCCTGTCCGAGACTCCCATTCGGAACGTCGATCTAATGTAATGTTAGATCACGAGTGTCCAATAACAGATTATACGATAATTTTCATTTACGGTTTGGTATGGTTTCAACCCAAACAATTTCACTGAATTTGTTATGGTAATAATAAATAATAAATAATACTCCCTCCGTTCCAATTTATTTAGGATATTTTCAAACTCACAATATTTAAGGAGACATCAATTAATGAGATGTCAGGTCATTTAAAACTTGATTAATTTACTTATTTATCCCTTTATTTGTAGCCTTATTTTTCATAATATTTAAAGAGACATCAGTTAATGAGTTGGGATAATTTAGGCTATTAAAGCAACAACATTAAGTCTATTTACAGTTATGAAAATTATTTTGTGACAGACAAAAAAGGAATAAGTCCCAAATTGGGACGGTGGGAGTATAAAACTGTGTTAATATATGATAATTATAATAAATTATACAAATATGTGTTAATCGTAATAAATGATACAAAAGTATGTTAGGTCGATACATCTTTTATAACCAGTAGCGGATCCAGAAATTGTGTTCAACGGGATCCGAAACCTTTTTTAAAGTTTTTTTTTCACGAGGTCCGAAATATTTTACAATAGGTAAAATGTAGAGTTTTTTATTTTATTTTTAACGGTGTCCCAAACCCTATTTAGATTAAGGTGCATCCGCATATGCTCATAACGATCTCACGAAAACCGTACCTCCAAGTAATATTATAAATATTACTTGTTAGGGTAATATTTATGCATTCACATATTTCTATTTTCTTTCTTCTTTATGCATGCATGTACTTCCTTTTGTTACGTTTATTTTGTTAGGGTATATCCCTCCATGCATTTTCTTAAATTTATTTTGTTAGGGTACACACCTCCATGTCTTTTCTTACGTTTATTTTGTTAGGGTATACCCCTCCATTCTTTTCCTTTTCTGCAGTTTATTTCGTTAGGGTACATCCTTCCATTTCTTTTCGTACGTTTATTTCATTAGGGCAGGGCCGGCACTGGATGTTTTTGGGCCTAAGGTCTCGTCGAATTAGACATTTTAGTTTGAAATTTCATACTTAACGATTCGAATTAGGCCATGCAAAAAAATTTGGACCTTTATCGGTTCGAGTAAATATTTTTTTTGGCCTCAATCTATTCATATAAAAACAATTAACACATTATATTAACTTGGATCGGATTGCATCTACACGGAATTTTTGTTTGGGCCCAGTGGCACCCGTAGGGCCTAAGACCACCATCTCGACCGAATTAGTGTTGGGCCGGCCCTGGTTTTGGTACAACCCTCTATTCCCTTTCCTATGTTCTGTTTTTGTTTAGGAAATCCCCTTCCCTCCAAGTATTTCTTATTTACAATCCATTTTTTTATGACACTTCCACCTTTTAGGGTCATCGAGCTATCGTTTGTTTTTTTAGGTTATATCCCTCCGACTATTTCCTCGGATCTATTCCCGATTGTTAACCTACATTCCTCTACATCTTTCCAGTTTCTCTTTTAGTCAATCCTTGTAGGTTCCGGCGAGTAGTATCTTGTTGTGACGCGGTTGATGCCGTTTGATTCAGAGAAGCTTGTTGCCGACATCAACAAGTAATTCTTCCTGTTCATTGCATTATCATGAGATTGCGGAGGTGTGTTATGATAATATTATTATTATAGTACTTACCTTAAATATTATTATTGTAGTGACTTATTCACTAAGTCAGCGAACCCTATATTTTGTCCACTCAGATCCAAAAATAAGCACTACTCTATATCGCTAAAAAACAACTATACATTTTACGTTTTATAATAGAAAATAAACACTACTTCTACGAATAAGAATTTATTACACTATTTTTTATGGAAACCAACATTTCAAAACGTATTAATATTTGTTATATGTATGAATTTGGTAATAACTATGTACTTTTATTTACATGATAAAAGGTTTATATCGAATTATACAATTATAATAAGTGATAGGAGCAAATATAAATTTTATTGGGGGCGAAAACAATACATAACATAGTGTCTTCTCGGCATCCGAGGGTGGTGAGTGCAACCCTCCCCAAAGGCAAGGTCCCCAAAGGCAAGGTCCACCCCTGCGGGACGGAGAAATAACATTCAATTGAAAATACATTATAATTGATAGTCCGTCAAAATTCGTATAACAAAGGTTTTTAAAGATTAGGAAAAACAAGTTTAGAGCTGCACTAGAACAAGTTATTCATATAGCAAAATAAAATCAAAGACATCGCATATTTAACAAGACCAATGCTGCTTTGGATCAATAATTCATCATAAACAGTAAAGGTCGTCCAACTTCAGGTTTGACAAAAGCAAGTTGAATTTGCATTGTCATGCTTTCTGAATGGTCTTTGGTTGCAACGAAAAGTTCATAGCCTGCAATGCAAAGATCTAAAGAGTTAATTTTCCTCTAATGTTACTATACAACTGAAACAAAAAATCATTATCACAACATATATGTTTAGTTACAACATTTAGTTCTTGAGCTTCGTCACTGAATGATCATTCACTTCTTATCCAGTACGCAAAAATTCAGACTTGCAGTCTTTCAAAGAGGCAAGACTCATCACATGTGACTTGAAGCCTCCATGACCAGGAAAATACCTCTTGAAATTCCTTATTTTTCCCAGCTTAAGATTACAAACATAGAGGTTGAGATGGTTATTGAAGAGAACTAATTCTTCATCCCACACAAAGCAATTATCTTATTAGGCCTTGAGATATAATGATATAACCCATTCAGAGATTGTCCATATCTCGCTCATACGGTCTTCTAACATCCAGATGTTTATCTTTGTTTGTGGTTGCTCGAACCCGGCCAAAAGTTGGACTAAAAGTAGACATCCATTCACATTCAATAGATTTACGTTGCGTTGACTCCCTTTGAAATTTACCGAGACTGGACAATGAATCACTTAAAATCTTTCGTTTCTAGTACCAAATTAAATTATATCAACTTCGCACTTTCTTTGACTGTCAACTTGCATCTTGTATCTAAAATACGTTCATGCTCAACAACCCAATAAAGGTACTCGTTTACCAGTCAAGGTCAAATATCTTGGACCCTTGTGTTTTGAGTCCACGGATTCATAATCTCTCGCCAATTTGGTTGAGAACACAAATCAAACACCTTCTATACTACGGGAAATTCTAAGGTGGAGACTCTCATATAAGGAGTCACCTATGTAGCTTCATCTGGACCATTCAGTTTCATTCTACAATGAAACTGTGTGCTCCAGATGAAGCCATATGTGTGTGTCTCCATATGAGAGTCGCCACCTTAGAATTTCCCGTACACTACCCTCAACGGTCTAGAAGATACCATCGATTCCCAAATCGTACAGTACTCTTTTATAGAAGGCTGGTAAAAAAACTCCTAATATTTCACATTCACATAGAACAACTGTTTTCACCTTTCCACGATAAACCGGGTTAAAAAGGATAAATTTTCAAGGACTTTTATGTTTCTTCAAGACTATTAACCCGTCATGAGACAATTGCATTGCATAATCAGGATGAAGCCAACAGATTTTCACATACTCCAGTGTCGTACACTCAGATTTCCAACACTTGTCCTGTATAAACTGTCGGCTCGTGCCGGGAGAGATAATGACAAGAATCATCGGAACTGAACGTTTAAGGTGCATATTGTTGGTATTAGTGTCGTGTGTAGAGTGATTTACGGAACAAATCCGTAATTCACGGATGAAATTACGAATAATTAAATGCAGAAAATAATTAACTCGTAATAAAATCTTAGTCTATTATGCAGATCTGACAAATTAATGCATTATACTGTAGATCTAATAAATTAACAAAGTTATATGATAGATCTAATAAGACACAGCTATTATAATATAGATCTAACAAAATAAGCAATTGAAATACAGATCTGACTTAAAGCAATATAAAATCGAAGTGCTATGCAGAAATAAAGACAAACCGAGGCGAGTTATGAAACTCTTTCCTTAAGACAAATTGCTCCGGTATGGTGCCGACGGTAGTAGCAACTGCCTCCCAAGATACAACGGCTTACGTCCTGGATTGAGAGGCACTTCAACAATCCAAGCTCCGGCGAACTTACAACGTGCTGCGACTTCTCTTCGACTCAAGAACTAGAACTATATGCTTGATAGTAAGTAGTGATAGTAAGTAGTGGAAGACACAAGAGGAAAACTGAATGCTTCAATCTTCATCTTTGGGGTTCTTTATATAGTGGAGAGGAGGAGCCAATGCTTGAATGTGATTGGCAAGAACACATCATCAGTCTTCTCCCCTTGGAAAAGAAATAGGGGCCGAAAATAATTAATTAAAATTGGCCAACTAATTCCACAATTTTGATTGGTCGGATGACGTGTCTTCTAAATTCTGATTGGTTGGATGATTAAATCGCTCGACTTTTCCCTCAAGAAAAGCAATTTGGCCGAAAATAAATTAAACCAATTTCGAAAATAATTTAATTTGGGGGCCGAAATTATTAATTTAATTTAATTAATTCCAATCAGAATTCATTTCCACATTATTCTGGAACCTTCCAACCGTCTCACGATTAACTAATTAATTTCTAGTTAATTTCAAAGGAAATTTTGTCCAAAAAATTAATAGTAACACCCGAACCGAACCGAGCTCGAGCTCGAGCTCGAGCCGAGCCGGCCGGACGGACGGCGGCGCGCGCACGCATGTGTAAATATCTAAGTCCTCCCTCTTGCACAAAAGTGCCTTGCCCCTTGGGGCACATTTATAAGAGCATACACTAGCCCTTATATATGGAGCTCAAGTCTCCTATCTTTCCAATGTGGGATATTGAGTTGAGGTACTCCCTTCAACTCTTATCTCCAACACATTTTCAACCAACTTTAGGCATTAATTTCTCATTCACCTGATATCCGAATCGAGTGATTCCAAAGCCAAACATTATCTACTCCGTGAGTAGAATATTTAGACGTAATAAGCTCCAAGTGAATCTCACCGGAGCGTATCCAAAATTCATGCTAAAGTTGACCATTTTAACCCCATTTCATGGGATATCTCCAACAATCCCCCACATGAATGAAAATTAATGCAAATGCAAATGCAGACTCTGAAGAGAAGTCAGACGGAAAAATATTGCATCAGGAGAGGTAGCTTCAGGCCTTGAACCTGCCTTAGTGATGTACTATCGGATTTACTCGGCTAATCAGTGAACTAGGTCTTGAACTGTTCAACCTTTAGTGTAAACCAAGACAATAGCACTCACACAATATTTCCCCTAGCACCTTTCGGTTCTCATGGTTGTGTCCGTCTCGGCCCTGGACAACACTTGGTTGCAGAAAGTGCTTTAGAGAATTCAAGCCTAAAAATTCTCATAGAAGCGGGCCCACTTCGCACTTACATAGGTGACCTCCTATCAAGGGTATTCTGCCCTACCCCACTTGAGTATCAAGATATAGGAATCATTAAAAGCTTTGCTTAACCTCACACTCTCTGCAGACATCACTTTTATTCTCTCAGAATGGGTAAGTGCTAGACTGTTCCACATAGCTTAGTTGTCCCTTTTGAACCATGATCTTGGGATCTTCAGTCAGCATGGTTGGGTTGCCACTACAAGGAAACATGGGTAATAGGCTTCAGTTCCATTCCGGTTGTCAAAATTGACATTTGATCTCTAGCTAAACCTTTTGTAACTTGATCCGCAAGATTCTCCTTCAATTTTATATAATCGACGGAAATCACACCATTAGAGATCAACTGTTTAATGGTATTGTGTCTACGGCGTATGTGTCGAGACTTACCATTATACATACTACTTTGTGCCCTTCCTATCGCAGACTGACTATCGCAGTGTAAGCTGATAGCAGCCACAGGCTTAGGCCAACACGGAATATCCTCTAGGAAATTCCTAAGCCACTTAGATTCTTCTCCAGCCTTATCCAATGCTATGAACTCGGCTTCCATTGAAGAGCGAGCTATGCACGTTTGTCTGGTAGACTTCCAGGACACAGCAGCACCACCAATCGTGAATAAGTATCCACGGGTGGACTTCGACTCTTTCGTGTCTAATATCCAGTTCGCATCACAGTATCCTTCTAATACTGCTGGATATCTTGTATATCGTAATCCCAGACTCATAGTGTACTTCATGTACCTCAACAACCTATTTAAGGCTTTCCAATGATTATGATCTGGATTACTCGTGAACCTACTCAGTTTATTCACTGCACATGCTAAGTCTGGTCGTGTACAATTGGTTATGTACATCAGACTTCCAATCACTTGAGAATATCTCAATTGATCCACAGGTTCACCTCTATTCTTGGCTAAGTGCACACTTAGGTCAAGAGGAGTGCTCACTGGACTTTCATCAAAGACGTTAAATCTTTTCAAAACAAACTCAATATAATGAGTTTGTGACAATGCAAGTCCATCGGGTAATTTAGAGATCTTAATCCCTAGTATCACATCCGCAACTCCTAGGTCCTTCATATCGAAGTTCCTTGTCAACATCTTCTTGGTATTCATGATGATATCATGAGTACTTCCCATTATCAGCATGTCATCCACATATAGACATACTATAACATAGGCATTAGGTGTGTTCTTAATGTTTACACATTTATCACACTCGTTAATCTTAAATCCATTTGACAGCATAACATTATCAAATCTGATATGCCACTGTTTTGGTGCTTGTTTAAGCCCATACAAAGACTTAACGAGTCTACACACCTTGCTCTCTTGCCCTGGAACAACAAACCCCTCGGGTTGTTTCATGTAAATTTCTTCTTCCAACTCACCATTCAAAAAGGCAGTCTTCACATCCATTTGATGGATTTCCACGTTATTGACTGCAGCTATAGCAATGAGAACCCTTATAGAAGTGATTCTCATCACTGGTGAGTAGGTATCAAAAAAGTCAAGGCCTTCCTTCTGTCGGAACCCTTGGGCCACCAACCTAGCCTTGTGCTTATCCATAGAACCATCAACCTTTAATTTCTTCTTGAAGATCCACTTGCATCCGAGTGGTTTATTTCCAGGTGGAAGATCAACCAACTCCCAAGTGTGGTTTTGCATGATGGAATCTATTTCACTATTTATAACTTCTTTCCAAAAAGGAGCTTCTGGAGTAGACATAGCCTCTGCATACGTCCGGGGTTCGTTTTCTACCATATAGGTCAGAAAATCAGGACCATAGGACTTTGAAGTCCTTGCCCTCTTACTACGACGAGGTTCCTCAGGTTCTTGAGGATCACCCTCTTCTTCAGACTCATAAGTCCGCTTGCTCGTGCTTGCTTCTTGTTTTTCTTTCTCCTTACAAGGAAAGATCTCCTCAAAGAACACAGCATTCCTAGACTCGATGATGACATTCTCATGTACATCAGGGACGTCCGACTTATGTACCAGAAACCGATAGGCACTACTATTGAGAGCATATCCAATGAATATACAATCAATGGTTTTGGGCCCTATCTTCACTTGCTTTGGTTTAGGTATTTCAACCTCAGCCAAACACCCCCACACTTTCATGATTTTGTAGTTAGGCTTGTGACCTTTCCACAATTCATATGGGGATTCATCCTTCTTCTTAGAAGGAATTTTATTAAGAATGGAGTTCGCTGAGAGGATAGCCTCCCCCCACAAGTTCTGAGGTAAACCCATCATCTCTTTAAGAGTTCGGTTCTTGCGCTCAGTAATACCATTTGATTGAGGTGTATATGGTGCTGTCGTTTGATGAATGATGCCGGCGCCAGAGCAAAATTCATTAAACGGTGCATCATATTCGCCACCACGATCACTACGGACATTCTTTATCCGTTTGCTAAGTTGATTCTCAACTTCATTCTTATAATCCTTAAAAGCTTCAAGAGCTTCGTCTTTGCTTCTCAGCAGATAAACATAACAGTTCTGGTACAATCATCAATAAAAGTAATAAAGTACTTTTTACCGCCTCTAGTTTGCACAAATTTTAAGTCACATATATCAGTGTGAATTAAATCTAGAGGTTCTCAGTTCCTTTCAACCGTTGGAAACGGTGCTTTAGCTAACTTAGCTTCAACACATATTTGGCATTTGTGATTAGGCTCAATTTTTACGTTGGGAATTAAATCTAGATTCATCATCTTTCGAATCGATTTATAATTAGCATGTCCTAATCTACAATGCCATAAACAAGAAGACTCAAATCAAGTAAACGGAAGCAGTAGTCATCTTATTAGCCTTTTTTGGCACAACATTTTTGGGTACAACGGTCATTACATTCATTTTGAACAGACCATCTACCAAGTACCCCCTCCCAACATACATATCAAATTTGGATAAAACTACTTTATCCCCACCAAAGACCATCTTGAATCCATTCTTCACCAGAAGAGCACCAGAAACAAGGTTCTTGCGCATGTCAGGAACATGCAGCACGTTGTTGAGTGTGAGTTCTTTGCCAGAAGTCATCTTCAGTATGACCTTTCCCACACCTTCAGCCTTTGCGGAAGCAAGAGTTTCCCATAAAGAGCTGTTCGCCCTCGACAGCCTTATAATCAGAGAACATCTCTTTCAGAGCGCAAACATGGCGAGTAGCCCCCGTGTCAATCCACCAATCACGGGTATTCCCGACTGTGTTGCATTCAGAAACCACAGCCGACAGGTTCATCTCCTGCATGCCTTCAGCCACCACTTCAGCAAGATGGGCATGTGACTTGACCTTTTTCTGTGACCTGCATTCACTTTGGCGATGCCTTGGCTTTCCACAGTTGTAACAGCTTCCAGTGAACTGTTGCTTGACCTTCTTATTGTCTTTTGGACCTTGATTAGGCTGCTTACGCTTTTTGCCTTTGTTGCTCACTTCGACCAAGTTCGCCTTGGACTGGCCCATCAGAAAGCTTCGTTCTGACCTCTTGTTCTGCTCCTCAATCCGCAGACGCGTTGCTAGCTCTTCCATAGTCATCTCTTTCTGCTTGTGCATCAAGTAATTCTTGAAATCCTTCCAAGAGTGGGGAAGTTTTCCAATCACAACAGCAACCTGGAATTGTTCACAAATCATCATTTTTTCTTCCAGGATCTCAGAGATGATTACCTGTAGCTCCTCAATCTGACTGACAACAGCCTTGGAGTCTACCATCTTATAATCCATGAATTTGACCACAACAAATTTCTTCGAGCCGGCATCCTCGATTTTGTATTTTTTTCTCCAAAGCCTGCCACAAGGATTTAGCAGACTTCTGTGAGCAATACACCCCATAGATCGAGTTCTCCAAAAAACTCAGGATGTAGTTCTTGCACAGGAATTCAGAGTGCTTCCAAGCATCCAAGGCCGTGACAGAGGCATGATCTCCTTCCTTCAAGACAGGAGGATCCTCAGTCAGCATCCGAGCCAAGCCAAGAGTGGTCAAATAGAACAGCATCTTTTGTTGCCACCTCTTGTAGTTCAAGCCACCAAACTTTTCCGGTTTTTCCCTTGAGGTCCGGAATTGTTTTGCGCAGGTGCAGCAGTAGGCACAACAGAGGTACTCCCTTGCTCAGTTGTTGCCATTTCTGTAAACACAGAAGATCGACAAATCAAGTTCTGTTCGTCCTCAAACGAACGTATATGTGAAGAAAGAGTAGAAACAAAGTTATCAGTTTGGCCTCAACCAAACTGAAGCAGGATATAAATAAATTAAACAATCTAGCAGATCTGTAATTTAACACGTAAAAATTATTCTCTAAACACGAATTCAACAATTTTTTTTAAGCTTGTTGGTATTAGTGTCGTGTGTGGAGTGATTTACGGAACAAACCCGTAATTCACGGATGAAATTACGAATAATTAAATGCAGAAAATAATTAACTCGTAATAAAATCTTAGTTTATTATGCAGATCTGACAAATTAATGCAATTATATTGTAGATCTAATAAATTAACAAAGCTATATGATAGATCTAATAAGACACAGCTATTACAATATAGATCTAACAAAATAAGCAATTGAAATACAGATCTGACTTAAAGCAATATAAAATCGAAGTGCTATGCAGAAATAAAGACAAACCGAGGCGAGTTATGAAACTCTTTCCTTAAGACAAATTGCTCCGGTATGGTGCCCACGGTAGTAGCAACTGCCTCCCAAGATACAACGGCTTACGTCCTGGATTGAGAGGCACTTCAACAATCCAAGCTCCGGCGAACTTACAACGTGCTCCGACTTCTCTTCGACTCAAGAACTAGAACTATATGCTTGATAGTAAGTAGTGGAAGACACAAGAGGAAAACTGAATGCTTCAATCTTCATCATTGGGGTTCTTTATATAGTGGAGAGGAGGAGCCAATGCTTGAATGTGATTGGCCAGAACACATCATCAGTCTTTTCCCCTTGGAAAAGAAATAGGGGCCGAAAATAATTAATTAAAATTGGCCAACTAATTCCACAATTTTGATTGGTCGGATGACGTGTCTTCGAATTCTGATTGGTTGGATGATTTAATCGCTCGACTTTTCCCTCAAGAAAAGCAATTTGGCCAAAAATAAATTAAACCAATTTCGAAATTAATTTAATTTGGGGCCGAAATTATTAATTTAATTAATTAATTCCAATCAGAATTCATTTCCACATTATTCTGGAACCTTCCAACCGTCTCACGATTAACTAATTAATTTCTGGTTAATTTCAAAGGAAATTTTGTCCAAAAAATTAATAGTAACACCCGAACCAAACCGAACCGAGCTCGAGCCGAGCTGAGCCGGCCGGACGGCGGCGGCGCGCGCGCGCGCGTGTGGAAATATCTAAGTCCTCCCTCCTGCACAAAAGTGCCTTGCCCCTTGGGGCACATTTATAAGAGCATACACTAGCCCTTATATATGGAGCTCAAGTCTCCTATCTTTCCAATGTGGGATATTGAGTTGAGGTACTCCCTTCAACTCTTATCTCCAACACATTTTCAACCAACTTTAGGCATTAATTTCTCATTCACCCGATATCCGAATCGAGTGATTCCAAAGCCAAACATTATCTACTCCGTGAGTAGAATATTTAGACGTAATAAGCTCCCGGTGAATCTCACCGGAGCGTATCCGAAATTCACGCTAAAGTTGACAATTTTAACCCCATTTCATGGGATATCTCCAACAATCCCCGACATGAATGAAAATTAATGCAAATGCAAATGCAGACTCTGAAGAGATGTCAGACGGAAAAATATTGCATCAGGAGAGGTAGCTTCTGGCCTTGAACCTGCCTTAGTGATGTACAATCGGATTTACTTGGCAAATCAGTGAACTAGGTCTTGAACTGTTCAACCTTTAGTGTAAACCAAGACAATAGCACTCACACAATATTTCCCCTAGCACCTTTCGGTTCTCATGGTTGTGTCCGTCTCGGCCCTGGACAACACTTGGTTTCAGAAAGTGCTTTAGAGAATTCAAGCCTCAAAATTCTCATAGAAGCGGCCCCACTTTGCACTTACATAGGTGACCTCCTATCAAGGGTATTCTGCCCTACCCCACTTGAGTATCAAGATATAGGAATCATTAAAAGCTTTGCTTAACCTCACACTCTCTGCAGACAGCACTTTTATTCTCTCAGAATGGGTAAGTGCTAGACTGTTCCACATAGCTTAGTTGTCCCTTTTGAACCATGATCTTGGGATCTCCATTCAGCATGGTTGGGTTTCCACTACAAGGAAACATGCGTAATAGGCTTCAGTCTCATTCCGGTTGTCAAAATTGACATTTGATCTCTAGCCAAACCTTTTGTAAGCGGATCCGCAAGATTCTCCTTCAATTTTATATAATCGACGGAAATCACACCATTAGAGATCAACTGTTTAATGGTATTGTGTCTACGGCGTATGTGTCGAGACTTACCATTATACATACTACTTTGTGCCCTTCCTATCGCAGACTGACTATCGCAGAGTAAGCTGATAGCAGCCATAGGCTTAGGCCAACACGGAATATCCTCTAGGAAATTCCTAAGCCACTCAGCTTCTTCTCCAGCCTTATCCATTTCTATGAACTCGGCTTCCATTGTAGAGCGAACTATGCACGTTTGTCTGGTAGACTTCCAGGACACATCAGCACCACCAATCGTGAATAAGTATCCACTGGTGGACTTTGACTCTTTCATGTGTGATATCCAGTTCGCATCACAGTATCCTTCTAATACTTTCTTGGATATCATGTATATCGTAATCCCGACTCATAGTGTACTTCATGTACCTCAACAACCTATTTAAGGCTTTCCAATGATTATGATCCGGATTACTCGTGAACCTACTCGCCTTTATTCACTGCAGATGCTAAGTCTAGTCGTGTACAATTGGTTATGTACATAAGACTTCTAATCACTTGAGAATATCTCAATGGATCCACAGGTTCACCTCTATTCTTGGCTAAGTGCAAACTTTGGTCAAGAGGAGTGCTCACTGGACTTTCATCAAAGACGTTAAATCTTTTCAAAACAGACTCAATATAATGAGTTTGTGACAATGCAAGTCCATCGGGTAATTTAGAGATCTTAATCCCTAGTATCACATCCGCAAATCCTAGGTCCTTCATATCGAAGTTCCTTGTCAACATCTTCTTGGTATTCATGATGATATCATGAGTACTTCCTATTATCAGCATGTCATCCACATATAGACATACTATAACATAGGAATTAGGTGTGTTCTTAATGTATACACATTTATCACACTCGTTAATCTTAAATCCATTTCAAAGCATAACATTATCAAATCTAATATGCCACTGTTTTGGTGCTTGTTTAAGCCCATACAAAGACTTAACGAGTCTACACACCTTGCTCTCTTGACCTGGAACAACAAACCCCTCGGGTTGTTTCAAGTAAATTTCTTCTTCCAACTCACCATTCAAAAAGGCTCTCTTCACATCCATTTGATGGATTTCCACGTTATTGACTGCAGCTATAGCAATGAGAACCCTTATAGAAGTGATTCTCGTCACTGGTGAGTAGATATCAAAAAAGTCAAGGCCTTCCTTCTGTCGGAACCCTTGGGCCACCAACCTAGCCTTGTACTTATCGATAGAACCATCAACCTTTAACTTCTTCTTGAAATCCACTTGCATCCGAGGGGTTTATTTCCTGGTGGAAGATCAACCAACTCCCAAGTGTGGTTTTGCATGATGGAATCTATTTCACTATTTATAGCTTCTTTCCAGAAAGGAGCTTCTGGAGTAGACATAGCCTTTGCATACGTCCGGGGTTCGTTTTCTACCATATAGGTCAGAAAATCAGGACCATAGGACTTTGAAGTCCTCGCCCTCTTACTACGACGAGGTTCCTCAGGTTCTTGAGGATCAACCTCTTCTTCAGACTCATAAGTCTGCTTGCTCGTGCTTGCTTCTTGTTTTTCTTTCTCTTTACAAGGAAAGATCTCCTCAAAGAACACAGCATTCCTAGACTCGATGATGACATTCTCAGGTACATCAGGGACGTCCGACTTATGTACCAGAAACCGAAAAGGCACTACTATTGAGAGCATATCCAATGAATATACAATCAATGGTTTTGGGCCCTATCTTCACTTGCTTTTGTTTTGGTATTTCAACCTTAGCCAAACACCCCCACACTTTCATGATTTTGTAGTTAGGCTTATGACTTTTCCACAATTCATATGGGGATTCATCCTTCTTCTTAGAAGGAATTTTATTAAGAATGGAGTTCGCTGAGAGGATAGCCTCCCCCCACAAGTTCTGAGGTAAACCCGAACTAATCAACCTAGCATTCATCATCTCTTTAAGAGTTCGGTTATTGCGCTCAGCAATACCATTTGATTGAGGTGTATATGGTGCTGTCGTTTGATGAATGATGCTGGCGCCAGAGCAAAATTCATTAAACGGTGCATCATATTCGCCACCACGATCACTACGGACATTCTTTATCCGTTTGCTAAGTTGATTCTCAACTTCATTCTTATAATCCTTAAAAGCTTCAAGAGCTTCGTCTTTGCTTCTCAGCAGATAAACATAACGGTATATGGTACAATCATCAATAAAAGTAATAAAGTACTTTTTACCGCCTCTAGTTTGCACAAATTTTAAGTCACATATATCAGTGTGAATTAAATCTAGAAGTTCTGTGTTCCTTTCAACCGTTGGGAACGGTGCTTTAGCTAACTTAGCTTCAACACATATTTGGTATTTGTGCTTAGGATCAATTTTTACGTTGGGAATTAAATCTAGATTCATCATCTTTCGAATCGATTTATAGTTAGCATGTCCTAATCTACAATGCCATAAACAAGAAGACTCAAATCAAGTAAACGGAAGCAATAGTCATCTTATTAGCTTTTTTGGCACAACAGTTTTGGGTACAATGGTCATTACATTCATTTTGAACATAACATCTACCAAGTACCCCCTCCCAACATATATATCAAATTTGGATAAAACTACTTTATCCCCACCAAAGACCATCTTGAATCCATTCTTCACCAAAAGAGCACCAGAAACAAGGTTCTTGCGCATGTCAGGAACATGCAGCACGTTGTTGAGTGTGAGTTCTTTGCCAGAAGTCATATTCAGTATGACCTTTCCCACACCTTCAGCCTTTACAGAAGCAGAGTTTCCCATAAAGAGTTGTTCGCCCTCGACAACTTATAATCAGAGAACATCTCTTTCGGAGCGCAAACATGGCGAGTAGCCCCTGTGTCAATCCACCAATCACGGGTATTCCCGACTGTGTTGCATTCAGAAACCACAACCGACAGGTTCATCTCCTGCATGCCTTCAGCCACCACTTCAGCAAGATGGGCATGTGACTTGACCTTTTTCTGTGACCTGCATTCACTTTGGCGATGCCCTGGCTTTCCACAGTTGTAACAGCTTCCAATGAACTATTGCTTGACCTTCTTATTGTCATTTGGACCTTGATTAGGTTGCTTACGCTTTTTGCCTTTGTTGCTCACTTCGACCAAGTTCGCCTTGGACTGGCCCATCAGAAAGCTTCGTTCTGACCTCTTGTTCTGCTCCTCAATCCGCAGACGCGTTGCTAGCTCTTCCATAGTCATCTCTTTCTCGCTTGTGCATCAAGTAATTCTTGAAATCCTTCCAAGAGTGGGGAAGTTTTCCAATCACAAGAAGAACTCCGGAATTGTTCACAAATCATCATTTTTTCTTCCAGGATCTCAGAGATGATTACCTGTAGCTCCTCAATCTGACTGACAACAGTCTTGGAGTCTACCATCTTATAGTCCATGAATTTGACCACAACAAATTTCTTCGAGCCAGCATCCTCGATTTTGTATTTTTTCTCCAAAGCCTGCCACAAGGATTTAGCAGACTTCTGTGAACAATACACCCCATAGATCGAATTCTCCAAAAAACTCAGGATGTAGTTCTTGCACAGGAAGTCAGAGTGCTTCCAAGCATCCAAGGCCGTGACAGAGGGATGATCTCCTTCCTTCAAGACAGGAGGATCCTCAGTCAGCATCCGAGCCAAGCCAAGAGTGGTCAAATAGAACAGTATCTTCTGTTGCCACCTCTTGTAGTTCAAGCCACCAAACTTTTCCAGTTTTTCGCCTTGAGGTCCGGAATTGTTCTGCACAGGTGCAGTAGTAGGCACAGCAGAGGTACTCCTTTGCTCAGTTGTTGCCATTTCTATAAACACAGAAGATCGACAAATCAAGTTCTGTTCGTCCTCAAACGAACGTATATGTGAAGAAAGAGTAGAAACAAAGTTATCAGTTTGGCCTCAACCAAACTGAAGCAGGATATAAATAAATTAAAGAATCTAGCAGATCTGTAATTTAACACGTAAAATTATTCTCTAACACACGAATTCAACAATTTGTTTTAAGCTTGTTGGTATTAGTGTCGTGTGTGGAGTGATTTACGGAACAAACCCGTAATTCACAGATGAAATTACGAATAATTAAATGCAGAAAATAATTAACTCGTAATAAAATCTTAGTTTATTATGCAGATCTGACAAATTAATGCATTATACTGTAGATCTAATAAATTAACAATATGATAGATCTAATAAGACACAGCTATTATAATATAGATCTAACAAAATAAGCAATTGAAATACAGATCTGACTTAAAGCAATATAAAATCGAAGTGCTATGCAGAAATAAAGACAAACCGAGGCGAGTTATGAAACTCTTTCCTTAAGACAAATTGCTCCGGTATGGTGCCGACGGTAGTAGCAACTGCCTCCCAAGAACAACGGCTTACGTCCTGGATTGAGAGGCACTTCAACAATCCAAGCTCCGGCGAACTTACAACGTGCTGCGACTTCTCTTCGACTCAAGAACTAGAACTATATGCTTGATAGTAAGTAGTGATAGTAAGTAGTGGAAGACACAAGAGGAAAACTGAATGCTTCAATCTTCATCTTTGGGGTTCTTTATATAGTGGAGAGGAGGAACCAATGCTTGAATGTGATTGGCAAGAACACATCATCAGTCTCCTCCCTTTGGAAAAGAAATAGGGGCCGAAAATAATTAATTAAAATTGGCCAACTAATTCCACAATTTTGATTGGTCGGATGACGTGTCTTCTGAATTCAAATAAATTAAACCAATTTCGAAATTAATTTAATTTGGGGCCGAAATTATTATTAATTTAATTAATTAATTCCAATCAGAATTCATTTCCACATTATTCTGGAACCTTCCAACCGTCTCACGATTAAATAATTAATTTCTGGTTAATTAACTAATTAATTTCTGGTTAATTTCAAAGGAAATTTTGTCTAAAAATTCAATAGCAACAGCCGACCAGAGCTCGAGCTCGAGCTCGAGGCAAGCCGGACGGACGGCGGCGCGCGTGGAAATATCTAAGTCCTCCCTCCTGCACAAAAATGCCTTGCCCCTTGGGGCACATTTATAAGAGCATACACTAGCCCTTATATATGGAGCTCAAGTCTCCTATCTTTCCAATGTGGGATATTGAGTTGAGGTACTCCCTTCAACTCTTATCTCCAACACATTTTCAACCAACTTTAGGCATTAATTTCTCATTCACCCGATATCCGAATCGAGTGATTTCAAAGCCAAACATTATCTACTCCGTGAGTAGAATATTTAGACGTAATAAGCTCCCGGTGAATCTCACCGGAGCGTATCCGAAATTCGCGCTAAAGTTGACCATTTTAACCCATTTCATGGGATATCTCCAACACATATTTACGAAACCACAACGTCCTGACAACTCCTTAAACCGCTTACATACAGTCCGGAATCTCATCACATCTTTTACCGAAAGTCTGCTAAAGATATCCTTAACTAAATCAGGAGGAAGCATTATAAGTGCATCAAGAATAATACTAATATCTGAGTGTAACGCCCCGCTCCCGGATACCGAGCCCTTATCCGGAAGAGAAACGTTCGGCGCGTATAGCATTAAATAAGTCTAATATTATACGCAAGCCTCTACGTCGTCGTATCAAATAAAAGCAAACGGAAGCTAAAAAGACTCGGGTAAAAACATAAAAGCTACTATGAATAGATATTAACCATGCTAAAGATGGATAGTTAAGATTACAACGATCAAAAACCCAAAGACTTATACAATACGATGTCTTAAAAGTAGAATTACAGCAAATCTAAGAGAAGAGATACAACCAATCTAATACAACCTTTACAAAGAAAATATTCTAGAAGCTTCGTCAAGACTTTAAGGCTTCAAAAGCCGTCGTCTACACTTGATCAACCTGTTCGTCTTCTCACCCCACAATGCATACAAAAGAAAATGCAAAGGAGGTAAGTACAAAGTACTTAGTAAAAGTGAGAAGCTACGACAACAATTAAGATTTATAAAGAAAAGATATTTAATCGTTTAGTTAGTTATCTTTGTGTGAGTGACTCAATCTAGGGTTCACTTCATGTCCATCAACATGAATTGACTAAACGTTTCTACTTAGCTTATCTTTGTTGCGTCATTACTCAAGGACACTGCGCATGGCGTTCATCAGCCTGAAGATATACTTGCTAACTAACGGTGATTAGCACCGATTAGCTCCGGGGTCTCCCCGGTATGCGTATACGCCCGATGGATTTCCTCCACTACCCTTCGGCCGTTTAAGGCCGGCGGTGTTGTCCACCTTTTATGAACGTATCACATCGCCGATATGGAATAGTGTCTAACCGAGAATAGATGATGCTTTATCTTTTACTACACATATGTAAGTATTGATGTGAATTAACTAGCCATCCCTAGTGTTTTCAAGTAAGCTCCCTCAAATCTCCTACTCTCGTACCTAGACCACTAGACACGGACAAGTCCTAGCAAATACACAGACATTGATGAACTCTAGTTCACCAAAGCACAAGCCCTTTCATGCCCTTCCGACGGATCCGAACTTCAACTCCCTTTAAGAGTACATTCGGTGTTTTAACTGAACGCATCAGAAGTACAATCGAAGCTAGTTCATGCTTAATTAATCTTAGTATATCATGATTAAGAGTTTAAAACTATAAAGAACATGATAATCAAGCTTGATACAATTAAAATAGTAGAAACAAGGCATCAAATCCAAACGCTCGTTTGAAACTATAAACGCCCGTTTAAGCCTATGGACGCCCGTCTAAACCTTATGGACGCCCGTCTGGGACTGGACGTCCGTCCAATACAGCTGGACGCCCGTCCACCTAAGAACGCTACAACCTGTATGTAAAATCACTCCTCAAACGCCCGTCTGCTTAAAGCAAACGCCCGTTTGAGTTTCTAAGCTTTCAGACGCCCGTCCAGCTATTCCAGACGCCCGTCCGAACTACCAAAATCACAGACGCCCGTCTGACTTGTTCAGACGCCCGTCTGCCTGGGGTTTACCCAAAACCCTGAAATCTTCAAATACGATCTTCAATCCGTTTCTAACCTAAATAACAGCAATTTCAACACATAAAATCACAGGAAAACGTATCTAATCATACCATGGCATCTAGGATTATTAACCAACCAAAAAGCCACAACCTTCTTACATCTAAACACTTAAAACCTTAATCTAAACCTTAATTAAACGATAATTGGAATCGTAGGAAGAGCCTCTCAACTTATTTTCTTGCAAAACTGACAGCAAAACACCAAGCAGCTGCAACAACTGTTGATCCTCAACCTCAAAACCTATGTGATCAACAAGAAACCCTAAAATCCTATTTCTTTGCAGAAAAAAACGAAACTGAAAAAGCCTGTAAAACTGGAGATTACCTGGGTTTACTGCTGTGAAACTATTTTTAGATTATTCTACGCTTCAAGACGATCGTTTCGACTACTCACGGCTGCGAAACAGAGCTACGGATTAAAAGATACGAATTTTTCAAGAATCGAACTCTACGAATACCGAAAACTAGGGCTAAACCGAAAACTTACGAAATAAGGATATTTTATTTTCCAAAGTTGCGTCTCCTCGTGCTGATCACTTTTCTCTCCTGCGGCATCTTGAACAGATGAACGGATTGATCACACGGTTCTTCCTTTTATTTCGCTTTCTTCTTGCGTCTGTGGAGATGTTGCCGCCTTTCCTTCTTCTATTTTTTTCAGAATCAGCGTGTGTAACTTATGAGGTAATAATTGGGATTACTTCTTTTTATAGCCATTTAATCAAATTTATTAATTAAATAACTAAATCCTTTAATTAATTCCTTTTCACTTAAATAAATGGGACAAATAATAATTAGGTCGTAGTAAATACACCCAATGACTATTTTACCCTTTTACGAAAAGTCGGGATGTTACATTCCTTCCCCCTTAAGAGGAGTTTCGTCCTCGAAACTCGAATGTAACCGAGAGGTACTTGAACTCTGAACTTTGCGAAGCGTTTCGTCTCCTAACTCGTACAGTCTTCTTCTTCTTCCATCTTCCCAACTCTTCCACCTGTCTTGAGCTATCTCGAGGTAGCGACGATCTACTTCAATCTTTCTGTTGGCATGCTGTAGCAACTCTGGTCTCGTATTCTGTTGTCGCTCCAATTCATCCCAGAAACTCGTGTTCTTCTATCTCTATCTTCATGAATGATTTCCAGTAATACTGTTCCAATTCTTGTACTTCTTGGTCGCTCCGAGAGGAACTGCATTTGTCGTCTCGAGGTTTTCCATTCTTCCATGTCCTTACCGATCTTCCGCATTCAGAACCCAAAGCTGATTCCGATGCCAACTGTTGCCATCTTCATCTAACTCGTGACCAATGGCTGGTCGGTTCTGACCTCTCACTTGTAAACAAAACTACTGGATCTTCATCTTGTTCCATCACGAACTCATCAACCGCCTCGAATCTTGCAATCACCGGTTTACCACTCTTTTCTTGCTCCTGCAGACCTATGCCCTGAGTGCTTGAGCTTCCCAACTGACTCACAGCTTCCTGGCATACTTGACTTCCTTCGATCTCAACTTCCATCATGGCACCACAAGCTTGTTTGAAGAACCGCAAGGATCCCGGCCGAAAGTCTTCGAGACTTCTTGGGGATGCATTTACCATACTTTCTCTCTGACGGTCTGATTCAATCCTTATGCCAATTAGGGTTATCTTGGAAAGTAAAAGAAATTGAAAGGTGACAAGTTGAGTACCAAGGGTGGTATGTCAACTAGGTAAGCCAAGGAAGGGTACAATGCACTTGAAATAAGGAAGGTTGCTTGGGTTACAAGCAGAACAAAATGATTCCGTGTTGATGAAAATTGAAGTTGGTTCTAAAATAAAGGATGAGGCACTGTATCATAATACACAAGATAGCCACCAGAAGGAAAATGAAAGAACACCTTGCAGATGAAGTTCTTTTGAGAGAGTGAAATTCTGCAAGTTACGGTGGTCTACAAGGACTTCAGAGGCGACTTGGAAGAATGGTAATAGACTTTCATATAAACCTTTAGAAAGTGGAGACGTTAGAACATCACCAGGTGGACTTGAAGATATTCTCAATGTATGAAAAGAGAACACCGAGCTTGAGAACATTAAGAAAGTGACCTTGATTGTTAATCATTTGGTTAACAAGGGTGGATGTTGGTGAACTAGAAAAATCTTCAGTTCGCATGAGTTCCGTAGAGGGAACATCACACAATAGAAAATCAAGGTAAAGGTGCAAGGTCAAGCGACAGAAGAACTAAAAAGAATTTAGAAATCAAAAGAGAGCAAGAATCTCAACCTGAAGTAGCTATGGTGGGAAAACGAGCATATCAAAAGGTCTCAGAATGAAATTAAACACTTGTCAGGAAGTGTCCGAGTTTGTAATAGTCAAAGAGAGGTTATTACGAGATTTAAAAGAAATAGAAATTTTCCCCAAGAAATTGTAAGGGAATATCCAGAGTTTGAATAAGTAAGCGGCAAGCAAGATTTTGAATGAAGAGGAAACGACACTTAAGAATTGTCGGGTAAGGTTTGATTTCAAGGAATTAATTCAAACTTCCAAAGGAAGTATAAACGATATTTGACGATTCAAATCAATGGTTCAAGGTTGCACTACTCGAGAGGAATAGTACACTGCCAAGGAGTAAATGCTCGAGGTTATTCCCCGTGTAGAAATGAAACGGTTAAAATAAAATAGACTTTCAACCGGTGTAACAAAATTGTAGTAGAAACGCCGAAACAGAAAGTGGAAAGTCAAAATGATGTATATGGCGGTTCATGGCTCTAAATGGCCCGAAAGAGATTTAAAACTAAAGCGTACAAGGTGCAATAACCTGAAATGGAGATCAAAAGTTTAGGAACTCAAACGTCGGTTGGCTAAATAAGTTCGGAAGGCATCTTGAAAAATTCTGCCTTCAGCTTGAAACTAGTTTAGCAAAAATTGATAGAAGGTTAAAGATAAGTAACTGAAGAGGAATGTCATGATAGGCTTAAAAATTTGACCAGTGAAGGAAGATATGCATACCTTAAAGAAACAGGCAGCATTAGGTGAAATAGTTACAATATCGACACTACCCTTAGGAGGAGCCGAGAATAAACACAAGTAAAGTATATAAAAACAAATGTTCTGACATCAAAAGGCTTAGTCAAATTTGAATTTGAAATGGATGATGGGAGTGCAACACTGCAGAGAGGATTTGTTGAGCTTAAAGATCTCAAATGGGGGATTATCTGAGAAATAAAATACCAGATAAGGTATAATTACAAAAGGGCACGAAAAGGGTCTGAAAATCAAACATGGCATGCTGGAGGATAGCATCTTGGTTCTCGTTTAACACTGCAAAAGAAACTATAACGTTAGCTTTACAAGCATCCTACTAAAAGATTTAACTCAGGAAGAGATCAGACTTCAGGGAACTCCTAAACATAACAGTCGTAACTTACTACCGTCTTAGCCCAAACTCTAAGTCAAGGAGGTGAATATTCCTTTTAGGTTGCTGTGTAAGATTTTTTCTCCGGATCTGACATTATCAATTTTTTACAGAACAAACGAAGAGGAAATTGAGCACGATCCAAAGAGAAAAGATTTAGATAATAGAGTTTCCCAGGTGATATAAAAATATTGAAATTTTTCGATGAAAGTAACTTGGTCAAAAATAGTTATTTCTGACGATTGCACAAGTTGTCAGAATTTCCAGATTCATAAACACTGTGTTGAATTGCAAATCGAGATCAAACGAAAAAGAATCTGAACTTAATTCCAAAATAAAAGCTGTAGATAAAATTGTTGTCTGCAACATATCAAAAATTTAGGTCATTTGAAGATGTTTAACCTGTTCATAACAGAAAAAGAGGTAAAGGTGCTGCTGCAGATTTTCTGGACAGAGTGTCCGGTATAAACATGAACTTTTTGAACAATCCATAATGATTAACGAGTTGATGTAAAAAGAGAGATTGTAGATAAGACAGTAATCTACTTTGCTGAAAATTTGCAGAATTTTTAGAGTAGAGGAAGACAGTCTTATGTTAGAGGGAAAGCACGGAAACAAAAACATTCGCTCATGTTGGGTAAATCCAAACACAAGGACAATGAAAAGTATGTGCCAAAGTAAGAGACCTTTAACACTATGAGTTGAAACGACTGAGGAACTTGGAACTAATAGAGTTACACATGGAGTTCGTGTAGAACCATCTCAAGAAAAGCAAAGGTCAAGGAATGTTGATGGACTCAACCAAGTGATAGTGAAAAGAGAAAGTGGGGGACTTAGAGCTAAATCAATATCATTCTCTACAAAGTTAGGCCAAGATAAAAGTAAACTTAGATATTCATATGTAGAGAAGGTGAAGAGATTTCAATAGGGAAAGTAAGGAAAAGGAAATCAACCAAGAGGGCCTCGACTTTAAGGTGCGAGCATAAGACTCCGATCCCAAAGCTTTACTTAAAGGAGTTTCACAACCACATGCAACAAGCTACGGTTTGGAACTTCAAAAGAAGGAAGAGTTTCTACTAAGGATCCTAGAAGGGACAAAACCTGAGGTGATCACATGAAAGATGTGAACTGTGAACTCAACCTAACCTCCGTCTAAGACGACTCTTCACTTGGTCCTAGTGGAACTTAACCACAGTTTAAGGATTCCTAGTCATACAAGGATTTCCACCAAACTCAAGTTCTAGAAGGTCTAAAGGATCCTTATCTTAAAGGAAAAGAAGCCTAGGATAGAAATGACGCTTCTCTCTGATACCAACTGTAACGCCCCGCTCCCGGATACCGAGCGCTTATCCGGAAGAGAAACGTTCGGCGCGTATAGCATTAAATAAGTCTAATATTATACGCAAGCCTCTACGTCGTCGTATCAAATAAAAGCGAACGGAAGCTAAAAAGACTCGGGTAAAAACATAAAAGCTACTATGAATAGAAATTAACCATGCTAAAGATGGATAGTTAAGATTACAACGATCAAAAACCCAAAGACTTATACAATACGATGTCTTAAAAGTAGAAGTACAGCAAATCTAAGAGAAGAGATACAACCAATCTAATACAACCTTTACAAAGAAAATATTCTAGAAGCTTCGTCAAGACTTTAAGTCTTCAAAAGCCGTCGTCTACACTTGATCAACCTGTTCGTCTTCTCACCCCACAATGCATACAAAAGAAAATGCAAAGGAGGTAAGTACAAAGTACTTAGTAAAAGTGAGAAGCTACGACAACAATTAAGATTTATAAAGAAAAGATATTTAATCGTTTAGTTAGTTATCTTTGTGTGACCGACTCAATCTAGGGTTCACTTCATGTCCATCAACATGAATTGACTAAACGTTTCTACTTAGCTTATCTTTGTTGCGTCATTACTCAAGGACACTGCGCATGGCGTTCATCAGCCTGAAGATATACTTGCTAACTAACGGTGATTAGCACCGATTAGCTCCAGGGTCTCCCCGGTATGCGTATACGCCCGATGGATTTCCTCCACTACCCTTCAGCCGTTTAAGGCCAGCAGTGTTGTCCACCTTTTATGAACGTATCGCATCGCCGATATGGAATAGTGTCTAACCGAGAATAGATGATGCTTTATCTTTTACTACACATATGTAAGTATTGATGTGAATTAACTAGCCATCCCTAGTGTTTTCAAGTAAGCTCCCTCACATCTCCTACTCTCGTACCTAGACCACTAGACACGGACAAGTCCTAGCAAATACACAGACATTGATGAACTCTAGTTCACCAAAGCACAAGCCCTTTCATGCCCTTCCGACGGATCCGAACTTCAACTCCCTTTAAGAGTACATTCGGTGTTTTAACTGAACGCATCAGAAGTACAATCGAAGCTAGTTCATGCTTAATTAATCTTAGTATATCATGATTAAGAGTTTAAAACTATAAAGAACATGATAATCAAGCTTGATACAATTAAAATAGTAGAAACAAGGTATCAAATCCAAACGCTCGTTTGAAACTATAAACGCCCGTTTAAGCCTATGGACGCCCGTCTAAACCTTATAGACGCCCGTCTGGGACTGGACGTCCGTCCAATACAGCTGGACGCCCGTCCACCTAAAAACGCTACAACCTGTATGTAAAATCACTCCTCAAACGCCCGTCTGCTTAAAGCAAACGCCCGTTTGAGTTTCTAAGCTTTCAGACGCCCGTCCAGCTATTCCAGACGACCGTCCGAACTACCAAAATCACAGACGCCCGTCTGACTAGTTCAGACGCCCGTCTGCCTGGGGTTTACCCAAAACCCTGAAATCTTCAAATACGATCTTCAATCCGTTTCTAACCTAAATAACAGCAATTTCAACACATAAAATCACAGGAAAACGTATCTAATCATACCATGGCATCTAGGATTATTAACCAACCAAAAAGCCACAACCTTCTTACATCTAAACACTTAAAACCTTAATCTAAACCTTAATTAAACGATAATTGGAATCGTAGGAAGAGCCTCTTACCTTATTTGCTTGCAAAACTGACAACAAAACACCAAGCAGCTGCAACAACTGTTGATCCTCAACCCCAAAACCTATGTGATCAACAAGAAACCCTAAAATCCTATTTCTTTGCAGAAAAAAACGAAACTGAAAAAGCCTGTTTGAACTGGAGATTACCTGGGTTTACTGCTATGAAACTATTTTTAGATTATTCTACGCTTCAAGACGATCGTTTCGACTACTCACGGCTGCGAAACAGAGCTACGGATTAAAAGATACGAATTTTTCAAGAATCGAACTCTACGAATACCGAAAACTAGGGCTAAACCGAAAACTTACGAAATAAGGATATTTTATTTTCCAAAGTTGCGTCTCCTCGCGCTGATCACTTTTCTCTCCTGCGGCATCTTGAACAGATGAACGGATTGATCACACGGTTCTTCCTTTTATTTCGCTTTCTTCTTGCGTCTGTGGAGATGTTGCCGCGGTTGCTTCTTCTATTTTTTTCAGAAACAGCGTGTGTAACTTATGAGGAAATAATTGAGATTATTTCTTTTTATAGCCATTTAATCAAATTTATTAATTAAATAACTAAACCCTTTAATTAATTCCTTTTCACTTAAATAAATGGGACAAATAATAATTAGGTTGTAGTAAATATACCCAATGACTATTTTACCCTTTTACGAAAAGTCGGGATGTTACACTGAGTTTTTATAACTTTTTTTAATCTTCTTTTCTGGACGTAACTCCTTGGCTCCTCAATTATGCAAGGTTGGTTTATATGTGTTATACTATAAATAAAACTATTATACTTAGGGGACAATAAATACTAGTTATAAATCTTACGATTTGCCACCATTCATCATGCAAAAAAAAATAAAAAATACATTACAAACCTCGACTGTCTGATTAATCATAACAAAACACCCGATTTCGATTTTCAACCTCTCCTAAAACGCACCGGCATTTTTAAGTTATGAATACATGAGTATTAACCAAAACGACAAAATGCACTTATTACGGCCAACCAAAACAAAAAAATAATAAAGAAAGGATTCAAGTATATACGGACCCTACTATTTTTCCTCCCTGTCCATCTGGACAATAAAACCATGTAACATACGGTTTCTTTTTCTTACTTTCAAGTTTTAGGTCGATCGCCCTCTTCAAATGATTCTGCGATACAGGCGGCGGAGGCATGGTTGTATGGAATGGAGGATAAATGATCTGAGGCCATTGCGGTGGAGGCAGGGTAGGAAACTCAAAGCCTGTATGTGACTCTACATCACATACCTCTTTTTTCTTGTCGCTTCAATATTGAAATCAACATCACAATCCCCATTGCCAGTAGCAATCCAACTACAGCAGTTCCAGATAGCAATCCAACTGAAGCAATCTGATGAAATGAAATAAAACAAAATTTCAATTGAGCTCGACTCACCGAAATAACCATAAAGAAGTCTATCAGAATACAATAAGAACGCCACAACAAACTCAATGGAGACATTGCAGAGTTACTACACTTGACTACATTATGGATTTATGTCAGGTATTCAAATGTATTTAACGCCAAGCAATTAGCTTATGCCATCTTCTTGGCTGATTAAACCTCCAAAGACCAAGAAAGATTGATAATAATTTTATGTGTGTACATATATATATTGTGGATAAATATATATATATATATATATATATATATATATATATATATATATATATATATATATATATATATATATATGTAAAGTCAAAATATGTATGTATATTTGGAAAAAATCTGATTATTTAATAATAAAAGGGTAATTAAGGAAAATAAGGGATTATGTTAACTATTGGGATTTTATGTATTTAAGGAAAATCGTTAGTTCCCATAACCAAAAAGAAATCAGAAAATTTCCTACTTTCAAAGAGAGACGGCACAGAGAGCTATTGGGGCTGAGAGCTTTTCTTTCAGTTTCTAAGACGGATCTTAACGGTTTCAGATCAGAGTAAAGCAGCGGAATCGTCGTGAAGAGGGCATCGTTTCAACTCCAGAAAGTTGGGACTTTGTTAAGGCTTCGTGCAAGAAGATTCAGGTTTTGCTGTTTTTCTGAGAGTTTGAAGGTTGGCTTGCTTGCTAAAAGGTAAATGTGATTCTTACGAATCAAATCCTTTGTTTTGCCCGGGAAGAAATTGAAGGTAGTCAATACGAGCTATGATCCGCGCCTTAGACCAAGACTACGGTTGGAACGCCACAACGTAATGCTCACTTACGTTGATAAGTTCTCAAAGGGGGGCGATCCTCCAATCCAAGAGAATCTCACACACAAGGTGCACAATTAAGACAATGCTTAATCGAAAATAATATTTCACTCAAAATTAACTTGTTCATGAAAGGAGATAGTATGTGCCTTATATAGGCTACAAATAAAAGACTAGTTTTCCTTCTAAGCAATGCGGGAGAAAATTAACTAGTAAAATGAAACCTAAGTAACTAAGACCTAGAAGGGGGCGCCACTTTCAATGGGCTTTTCTAGCCTTTCTTGTGTCATCTAAGCCCACAAGACAATTATTAAATACAGTCCACATAAAATAATTAAACAAGTCCAAACAGAACTAACAATGGCGCCACAAGCATTAGGTGTTGTCTTCAAGCCCAAAAGCATAGTGCATAAACAATATTGGAACTTCATCACTCTTTTTGGGCTGTCCAAACTCTTCATGGATCTCTATCAACAATGTATTCAAGGCTTCTCTCATATTCTTCCTTTGGAGCCTTGTCAATGGTCCATCTCTAATGATCAATGGATCAATCTTCTTCACGGTTGCCAATGGGTCGGGATCCCCATCGTAAAACGCATCATATATCACATCATTCCCTCCCGGTTGGGAAGGATCTGTCCTCAGATCAAAGGGATTGTCGAAAAGAGTCAAATCAGCCACGTTGACAGAAGAAGAAATATTCCAATCCGGCGGCAAGTCAATCTTGTAAACATTATTGTTGATCCTCTCAAGAACTTGGAACGGTCCCTCGCCTTTCATGTGCAGCTTGGTCTTGCGTTGCTTTGGGAACCTATCCTTGCGCAAGTGTAACCAAACATAATCGCCAGGTTCGAAGATGACTTCTTTGCGTCCTTTATTAGCTTGCTTAGCATACCGCGCCGTGGCTGCCTCCACATTCTTCCGTGCTTTCTCATGTAGCTCACGAACAAGTGCAGCCCGTTGTTCACCATCCAAGCTAACCTGCGCAATATCAGGTAAAGGAGCCAACGTAAAAGGCGTGTCCGGATTAAAACCGTAAACCATCTCAAATGGAGTAAATTTAGAAGCAGAGTGTTTACACCTATTATAAGCAAATTCGGCGTAAGGTAAACAATCTTCCCAATTTTTGAGATTTTTCTGAACAAGACAACGAAGCAACTGACCCAACACACGATTAACCACTTCAGTTTGACCATCAGTTTGAGGATGAAATGCAGTAGAATAAAGTAACTTAGTTCCTAAACGCATCCACAAAACTCTCCAAAAATGACCAATGAATTTTGAATCTCGATCACTCACAATCGTTCTAGGCACACCATGTAATTTAACTACTTCCTTGAGAAACAAATCAGCAATATATGAAGCATCATTAGTTTTAGAGCATGCAAGAAAGTGTGCCATCTTAGAAAACCTATCCACTACCACAAAAACAGAATCGTGACCACTCTTAGAACGGGGTAAGCCTAACACAAAATCCATAGATAAATCAGTCCACGGTTGCGTAGGAATAGGGAGGGGCGTATATAAACCGTGGGGGTGAGATGTAGATTTAGCAAACTTACAAGTAATACAAGCATCACAATATTTAGCAACATCAACTTTCATACGAGGCCAATAAAAATGAGATTTAAGCATATCAAGCGTTTTAGTAATGCCAAAATGACCCATAAGACCACCACTATGTGCTTCACGCACCAATAAATCACGCATAGAACAACGAGGAATACAAATGACATGATCTCGATACAAAAAACCCTCGCGTCTAAAGAACCTACCATCGGTTTTATTATCAGTATTATGCCACTTAGTCATAAAATCCTCATCAGAAGCATATAAATCCTTGATAAATTCAAAACCTAGGAATTTAGTATGCATAGTGGTAATTAAAGCAGGTCTACGAGAAAGAGCATCAGCGACCACATTATCTTGACCCTTTTTGTACTTAATAATATAAGGAAAGGACTCAATAAATTCAACCCAACGAACATGCCGCGGAATTAACTTACCATGCCCTTTCAAGTACTTAAGCGATTCGTGATCAGTGTGTATGATAAACTCTCGTGGACGTAAATAATGTTGCCAAGTGTGAAGGGCTCTAACTAACGCAAACAATTCCTTATCATAAGTTGCATAATTCAAAGAAGCACCTTTAAGCTTTTCACTAAAATATGCAATAGGTCTACCCTCTTGAGTTAAGACTCCACCAATACCCACACCCGATGCATCACATTCAATTTCAAAATGTTTATTAAAATCAGGAAGTGCAAGTATAGGGGCTGAAATTAAACGAGCTTTTAGAGTTTCGAAAGACTCCCTTTGCCGTGGACCCCAATAGAAGGGTACATTTTTCTTCACAAGCTCGTTCAGAGGGGCCGCGATGGTGCTAAAATCCTTGACAAAACGCCTGTAGAAGCTCGCTAAGCCATGGAAACTACGCACATCAGCCGCAGTTTGAGGTGTAGGCCAATCCTCGATAGCTTTAACCTTGTCACGATCAACTTCAACACCCCGGTCACTTACTACAAAACCAAGAAAAACAACTCTATCCAAACAAAAGGAACATTTTTTTAGATTAGCATAGAGCCGAGCATCGCGAAGCGTAGACAAAACAAAGACGTAGGTGAACTATGTGATCATCTAAATTGTGGCTATAAATCGAATATCATCAAAATAAACTACCACAAATTTATTTATAAACTCGCGAAGCACCTCGTTCATTAAACGCATGAAAGTACTAGGTGCATTAGTCAAGCCAAAGGGCATAACCAACCACTCATATAATCCAAATTTGGTTTTAAAGGTCGTCTTCTTCCATTCATCACCTTCCCTAATACGAACTTGGTGATAACCACTCTTAAGATCAATTTTAGTAAAAATTTTAGCACCCTGAAGTTCATCTAGCATGTCATCTAAACGAGGAATGGGATAACGATATTTTACCGTAATTTGATTAATGGCACGATCCGTCCATGCACATTCTCCATTCACCTCCTTTCTTGGGCACCACGAGAACTGGTACTGCACAAGGGCTCATAGACTCTTGAATTTTGCCTTTAGCTAATAACTCATCGACTTGTTTCTTTATCTCTAAAGTTTCGGCTGGGTTTGCTCGATAAGCCGGACGATTGGGCAATGCAGCCCGGCACGAGGTCAATATGATGCTCCACGCCTCGCAATGGTGGTAAGCCACTTGGTTCCTCCTCGGGGAATACATCAGCAAACTCCTGTAAAACAGAGCACACAACACTAGGTAGAGAACCGGTGAGATCGCTTACAAGCATTAAACAAGGGGAAGGGGAAGGGGAAGGGGGGCAACTCGGCCAAGTCACCTTTGGTGAGTGTTTGGGGCCGGTTGTAAGTGTAGGGGGAGGGATTATGGGGTCTTTGCATAAGAAAAGAAATACAACCTGGTCGGAGTCAATGGTATCAATGACTTCAGTGGCTTTGGCATAGAAGTTCCTACACACGCGCGCACATTTTGACTTTTCAACTTTATTACCTCCCTCACTAGATGTGGCACCGACACTCGCAATTGACTTTTCTACTTTATCACTCCCTCGTCGAGAAACTACATCGACCTCCCTTACCAATTTTTTGTTTTCAACTCTTATTTTTCCCTCAGTCCTAAGGCCCTCATTCTTTTTCTCTCCCGTCAATTTGTTTTCTTCACTTTTCAACTTTTCACCCTCTTTCCTTTTATTTTCCTCACGAGCTCGTGTGAGTGCGAGCTGATCTTGACGGACTTGCTCAGGGGTAAGAGCGGATAATGCATAACTCTTGCCCTTATGACGAACTGTGTACTTGTTCAAAAACCCATCAAACAAAACCTTTCGATCGTATTGCCACGGACGACCCAATAAAATGTGGCTGACTTCCAAAGGGACTACATCACATAATATCTCATCTTCGTATTTCCCAACGCTAAAAGAAATCAACGCTTGTTTTGTAACATTCAATTCTCCTGCGTTATTCAGCCATTGCAACTTGTAGGGGTGGGGATGAGGAACAGTAGGTAAACCCATACGATCAATCAAATCCGCGCTAACAACATTAGCACAACTACCAGAATCAACAATAAGAGAACAAAGTTTACCATTTAGCATACAGCGGGTATGGAAAATATTCTCACGTTGGACACCGTCCTCAAGTGTAGCACTGGTAGTGAGAACCTTTTTAAGCACAAAAATCGAACCCGCGAGGTGGGTCACACTCAATATCATCCTCTTCAACTACATACTCATCCAAATCAAAGTCCTCCGCATTAAAACCATCATCATCTACAGTCTCTTTCAACTACTACCATATTACGTCTAGTAGGGCATTCGACGCAACATGACCAACTCCGGTACACTTAAAACACTTAACATCACGAGACTGCTTAATGCGGCGGTCAACACCTTTACCCTTCTCACCTTCCTTAGCTTTAGAAGCATCATAGGAAGTAGTAGGGGCTGTCCGAGGTGCACTCCGTACAAAATTCTGAGCATCTCCTCTAGGCTGAAACGGACGGAAAGACGAAGAAGTACCTCCAATGGATTTGTTAACAGTGGATTTTTGTCGTTTCAACTGCCTCTCAATCGTACGAGCCGTTTGTAACATGTCATCCAAAGTATTACAACCACGTAACTCCAATGGTTGCCCAATTTCCAATCGCATACCACATAAAAAACGTTGCATAGTGACCATGTCCTCTTCCTCAACCTGTGATCGTGCCAAAGTAGTCATCATCTCTTCATAGAAATCATCTACCGAACGTTCTCCCTGTTTCATTGTCTGAAGAGCACGATAGAGGTCTTGATAATACGATATAGGAACAAAGCGAGTGCGCATTATCTCTTTCAAAAGTGTCCATGAACGTATAGGTGGCTGTCTGTATTTGGTACGCATGAACTGTACCTGATTCCACCACACCATAGCATAACCTGTAAACTCCAATTGAGCTAGATTGCACTTCTTCTCCTCGGTATAATTGTTACACGCAAAGATCTGATCTAGCTTACTCTCCCAATCAAGATATACCGAAGCACTACCGGAACCCGCAAAACTAGGAAGCTTCATCTTTACCTGTGTCATATTATTATCCGGAATGTACGCATCCTCGTCAGCATGTTGATCAGCATGATCACGGAGCTGTGGAACATTAATTACACGGACCGGTTGTCGAAGTCGAGGTACCGCAGTAGGAGCTGCGGGTTGTGCACCATCAGGTTGGGCACCACGATTAAGATTAACCATTTGGGCTGTTAAATGCTGAATGGATGCCCTCATAGATCATATCCGCAAAAACCCTTTCGAATTTTGCATCATTCTCGTTATTAAATTCCTTGCTAAGTTCTTTGACATGGGCAGCCAATCTCTCTTCAAGATACTCATTACTCAAATTTTTAGAATGTTTAGAGTCCTCCATAGGATAGACAATAAACCCTCACCAAGACACTCGTGTTTACACTCTCCCTCGCTCTTGTGGAAAGTAAAGCACCCCTTTTATAAACAAATCAAAATAACAAGCAAAACGAATCTAGGCTAGGGTTAGGCTTGGGACGGGTTTAGATCACCAAAACTTTCGTAAAACCAAATTTTGCACAAGAACTCTACGACACAACACAAGCTACAAAAAACAAAAAAAATTTCTTGCAGAATTTTCCCGCCAATTTTACTCGTTTTTTTATCACAAAAATTTTCGTAACACCAAATTTTGCACAAGAACTCTACGACACAACACAAGCTACAAAAACAAAAAAAAATTTATGCATAACTTTCCCGCCATTTTACTTTTTTTTTTTTTAAGGTGGGATGCCTTTTGGACGATTACACAACCTACAAAATTATATGCACAACAAATAAACGACTGACGAAACCACTAAACACCAACTAGGGTTCGTAATTTCAAGAACGTAGATCTTGATTACGAAAGAGTGAATCTTGATGAGTTCTTGATCGTTCTCGGTGTGAAAATAGGGTTTAGGGTTGAAAGGTTGCGGTTTTGGGGGTGTTGCAACCTTATTATCCGGGGATGGTTAGGGCGTAGGTAGGATTGCTAAACGGATGTGTGTGTGTTGTAGCAATATTATCCGGGCTGCGAGGAAGAAGGTCTGAAGGTTTGAAGAAAATTTGAAGGTTTCGGTTTAGGGTTCTTAAGACATGCAGGAACTAGGGTTTTCGAGTTTCCGTATTTGTTGGATCACTACTCAAGGAACAACTATGATCAGAACGATCAAAACAGCAAAACAACGATCAAAACAGCAAAGCGAACGATCAAGAACAGATTTTTTTTTTTTGAAGAAAACGCAGGAACACAGCAAGAACAGATTATGAGGATGACGATCAACACAGCAGAACATCAAATTTCGTTTCTTTTTTTAATATATTTTTTTCAATGGATGAACAAGAACAACTTTGCAGTAAATAGGACGCAGGAAGCAAGAATCAACAATGAAGAACGAATAGAAAAGAAAACGAAAAGGGATATTTGATTACCAACAATTACTGAGCTCTGCTACCAACTGATGTGATTCTTACGAATCAAATCCTTTGTTTTGCCCAGGAAGAAATTGAAGGTAGTCAATACGAGCTATGATCCGCGCCTTAGACCAAGACTACGGTTGGAACGCCACAACGTAATGCTCACTTACGTTGATAAGTTCTCAAAGGGGGCGATCCTCCAATCCAAGAGAATCTCACACACAAGGTGCACAATTAAGACAATGCTTAATCGAAAATAATATTTCACTCAAAATTAACTTGTTCATGAAAGGAGATAGTATGTGCCTTATATAGGCTACAAGTAAAAGACTAGTTTTCCTTCTAAGCAATGCGGGAGAAAATTAACTAGTAAAATAAACCTAAGTAACTAAGACCTAGAAGGGGGCGCCACTTTCAATGGGCTTTTCTAGCCTTTCTTGTGTCATCTAAGCCCACAAGACAATTATTAAATAAAGTCCACATAAAATAATTAAACAAGTCCAAACAAAACTAACAATGGCGCCACAAGCATTAGGTGTTGTCTTCAAGCCCAAAAGCATAGTGCATAAACAATATTGGAACTTCATCACTCTTTTTGGGCTGTCCAAACTCTTCATGGATCTCTTTCAACAATGTATTCAAGGCTTCTCTCATATTCTTCCTTTGGAGCCTTGTCAATGGTCCATCTCTAATGATCAATGGATCAATCTTCTTCACGGTTGCCAATGGATCGGGATCCCCATCGTAAAACTCATCATATATCACATCATAGGTCTTGTCCGTGTCTAGTGGTCTAGGAAAGAGAGTAGTGTGTGTGAGGGAGCTTACTTGAAAACACTTAAGTGGCTAGTTAATAACCAATAATAATTACATACTTGCATAGTAATAAGATTAAACATCAATCCATTCTTGGTAAGGCACAAGTCTATATCGCATTGTGTAGGCTTTCAGATAAAACGAATAAACTTGCTGGCCTTTCTAGAGGCACCAGGAGTAGAGGGTACTCTTGGATGGATAACTTTGCTGGCCATTAGAGAGCACCAAGAGTAGAGGGACTTCACCGAATGCGTATACTATCGGGACTAGCTTGTGGCTATTGGTGTGATCCACTAATAGGTTGCACCCAGATACTTCGTAGTGAGTAGCACCGTGCGTAGTGCCCTTGAATACTGATTAACAGAGATAAGCTAAGCTAGAAACGTATAGTCATGACATGTTGAGGGACATGAAGTGAACCTTAGATTGAGTCGGTCTCATAAAGATAATTAATGTATTAAAACTTGTTTATAAACCTTAGTTAATTTGTAGCTTCTACCTCTTACTGAGTACTTTGTACTTACCTCAAATGCATTGTTTTTCTATGTGTTTGGAGGAGAGAAGATGAACAGGTAGATCCGGAGTACTAGGAGGACTTTGATGACGACGTTTGAGGACGCCGGAGTTGAAGCAAGCATTTACTTTTTGTTCTTTTCCTTATTATACTATAGACGTGTGGTTTCTTTGGGAAAGTTTTGTAATTTCCTTTTTACTTTCTTTTATAGGATTTCGTACGTTTTTTGGTTCTCGTATCTTTAGTTGAGTTTCTATTCTTAGTAGCAATTATGATGGTTTTTCCGAGCGTTACGTTTCCGGATAAAGATTCGGTATCCGGGAGCGGGGCGTTACAGTTGGTATCAGAGCGAAGCGTCTTCTAGGCTTCCTTTCTTCTAAGATAAGATTTCCTTAGATCTTTTTGAACCATTCTGATCTCTCTGGATCGTGGTGGTAAATCCTCGTAAGACTAAGAATCCTTAAACCGTGGTTAAGTTGCACTAGGACCAAGTGAAGAGTCTCCTTAAGCGAAGGTTAGGTTGAGTTCTAAGCACACATCTCTTACGTGATTCCCTCGAGTTCGTTCCTCTAGGATCCTGAATAGAATCCCTCTCTTCTTTTGGAACTTTCAGACTTCCCTCACATGTTCTTTCTCTTGGTGGATTTTAAATAAAAAAAAATTATGTGTTACGTTTGGTCCTAATCATTTCTTTTTGTAACTTGGTGTTATGCAAAACGATTAAACGATTTTGTTCACGTTTCTACATGTCATGTTAGATCATTTTTTTTGTTTTTCCAAGAATTCTGTAAATTTTCAGCCACTTAGAAATTTATCTTATCTACAACTTCCCTCTTTACATCAACTCAGTTTTCAAATTGGATTGTTCATAAATTTCATGACAAGGAGGAGCATTTTTTTCAGAAAATTCTGCAGCGGTACTCTTACTTATCAATCTGTTTTGAATAAGCTAAACACCTCCAAATGACTTGGATTTTGGATATGTTGTAGAAAACATCCTGCACTAAAATTTTTCTTTTGGAACCAAGTGCAAATGCTTTTTGTTTTGAGCACAATCTGCAACACAAGTCAGTTGTGAAATCCTGAAAAATTTTGACAGCTTATAGCAGTAGACGAAAAGAATTATTTTGACCGACCTATTGCTTTCCAATTTTTTTATTTTTGAGCCTCATATGTAAAACTTATATACTTACAGATTTTACCTTTGCCTCTTGTTCAATATCATTTTGGTTTGTTTTGTGCAAATCAATTATTTCATGGCTTATGTATGCACCTGAATTTATCAAAACCATTTATGTCTTTTGGTCAAGAAAAAATAGATGCCTTTCTGTCACCTTGGAAGTTATGGTGTGGTAGGTTATTGGAGATGGGAATGTTTTGTTTTATACGATTCTTAAGCTAGTTGTTACCTAGAATAAGAAGTTTGGTAGGTAGAGACTTGGTGTTGTTCTTCTAGGGCTCAACAAGAAGCGAGTGGCTTGGGTTAAGACAGTAGTGAGTCAGTTGGAACAAGTTGACCGGTTTCAAAATCAGGTACCCCACCTCAGATTTAGTAAGAACAACCTCAATAATTCCTTTGATTATTACAAGACATTTGGATAGACGAATCAAGGTTGCTAAGTTAATACAAGTTGTTGGTTGTATTGGAATCTACCGTGGCGAGACTAAAGTTACAGTTTTAAATTCTACAGACCATAAAGTGATTTTTGGTATAGGACGGATGTCCAAGAATTTTGTCTACTTGGATTATAGACACAAGAAAGTATTTTCCGGTGATGGTTGCACCGAGTAAAAGAGTGGCTACTGCAGTTTCAGTGGTTCAAGTTATGGTCGGACAGTTTTGGGTTGAGTGCACGAGGTTTGAGTGGTTTGGGAACCGGTAGCGTGTTGGTTCAGTGGTTAGCAAGATCAGAATCGGTGAAAGGTTTTCCGTGGGAAAACAAGTGAAGCTTCGTTTGGATTGTGTTGAAGAGAGAGTGCAAAGGAAGGTCAACGGTTTGAGCACACTTGAGTTTCGAGGACGAAACTCCTTTTAAGGGGTAAGGAATGTAATATCCTGACTTTTTGAAATAGGGCGTACGTGTCTTTTTGCAAAAATTGGAATATTATGATTTACGGATTAAAGTATTTTATGTGTGTGTGTATATATATATATATATATATATATATATATATATATATATATATATATATATATATGTAAAGTCAAAATATGTTTGTATATTTGGAAAAAAATCTGATTATTTAATAATAAGGGTAATTAAGGAAAATAAGGTATTATGTTAACTATTGGGATTTTATCTATTTAAGGAAAATCGTTAGTTCCCATAACCAAAATAAATCAGAAAATTTCCTACGTTCAAAGAGAGACGGCGCAGAGAGCTATCTGGGCTGAGAGCTTTTCTTTCATCTAAGACGGATCTTAACAGTTTTCAGATCAGAGTAGAGCAGCGGAATCGTCGTGAAGAGGGCGTCGTTTCAACTCCAAAAAGTTGCGACTTTGTTAAGGCTTCGTGCAAGAAGATTCTGGTTTTGCTGTTTTTCTGAGAGTTTGAAGGTTGGATTGCTTGCTAAAAGGTAAGAAGATCTTCCTACAAATTAATTACGGTTTAGAGAGGTTAGATCATGTTTTTGATTCGTTTTGTAAGAGGGTTTTCATATTGAATAATTGATATTTTATTACCTTAAGATTAAGTAAAGGGGTGTTCAACCGTATTTAAGCATATTGTTGTTGATGTTCTTTTGGCTTTGATCTTTTTATTTAATTTACACTGTTGTTAATGTTTTATATATGAAATCTTTACTGTGAATATTTCCGAGAAGAAAAAGGTAGACATTTCATATTTTTCTTTCTTCCGGTTGCTGTCATAATATGATATAGTATATAATATTTATAAATAAAATAAAAAGTTTGTTATGCAGCTATGTTGCTTGCGTATATAGTCACCAAAAAAAAATTTACTACCTGTCTCTTGTGCTTCTTTCCGGGAAAGATAGAAAATGAATGAATAATAATAATAATAATAATAATAATAATAATAATAATCAAACACAAAATGCAAAAGTGGTTTTCATGATCTTGAATATTATACAATGATATAATGTGTAGTATTTTTTTGAAATGGCAGATGATGTAGTAAGTATAATTTATAGTTGTGTTGTGTTAATTATTTTTCGGAAAATATGAATATACGATTTGGTAGCCAATTTATTTAGTGGCTAGTGTTATTTTGATGCTTAGCTTGAGTTGTAGTTTATTAATGATCTTAAATAAGATTAATTGAAAACGAACAAGCCTCGATTGAGTTTATGATGCGTTTTGTTCCGACACCGAATGTACTCTTCAAAGGAGTTGAAGTTCAGGACCGTCGGAAGAGAATGAAAGGCTTGTGCTTTGATGAACTAGAGTTCATCAATGTCTGTGTAATTGTTAGGCCTTGTCCGTGTCTAGTGGCCTAGGAAAGAGAGTAGTGTATGTGAAGGAGCTTACTTGAAAACACTTAAGTGGCTAGTTAATAACCATTAATAATTACATACTTGCATAGTAATAAGATTAAACATCAATCCATTCTTGGTAAGGCACAAGTCTATATCGCAATGTGTAGGCATTCGGAAAAAACGAGTAAACATGCTGGCCTTTCTAGAAGCACCAGGAGTAGAGGGTACTCGTGGATGGATAACTTTGCTGGCCATTAGAGGGCACCAGGAGTAGAGGGACTTCACCGAACGCGTATACTATTGGGACTAGCCCGTGGCTATTGGTGTGATCCACTAATTTGTTGCACCCCAGATACTTCGTGGTGAGTAGAACAATGCATAGTGCCCTTGAATACTGACGTAACAGAGAAAAGCTAAGCAAGAAACATATAGTCATGACACATTGATGGACATGAAGTGATCCCTAGATTGAGTCGGTCTCATAAAGATAATTAATGTATTAAAACTTGTTTATAAACCTTAGTTAATTTGTAGCTTCTACCTCTTACTGAGTACTTTGTACTTACCTTAAATGCATTGTTTTTCTATGTGTTTGGAGGAGAGAATATTAATAGGTAGATCCGGAGTACGAGGAGGACTTTGATGACGAAATTTGAGGACGCCGGAGTTGAAGCAAGCATTTACTTTTTTTTCTTTTCCTTATTATACTATAGACGTGTCATTTCTTTGGGAAAGTTTTGTAATTTCCTTTTTACTTTATTTTAGAGGATTTCATACGTTTTTTGGTTCTCGTTTGGTTTCTTCCGATGTAATAGATGTTACATTTCTATCTTTAGTTGAGTTTCTATTCTTAGTAGCAATTATGATGATTTTGCCGAGCGTTTCGTTTCCGGATAAGGACTCGGTATCCGGGAGCGGGACGTTACAGGTAAAGTCTTATCATGTTCGTTCGTTACGAAGAGACCATTTTGTTGACATGCCCCTTTAGAAACCTTTGTTATATGATTTTTGACGGAATATCAATCATAATTATTTTCCCCGTCCCGTAATATAAAGCCTTTTAGCTTAGTATGACATACTTGTTTTGTAGTCTCAACTTATTTTGTGCATCAACTGACGGAGACTCGTAAAGAGCACTGAAAGCACCCGTGTTTGGTACATATCTTAAGTAATTATTTAATTAATTATATATGAGCCAGGTAAGATATTTAAAATATATGTAGAAGAAGATATGGTCAGTGGACGGGTAAGGAAGTGACCGAATGTGGACGAACATTACACTGAGATGAGTAATAGAGATGTTGTAGTGATTATTTATTTTTTTATTTTTGACGGATACGAAACATACACACGAACGCATACTTTTCTCAACTGAGACTCTAATTCGGAACCTCTGAATTTATGATCACAGCCATGCATTCACGACCATGGCTGTAATCCCGATGAACCAAATTTCTGGATCCGTTACCGATTATAAAAGATGTATCTACATTACACTTTTGAATCATTTATTAAGAATAACATACATTTGTATCATTTATTATAATGATGCTATGTTAATACACTTTTATATTATTTGTTATTTAGATATGCAGTATACATATAGTTATATGCACTTATGTACACGCTTCTTCCGACTGTAGGGTAATGATTACATTTTATAGACTTGGTAGTTATTTATTTAATAATGATTTATATATAAAAATAATTAAATATAAGGGAAGAAAGTTTGTACAGAAGGGGGAAGCCAAGGTGGAGTATATAAACAAAGGAAAGCGGATAGAAGGGGCGAAAGCCGAGGTGGGTTGTAACGCCCCGCTCCCGGATACCGAGCCCTTATCCGGAAGAGAAACGTTCGGCGCGTATAGCATTAAATAAGTCTAATATTATACGCAAGCCTCTACGTCATCGTATCAAATAAAAGCAAACGGAAGCTAAAAAGACTCGGGTAAAAACGTAAAAGCTACTATGAATAGAAATTAACCATACTAAAGATAGATAGTTAAGATTACAACAATGAAAAACCCAAAGACTTATACAATACGATGCCTTAAAAGTAGAAGTACATCAAAACTAAGAGAAGAAATACAACCAGTCTAATACAACCTTTACAAAGAAAATAATCTAGAAGCTTCGTCAAGACTTTAAGTCTTCAAAAGCCGTCGTCTACACTTGGTCAACCTGTTCGTCTTCTCACCCCACAATGCATACAAAAGAAAATGCAAAGGAGGTAAGTACAAAGTACTTAGTAAAAGTGAGAAGCTACGACAACAATTAAGATTTATAAAGAAAATATATTTAATCGTTTAGTTGTTTATGTATGGCCGACTCAATCTAGGGTTCATTTCACGTCCATCAACATGAATTGACTAAACGTTTCTACCTAACTTATCTATGTTACAACCGAACTCAAGGGCACTACGCCTGATGTATATCCACCAGGAGATATCGATTGCAACATATTAGTGGATCACAACAATATCCACGGAGGCTAGACTAGGTAGGCTCCGATAGTACGCACATTTTCAGCGGAGTCCCTCCGTACTTAGGGTTTTTTTGACCTACGGAGTTCTTCCACCTTCAGAGGTAGGCATACATCGTGATATAGACTGGTGCCTGTCCAAGAGAGACATGTTGTTTAATCTTTTACTAGTCAAGTACGTATTTATTAGGATGGTTAACTAGCCACCTAAGTGTTTTCAATTAATCTCCCTCACATTAACCACTCTCTCCCTAGACCACTAGACAAATTAACAATACCTAGCAATTACACAGACAGTGATGAATGCTAATTCATCAAAGCACAAGCCTATCATGCTCTTCCGACGGATCCGAACATCAACTCCCTTTAAGAGTACATTCGGTGTTTTAACTGAACGAATCAGAAGCTCAATTCAGGCTTGTTCAAGTTTATACAGTGTTAACATATCATGTTTAAAGGTTTAGAAATGGTAAAGCGTACTTATAAGGCTGAACAACAACCGAACGCCCGTTTAAAGACATGGACGCCCGTCTGGAACTTACTGGACGCCCGTCCAAAACTGGACACCCGTCCATCTTTCCCAGACGCTTGTCAACCCTAAGACTGCAACAACCTGAATGTAAAATAACACCTCAGACGCCCGTCTAGAGAAACCAAACGCCCGTCTGAAATGTAACCAAGGCAGACACCCGTCCACATGAAGTAGACGCCCGTCCGACCTGGGTTTCGGCTAGAGCCCTAAAATCTTCAAACTCGATTTCTAATCCTTTCTAACCTAAATAACAGCAAATTTAACACATAAAGACCACATAAAAACTTATCTAATCATACTATAGCATCTATGATCATTGATCAACGAAAAGACACATCTTCCTTGCATCTAAACATCTTAAATCTTAATCTAAACCTTATAAACGATAATTGAAATCATAGAAAGAGCCTCTTACCTTATTTGCTTGCAAAACCGACAAAGAAAAACACCAAGCAACTGCAACAACTGTTGATCCTCAACCCCAAAACCTATGTGATCAACAAGAAACCCTAAAATCCTATTTCTTTGCAGAAAAACGAAACTGAAAAAGTGCAATAAACTGCAGATTACCTGGGTTTACTGCTGTGAAACTATTTTTAGATTAATCTACGCTTCAAGACGATCGTTTCGACTACTCATGGCTGCGAAACAGAGCTACGGATCACAAGATACGAATTTTTCAAGAATCGAACTCTAAGAATACCGAAAACTAGGGCTAAACTGAAAACTTATGAAATCAAGAGATGTTATTTTCCAAAGTTGCGTCTCATCGTGCTGATCACTTTTCTCTCCCGCGGCTTCTTGATCAGACGAACGGATTGATCACACGGTTGAAGTTTACGTTCTGTCTTTTCCCTGGCAACTCTGCGTTGCTTCTTCCATGCCGCCATTCATCTCTTCTTCTTTTTTTCAGAATATTGTGTGTGTAACTTATGAGAAATAGTTTTGGGATTATCCCCTTTTATAGCCATTTAAATAAACCCATTAATTAAATAACTAAATCCTTTTAATTAAATCCTTTTTAATTAAATAAATAGGATAAATAATAATTAGGTCATAGTAAATACGCCCAATGACTATTTTACCCTTTCTGAAAAGTCGGGATGTTACATTCCTTCCCCCTTAAGAGGAGTTTCGTCCTCGAAACTCGAATGTAACCGAGAGGTACTAGAACTCTGGACTTTGCGAAGCGTTTTGTCTCATAACTCTTCTTCGGTCTTCGTCTTCTTCCATCTTCCTAACTCTTCCACCTGTCTTGAGCTATTTTGAGGTGGCGATGATCTACTTCAATCTTTTTGTTGGCTTGCTGTACCAACTCTGGTCTCGTATTCTGTTGTCGCTCCACTTCATCCCAGAAACTCGTGTTCTTCTATCTCTAGCTTCTTGAAAGATCTCCAGCAGTACTGTTCCAATTCTTATACTTCTTGGTCGCTCCGAGAGGAACTGCAATTATCATCTCGAGGTTTTCCATTCTTCATTGTCCTTCCCGATCCTCCGCAATCAGAATCCCAAAGCTGATTCTGCTACTAACGGTTGCTATCTTCATCTAACTCGTGACCAAGGCTGGTTGGGCTCCAACCACTCACTTGTAATCAAAACCATTGGATCTTCATCTTGTTTCTTCACGAACTCATCAACTGCCTCGAATCTTGCAATCATCGGTTCAACCCTCTATGATTGCTCCTGCTGACCTATACCCGGAAAGCTGCATCTTCCCAGCCGAAACTGCACTTCTGGCACACTTGACTTCTTTCGATCTCAACTTCCCTCATGGCCCCACAAGCTTGCTGAAGAACTGCAATGATCCCAACTGAAAGACTTCTGAGGCTTCTTGGGGATGGGGAAACATCCCTTGCCATGCTTTCTCTCTGACGGTCTGATTCAATCCTTATGCCAATTAGGGTTATCTTGGAAAATAAAAGAAGTTGAAAAGTGACAAGTTGAGTACCAGGGTGGTATGTCAACTAGGTAAGCCAAGGAAGGGTACAATGCACTTGAAATAAGAAAGTTTGCTTGGGTTACAAGCAAAACATGAAAAATCTGTGTTGAGAAAAGTTGAAGTTGGTTCCAGGATGAAGAATGAGGTATTGTATCGTAATACACAAGATAGCCACCGGAAGGAAAACAAAAGAACACCTTGCAGATGAAGTTCTTTTGAGAGAGTGGAATTCTGTAAGATACGGTGGTCTACAAAGACTTCAGTGGCAACTTGAAAGAATGGTAATAGGCTTTCATATAAGGCTTTAGAAAGTGGAGACGTTAGAACATCACCAGATGGACTTGAAGATATTCTCAATGTATGAAAAGAGAACACCGAGCTTGAGAACATTAAGAAAGTGACCTTGATTGTTAATCATTTGGTTAACAAAGATGGATGTTGGCGAATTAGAAAAATCTTCAGTTCACATGAGCTTCGTAAGGGAAACATCACACAACAGAAAAGCAAGGTAAAGGTGCAAGGTCGAGCACCAGAAGGACTAGAAAGATGGAAATCAAGAGAGAGCAAGAATCTCATCATGAAGGAGCTATGGAAGGAAAATGAGCAAATCAAGGGTTTCAGAATGAAGTTAAACACTTGTCAGGGAGTGTCCGAGTTTACAATAGTCAAAGAGAGGTTATTACGAGATTGAAAAGAAATAGAAATTTTCCCCACGAAATTGTAAGGGAATATCAAAAGTTTGAATAAATAAGCATCAAGCAAGATTTTGAATGAAGAGGAACGATACTTAAAAATTGTCGAATGAGGTTTGATTTCAAAGAATTAATTCAAACCTTCAAAAGAAGTTTAAACGATTATTGACGTTTCAAATCAAAGATTCAAGGTTGCACTACTCGAGAGGAATAGTACACTGCCACGGAATAAATGCTCAAGGTTAAAATAAAATAGACATTCAACCGGTGCAACAAAATTGGAATAGAAACGCCAAACAGGAAGTGGGAAGTCAAAATGATGTATATGGCGGTTCATGGCTCTAAATGGCCCGAAAGAGATTTAAAACTGAAGCGTACAAGATGCAATAACCTAAAATGGAGATCAAAAGTTTAGGAACTCAAACGTCGGTTGGCTAAATAAGTTCGGAAGGCATCTTGAAAAGGTCTACCTTCTGCTTGAAACAAGTTTAGCATAAATTGCTAGGAGGTTAAAGATAAGTAACTGAAGAGGAATGCCATGATGGGCTTTAAATTTTGACCAACAAAAAAAGATATGCATACCTTAAAGGAACATGCAGCATTAGTTGAAATAGTTACAATATCAACACTACCCTTAGGAGGGGAGCTGAGAATAAACACAAGTAAAAAGAATGTTCTGACATTAGAAGGTTCAGCAACCTTTGAATTTGCATGAATGATGAGGGTGCAAAAATTTAGAACTTTGAAGAGAATTTGTTTCTTGATTTGAAAAGTAAGAAAGAATGAGTTTGTTCAAAAGAAAGGCCTATGGAGATATGGTTCGCAGATAATTCATGACACCAAGCCGAGAGAGTTTGTTGCGTTTAAAGATATCAAATGAGGGATTATATGAGAAATAAAATACCAGATAAGGTATAATTACAAGAGGGAACGAAAAGGGTCTTAACATCAAACATGGCATGCTGGAGGATGGCATATTGGTTCTTGTTTAACACTGCAAAAGAAACTATAACGTTAGCTTTATAAGCATCCTACTAAAAGATTTAACTCAGGAAGAGATCAGACTTCAGGGAACTCCTAAACATAAAAGTCGTAACTTACTACCCTCTTAGCCCAAACCCTAAGTCAAAGAGGTGAAAATTCCTTTTAGGTCGCTGTGTATGATTGTTACTCCGGATCTGACATCATCAATTTGTACAGAACAAACGAAGAGGGATTTGAGCACGATCCAAAGAGAAAATATTTAGATACTGGAGTTTTCCAGGTAATATAAAAATATTAGAATTTTTGAATGAAACTAAGTTGGTCAAAAACAGTTATTTCTAACGATTGCACAAATTGCCAGAATTTCCAGATTAATAAACACTGTGTTGAAATGAAAATCGAGATCAATTGAAAAAGAATCTGAACTTAATTTCAAAAAAAAAGCTGTAGATAAAAATTTTGTCTGCAACATATCAAAAATCCAGGTCATTTGAAGATGTTTAACTTGTTCAAAACAGAAAAAGAAGTGAAGGTGCTGCTGCAGATTTTCTGGACAGAGTGTCCGGTATAAACGGGAATTTCCTGAATAATCCATAATGATTATCGAGTTGGTGTAAAAAGAGAAATCGTAGACAAGACAGAAATATACTTTGCTGAAAATTTGTAGAATTTTTGGAGTATAGAGAGACAGTCTTATGTTAAAGGGAAAACACGAAACAAAAGCATTCACTCATGTTGGGTAAATCCAAACACAAGGACAAAGAAAAGTATGTGCCAAAGTAAGAGACCTTTAACACTATGAGTTGAAATGGCTGAGGAGTACTTGGAAATAATAGAGTTACACATGGAGTTCGTGTAGAACCATCTCAAGCAAAGCAAAGGTCAAAGGATGTTGATGAACTCAACCAAGTGATAGTGAAAAGAGAAAGTGGAGGACTTGTAGAGCTGAATCAAATATCATTCTCTACAAAGTTAGGCCAAGATAAAAGTAAACTTAGATATTCATGTGTAGAGAAGGTGAAGAGATTTCAATAGGGAAAGTAAGGAAAAGGAAATCAACCAAGAGGACCTCGACTTTTAATTGTAGGCATAAGACTCCGATCCCAAAGATTTACTTAAAGGAGTTTCACAACCCTATGCAACAAGCTACGGTTTGGAACTTCAAAAGAAGGAAGAGTTTCTACTAAGGATACTAGGAGAAACAAAACTGATGTGATCACATAAAAGTTGTGAACAGAGAACTCAACTTAACCTCCGCCTAAGACGACTCTTCACTTGGTCCTGATACAACCTAACCACGGTTTAAGGGTTCTTAGTCTTACGAGGATTACCACCAAGCTTAAGTTATAAAAGGTCTAAAGGGTTCTTATCTTAGAGGAAGAGATGCCTAGAACAGAAAAGACGCTTCTCTTTGATACCAACTGTAACGCCCCGCTCCCGGATACCGAGCCCTTATCCGGAAGAGAAACGTTCGGCGCGTATAGCATTAAATAAGTCTAATATTATACGCAAGTCTCTACGTCGTCGTATCAAATAAAAGCAAACGGAAGCTAAAAAGACTCGGGTAAAAACGTAAAAGCTACTATGAATAGAAATTAACCATACTAAAGATAGATAGTTAAGATTACAACGATGAAAAACCCAAAGACTTATACAATACGGTGCCTTAAAAGTAGAAGTACATCAAAGCTAAGAGAAGAAATACAACCAGTCTAATACAACCTTTAAAAAGAAAATAATCTAGAAGCTTCGTCAAGACTTTAAGTCTTCAAAAGCCGTCGTCTACACTTGGTCAACCTGTTCGTCTTCTCACCCCACAATGCATACAAAAGAAAATGAAAAGGAGGTAAGTACAAAGTACTTAGTAAAAGTGAGAAGCTACGACAACAATTAAGATTTATAAAGAAAAGATATTTAATCGTTTAGTTGTTTATGTATGGCCGACTCAATCTAGGGTTCATTTCATGTCCATCAACATGAATTGACTAAACGTTTTCTACCTAACTTATCCATGTTACAACCGCACTCATGGGCACTACGCCTGATGTATATCCACCAGGAGATATCGATTGCAACATATTAGTGGATCACACCAATATCCACGGAGGCCAGACTAGGTAGGCTCCGATAGTACGCACATCTCAGCGGAGTCCTTCCGTACTTAGGGTTTTTTTGACCTACGGAGTTCTTCCACCTTCAGAGGTAGGCATACATCGCGATATAGACTGGTGCCTGTCCAAGAGAGACATGTTGTTTAATCTTTTGCTAGTCAAGTACGTATTTATTAGGATGGTTAACTAGCCACCTAAGTGTTTTCAATTAATCTCCCTCACATTAACCACTCTCTCCCTAGACCACTAGACATTAACAATACCTAGCAATTACACGATGCGGTGATGAATGCTAATTCATCAAAGCACAAGCCTATCATGCTCTTTCGACGGATCTGAACTTCAACTCCCTTTAAGAGTACATTCGGTGTTTTAACTGAACGAATCAGAAGCTCAATTCAGGCTTGTTCAAGTTTATACAGTGTTAACATATCATGTTTAAAGGTTTAGAAATGGTAAAGCGTACTTATAAGCCTGAACAACAACCGAACGCCCGTTTAAAGACATGAACGCCCGTCTGGAACTTACTGGACGCCCGTCCATCTTTCCCAGACGCTCGTCCACCCTAAGACAGCTACAACCTGAATGTAAAATAACACCTCAGACGCCCGTCCAGAGAAACCAAACGCCCGTCTGAAATGTAACCAAGGCAGACGCCCGTCCACATGAAGTAGACGCCCGTCCGACCTGGGTTTCGGCTAGAGCCCTAAAATCTTCAAACTCGATTTCTAATCCGTTCTAACCTAAATAACAGCAAATTTAACACATAAAGACCACATAAAAACTTATCTAATCATACTATAGCATCTATGATCATTGATCAACGAAAAGACACATCTTCCTTGCATCTAAACATCTTAAATCTTAATCTAAACCTTATAAACGATAATTGAAATCATAGGAAGAGCCTCTTACCTTATTTGCTTGCAAAACCGACAACAAAACACCAAGCAACTGCAACAACTGTTGATCCTCAACCCCAAAACCTATGTGATCAACAAGAAACCCTAAAATCCTATTTCTTTGCAGAAAAACGAAACTGAAAAAGTGCAATAAACAGCAGATTACCTGGGTTTACTGCTGTGAAACTATTTTTAGATTAATCTACGCTTCAAGACGATCATTTCGACTACTCATGCCTGCGAAACAGAGCTACGGATCACAAGATACGATTTTTTCAAGAATCGAACTCTACGAATACCGAAAACTAGGGCTAAACTGAAAACTTACGAAATCAAGAGATGTTATTTTCAAAAGTTGCGTCTCATCGTGCTGATCACTTTTCTCTCCTACGGCTTCTTGATCAGACGAACGGATTGATCACACGGTTGAAGTTTACGTTCTGTCTTTTCCCTGGCAACTCTGCGTTGCTTCTTCTATGCCGCCATTCATCTCTTCTTTTTTTCCAGAATATTGCGTGTGTAACTTATGAGAAATAGTTTGGGGATTATCCCCTTTTATAGCCATTTAATTAAACCCATTAATTAAATAACTAAATCCTTTTAATTAAATCCTTTTTAATTAAATAGGATAAATAATAATTAGGTCATAGTAAATACGCCCAATGACTATTTTACCCTTTCTGAAAAGTCGGGATGTTACATGGGTGGAAGACGTTGTATTTTATTTTTTATTTTTGACTGATACAAAACATACACACGAATGCATATTTTTGTCCAGATATAGATTCGAATTTGGAAATTCGGATTTATGATCACACCATTTACCGTTGGACCGGTGCCTTATTGGAAACAATAATTGTATTGACATACTTAATATAATGATATGATATATTTTATTTTTGACTGATACAAAACAAACACACGAACGCATATTTTTGTCTTGATATAGAATCGAATTCGGAAATTTGGATTTATGAACACACCATTTACCGCTGGGCCGGTGCAATATTGACAACAAAAAATGTATTGACATACTTAATATATTGATATGATATATAATATATATAATTATAATAAATTCTATCTAAATGTGTTATGTCAATATTTAACATACTTTTATATCATGATTCATTATTATATTACCCGGAGGTATGTTTTTCGTGAGATCAATATGGACATAGTTTGATGCACCTTTATATAAATGAGTTTATATAAATAATTGATTATCAGTCGAGTCGAGCCTAGGGCCAGGATTTCAGAATTTTTATACAACTTTTGTAACACTAGCATTATTAATCAATTTAAAATTACAAAAAAAAACTCCGATAAACATGTAAAATGTGATGATTTTCTTTTCTGTATTCGACTTTTTACAACTTAAGTTGAACCGATGTGGGGAGCCAAGTTTTGATGATTATTAGTCGAGTCGAGCCTGGGGCCGGGATTTCAAAATTTTTATACAACTATTGTAACATTTAATACTTTTAAAAAGATTTACGGATCCCGTTGACAGTACAAGAAAAAAGGGTTTTAATGACGGAATTCCGGTCATTCTATGTCATTTTCTCATCATTAAAGACTTTTAATGACGGGAAATCCCCCTCATGCCCCCCTCATAACTGCCCTTCTAGTTAAAGCATTCAATGACGAGAACCCGCCTCGTCATTAAAGACATCAAGGATTTAATGACGAGATTTGACTCTCATTAAAAATATTTCTAGTGACGAGTAATTTCCTCATTATTATACTATTTGCCTCTCATTAGAACTGAAGTTGAATATTAGTTTCTACCAGTTAATGACGACTATTCCCGTTATTATAAGGTTAATTACCCGTCACTAAAACACAATTTATTGACAAAAAAATTCATCATTATAGGGTCATTTACCCCTCATTAATGCACGAACTAATGACGACAATCATTATGAAGAAATATTAGAATATCAAAACCATTAAATAAAACGCACTACAGTTTGTTGCAACAAAAAGCATTAATATATCCAAAAAACACATCGAGGTATCCCATATACACATTGAGGTATAGTTGTTTCAAAATATTCAAAAAGAAAAGCTATACGTAGACGCATAATGGTAGGAATTTCTAATATCACATCCTCAATGTCAAATATCCAACAACCATAAATGTTGATTACCAAAACACTAAGAACCTTCAATTATTGGCGGTTCATGGGAAGCAAGCTACTTGATAGCAAAATTGAACCATCTTAGGATATGATCGATAGCAATCCTTTCACACATCTCCTCAGAATGCATCAAAACCTTTCAAAAACCTGGAAACATATACACGGTAGCAGAAAAGAAACAATTTAAAGTTTACTCATAACTAGTAAAACAAGATATAAGATTCTTATTTCCAAAATTAAAGCACTTACAATTATATATAATAAACTAATCAGACTATGATTAACAAAATTGTGCTCTCAAATTGACTTGCTAAGCAAACGGTTAGAATATATATTATCTTTTAATGAATCAATAGCTCAAGAACGAAATTATGCAATACATATATCATATATAACCTAGGATATGTGATTTGTGTTAAACTGCTTGTTGGTAAGATGTTAATATCTCTTTTTAGATAACACCAAATAAGTCAACACATCATAATCCCACAACGCAAAGACTGGTCCAGGGAGATGTTATTTGTGTAAAACTGAACCGTCTCTCACCTACAAGCATTTTAACACAACCCAGACTTTTTTATTCCGAACCATATATAACTAGTGCCATCCACAAATATCAAAATCACAAGAATTGACACCTACAAACTGGAGATTATGAAAATCCAAACATCCATAAAATGTCAGCACATAGACTTGCTTGTTTCGGAATTTTTTTACAACTCAATGTGGAACAAGAAAGGAACAATGCCATAACAGAAGATTATACACAATCACTATACTCCACCTGTACATACACAAAAAATGTATCTAACTCCTCTGCTTTCCATATCCCTCTGCCTCATTTCACGCAAAACCATTAAACCCCTTTTTCCAGTTTTTTACCCAGGCTTTTTTGCTCATAATCCAAAAAAGATTCAGTATTTAACACACTTGTCTTCAATTAGAGAAGGAAATTATGATGATTCTAATGCTCACGGCCTCAAGATAATTATACATCAAGTAAGAAATAAGCAAGTCAATATGAATATTAGCAAGGATCTAAAATGACTTTTGTGTGTAGTAGTTGTTAAACAAGTCATAAACAAAAATGCAAGCACATAACTTACCTATTAAAGGCTGATAAATTGTATTTACTTTAATCCTAAAATCACTAAGCAGTTCAATATAAGTTACCTGGAATAAAGTTTCTCAGCACCAATTCACCTAAGATGATGAAACAAGAGCATGGACAAGTTAAACTAGAAACCTGACAATAACACGAAACATTGACTTAGATATATGACAGAAATGAAGAATAAATAAGAAAGTGAAGATGGATCAAATACCGTCTAACCAAAACAAAGGAATTTACGTTGTATAAAAAGGAGTTCGGATAAACCATCAAAATGTTTTTCGTTCTCTCTTTCTTTTCGGTATTGTGATGTCAACTACTGTTGGCTCTGAAACTGTTCTTCTCCAGATATTTTGACCATCTACAATAAGCTCAACACAAGGTAAGAACACAGACAAGCAGATTAGTTCACAAGGCTGTCAATCTGAGCAGAGAATCTTCAAGCAAAAAGCAGCAGTGTATAGACAACAATATAATAGGATCAAGATGGAGAGATTTAGCAATATTCAGAGTGCAGAAAATTTGGAGCACAACACCATATTGAAGGTACAACACTTAGGAAATACAGCCAGAAAGGTGAACCACACAACATCCAAGTTATGTGCACAGCAGGTGCAGCAGATTTTGCAAAAGATTAGCACAAAATGTGCAGGCAGATTATGTGCAGCATTAATAGATTCAGGTTTATGTAAAATAATGTGTCAAAGGATGACACAAACACAGAAACTCAGATTTTAAAGAAAACACTAAAGCACACAACTGAGTTTCACAAAAACCAAAGAAGAGGTAAAAACAGAACAGTCACAAGAGATAATACCAGTTGAATTTAAGTGACGATAATCATTGTTGAAAGATTCAGAATGTTGTATTTGTCATTCAATCGATCATTGAAAAGATCAATGCATTCCTTACTAGGTGCCATTTTCCAACTCAAAGAACAACTTAAACCTATCCGGTAATACTATTAACCTGAAAATAAAAGACAAAAGATTAAGAACTAAAATATGACAACAGCCATATAAACAAATAGAGAAATGATATAAGCTTTTTTTTTTATCAAATATCATTCCAATAAGTGGACAAGTCTATATGACCTAGATATCACATTTTTTGCCTTCAAAAACCAACAACACGTACCTTAAAGAAAATTTTGGTGTAATTTTTAGGAATCCTTTTTTTTGGTTTCCCATTCTGTTTAGACAATTTAGATGTGTAGCAACACAATTTTGTTTCCCATTCTGTTCGGACAATTTAAATATGTAGGAACACATTGTATGATATCTATATTGCATTTGTGTGTTATCCAGAATCCTCATTCAGGTGAATTTGCTGTTATATTCAATAAAATGATGTTCAAAAACGTTTAAATTGGTTGCTTATTACAACCTTGGATTGACCATCAGGGAATTTTTAATGGTCTGTTATTGATCTTTGCTGCAAAATCACATCACGTATATAACAAAGATGAATGAAACCAAAGAAAGGGCAGGGCTATGTAAAGCTAACAAAAAGTAACAATTTAAAAAATAACTAATAATAAAGAATACAAAATGACCCCTCAAAAGTAAAAAATACAAAATGAAGCAAAGATCATTTCTTTTGTCTCTCTCAGGAACTCCGTCTTTTATTTATAAAATTTTCACAAAGAAACCACCAGCCTAGGCAACCCTATACCGTCTTCTGTTTGGATTGAAGAATCAGGATGAAATAGTAGAAAAAAATATTAGATCAAGGATATTTCACTTTAGTTGTTTAACAAGACTTTTACTATACAAACAAGAGGAAAGGTTCCAAAGGTAGAAGATTAGATAGTATCACCCCCTTTTACACTTTCTTCTACCAAAGCATTCTTAGTGCCCCAACGACATCTGCTACGATTTGTAATAAGGTACTGCAACATTCAAGATACTACTCGTTCACATTAAAAATACCGGAAAGAGCACAAACCTTTTACCGTGAGCTTGTATGACCACAAAATTGACAGACTTGAAGTACTCCAAACATAAACTTAAGGATTCCAACTCGAGATGTAGACACAAGATATTCGACTTCCACGCAAATGAGAGGGTTATTATAGGTCGTCAAAGCAAAATATACCAATAAGAGAAACTATAAACATAATGAACCAAAAGCAAACCACATGTAAAAGGTCGGGTTGTTCACCCCTACGAAAGGTCCCTAGTTAATCTCAAATTAACATCCTTGTCCTTAAACAGAGGCACAAATATTCAAACATCAAACTTCGGAAGTTGTTTATTACATGAACTCTAACCCTCACACTCATTTCTTAGTGATAGCATTAACTCAAACATATAAGGTTTGTCATATTTTGACATTTGAACTCATGACTACAAATAAAACAAAATAAAAACAAACCTTTATGGTTTTCCACTACCAATACAGGTTCAGTTCTCGTGTTAACAAAGCGCCATTGCATTTGACGTCAATGAGTGAGCCTCGGCGATTTTGTTCTCCAAACTTTCGATCTCCGAAAGTCAACTGCAAAACTAAGAACAGAGGGTGTATGACCTGTGATGGAGGTGATATCGATTGATTAAATTTTACCCTATTCTGTCTATAACGGTTTTGGGCTTTTAATCGGTTGAAGGGAAGAGAAAAAAACAGTCTCAAGATAAACGAAGACTTTCTACTTACGTATCCTCTCCACGTCGCTACTTCAAAGTGAAGATTTTGGAGCCGCTTCATCTACAATCATTGAAATCGGATGATGGAGAATGATAATCGAAGATGGAGGAGGAGGATAATTAACAGAAATACCATCGATTTGGTGTTTGTATGATAGATGCCATTGGTGTCGGGAGCTAGCAGTTTGTGGCAGAGGTGTTAATATTTTCTAGGTTTGGGGTTAATTTGGTTTGAAGTCAATTTAGGTCATGGGTAGAGATAGAATTAGAAATGTTTTGGCAAAAAAAATAAATGAAGTGGGAATTTTTTGGGTGGGAGTTTTACCCGCCTATCATTGTGTTATCTTTTACAAAAGTTAGAGAAATTCTTATATTGGAAAAAAATAATTTATAATATTATTTCACATAATAATGACGAGATGGTTTTTTATGTATCAATATTAACGGGATAATCAACCAATAATGATGAGAATTTGAACTTCCTCACCGTGTACACATCAAAAAATTATATATATATATTACCGTCATTAAAACGCATTTATAGTGACGAAATTCTGACCCGTCATTAGATTCCTCTCATTAAAAACAAATCTTGTCTATTTACTTTACACATTCACTTACTTTGTTTTAGTTATATTAATGTGGTTTTCACTCTGAAACTAAGTTAACTAGTTGTAAAAGGCTTATTAATATCCGCTGCCAGTTAACAAGACAGAATATAAGTCAGTATTGACTTATACTCAGTTGAGTTAGCTGAACTCCGCACAGGTTTCAGAACAGCAACAAAACTGAGCAGAGTATCAGTTTGAGTTTGACAGAAACTCAGTTCCTGGGGGTTTTCCAGATCGGTAAAAGTTTTTGGTGACAAGTTTATTCACCCCCCCCTCTAAACTTATGTTAGCCTTTCCAAGGGACCAACAATTGGTATCGTAGCAATTCCTCCTTTCTGGAGGAGATCCAAGTTGTTACTGCTTAAGTTATAAACCAGTTGTTGACAATCCTTACTGTACTTCATTTCTATGGATACATCTAGAATTATAAATTGGCTAAATAACCCCCTGACTGACTACTTGCAGAGTGTTGTCTATGATTTCCAGGATCAAGTATTTGAAAGATTCAGTACTACAAGCTCTCACACAAATCCAGAGCCTCATTTCAGTCTTGATGAAGACATAGAGCTTAATACGAATAATGATGATGGATATAGAGGATTTACATCCCTAAGCGATCTTTCAGAAGAAGCTGAAAGAGAGTTACTGCTAATAACTAACTACATAGAAGAAGAACTGACCAAAGATCAATCTAGTGCAAAAGCCAAAGATATTGATGAGACTCTATCTACAAGTCATGGAGGTGAAAGTGAAGAAATCATACTGCTAGGAGCTACACAGGCAAAGGCTGTTGATAAAGGAAAACAAGTCCTAATTGATGATGATTCTTCGACAGAAGATCTACCTATCAAAAATCAGGAGGTAATCGCATCTACATCCAACACTCACACTACAATGAACAATCAAAGAAATGATGACTTCAATAAAACCTTGGACATACTCATAGAGAAATTAGAGGCAACTCAAAAGAATTATGAGAATGTCAAAAAGGAGAAAAAGTTATTGAAAACTGAAATTTCAAGATTGAATGCTGAAATCAATCTAGTCAAAACTAATAATGAAATCAAGGTAATTCGACCAACTGATGAACTAACAAAAGTTATAAACATCAATGAATCATCAGTTGATCCAATTTCCAGAGTTCAATTGAAACCAGGAAAACCATGTGGAGATAGATCTGGTTTAGGGTTTGATAATCAGTATAATTCTAAGTTCAGACCAAGATCAGTTGCAATAAAATTTGTGACTACTCAAAAGTAAAAAACTCAGAAAACTGATAAAGTTATTAGAACTGACAAAAACTCAGCACAGCCCAACGCACAAACTGACAAAACTGAAAAATCAGTTGCTAAAATTCACCAGGCCAACAGATTTTACAGAAGACTCAGAAGGCTGAAAACAGTAAAACTGATCCGAGATCAGTAAGAAAAATCTTCAAGTCATATTCATCTAAGAATGTAGATCATTCATGGAATAACAGACTCAGAGGGAAAGGAAGATTATTTCCCATTGATGAAGATTGGAATGGACCATCACATCAGTTTCACAAAATGGACAAACCTAAAACTGTTAAGGCAAAACAGGAAAAATTTGTGAAAGCTGACTTTACTCAGTCAAAATATCAAGAGAGGTATAAAGTAAAAAATAAAGTTGTACCATCAAAAGCTAATCAAGCAGGACCCAAACAGATATGGGTACCAAAAATTTCTTATTTTGTTTTGCAGGAGAAAAACCGCTAAGCTGAGAACTGAAAAGTGTTTACAACTGAGTTTTTGAATTCAGGACAAGGACAAAACTGAACGCATACAGCTGTTGATACACCGTACCTACTCTATTAACTATTTTCTAGCTACAGATGTCAAGAAAAGACGTGGTCCATCTCAAATCTAAACCGTCCATATCTTCCACTCATCCACCTTTTCACAATCTCAAAATATTTATGACAAGACGTTCTAATGTCCCACTCAATTCTTAACTACCCCTACTACAAATTATAAATACCCAGAATTTTCTTTTGTAATTTCTTACGTTTAAATTTGGAATCCACTCTCTGAATCTCAAATCTTCAAATTATTCAATCAAATCCAGAAAAATGACTTTCACTCTTATTGAACCCGGAATGATCGTATCTCTTGAACAGTATATTGCAAAATATATTGATCAAACTCTAGTCAATTCCATTGCAACAAAAATCCGGAAAATTAAAGGTTTGGATGCTGTTTTCAACATCGATTTGAAAAGTGTATGTTAAGAAAGCATTGGAGACTTCTATCACTTTGGTAGAACAACTGTAGAATGAGAAGACACACACACCTACATCACTACTGTCAATGATAAGGAGATCAAGGTCACCGAAGATCTAATTGCAGAAATCTTTGGATTCGACAAATCCGGAGGATCAGCAGCCATCAAGCTGACTAAGGAACAAAAGGATTCTCTCAAAAATGACTAAGATTTCAGCTGCATTCTGGCTTGACTAAGATTTCAGCTGCATTCTCCGATGAAAATTTGGCACAAATTTCTCAATCATTGGCATAGCATAGCTCTGTAGCGTCCTTCTATCTGCTTGTATAACAACTCCTGCTCTATTTTTTCCTCTGTTCGGTGCGTTTTCTATGCCTCTCCCGTTTTGTGCCATTGTCTCTCTTTATCTTCTAGTGGTGGAATCTCCTCTTCCTTATCCTTCTCACTTCCTTCTCATGAACTTACTTCATTAGCCAGCCTCTCGGTTCTCTCTTGAGCCACTTTTAGCTTCAGCTTTGCAAACTTTTCAATCTCTGGTATGTATCACTCGTGTTTATCTACTGAAATCCTTGTTGTGTACTACAAGACACAAAAAGAAAAATAAAAGGTTAGTTACTTGCCTCGGTGGCTGTTACACTCACCTGGCAGACTCAGAAATATATAGACTCTGACCACTGACACGACTCTGACCAAACATAGACGATTCTTTTTATTTCTGGGCAGCTCACAATTGTGGTAGGACATGACGCAATTGCGGAGCAAATTTTCCCTAGAAACAGATAGAACATAAATTGTTACGACTCCAAATATTCACAGACTATGAAACAAACTCCATAACCAAAATATACAGACTCCTAATATTAAATTAAAAATATTCTGGACATGATTCCCCGGCAACGGTGCCAAAAAGCTTGATCACACCAAGGTGTAAGCACGGACTATTAGCAATAGGACTAGGTGTATCATAGAAGAGTACTGACGAGTCAATGTTGAATCCCACAGAGACTCGTAAGATACGTTTAATCGAGATTGAGTATCATAAATACGGTTTACGATCAACTATGGTGCATGATGAGTAAAAGTGGAGACAAATAATTAGCATGAGCAAGAACAATTATACTCCTATAAATTTGTAAAGATTAGTTCTAACTAGTGAATAATTATTCCCCCCATACCATTCATCAATCATCTCCATTGGTAAAATTTATTTCATTTTCAGCTATAGGTGCTAATCCCTAATGTTACGCTAATTCCATTGAAAGGACAGTAGATTCCTATGTGCAGTTAACCTCATTCATTGGTTGTATTAATTCACATGCAATAAGAATTAGGACTGGTCGGCTTAAAACCAAAGACCCCAATAAGCAGCTATCCTAGATTGACTAGCACATTCCTAAGGATCGATCAAGACTATGTCCGAACTAACACTTCACTTTATCGTCCTTCATGTTCATTTAAGATGACATGCAAATAGTTATTCAGGCTACAAACATGTAAATTAAATCCGTCGATCAGACATAGCTGGTGCCGATTATCATGAATTAGGGTTTACTAGGTGTCCCACAATTATGGTATAGACCGCTGCAATTGTAGAAGAGTGCAACCTCTGTTTCATGATCTTTTTCACCAACAAATCAGATCTATACACGTATGGGGTAAAATAAACTAACTACTACATAGCAGATCTAATATAAACAATGTTGGTCCCTTGGAAAGGCTAACATAAGTTTAGAGGGTGGGGGGGTGAATACACTTGTCATTAAAAACTGGATATTAATCTACAAAGGTTCAGTTAAAACTTGTGTGGAGTTAAGGTGACTGAGCTGAGTCTAAGTCAAATTGACTTATGCAAAACTGAGTCAACCGGCAGCGGATATAATTCTAGACTTTTTCTTGATCTTGTTATTCTCCGTGAAAGCTAAGTGTGCTAAACTAAATTCTGGTGAATATCAGTTTGTGAGCTGTGAGTTGTGTATCAATCAGTTCTCAGTATGCTGAATAAACAATAATAAATGCTGTAATGATAAATAGAATGTAAATGCGTAAAGTAAATGAAACAAGAGTTATAGAGGTTCCATGTGGTGTAATCCTGTCAGTCCTCTCTTCCCCTATGGTGTAGGAGGAAAATTTCACTAGAACTTCTTGAGGTGAGCTGTTATAAAAAGTCCTAAACAATAGTCCTTGGCTAATCCTAGCTTCACTAACTAAACACTTGTAGAACAGGTGGAATGGCTGCTCTGCAATTGCTTGAGTCACTTGTCCTTGAAGGGTTATGTATGCCTCTTCACCAGCTACCACCAAAAACACAGTCTACCCGACTACTGATACAACTGTCCTTGGCAAAACCTTCACCGGATTGCTTCACAGTCTAAACCTTTGATTAGGAATCAAAGTTGGGCTGAAAATCAATAAATTGATTCTTGTATGTGGTTCTTCAAAGTGTCTTAATCTGGATAAATTCTGTGTAGCTTGAACACTTGAAGACATTCTTGATTGATCTTGTTAGCGCAAAGATGATATCAATTCGAATGAACGAGACTAGTGCACAAAAATGCTTGTAATCTAGTTAATTCTTCGTGTTTGATCCTTGGTGCGAATTCCTCAATTTATAGTGTAAGGTTCAACGTTCATCTTGCTTGAATTCAAATTTTATCAACGTCTATCTTGTAATGGTTATATTTTGTGACCGTTCTGACTTGTCAGTACTTCATCCAATAAAATTGCTTCCTTTACAACGTTCGAATGTACTATCAGTTTGTTGGATGACTGACTTATAAAAATGAGTTTCCTGATCAGTTTTATACTGAGTTTTTCAGTTGTCAGTTTCTTGACTGACTTGTAGCATTAACTGAGATTTTACTCTTCTTCAAATATCAGTACTCCAGTTTTACATCTGATTATTATTGACTTAATCAGGGTACACCATAAGCATATATCATCTGAGAGTTCATTGTCCTTATGATTCTTAGGTGTTCATACAAGATCCATAAAGTCAGTTCAGGTCACCACAAACTTGCCTGAAGTCTAAATTTACAGTCTCGACTTTCATAACTGAGTCTGTACTCTCAGTTCTTCAAACTTCTGTAACAGAGTCTGTTCCCTCAGCCTTCAGTTTTAGATAAGCCAACTGAGTTTGTGTCCCTTAGTGAACTTACCTTCTTCAGTTCTGAGTGAGCTTCAGTTCTTGGTGTTGCCTGAGTCAGTTTTAGATGACTTGTCTTTCCAGTTTCTTAGATGATTTCCAGTTTTCAATTATACGACACTTCTATCTATTACAGTGCTTGTCTGATATAACCTATACAATTATCAGACTCTAGTAAAACTTATACATTCAGTTCTAGACATCTTTTAGCCTTTCACTATAACAGCTAGTTTTAGCACTTCATCAATGAGGTGTAAACAAACATGTTCTTGAATAAGATGAATTATCATCAAAACTAAATTATTATTTCCAACAATTTCCCCCTTTTTGATGATGCCAAAACCCTTCTTAAAAGAAAAGCTTAAAGATAAACACAATACAAAACAAATTAAAACTGGAAACTGGATTTCATTAAGATTTTGCAAAAACTGGATCAAGTTACACATTATGTATAAACTGAAATGAAACTTTAAACAACTTTCTGTTTAACTAAGACATACTTCCTTCTTTTGTCATGAAGGCGATATTCTCCTTCAATCCATGTATCTTCATTGCTGAAAGTCTTGAGGTAATCCACTTGGTTTGTTAGCTTCCATTTTCACCACATAGCTAACTTTGGAAAATGAATTTCACCTTTGTAATAACTTGCGAACTCATTGAAATCTGCTTTCATCTGTTCAACCTTATCTTCGATATGAAGTTTTTCTTCAATCCTTTTGATCTCTTTGTAATTGGCCATTTTCTATTTATGATGGAGATCACACAAAAAGTAGTTCATTGATTCTTCATAATTCTTGTATCTGTACTTGGCTTTGACATGACTATAGTCTGCAACAAACTTCATCCAAAGATCTTCAGTGAGGGTTGCTCTTCTTTCATCAGGTTGACGGTATTTGAGTATCAGCTGCTCATCAGTTAGTTCTTCAAATTGTCTGATGTTTGATTCTGTAGCTGATTTTGCTTTCTTCAGTTTTGTCAACTCAGTTTCAAGCTTCAGTTTTTCTTCACATAACTTCAGCTTTTCTTCCTTCACTTCCCCCTTATTGGCATCATGAAAATCGTTGATTAGTTGATGTGTTGCCTCTTGATTTGTGGACATCTCTTTCTGAGAGGTGAGGACATCTTTGAGTTGAGTTTCTAGCACATAGATCCGTTGATGGAGGTGCCATTCAGCTTGAGCATGAGTTTCTTGATCTTCCATAGTTGTTTGTTCAAGTTTTTCCTTTAGACTGAGAATCTCCGAAACTGAATTTGATATGGATTTCTTCATAATGTCCAACTTAGTGTGAGTTGAGACATCAGTTTTCTTCCTGTAAATAACTGGAAACATGTGATAGAATACCACTTAAACCATCCTTTTGGTTGAGCATAATCTTCAAGCCTTCTTGGACTTGCCTTAATTCTTCAGTTGTAGGTTTCTCAGATGGGTCTTCTTCCTCTGTTTCTTGGATTTTAGACTGACTGGCATCTTCAATTATCATTAGTTGTAGATTAACAATAGCTCTAGCTTCTTCTTCTTTATTCTCAGTTGTCTGATTTCCAATTGGCAATTCTTCTTGCTGAGTATCGGTTTGCGCTGCTTGTGGTTGAGGTTGAGTTTTTGACTACAAAAGTGTACTCCTTTGAGCTTCTTTCCTTGAATCATCATCCTTATCATCATCTTTTTTCTTTAAAACATCCTTGGGTATAGATGATGTGGTTGATTCAGTTCTCTTAGCTATCTCTCTGAATCTGTTGTAGCAATTGTTGAGAAATTCTTCCATAAGAAATAGTGCATAGAGATTTGGTATTTCCAGTTTCTCTTTATTAAGTAGAGGAGCTTCTCGAGAATCTTCAGTCTTGAGCTTTATCTTCATCAGTTTGATGATCCTTTCAGCATCAAAGAGATACTCCTTTGGTTGCTGAGATACCTATTCCTTGTGCATAACATAAACTTGTTTCTCTGGAACTGTTTTAGGAACTGAAGCCTTTAACTGACTGAAAATAGTTGCTAGTTGTTGTTCTCCCTCACTTGTTGCTATCTGACTTGAAGTGCCTGGGTACAAACAACGTACAACTGATTTTTCTCCTTGTGTCTCAGCTTACCTATTAATGCCTTTTTGTTGAGCGATCTGCTGGGACACAGTTTGCCTATTGGCTTCAGGTTGGGAAGTTGGCTTTGCTGAACTTGCAACTACTTCAGCTTTTGTAGTAGCAGCTTGTGCACTCTTATACATACCACTGATTCTATCCAAATAATACGGAATCACTAAGCTAAGTGATTTCTTCAGTCGAAATCTGCCTTCAGTTTGTCTTCCTTCAGCTTGGGTGCTGCTTCATCTGATTGAATATATATCCAGCCCATTTGAACTCAAATCCATCCCAGATGACATACATTAGGTAGATACCATCTTCAGTTAACTTACTTAGCCCTTTGTGCTGTTCGATGGCATGTCTGCGTATCAACCTCTGCTGGTTCCTTTGAAATAGAAATTTGTCTAAGGAAACCACTGCGTTGAAGTGGTAAGCAGGATAGATCAATAGACTTCACCAGAGGATCTTTGATGCCAAAAAGCTGTCTGATGATGTCTTCATTGACAAAAATCTTCCGTCCACGAACTCTTGTAAGTAGAGAGTTCTTCAGCAACTTCATGTTTTCCCAGAATTGCAATAGACCTTCCAAGTCCATGTCTTGTTGCAATTTTGCTTCCAAAAGATTTCGTAAACCCGGTAATCTTCCAATCATTTCTGATATATGACTGGACAGAAGGGTATTACCATACATTTCTTCGAATTCTTGAAGTGTGAACGTATCAGGTGCAGTGATTAACCGTTCTTCTTGAGTTTTCTTTGAAGCGGCCATTTAAGAAAAATTTCTGGCTGATTTAGGGATGAGAAAGTTTGATTTTTCTTTTTGGTAAAGAGAGAGTGTAAAAAGGTTGTATATAAAGGGGTAGGTAGTTGAAAGGATCCACGAGCTTCTGATAGATTTGTACAATCTTTTCAAATTCCATCATGGTTTGTGTAACCGATTTGTACTATCTGACAAAATGGGGGTATACATGCTACGAATTCTGACAGAAAAACGGCGGTAATTAAATGCGATGTAACTGTTGTCAGTTCTATCCATCCCTTTATTGACTTTTATTGACTGAGTAAAACTGAAGCTGAAATCAGTTTTACAAAATTTGGGTTCCATCAAATCTTCAACTCAGTTAGTCAGTTTGAGATTGTTGATGTCAATGACTGATCTGTCAAGTGAGCACACCCAGCATGACCAAGATCAATCCCCTTGATTAATCTCTAAGCTTGAAATGACTTAACTGACTTTAATAATCCGTAATTCAGTTCTCTGTTTAGCAAACCTTTCTTTGTCCAGAGGTTTGGTGAAAATGTCATCTAACTGATCTTCAGTTGGAACATAGAGAACTGTTATATCCTTCATTTCCACATGATCCCTTATAAAGTGATGTCTCACATCAATGTGTTTTGTCCTTGAGTGCAAAACTGGATTGTCGGTTATTGCAATTGCAGTTGTATTATCACACATTATAGGAATCATTCCCTCTTCTATTCCATAATCTCTCAGTTGTTGTGTAATCCATAAAACTTGATCACAACAACTTCCAGCTGCGATATACTCAGCTTCAGCTGTTGAAGTAGAGATTGAGTTTTGCTTCTTGCTGAACCACGACACAAGTCTATTTCCCAATAACTAACATGTGCCTGAAGTACTTTTTCTGTCCACTTTGCATCCAGCATAGTCTGAGTCTGAGTAGGATATCAGTTTCAATTCTCCTTCTCTTGAATTCCATATCCCAACTCCTTATGTATCTTTCAAATACTTCAAGGTTCTTTTTACAACTGTGAGATGGATTTCTTTAGGTCTTGTTTGAGATCTAGCACAAACACCAACATCAAAACATATATCTGGTCTACTTGCTGTATGATAAAGTAGACTTCCAATCATTCTTCTATAGAGACTTTAATCCACATCTTTGCCTTATTTGTCTTCATCTAATCTGATGTTAGTTCCAATTGGTGTTGAAATGCCAGCTGATTTCTCCATTACAAACTTCTTAATCAATTCCCTTGTATACTTGGTTTGGTGAATGAAAATCCCATTATCCAGTTGTTTAACTTGTAAATCCAGTTGTAAATCAAAGTTTAACTGAACCTTCATAGTTTAAACCATTGATTAAGAATCAAAGTTGTACTGAGAATCAATAAATTGATTCTTGTTTGTGGTTCTTCAAAGTGTCTGAATTTGGATAAATTCTGTGTAGCTTGAACACTTAAAGAAATTCTTGATTGATCTTGTTAGCAAAAATATGAAAGCAATTCGAATGAACGAGACTAGTGCACAAAAATGCTTGTCATCTTCTTAATTCTTTGTGGTTGATCCTTGGAGCAAAGTCCTCTATTTATCGTGTAAGGTCCAACGTTCATCTTGCTTGAATTCAATTTTTATCAACGTCTATCTTGTAACGGTTATATTTTGTGACCGTTCTGACTTATGAGTACTTCATCCAATAAAATTGCTTCCTTTACAACATTCAACTGTACTATCCGTTTGTTGGATGGCTGACTTATAAAACAGAGTTTCCGGATCAGTTTTATACTGAGTTCATCAGTTGTCAGTTTCTTGACTGACTTGGAGCATTAACTGAGATTTTACTCTTCTTCAAATATCAGTACTCCAGTTATCATCTAAGAGTTCATTGTCCTTATGATTCTTAGGTCTTCATACAAGATCAATAAAGTCAGTTCATGTCACCACAAACTTGCCTGAAGTAGAACTTTACAGTCTAGACTTTCATAACTGAGTTTGTACCCTCAGTTATTCAATCTTCTATAACTAAGTCTGTTCCCTCAGTCTTTAGTTTTAGATAAGCCAACTGAGTCTGTGTCCCTCAGTGAACTTACCTTCTTCAGTTCTAAGTGAGCTTCAGTTCTTGGTGTAGTCTGAGTCAGTTTTAGATGACTTGTCTTTCCAGTTTCTTAGATGATTTCCAGTTTTCTATTTTACGACACTTCTATCTATTACAGTGCTTGTCTGATATAACCTATACAATTATCAGACTCTAGTAATTAGCCTTTCACTATAACAGCTAGTTTCAGCATTTCATCAATTAGGTGTAAACAAACATGTTCTTGGATAAGATGAATTATCATCAAAACTAAATTATTATTTCCAACAAACAATCAAATCATACTAATCACCACAAAAGAACGAAAAATATACATCTAGAAATCTGGAAAATCATACCTCTAAGATGAGTGCAGATCCTCCGTAGATCGCTCCCTGGGTGGCTAATCCGTCGGATCCGTGACTATAACTCATCGGAAAAAAAAAAAAGAACTTCTATTGAATATAACATGTTTGTCTTGTAGAAAATTGTAAACACACATAATTCGGGGTATGATGCCTCTTATTTATAGCTACATAACCGACTTAGCTTACCCTAGAAACTACCCCTCGTCTAAGAAAATGCATTTCCCAAGGCTTTTGGAGCACGCGCAACTGTGGCAGCCCCTCCCGCAACTACAAGGGTATTTTCATACTTTTCTGCTCTTGCCGACTTAACTGAAGGTTCTGGAAAACCCTAGGCCCAATTTTTGTATCCAGTCTCTCCTATAATAAGTCCAAGCACATGGTCCAAATCTAGTTGCCTAAAAATAGTTAAATAATACACGAAATAATAATGAATCGGGGAATATAAACGTTAAATGCAAATTACTCAACTCATGAACCCAACATATGACATTTAATACAAATGGTTCATATAAACGGTCGAAAACAACTACTTTAGCTTATAATGGGTAAAATGTAGATGGCATAAGGTTTATCATTTTGAGCATCATCAACTACCCCCAAATAGCCTTCTACTCGCCCTCGAGAAGAGTATCAAGGCAGAATGTACCTTCAAGAGTAATCCCCATTAAGTACCACACATTCAATAAAGATTTCAGCAAAAACGTATATCATGCAACAGTCCATTAGTTACTATTAATTAGTACCTACCAATGCATCGATGTATCGTGTGATAAATCTTTTGTGATAGTGCATTTGTAAAGAGAATCAAGTTATAGTGACCTCACAACCTTAACATACCAGTGTTCACACTTGCTCTTCTTGCTTTCAGACTCAGGTAAACAACATGAAACCTTGATTAGGCCGGGTGGACTTGGGGACCGAGTACTACTCAAGGGTCTTTGTTTGTTTTATTTTTATGCGAAGGTCGTGCTTCTTACTCTCCAAGTTTTCTTCCTTCACTACCTTGATGCTTTTTGCATGTTTTTTATTGTTCTTTTTGGCAGATTTCCTCACTTTTTTTTCTCTCTTTCTCTCGCAAGCCCGTTGTATCCAGTTATACCGTTTGTGGTATCAAGATTCCTACCATCATTCTACAACAATCGGTTAAAGAATATCCACCGACAAGTATTGATTCTCGGTCTAAGATAACTCTTAATATCATCTGAATAATTCTTACTCAGATTATGTGCTCAAAAATAGAATGCAAATGACAAAACATTAATCAATAAGTCACTACTTCATGCAATATAGCACATGCTCATTCTTTCATACTAAATTGCATATGCTATAATTAACATCAAATTATTCTTGGGCTCCTTTACTGATTACTTACTGAAGACGTGCAATATACAAGCTAAAAATAGTGTTAAATTTTTTAAAATTATTCCTTTATTCAATTACAAGCTATGACCGCCTCCTACCCCCACTTGTGTAGACATTGTCCCTAATGAATAATAATGGAAAAAGAGATAAGGTACTTAGATCTAGAATTTACTGTCCAAGTGTCGTAGTGAATCGTAGAACATGATTGTCATCAATTTGTTCCTAGTTGCTTCATCATCCTGTATCGCAAATGCTCCAAAAAAAACCTTGAGTAACAAGCAAAGGGAAAAAATAAAATAAGGTGGCGATAATTGAGCATACACAAGAATGCGCAAGACCAGTTTAACCCACTTTATTCTGTATCGCCCGTCACAAGACATGAAAACTTTTACAAGGGTATCACATGAGAATCATGAAGGAAAAAACCAAATATATCCTGAGTCGGATGATAAACGATATATATGATGAAAGAAACCTTGCGATTGTCATGCTACTTTATTGACTCAACAAATCAAAAATAAAAAAAATCAATAAATAAGGGTGTATCAGAAGTAGTTCTGTGTTTATAGTAGCCAGCTCGACTGTACTAATAAAGCTCCATCACATGTACATCGGTTTGTCCAACCTAAAGACTTTGGACTCGGCATCGTAAGTGTGCTCTAGGTAATGCTTTAGCCTATGGCCATTCACTGTGTAAATCCTCCAAGAGTGTTCTTCTTTTACTTCGCAGACACCCGAATGGAAGACTTTTTTGTTAGACATAATTTGGTTTTAATGATGAGTGCTAGACTAGCAGTTATAAGGCAAAGGCAAAAAGATGTCTAGAATGAATGTATAGGCTTATTAGAGTTTGATCTTTGTATAGGTTTGATCAAACAAGCACTGTAAAAGGGTCAGCTGACTTTGTCGGCAGACTCATCTTGATAAGGTTTTCGGTGGAGTGTCTGGGACCTACTGAGGATTGAAGGATAAGGAACGTATATTGAAGACTTAAAAGTCTAGGATATAGGATCAGACTTTAGGTAAGTTTGTGATGGCCTAAACTTAACTTATATACCTTACTATGAAGGTCTAAGTTCCCATAAAGGAAATGTGATGAAAGGGACTTAGTTATAATCTAAAAATGGTGTACTATAAACTCACAAACTAAAGGTTAGATGGTTAGCAATTCAGTTGATGTGTCCATTCAAAAACAAGGACACATCAGACTCTAAGTCCGCTGACTAGTGCATACCCCAGCAGACTTTTGAACAGACAATCTGATGTGGATGCCAAATTGTTTTAATCCATTTTAAGGATTATTGTGGAAGCTTAATTGGATAAGTATGGATATCATGCATTAGATTATTTAGTCAATCAATGGTGGAGTTTAAAAGGCCATTTTCATATATTTCAGAGCCTGGTCAGATGGAGAAAAACCATTGGATGACAGACTGGCTGTCAGATGGACACTGACACTATCATATGGTACATCAGAGGGATTTTCAGGGGAATATACAAAAAAATTAAAAAATGGATAGATTTGAATTTCAAATTCAAATACAATGTTTGCACCTATAAATAGAGGAACCCGGAGACTATAATCACTACCGAATTTACAAGAAATCAAGAGCATTATACCCTGTAGAATTGAGCATAAGTTTAATCCATAATTTCTTCAAGTATTCCTTACTTTCAAGTCTCATCTAGCATTCACACTTGGAGAACTAAAGCTGCTAATCTTTCCATTCTGATCAAAAGCTTGCTGAAGCTGAATCACTTTCTTGATTCAACTGCTTTGCTCTTCAAACAACCCTAAAGATAGAGAAGCACTACTGAGGTGTCAAGAACTGTTGGGTTTTGTGGTACAGCTGGTGAAGAGGCAACTCTACCCTTCAAGGGCCAGTGGAATACTTAAGAGTAGCAATCCTACATATTCTTAGTGTTTAGATTGTGAAGTCATAGTTATTGGTCAAGGTTAACCAGCTTAGGGACTTTTGTAATCACAACCAAAAGACTCTAGTGATTTTTCCTCCAACATCATAGGAGAAGAGTGGATGTACATTATTACACCACATGGAACCACTATAAACCTCTCTCTACTTTACTTACTTCATTTACTTTTTGGCACTTATATTTATCACTTGCATAACAACATCTATCTACTGAAGAAATATTGAATCCACACACCACTCTATTCATTATCTAATATTCGGTATCATCATTGAATTAACAACAATTAAAAAGGCTTATTAGTTAATCTGCTGGACCAGACTCAGCAGACTTATAGTCAACAGACTATAGCCAGCTGATCTGGTTAAACTGCTAAAATGTTTAAAGTGTTAATTTTATTCACCCTCCTCTAAACTTAACCAAAACCATTCTAAGGGACCAACATTTATGACGACATATGGTCCAAACCATCTAGATTTCATCTTTCGCGGAAAAAGACAAAGACGCGTATTGTATACCAACACCTTATCTCTAACATGGAAGGTGTGATTCTGAATCCTTTTGTCGTGTTGGAGTTTCGTTCTTCCCTTAAAGATCTTTGCATTTTCAAATGCTTGTAATATGAATGCCTCCGATCTGTTTAACTCCAACAATCTCCTTTTTCTGGCTAAACTTTTGTGCATATTCAAGAACCGAGTAGCCTATAGGGCACGATGCTCTAGTTCAACCGGTAAGTGACATGATTTCCCCAACACTAAAATGTATGGTGACATCCCAATGGTCCTCTTATAAGCAGTTTTGTATGCCCATAAAGCGTCATCTAACTTCAGAGACCAATCTTATGCAGCACCTATCAGGAATTAGAATAGTTTACGCAGTGGAATTCAAAAATTGATTTCAGATCCCAAGATGGACTTTGTTTAAAAAAATAAATACGTTAAGTAGTAGACGGTGATTACCTACCTAGTTAGATCTATAAGATCTAAGCTTTGACCATCTATGGAGAGTAGTAGTGCGCAAGCCATCCACGTGTCCGGCCTTTATCAATATCCACACGAGCACCTCGCCGGAATCCTATCTCGTTAGCTACTAGAAAAACACGGTTTCTATACCGGCCTTTTCTCTCTCTCAAAACTCTCAAAAAGACTCTATAATATTTTCTAGTAAATTATTTCTCTTGCAATTGTGATGTACCAAAGAGATAGGCACCCCTCACCTTATATAGATGAAGGTGGCGCCCCATAGCTCCTTTATTTGGTTGGGGAAGAATCTTGAATAGAGTAGGGAGAAGAAAACATTTTACTATTAAAATAAGTAAAATAGATATTCTATATCTATCTCATTAATATTCAATATCTTATATTAAATATTTCCAAGATATATATTTCCAATTTCTAATATTGAATATATCTTTAATTGATTTATCTCATTTAGTATGTTATATCAAGTATACATTCAAAATATTTTCAATATCTACTATTGACTATCTTTCCTAAATGACCACAAATCAGTTTTTACATGTGTATATATCACATACAAATCTATATATTAATATAATATCATAATTAATTGATTTTCAAAATCCATGTGTATCTTATATACAGTGACCTGCGTCCCATATAGCCATTAATTGGATTCCGGAATATACTTTAAATAATTAACATAATTTATATATTGTATTATATTTATTCATAATAAATAAATACCACCATATTAATTTATCACTCTAACACTTTATAGTCGAGATAAAATTTCCTAATTTGGTTATCACTATAACAACATTTTAATCCGGCTAGATGTTCTTATGTGTGTGACCCGGTAGGCTTCCGAATATGTTGGCCATAAGCACAAAGTGCATTTACTAAACCACTCTTCATACCTATCGTTCATGGATAGCGTCTAGCAACACACCATGACCCCTAATCATCGGAAGAGTCAAATGAAATGACTACTACCTTTTAATGTGAAACAGTTACCGTACAAATAGAATCATATCATTGTTACAATATCCATACAGTCATATCTCGAGTGTCAATACATTAACGATCATATCTTATAATCTTGATATCCTACTCTCTCGATGTAACATATTACTTTTGCTTTGCAAAGACTTTTGAGAATAAGGCATTCCTTATAAGAAGCCCTTTCAAATATTTAATCATAATCATAGGATACGCGATTTCTAGACTAGCAACATGAATCCTATGAATGCTTTAGTATCATACCCAATCACTACCTCATGATCACTCCATGGCTAGAGGAAACCTCAATTGTGTCAAAACATGACAATCCACACCGTGATGCCATGAAGACTCCGGTCTTAGGATAATTACACAACAGTCACATAGTGTGACACTTAATAAAAGTAGGTCAGTCTAACATACGCATTCTCTAATAAACGTCCACATACAGTCCATGTGTCTCTACACTGTGATAGACGAGATCTATCCCTATCTTCATAAGATAGTAGACATCTAATACGTGCTAGTCTAATCATACTATTAATGTCCTATATAATAGCACATACGACTAGAGACATTCAAGTATCAAACCTTTCAAAGTGAGTCGAGATCTCATCAACCATAATCACTATTATGATTTCTCTTTCACAGTTTGACCCTAGGTATGTTATCATAAATACAATATCATAATTGGTTTGTTAAACGAACAAATATATAATAACAGAAAGCCATTTACTATATGTACAAACATAAAAAATAGTAGAAATGATCCAACCCAGTTAGATCCGGTCCAAACCGTTTGGGGTTACGAAACTATTTCAACAATCTCCCTGCTGAACATATTTTGTTTTTAATGATGAGTGCCAGACTAGCTGTTATAGAGCAAAGGCAAAAAGATGTCTAGAATTAATGTATAGGTTTATTAGAGTTTGATCTTTGTATAGGTTTGATCAAACAAGAACTGTAAAGAGGTCAGCTGACTTGATCAGTAGAGTGTCTAGGTCAGCAGAGTGTCTAGGACCTGTTGATGGTTGAAGGCTGAGGGTTCAAACTCAGTTGTGAAGGCTACAAGATAAAACTTAGTATTAAAAGTCAAGGATATGGGATCTGATTTAGGTAAGTCTGTGATGGCCTAAATTGATCACATACCTTGGGTAGAAGGTCTAAGTTCCATAAAAGTAAAATGGTGATTGGAACTTGGTTATGCTAAAATTGGTCTACTCTAATTTCATAATTAAAAGTTAGATTATAAGCAGTCATCTGAAGTGTTTATAAAACATAGCAGACTAAAAGTCAACTGACCATTTATGGACATCAGCAGACCTATACAACAGGTGTCTGCTGAATGCAAAATTTGAATTAATCTATGTTTTTCTGGAAGATTAAATGGATAATGATGAATTACAAGCATTGGATTAATCACTCAATCAATGGCTAAGATGAAAAAGACGTTGTAAGGATTTTAGAGTCATATCAACTAGAATTAAAACATCGGTTGGCAGACTGCCTGTCAGAAGGACACTGACAGTGTCAGTATAGTACACGAGAGGGAATTTCAGGGAATTATCAAGAAAATCCTATAATAGTTAGACTCAAAATTTAAAATCAAATGTTGGATTTTCACCTATAAATAGAGGACCCTTGGGATCATAAGAGGAAGAGATTTGACACACGAATTTGACAAGCAATCTAGAGAAAAAAAATACCCTTCTAAGCTAATCTGAGACTTAACTTTCTGATCAAGAATTTTCATTAAGTGTTTCAGCAATCAAGCATTATCCAATATATACACTTGAAGATTACAATTTGCTGATCTTATCACCCTGATCAAAGCTTGCTGAAAGATGAATTACTTTCTTGATTCAACCCCTTCTTTTTAAGAAGAAATCTGAAGACAGATAAGCACTGCTGAAGTGTCAAGGACTGTTGTTATTGTGGTGAAGCTGGTGAAGAGGAAATCCTACCCTTCAAGGACCAGTGGAATACGTAGGAGCAGCAATCCTACCTGTTTCTAGTGTTCAGTTTGTGAAGCTATAGTCATTGGTCAAGGACAAACATCTTAGGGATTTTCGTAACAGCTATCTCAAAATTCTCAATTGAATTTCCTCCAACATCACAGAAGAAGAGTGGATTGGCAGGATTACACCACCAGGAACCACTATTAAACTTGCCTCAATTACTTTACTACATTTACATTCTGCAATTTACTTTATTTGCATGCTTATCACATCAACCTGTTGAACTAGCTACTGAACTTACACACACTTACACTGTTGAGTATACAATACTTAGTATCATCTTTAAACAACAAGTATTAAGGCGTAATGTAATATATTCTGCTGCAACATATTCAATAGTTTCAATAGTCAGTAGACTATTGACCCTGCTGACTTTGTAAACTCCTAAAAAGTTTTTAAGTGTTAAGTTTATTCAACCCCCCCTTCTAAACTTATCCAAAGCCTTTTCAAAGAACAAAAAATTGGTATTAGAGGAGAGCTTTTGTTCTGAAGTAATCCTACTTTTTGTGCTTGCATTTGAAAGCTTTTTCAAGTTTTTGTTTCAAGTTTTGCATCATGGATAACAACGAGTATGCTAGGACAATGTTGATTGTTCTCTAGATTTTTTTGATGAGTATAAGCATCATATGCAGGCTTGTCTAGCTGCAACTCATGATGAAATGATGGATGTGCTTATTGATTGACCACTTGAGATCATCAAAATCATAACTGTGAATGGTCAGAATCAAACAGTTCCAAAGCCAAAAAGTGAATGGTGTGCTGAGGATAGGAAGAGAGAAAATCTGAACAATATTGCTAATGATATTGTCTACCGAACTTTAGATAGCAAATAGTACATGAAGGTGAAAGACTGCAAAAATGCCAAAGAACTATGGGAGAGATTGCAACTTATCTGTGAAGGCACTGATGCAATCATAAAGAACAAGATTAGTGTGGCCAAGAAAAATTTTCAAGAGTTCAAGATGAAATCAAATGAGACCATTGAACAGATGGAATCAAGGTTCAATGCAATTCTGGATGAACTGACTCTGCTGAATGTTGTTTATAAAAAAGAAGAGATCAACACAAGAATGCTCAAAGCCTTACCTATAAAAGAAGTCTAGGAAATGAAGGTTACTATTATGGAGGAGTCCAGGAGACTCTATGGGGAAGATACCTTATTTTTTTCTGATCTCAAAGCTTATGAATTCAACAAGGATCTTGTTGCAAGTACTGAGAAAGAAGCAACAAAGACAAAAACATTGGCTGCTACTCGTAAAGAAGAATCATCAAGTGTTCAAGATAATGTTCTGAATGAAATGCAAGAGGAAATAGCCCTACTGACTCAAAGGATAAGAATGATGAAATCTAGAAAAGCATCTTCAAGGAATTTTAGAAGAAAAAAACTGAGAAAAAGGAAGAATCAAAGAAGGATCATGCCTTTCTGTGCTTTAATCGCAAGAAACCTAGACACTTCAAACCTGATTGTCATGATTTAAAACAAAAAAAAGGATCCTGATTATTTATGTTTTAACTGCAAGAAGCCTGGACATTTTAGACCTGAATGTCCAGACCTGCTGAAGAACAAAGGTCAGTAGAGGAGACCTAGTAGAAAAGCATTGGTTGCTGATGATGAATCTGGCTATGAAGTGGAATCTAAAAAAGGAATGAATCATATGACAATGCTCTTATAGCACACATTGATGATTATGCTTTCATGGCTCATATGGATGAAACTGAGGAGGTATACAATTTTGTATTTATTAACACTCCTGCTGAAAGTGAATGTAAGTCTACTGGTGGTTCCAATCCAAACATTTATGACATGGAAGAGCCTCTAGATGCCCTTCTCAATCAACAGAGGATAATACAATCTGGTTATGAGATTGTGAAGGCTGAAAGAGAAACACTTTAAGAAGAAATTCAAACATTGAATGCTGAATTAAAGGATTCATAAGAGTAAGGAAAAAGATTATGAATAGAATCAGCCTAAGTCTACTTCACCAGCAGTAGCAGTTGAGGCAGTGGCACAATCTAGTTCCACAACTGCTTTCAAATCTAGAAAGCCTTATGGTGATAAAATATGCCTTGGATTTGAAGCTCAACAATCTTCTAGAGGTGGATCAAGTAAGGCTGCTGAACGCAGTACTAGAATTGGTCCCAAGTTTGTACCTGTACAAGGTCCAACACCTCAAAAGGTTGCTGAGGCAGTAAAGCCTACTGAGAATGCTTCAAAGAAGCAAAGTCAGAAGTCCAAAGGGACAGAAGATCCTAATAAAAAGAATAATTCTAAGGGTAGGTCTGCTGGACCCTCTAGACCTGCTGATAAAAGAACTGCACCAAAGTCTGCTAGATGACAAAAGGGCAAAAACCAAAAATATTCCTAGGATAAGAATGTCAAACCCAAGAATGTTAATCATTCAAGGGATACTTATCTCAAGGGAAAGTCAGATTGGTCCCTACCGATGAAGATTAGAATGTTCCTGCCCCTGCTGCTAGAAACAATAGATTTAACCATAATGCCAGCGCTAGACCCCAATAGTGGAATTAGCAGAGGACTCACTAGAGACCTCAACTGAGATCACAATACAGGGCTGTCCTAACAAACAGTAATCCTATGGTTATGCTAATGCTTCTAATAATAGGAATCACTTCAAGCGGCATTATGCAGCAAAAGGCCAGAAAACATATGTAGATGCTCTACAACCTAACACCATATTTTATGGAAATGTAGCATATATATATATGAAAGAAAGTGCAACACTTTTCAAAGAAAACATTATGGAAATTCGTCAAGGGTTGTGCTTACCACTGACCACTATGGACCCAAACAATGTGGGTACCTAAAACACATTGAATTTGTCTTGTAGGGTGTCTGGTACTATGATAGTGGATGTTCCAGACATATGACCAGAAGTAAGCATTGTTTGATGAATTATGTAACAAGAGATGGAACAAAAGTCAATTTTGGAAACAAGGATACATCTAGTTACACAAGAGGATATGGCACCTTGATGAAGAATGGATTAACCATCAAGAATGTTGCATATGTTGAAGTCTTGGACTACAATCTGCTGAGCACCGGTCAATTTTGTGACATGGGCTACAAGTCACTTTTGACAAAGATTACTGCATTGTCATGAGTGAAATGGGAGAACAAGTTGTACTTGGTGGAACAAGACAACATAACATGTATGTGGTGGACTGGACCACTACTATTCCAGAAACCTGTCTTATAGTGCATACAATGTCAGAACTCAATTGGTTATGGCACAAGAAGTTGAATCATCTAAACTTTGATGATATCAATCAGTTGGTAAAGAAGAAGCTGGTAATAGGTCTACCTGAGATCACGTACAAAGATGGAATTTTTGAAGCGTGTCAGCAAGGTTAAAAAACAAAATCAAGCTTCAAGTCAAAGACTCAACAATCAACCAAAAGAGTGTTGGAACTGATGCATATGGATCTTTTTGGACCAGTTATCCCAACAAGCATAACTGGAAAGAAGTACACACTAGTAGTGGTGGATGATTATTCAAGATACACTTGGGTAATCTTCATGAACAAGAAAAGTGAAACACTTCAAAAGATGCCTGAACTTTTGGAGGGGTTATAGAATGAGAACAGTGTGACAGTTGTAAAAATCAGATCAGACAAGGGTACTGAGTTTCTAAACAAAGTCATAAGAGAATATTGTGAGAAAATTTTTGTGTTGCATCAATTGGGAGCTGCTAGAACTCTTCAGCAAAATGGGTTGCTGAGAGAAGAAACGGGACTTTGAATGAAATAGGTAGAACCATGATATGTGAAGCAAAGTTACCTGAAAGATATTGGGCTGAGGCAATCAATACAACATGTTTTACATGAAATAGAACCTCAGTGAATAAAAAGCTTATGAAGACACCTTATGAAATTTGGAATGAAAGGAAGCCAAACATATCATACATCCATCCATTTGGGAGTAAGTGTTTTATCTTAAATCATAAGGAGCAACTAAAGAATTTCCAATCTAAATCATATGATGGAATCTTCTTAGGATACTCTTCAGTCAGCAAGGCTTTCAGGGTGCTGAACAAATAAACACTTAAACATGAAGAATCCATAGATGTTGTGTTTGATGACCCTAAGTTCACTGGAATAGAGGATGAAGAAGTTTCGGAACCTGCCATAAACTTAGAAATCACAGACCCTGAATATGTGGTTACTCTAAGAAATTTGAATGAGTTTAAAATCTCAGATCCTGGAAAGGATTCAACAACAGTCAATGCACCTGCTGAAGAACCTGTTGGTGATACTACTGATACAACAGCTGATGCAGCTCAAGGATCTGCTGATACCTCTACTGAAAAAATAGCAGACCCTACTGAATATCAGGTTCCTGTAAATCAAGCCAATCAAGATTTTCAATGGTTGAAGTATTTGGTCACTAGGGGTTAATGGTAAATAAGGATAAGAGGTTTCGAGAAGGGTTTACGGAGATATTCCGAATCATAACAAACAGTCTATGGAGGATTTATCCGTATGTAATGATTATATCAGTGGACTCTTATCGACTCAAAGGTGAGTGTAAGTTTATATCTATATTCAGAAGAGTTCAGTTCCGGGTTTATGGAGGTGTAATCCCAGAATTAATAGATTGAATATTATTGTTTGGTCTGACGAATAATTTTATTTAATTTATTGTAGCTACTGAATATGGGTCCATGGTCCCCGACGTGGCTCCTAACATGCATATGTTTTCTCGTCGTTTCACCTCAATTAATATTAAATAGTTGGCTTGGACTGTTTAAAATATTTTTTTTGTGGACTCGGCTAATATCCCAATAATTAAAGAATAATGAATGCGCCAACCCTAATCGGGCAATAGGCTACACGTAATTAATTATTTATTTGTTAAATAATTAATTAAGGAAAATATTAGATTGATCCTTAAATATTCTAGATTGGTTCTAGATTATTCTAGGAGTATCTATTATTTAATATGATTATTATAATTGATTTTGTATTAATTATAAAATCCTTGTAGGACAAGGATTACTCTCCTATATAAAGAGAGTTCTCCCAAGCATTTTAGAACACAGAATTTTGGTTTTTTGGGAAGTGTTGAGCTTAGATTTTTCCGCTCATATACTTGGGTTCGAGTTTTAGGAAAACTTCGGGTTTTTCTAAGGTAGCATATCGAGGAGGTCAAGAGGCTTGGATCACCATCCACCTGGTGTTGCTTGCTGATACACGTCGGAAGACGGTGGCATCTCAATTTGCTTGGATCTTGGATTGATGATTGTTCTTGGAGTTTATTCACCATAAACTGGTAAGCAATCTAACCCCGCCGTAGGTTAGATTTATTATTCATGTATTTTGTTTGTTCAGATCTAGATCTTGTACTTTCCGCTGCATAATCGGGTGGATCTTTGATCCATCCGGTGATATTACATCTTACACTCACAGCCAGCAGACCTGATATATCCTTTGCAGTAGGTGTTTGTGCAAGATTTCAATCAAGACCTAGAGAAAGTCACTTAGCTGCTGTTAAAAGGATTCTCAAGTATCTGAAAGAGACTTTGGGAGTAGGCATATGGTACTCAAAAGATGGAGGTTTCAAAGTGATATCCTATTCATATTCTGATTATGCTGGATGCAAAATTGATAGAAAAAGCACTACGGGGACCCGTCGCTTGATTGGAAATAGACTTGTTTCCTGGTTCAGCTAGAAGCATAATTCTATATTAACTTCCACTACTGAAGCAGAATACATTGCTGCTGGAAGCTGCTATGCACAAGTCCTATCGTTAAGACAGCAACTGAGAGATTATAGGATAGACGAAAGAGAAATTCCCATAATGTGTGACAACACAAGTGCAATTGCAATCACAAAAAAATCTTGTTTTGCACTCAAGAACAAAACACATTGATGTAAGACATCATGTTGAAAAGAAGGATGTTGTGGTTCACTATATACCTACTGAAGATCAACTTGTAGATATCTTTACTAAACCTTTGGATAAAGACAGATTTGCTATGTTAAGGACTGAACTTGGCATCATCAAGGTTGACTGAGATGCTGATAGTGTTGGAAGTAGCGCCCGAAAGACAATTTATGTAATTGTTGTTAGAATTAATAAATGACAGATTTATTCTCATCTTATTGTTTGCTTCATGCTTATAAGTAATACACTGCTTAAAACCCCAAGTCGTATCATATGTAGCCATATAACTTAGTGTGTGTCACATATGAGGATTAAGTTTATGGTGATACACTTGAAATGTTAGTCCGTGGTGAAGTTAATCAAAGTATGGGGTCCACTGATTAAACCACCATTAATGCGCCCAGAACACTTTATGGTGTGACCGTCCTATCCGGACCGTCGACATTGGTTGTCTAAGTGGGGCATTTATATATGATGAGAGTCATATAGGACTGGACCGATTTAATCTTCGTTTCTCATATAATTCTTTGATTGGGAAATCTTATTAAATCACAAGATGATCATATATTGATTAACCTTAATCCTGAAGTGATTACAGACTCCTACTTGTTTCAGGATAGGGTTTGATGTGTTCGTTAAGGATCGCTAAGAGGCGCGGTCCGAATCACTTTCATGTTGGCACTATTCTGGAATTAGTGAGAAGTGTGTGTCTCACAGATATGGAATCCATTCCTTCATGCGGGAAGTAGAAAGACAATCCCATTATTTATTAATCCTAGAAACTGATCAATCCCGGGAGTTCGTATTGGTTATGAACTAATTGATCACTAATGGGTAAATGGTAAATGAGGATAAGATGTAGTGAAGAAGGTTTACGGAAATAAACTTACTTCAGTACGGGTAGTCTATGGAGGGTGAGTTTATATGAAATGATTATATCAATGGACGCTTAACGACTCGACTCAATGTTTTGAGAATAAGTTATATCTATAATCGATAGAGTTCAGTTTCGGATTTATGGTGGCGTAATTCCGGAATTAATGAGTTTAGTAGAAATATTATGTTCGATGAATATTTTATTCAATTTATTGTAGCTACTGATTATAGGTCCATGGTCCCCGGTTTGGCTCCAAACACGCGAGTGTTTTCTCATTTTATGGAACCTCGAGAATAAATTAAATAGTTGGTCTATTTAATGAATATGCAATATTATTTATTTGGTAAATAATATGTAAAATAGTAAAGACATTTTTATATTATTTTAATGATGATGTTGGCGCCATTTATTGTGGATAATTTAGGAGAAGAAATTTTCCTAGATAATGTCATTTATTGTGGATAATTCAGGATTTTTCTTAGGCTTCTAGGTTTTCCTTCAATATGGGATAGAAGGCTTCCTTGCAACTAATTTCTCAACTTGTTGACCACCAAAAAGCATCTACAAAATAAGTCAGGGTTTCCTCAGCAGACACAAAAATATCAGTAGACTCTTCATCATGTATATTTATGTCTACTATTTCCATTTTTGTACACTTTCTTCCCCCTGAGTTGTCTGCTCCTCGGAAGGGTTTTCCAACACTTCAGTAGCCTCTACAGTAGGCTTTGTCTAAACAACTTTTTCTACCTCTTCAACTATTTGTTCTTCTAGAACCCTTAACTCTTTCCTTTTATCATGTTTTCCTTTCTTCTTGGCAACTTTTTTTCACTCTTTTGAGGGGTCTATCTTGAGATTCAAAGATGATTCTTTCAATTGTTCTATGCTGGTGGCCTTTCTTTTCTTTGATGCCTCTCAGACCTGTTCTTTAAGTAATTGTGCAAATTTGTTTTCTTTGCGGGTGCGAGCGAGTGCTCGATAGGTACATCGGCGGTGCTAAATTCGGTAGACTTGGCGCTTCTACCGGTTGTTTTGACCTCTTTGGCTTTAAGATCTCTGTTATTTTCCATGTATCAGCAGTCTTTCTCTTCTCTGCTGTCTTCTTTGATGCCGCAGGTTGAACATCATCCCATCATTTTGTTCATTGCTCTTGATTATCATCATCATCCTCAATCTGCACTTCATCATCATCATCTAAGCCAGGAATAGGAGTTTTAATTTCTAGCTTGTATCTTGCCTTGTTAATGGTAGAGGGAGCAACATTAACAATCTTCAAGTTATTCAGCGGACTCTGAATCATCAATCCCAAAGGTTTAGCCTTGACAAAGAAACCTAAACCTATATATCCAACATGTTTCTTGTCTCTGATCCTTTTCTTTATAGCCTCATTTTCTTTTGTCATTACTTTCTTCATGTATTGTACAAAGAAACCGGCCCAATCAAACTTCATGCTTCTAGATATGATGATCATCAGGTCTATGTTGGGTCCTGATAATGTATCATAACTGCCAGCCAAACCCAAAATATTCCTTGCAATATACTTACTCAGCAAATTGTACTTTTTTTGACATTGATATTCAAGGCAACATGTACATTTTTATTTATTCTACTTGATTCAACAAATGCCAATCTTGCCAAATCTTTGTTCTCTGGATTTGTAGGTGCTTCATTCCCTTCACTAAATCCAAAAACCTCTCTCAGCAGGTTTGAAGAAACTGCAATCTCTTGAGTATTTATAGTTGTTGTAAACTCCTCTGTATCTGCTCCAATCTTCTGAGCATTTACAGTTGTTGTAAACTCCTCTGTATCTGCTCCAATCATCATGTTTCTCCAAAAATCATGAAATCTCAGGCAACCTAAGGTTGAGTACATTTTCCAGGCCTTCATATCTCCTTATTCTTCTGCCCAGATTAATCGACATTGTTGTTTCGTTCGCATATGTGACGTAGCCTTTAACACTTTGGCTAGATACAAGATGAACATCTTCAGCCGCCATTGATAAATAAGTTTGAGAAAGTGAAGAAGATGAAGATTGAAAATTTGCTTTCACACTTGTAAGAAATTTTCAGAGGATATAATATGAACCCTCGTATGTATAGCCTGTTGTATATATATGCAATAGTGGGTGGGATATTGCAGAGAGGTACTGTGCACGTACTGTAGTAGTATGCACTATTTGAGTTGAAATCAATGTGATAAAGCCACGTGTCCCACTATATAACCCCACTAGTGTAAGAAATGGTTGTGTCCATGTACAAGTTGTAATAAAGATAAGATTTATATCCATTTACTCCACTGTTGAATTTCATTAAAGATTGACTTTATCAGTATGCACTACAAGAAAAAGGGTTATCAATGACGGGTCAAAATTACGTCATTAAATGGTATTTACAATGACGGGACCTAAATTAGTTTTTGTTGGATGATGACCAAATATTAAATCCCGTCATCAATGATCATATTTCCCGTTACTAATAGTGGGATAAAAAAATTCCTCTCATTATTTAAGTATATATATATATAAAAACAAAAACAAAAACCACCCAAATATTCGAATTATTATTTTTTTAAGACAAACCTTTCAATTATTATTGATTATCCTATCATTCATTCCTAAAAAAACAATTACATTTGTCAGCTTCCCCTCAAACACGGTGATACCCCTAAATTGGCACCGCCGCTTGTTCTCGTTCTTCATCATCACTCCCACTCTCTTCTTTACTCTCCCACGCCGCTTTTTTCTTCCACTCTCCGCTCCGCCGCCACCCCATCGTCTTCAAACATTAAATCTCGGTGAATCTATAAAAAGTAAGCTTAGATGTACCACCTTATTTCGTGTCTTCTTATTTTAATTGCAATCTTTACGAACTGGAACCTTTTTGTTTAGATGAATGCTAGTTGTTTCCAGGATCCAAATCGATAAGATTTTGTAATGTTTTATTATAGAGATACAGGAGATTGAACATACATAGTTGATTAATATGTGATCGCAGCTTTATTCAGTGACTAATTTGGAAGTTTCCATTTTTTTCCTGAAATTTGAGGATAAAAAATAATAGCTAGAATGCGCAATAGATTTTTTGGGGGTCTTGCCTGATTACTTCAATCTAATGGAATCTTACTTTAAGGCCTTTGTTTCTTAGCTTTATATATTAACTCTTAAATGTGTCATAATTTCTTGTTGTAGTACTTGTTTCGAGACAATATGTTGATACTAATCATGATAGAATGCATCGATACGTGAGAGAAATTCTACATCTGCTTAAACCAAGCCAATAGAATACCCATGTTGAAACAGAAAACAAGTATTAAATTTAGCTGCCAATAGAGTCTATATATGTGCTAATTGTTACCAAACAAATGTAACATCATTGCAGGCATGGACACATGACTGAAACTCTTCATAGACTTTTGTCAATTCTTTATCAAGTACAATTTCTTTCTTTACCAGTTATGATTCCATGTGTATCACACTGTGCTTCACTTTTTAACATCATTGTTCCTCTTGTTCAAGCATAAGTTTTTTTCTATATTTCACAAATTCATAAAACCATAAAAGTATGTTTGTAGTGCTAATCGATGTTCTTCCAAAGATTAGTGAACTACATAAAGTTGCACATATAATACTTTCTCGACTATTATAAAGTACATGTATTATCCCCTGCTGTGAATGAAAAGGGCATTTGCAAATTAGTTTTTGTGCTTTTGATGAGGTTATCGAGCCAATATGATACCGAGATGATGTGATCTTTGAGCACAAATTCCTTGTGAAAGTAGTTCAATAAAATATTAATGGACAAGTCTAATATGATACTTTTATATGCGTATTCAGCTATGGTTGCGGGAGTGCTTTTCCTCATGCATATTTCTAGAATTGTTCATGTTTGCTTGTTCGCTGAGTCATTGTGAAGCTACATATAGTTCTTTTTCTCATAATTGTTAGCATAGTTGTGGCACGATGGACTATTGCTTTGAATTTTTAGTAGTACTTATTAATTGATACTTATTAATTAGTAAATATCTTAGTTTAGTAGTACTTATTAATTGGTGATAACTTGGTCGACCAAAACTAATGTCCGCATTAGGAAGGGAAGTCATTTCCTTTGTTCCAGAAACGACAATTTTTTCCTTTGTCCTATGTTTTCATCATATGCACATTTTTTTGAAATACCAGCCTCTATCTCCATCCACTCACATTCGGCCACGGTACCACCTTGCATCCTTACTCAGAAAAATTACAGTACATTAGTACAAAAACAAAAATAGCTTTCCGTTTTTCCTTTTCCGTATTTCTTCCTATGTTGCTTGATTGATGAAATGGTTTGGTTTTCCTATTTGTTTGTTGAAGTAATATGGAGACAATGGAGAGTTTGAGTGTAATAATCTGTCATATTCAAAGAGCGTGTATCTACCTTTTACTACTATGGTGACTACAAAGCTTTATCCTCCCTTTGGTATGCTATTTCCTTCCGTTGTCGTCGTTGGGAAACATGTAACTAAAGTGTATTTTTGTTTAACATTGTTTTATAGTCATACATAATATTTTGTTTGATGAGTTGGATAGAATGTAGCACTCTTGTAAGAGAATTTCTATATCTTTCTCTTCATCTCCCCGGAAAGTTACTCCCCAGAGCGGCTAACTCTCCTACTTTACTATACTTCATGCGACATATAAAAATGCAATGAGGGGTGAGAAAGCTCTCACATTTGTTTCCTCTTTCTTTTCCTTTTTTCTTTAATGATGTCAATGGTCAATCCATAATTAGAGCATACATAATCAGAGTAGAGGAAAAGCCTCAGATTCTGCAATGTAAGTGAAAAACTCCTTTAATTCTCCTATAAAATGGGCATATGTATCTCATTTATGTTCTTGAAATGTAGTACAACAGATTTTTGAAGAGTTTCGTTTATTTTATTGATCAAAACGCTAATGACTTTGTTTTACACGTGCATAAATAAGACGATGCTTCTCATGACATCTGGAAATTAGGAAGAAAAAAAAATTGGAGAGGAAGGCATTTGGAATTTTCAGGAGCTTTTCAAATTTAATGATTTCTCAGATCTTAATTTAAGTGTCTTCCCATACATATCATTTAATTAAGGATGACTCCTTGAGAAGTAGAACCAGTAATTTATTATCTTTATCTTTTATTTTCTACTTCCATATTGTGGATCTTTAAATATGATGATCTAGTGTATAAATTTAAATGATTTCAAGGTGAATATATTAATTGGTTTTTGAATTCAAGATATTATGTCAAATTAATGGTGATGGCATGAAGTTCGGTGGGGATCTTCTTATGGTTTGTGTTTATTGCCTCCGATGGGTGCAGGTTCATCAACACAATTATTTTGGTTTAATGGAAGTGAGTTCTTATTTAACACATTCATATATTTTTGTTGAACTCTGACCTTTGCTGTCTCCATTATCATCTGTCTGTGATGTTTTTATATATTCAATGAATGTGTTTTATTTTAACCCGCCTTTGTAGCTCTTGGCGATATATCTTGCTCTTTTTGTTTTAATGTTGTGCATGTTTAATGAGGTCTGATGCTATTGAGGAATGGAAGAAGGATCATAGTTATGTTTGAGTACTTATCTAGTAGAAAAGATAGGTAAGGATCACAGTTTTTTTTTCAAACTTTAATATGTTCTTCGTATGAGTGTATAGTGTTTTTAACCTTAGTCATATTGATGCGAGGCATTATAATTGAATTCCGTGCAACTCAATGATTTGAATCGAAATATTGGAGCATGAACCCGGAAACTCGGTCGAAAACATGCATCCATGTATGCGCATTAAATATTTTCTTAAAAAGTTTAGTCTTCTTCTCGGAGTTATGGAGTTGATTCTTTATTGTGATATTTATTTGTTGAATCTTGAGAGGTTTCTGCCTCAGTGACAAAACTTGGAGACTGCCAATGCATTTGGATGCCAAAAATGAGCTGGTTGATACGACTTAGGCTCAGGTAATAGCCAGCTTACTATTATTATGTAGTGTGCATGTTCAGGGAAGGCATCCTCGTCTCCAACCCCCCCAATCACCCGACACACACACACACACACACACATAGTCATGTTAAAGACGTGTGATCATTGTGTCTTAAGATATTCAAGTAGTACATAGTTATTTCAATACTTAAGCTTAATCTTGACCAAATAATTAAGGACATGTTAAAAAGAGAAAGCTTGTAGTTCTCTCTAGTTGTTTTGTTTCTTGTTTCAATAAGATTAAGTTCTTTTCATTTGGAGTGAATTTGTGCTGGCAAACACACATAAATATTTGAATCCAAAATCTGAATTAGATCTGATGTCTTACTTTAAAACATAAAATGGCTGTGCAATCGAAATCGAACCTTTTAATATGTTGTAGATAGGTGCAGGACTTTTGTGAATGTATTTATTAGTGAAAACAAACTATTGAGCTTTGATATCTACTTTCATTTTAAATTACCATTACTGAGCATATTGTTAGTTTTTCTGGTTTAAGAAATTTCATCCTTCGTTTTTGTTCTTTTCTCATTCTTAAAGCATTGGAAAAATAACCCTAAGTTTAACCTTTTTATTTTACTTAGCTTTCTGGTAGAAAATGCCATTGTTTTTGAAGTAATGTCATGTTTGTATCTAATCATTCATTTGATTTCAAGTATGCATGATAATCGGGAATCAAATATGGCCTAGTAGTACACGTCATTGCACTTCCTAGTGAGAGCATTGTTCGATTTCCATCCCCGCCGCGAATCATAGTCCGTTTCCCCATTCCCCAAACCCCCCTGAAAAAAAGTAGCCATGTTAATTCGTTTTTTACGGCCCCATTCTCTAAGTTTCTTATGTTTCATAATCTGTTATATTTACTTGCAGAGTTCATTAACAATGTTTCCACTTAGTCGAGTGAAATTTATCGCCCCTGAGCATGTATTGAAGGATTTATAGGTAATCGGCTGAACTATGACAGTTATTGTTGTTGTAAATTAGATTTCGAATTAACAATGTTCATTTAAAAAATGTTGATTTTGTTAGATATTATGGTCCGAGGGGGACAAACTTGGTTCACTAATTTGCTGCCTGTAATGTTAGCGTTGTGCACTATGGAGCTTTGTTATTTTTTAGCAATTTATTCTACATATTTGTGGGGTTTATTCTTTTTTAAGTTAATGAATGCACTTATAATTTCCCCTGTTTTGCTTTAGCTTGGCAACATATGTTTATCCTAAAATTAAATTTCTTTTCATTTTTCCATCTTATGATTCTTAGATACTTGTTTAAGCTTGTGGCTGGACCTGGGTTTTGAAGAATATAATGGAGAGATCAAAACTTCTCAGAGGCTTCTTCTAAGGGGAATATGACTTTCCAAGATGATAAGACGGTTAGTGCACGGTCCTTCTTAACCATTAAGTTTAAAACATGTCCTTATGGACTCTGACCCCAAATTATATTCTTAAGCATAATTTAATGTGACACCATAAATTGTGAAGTTATACGATTTTTTTAATATTGAAAGTGATACATACAAAATTATAAAAAAAAGTATGTAATTTTAAACTCACGCTACATTGAAAAAAGAAAACAAACAAAAACTCATGCTTTATTTCTGAAATACGCTTAATTTATATAGTAAAAAATGCTTAGTTATGAGAAATAAAATTTTCTTGAAGTGCATTAATAAAAAAAATGTTTATTTAAAAAAAAACCTTTCTCTGGTAAAAAGAAAAGACGAGTTCGGAGATTTTAATGGATGCATAAAACTTCAATTTATTTCCTTCCTTATCACATTATCATCCATTTTCTTCAGATAACCACAAATCTCTTCAATCAATTATTCGATAAACCCTTACGGCATTATCTTGCCTACAATATCATTCGATCTGTTCCCTATCATCTCCTTATTTGGATCAAATCTCGCAACAGTTTTCCGTATATATATTCTCCCACTGCTTTAACCAGTTCAAGCAAATTCGTATTGTCTCTTGGCTACTGCTAAGGAATCAAAGGGTGATCTGATGGGCTATTTCGCAGTGCTACAATGTTTTTCCTCTAATTCCTTCCCCGTAGGCGGCTCTTGTTTCAAAATTCTCGCAAAATTCAACTCCGTGACAGGTTATCTCAAGGCTAATTTTTTGTGTGTGCAAATATTTACAGCACTTGGATTCTTTTATACGATATAATTGGTGTAAATAGATTTATATATGTAAGCTTGCTTAATGATTAGATAAGGGAAGGCGAGGTTGGTTGCTTAGATAAGGAAAGGTGAAGTTAAAACCTTTTTCGGGTTTAGCTAAATCCAAGATAAATCCCAGAAAAAACCGATTACAAAACCTGGAATGAAATGTTATGATCCTTGTAGTCATGAATGCGATTGGTGAGATATTTAAGATTGCTGCAGTCATGAATGCACTTACACTTGTTGGTGTTGCGGTAGGTTTTGTTCTTCTTCGAATTGAAGCCGCTGTTGAGGAGTCTGAATAATTTGTTTTTTTATGTTTTTTTTCCCAGTTTTATTTATTCCCCATTTTACATGTAATATCTTATTTTGAATGATAAATTTGGTTTCTATTTAGAAACCCTATATATATGCACAAAATTTTCAATTTCATTCTCTAGTTTTGTGAGAATGTATCCCACGCCTAACAATTCTGTGCTATTTCTGTTATGAACCTTGTAGTATATTGAAGCAGCCTGTTAGATAAGTATTATTGTTGAATTATGACCTTATGAGGTTGTTGGTGTAATGATATTATCGTTTGAACTTGAAGAGTCTAGTTTGTAATTCTTGGGGCTTGTTCTTGGACTATGTGTGTTGTCGTTTATAGGTCTCCCATGCCGTCTTGACTACTTGTTGCTATTAAAATCATGGAGCATCTTTGCTACTCATTTCTTATTGTTGTGCTTCTATGAATGTGTGCTTTGCACAACGGTTATGTCACAAGTGACTTAATACACTTTTTCACATTTACCTGAGGAGGCACTCCTTGCTGGGCCCGCTCAATTTCGTTCAATGTACCCGATAGAAAGGTTTTTTCCCATCATAGTTCAACTTAATTCGAATAATTTCATGTTTGATACATTATTACACATGCTATAATGTTATTGTTATTTTTACAGATATCTTTGCACATTGAAAAACTATGTTCGTAGTAGAAGCCGTCCAGAAGGATCAATAGCAGAAGGCTATCTAGCCGAAGAGTGCATGACATTTTGTTCGATGTATCTTGATAATGCTGAATCAAAGCTTACTAGATATAATAGGAATTGTTACATGCGTAAGGGTTCAAAACTTGAAGTTGGTCGCTCATTGGGAAAATGGAACATGGTTCATCTAGATGATGTTTCTTGGCTCCAAGCACATAGATATGTGCTTGCAAATACAGAAAGTGTTAATCATTTCTACAGGTGAACTATTTACATTTTTATTAATGCACACATTTAATTTTTATACATGAATAACCATTAATTCATCTTTTGCGGTGAGCATAAGAGAATGTTACAAAATGAGAGGCCTCGTTTATCAAACTATGAAAGAGAACGGATTCATAATGAATCATTTCATAAGTGGTTTAAAAGCCATGTAAGAAAATTAAAATATTTCATGGATACAGTGTAATGCACAATTATTTTATAGTTTTTTTACCAACTGTTTTTTACTTAGGTTGCTCAACTGGAACAATCTACAACATGGCGAGATATGCATAAGGAGGTAGCTTATTTAGCTGCAGGTCCTATTAAATGGGTTTGTAGATACTCTGGATATATCACCAATGGATTTCGTTTCCATACCAAGAAAACTGAAAGAAGAAGAAAGACACAAAACAGTGGGGTGTTTGTAGATGCAAGTACTAATAGTTATGTATCTACAAAGGACAAAAATCCTATATATGCAAATATGATCTTTTATGGAGTTCTAACAGATATCATAGAACTGAGCTATGCAAATGACATAAAGTATGTCCTATTCAAGTGTGATTGGGTTGATAATAACAATGGTTGTAAGCAGGATGAGTACAACTTCTCTCTAGTGAACTTTAACCATTTATTGTACAAGCAAAATAGACACACAGATGAACCATTTATATTGGCTTCTCAAGCCATGCAAGCCTGGTACGTTCAAGATCCGCATGAAACAGATTGGCATGTAGCCATCAAGATGTCCCCTCGTGATTATTTCAACGGCACTTTAGATACTTCAACAATTTCAAGTTTTACTATCGATGATCCTACAGCAGAAATACGACATAAAGGTCCAACTTCAAGTGTAAACTTAAGTGGTGATGATGTAGAATTAAGTGGTGATGATGCAGATTGGGTCAGAGTTGAGTGTGAATGGGTCATTGTCGATGAACCACCACTTGTTGTTGACAACACGCTTGAAAGTTATTCAAGCGAGAATGATGAGGATTTATTGAATGCCGAAGATGAAGATGAAGAAGAACGTCAAAATGATTTCAACATGGATGTTGACGAGGATGATGATCAATTTTCAAGTGAAGATAATTGGTATGAGAATGAATCCAGTGAAGATGACGAGGATCAATGATATTTTTTCATTTTGATCAATGTTTTTTTTTATCGCTATTTTATTAGGTCGAAGCTTTACCATTAATTAATTTATTGCTCTTAGTTTCACGAATTCACTCTTGTAGGACATTTCAGGTTGTTTTTACAATTGAATTTGAGCTCCGTATTGTCTTCTTTTTTACGTGCATTTTAAATGCTTCAATGTTGAATAAGAGTCAAAGCACAAGCTCAAGGGCATTTAATAAATGTTTATTTTGTATGTTGTTAGATTTATATTATTTTATGGCTACTAATATATATATATATATATATACATTATTTATATCCGAAATACACTTTTCTTTTTCGTGTGTCTAGGTCCTAATTGTTTTCTTATATCTTTCAGGAGGAAGGAATAAGATTCATAAGTCTCCGTTGAGTGAGGATTAATTTTCTTTACTATTACTGTTCATTCAATGATAATTAGAACATCTTCTATTTTTATTACCATCACTATTCATTCAATGATAATGAGAACATATTCTATTTTTATTTTATAATTCATCATGTTTATTAACATAATAATATTGGAATATAACCAATAATTTTGGACAAAGGTAATATTAGTAAACACCACATACACAAACCCTGTTTTCTTAACCTTATACCATATAAATCTTTTTTTTCTTATATAATATAAATCTATTGAAAAAAATTATACACTAAAAAAAACATAATCCGGCTTCTATTAGTTAGTGAGCTACTTGGTTACTATAGTTTGAAGCTCGAATCCGGCTCAGTTAACTATTCTAGTTGCTTGACTCGAGCTCAAACTCAAAAAGCTGGTCAAACTTCTCTACACATCAAAAACAAGTAGCTTGGTTAACTTACAACCAAAATAGATACGAAGTCGTTTACATCGCATTCATTGAACATGCGCTAACAACCCAACGGTGATCCACGTACTTGCCCAGCTATAACCCGTCTTTTCATTTACACAAATGGACAAGCGTACACCTTGATAAGAAAAAAAATCTATCGATGTGGCTTAGCAGGGGGATTTTTGTCCATCTTCTTATCGTATGTATATATGATATTTGAAGATATACATGGTTATGATTTATTTGCGTGTGTGTGTTTTGTTAGAATTTATGACGAAATACCATGATAAGATACATATTATTTCTTATAACATAATTTTCAATTTTATAGCGCAATTTAATATAGTTTTATGAAAATGCGTTACATTATTGAAAAATACAAAAACAACATAACTACTGTCATTTTTCAATGCATAACAAGTGACAGTTTGAGAAATGTCAGTGCATTTTGGTGGCATTATGTTCAAATGCCACAACGTTGTCATAAAATTTATGACATATATATAGAGTGCCATAAAAGTGACGTAATACTATACGACATACCAGAAATACGACATAAAAAATGCCACAAATATGTGGCGTAAACAATTATTGCCGGTTAAATGTCGGAAATTCGCAGCACAAAATAATATGTCGCCAAAATGCCATACTTTGACGTCATTTAGCAACTTATGCCGGCAAGTTTACAGCATTTATGAAACTGCCACAAAGAAAGTGTCGCTAAAGGCCTGTTTTGTTGTAGAACTAACCGTCTTATCATCTTGGAAAGTCATATTCCCCTTAGAAGAAGCCTCTGAGAAGTTTTGATCTCTTCATTATATTTATATTCTTCAAAACCCAGGTCCAGCCACAAGCATAAACAAGTATCTAAGAATCATAAGATGGAAAAATGAAAAGAAATTTAATTTTAAGATAAGATATATGCTGCCAAACTAAAGCAAAACAGGGGAAATTATAAGTGCATTCATTAACTTAAAAAAGAATAAACCCCACAAGTATGTAGAATAAATTGCTAAAAAATAACAAAGCTCCATAGTGCACAACGCTAACATTACAGGCAGCAAATTAGTGAACCAAGTTTGTCCTCCTCGGACCATAATATCTAAAAAAATCAACATTTTTTAAATGAACATTGTTAATTCGAAATCTAATTTACAACAACAATAACTATCATAGTTCAGCCGATTACCTATAAATCCTTCAATACAAGCTCAGGGGCGATAAATTTCACTCGACTATGTGGAAACATTGTTAATGAACTCTGCAAGTAAATATAACAGATTATGAAACATAAGAAACTTAGAGAATGGGGCCGTAAAACAACGAACTAACATGGCTACTTTTTTTCAGGGGGGTTTGGTGAATGGGGAAACGGATTATGATTCGCGGCGGGGATGGAAATTGAACAATGCTCTCACTAGGAAGTGCAATGACGTGTACTACTAGGCCACATTTGATTCCCGATTATCATGCATACTTGAAATCAAATGAATGATTAGATACAAACATGACATTACTTCAAAAATTATTGCATTTTCTATCAGAAAGCTAAGTAAAATAAACAGGTTAAACTTAGGGTTATTTTTCCAATGCTTTAAGAATGAGAAAAGAACACAAACGAAGGATGAAATTTCTTAAACCAGATATCAAAGCTCAATAGTTTGTTTTCACTAATAAATACATTCACAAAAGTCCTGCACCTATCTACAACATATTAAAAGGTTTGATTTCGATTGCACAGCCATTTTATGTTTTAAAGTAAGACATCAGATCTAATTCAGATTTTGGATTCAAATATTTATGTGTGTTTACCAGCACAAATTCATTCCAAATGAAAAGAACTTAATCTTATTGAAACAAGAAACAAAACAACTAGAGAGAACTACAAGCTTTCTCTTTTTAACATGTCCTTAATTATTTGGTCAAGATTAAGCTTAAGTATTGAAATAACTATGTACTACTTGAATATCTTAAGACACAATGATCACACGTCTTTAACATGACTCTGTGTGTGTGTGTGTGTCGGGTGATTGGGGGGGAGTGGAAGACGAGGATGCCTTCCCTGAACATGCACACTACAAAATAATAGTAAGCTGGCTATTACCTGAGCCTAAGTCGTATCAACCAGCTCATTTTTGGCATCCAAATGCATGGGTAGTCTCCAAGTTTTGTCACTGAGGCAGAAACCTCTCAAGATTCAACAAATAAATATCACAATAAAGAATCAACTCCATAACTCCAGAAGAAGACTAAACTTTTTAAGAAAATATTTAATCTGCATACATGGATGCATGTTTTCGACCAGAGTTTCCCGGTTCATGCTCCAATATTTCAGATTCAAATCATTGAGTTGCACGGAATTCAATTATAATGCCTGCATCAATATGACTAAGGTTAAAAACACTATACACTCATACGAAGAACATATTAAAGTTTGAAAAAAAAACTGTGATCCTTACCCATCTTTTCTACTAGATAAGTACTCAAACATAACTATGATCCTTCTTCCATTCCTCAATAGCATCAGACCTCATTAAACATGCACAACGTTAAAACAAAAAGAGCAAGATATATCGCCAAGAGCTACAAAGGCGGGTTAAAATAAAACACATTCATTGAATATATAAAAACATCACAGACACATGATAATAGAGACAGCAAAGGTCAGAGTTCAACAAAAATATATGAATGTGTTAAATAAGAACTCACTTCCATTAAACCAAAATAATTGTGTTGATGAACCCGCACCCATCGGAGGCAATAAACACAAACCATAAGAAGATCCCCACCGAACTTCATGCCAGCACCATTAATTTGACATCATATCTTGAATTCACAAACCAATTAATATATTCACCTTGAAATCATTTAAATTTACACACTAGATCATCATATTTAAAGATCAACAATGTGGAAGCAGAAAATAAAAGATAAAGATAATAAATTACTGGTTCTACTTATCAAGGAGTCATCCTTAATTAAATGATATGTATGGGAAGACACTTAAATTAAGATCTAAGAAATCATTAAATTTGAAAAGCTCCTGAAAATTCCAAATGCCTTCCTCTCCAAATTTTTTTTTCCAATTTCCAGATGTCATGAGAAGCATAGTCTTATTTATGAACGTGTAAATCAAAGTCATTAGCGTTTTGATCAATAAAACTAAACAAAACTCTTCAAAAATCTGTTTTACTACATTTCGAGAACATAAATGAGATACATATGCCTATTTTATAGGAGAATTAAAGGAGTTTTTCACTTACATTGCAGAATTTGAGGCTTTTCCTCTACTCTGATTATGTATGATCTAATTATGGATTGACCATTGACAGCATTAAAGAAAAAAGTAAAAGAAAGAGGAAACAAATGTGAGAGCTTTCTCACCCCTCATTGCATTTTTATATGTCGCATGAAGTATAGTAAAGTAGGAGAGTTAGCCGCTCTGAGGAGTAACTTTCCGTGGAGGTGAAGAGAAAGATATAGAAATTCTCTTACAAGAGTGCTACATTCTATCCAACTCATCAAACAAAATATTATGTATGATTATAAAACAATGTTAAACAAAAAAACACTTTAGTTACATGTTTCCCAACGACGACAACGGAAGGAAATAGCATACCAAAGGGAGGATAAAGCTTTGTAGTCACCATAGTAGTAAAAGGTAGATACACGCTCTTTGAATACGACAAATTATTACACTCAAACTCTCCATTGTCTCCATATTACTTCAACAAACAAATAGGAAAACCAAACCATTTCATCAATCAAGCAACATAGGATGAAATAAGGAAAAAGAAAAACGGAAAGCTATTTATGTTTTTGTACTAATCTACTGTAATTTTTCTGAGTAAGGATGCAAGGTGGTACCATAGCAGAATGTGATTGGATGGAGATAGAGGCTGGTATTTCAAAAAAAAATGTGCATATGATGAAAACATAGGACAAAGGAAAAAATTGTCGTTTTTGGAACAAAGGAAATGACTTCCTTTCCTAATGCGGACATTAGTTTTGGTCGACCAAGTTATCACCAATTAATAAGTACTACTAAACTAAGATATTTACCAATTAATAAGTATCAATTAATAAGTACTACTAAAAAGTCAAAGCAATAGTCCATCGTGCCACAAATATGCTAACAATTATGAGAATAAGAACTATATGTAGCTTCACAATGACTCAGAGAACAATCAAACATGAACAATTCTAGAAATATGCATGAGGAAAAGCACTCCCGCAACCATAGCTGAATACGCATATAAAGGTATCATATTAGACTTGTTAATTAATATTTTATTGAACTACTTTCACAAGGAATTTGTGCTCAAAGATCACATCCTCTCGGTATCATATTGGCTCGATAACCTCATCAAAAGCACAAAAACTAATTTGCAAATGCCCTTTTCATTCACAACAGAGGATAATACATGTACTTTATAATAGTCGAGAAAGTATTATATGTGCAACTTTATGTAGTTCACTAATCTTTGGAAGAACATCGATTAGCACTACAAACATACTTTTATGGTTTTATGAATTTGTGAAATATAGAAAAAACTTATGCTTGAACAAGAGGAACAATGATGTTAAAAAGTGAAGCGATACACATGGAATCATAACTGGTAAAGAACGAAATTGTACATGATAAAGAATGGACAAAAGTCTATGAAGAGTTTCAGTCATGTGTCCATGCCTGCAATGATGTTACATTTGTTTGGTAACAATTAGCACATATATAGACTCTATTGGCAGCTAAATTTAATACTTGTTTTCTGTTTCAACATGGGTATTCTATTGGCTTGGTTTAAGCCGATGTAGAATTTCTCTCACGTATCGATGCATTCTATCATGATTAGTATCAACATATTGTCTCGAAACAAGTACTACAACAAGAAATTATGACACATTTAAGAGTTAATATATAAAGCTAAGAAACAAAGGCGTTAAAGTAAGATTCCATTAGATTGAATTAATCAGTCAAGACCCCCAAAAAATCTATTGCGCATTCTAGCTATTATTTTTTATCCTCAAATTTCAGGAAAAAAATGGAAACTCCAAATTAGTCACTGAATAAAGCTGCGATCACATATTAATCAACTATGTATGTTCAATCTCCTGTATCTGTATAATAAAACATTACAAAATCTTATCGATTTGGATCCTGGAAACAACTAGCATTCATCTAAACAAAAAGGTTCCAGTTCGTAAAGATTGCAATTAAAATAAGAAGACATGAAATAAGGCGGTACATCTAAGCTTACTTTTTATAGATTCACCGAGATTTAATGTTTGAAGACGATGGGGTGGCGGCGGAGCGGAGAGTGGAAGAAAAGAGCGGCGTGGGAGAGTAAAGAAGAGAGTGGGAGTGATGATGAAGAACGAGAACAAGCGGCGGTGCCATTTTAGGGTTATCACCGTGTTTGAGGGGAAGCTGACAAATGTAATTGTTTTTTAGGAATGAATGATAGGATAATCAATAATAATTGAAAGGTTTGTCTTAAAAAATAATAATTAGAATATTTGGGTGGTTTTTGTTTTTGTTTTTATATATATATATACTTAAATAATGAGAGGAATTTTTTTATCCCACTATTAGTAACGGGAAATATGATCATTGATGACGGGATTTAATATTTGGTCATCATCCAACAAAAAATAATTTAGGTCCCGTCATTGTAAATACCATTTAATGACGTAATTTTGACCCGTCATTAAATTCCCGTTATTGATAACCCTTTTTCTTGTAGTGCATACTGATAAAGTCAATCTTTAATGAAATTCAATAGTTGAGTAAATGGATATAAATCTTATCTTTTTATTACAACTTGTACATGGACACAACCATTTCTTACACTAGTGGGGTTATATAGTGGGACACGTGGCTTTATCACATTGATTTCAACTCAAATAGTGTATACTACTACGGTACGAGCACAGTACCTCTCTGCAATATCCCACCTAATATTGCCTATATATACAACAGGCTATACATACGAGGGTTCATATTATATCCTCTGAAAATTTCTTACAAGTGTGAAAGCAAATTTTCAATCTTCATCTTCTTCACTTTCTCAAACTTATTTATCAATGGCGGCTGAAGATGTTCATCTTGTATCTAGCCAAAGTGTTAAAGGCTATGTCACATATGCGAATGAAACAACAATGTCGATTAATCTGGGCGGAAGAATAAGGAGATATGAAGGCCTGGAAAATGTACTCAACCTTTGGTTGCCTGAGATTTCATGATTTTTGGAGAAACATGATGAATGGAGCAGATACAGAGGAGTTTACAACAACTGTAAATGCTCAGAAGATTGGAGCAGATACAGAGGAGTTTACAACAACTATAAATACTTAGGATATTGCAGTTTCTTCAAAACTGCTGAGAGAGGTTTTTGGATTTAGTGAAGGGAATGAAGCACCTACAAATCCAGAGAACAAGGATTTGGCAATATTTGCATTTGTTGAATCAAGTAGAACAAATAAAAATGTACATGTTGCCTTGAATATCAATGTCAAAAAAAGTACAATCTGCTGAGTAAGTATATTGCAAGGAATATTTTGGGTTTGGCTGGCAGTTATGATACATTATCAGGAACCAACATAGACTTGATAATCATCATATCTAGAAGCATGAAGTTTGATTGGGCCGGTTTCTTTGTACAATACATGAAGAAAGTAATGACAAAAGAAAATGAGGCTATAAAGAAAAGGATCAGAGACAAGAAACATGTTGGATATATAGGTTTAGGTTTCTTTGTCAAGGCTAAACCTTTGGGATTGATGATTCAGATTCCGCTGAATAACTTGAAGATTGTTAATGTTGCTCTGTCTACCATTAACAAGGCAGGATACAAGACAGAAATTAAAACTCCTATTCCTGGCTTAGATGATGATGATGAAGTGCAGATTGAGGATGATGATGATAATCAAGAGCAATGAACAAAATGATGGGATGATGTTCAACCTGCGGCATCAAAGAAGACAGCAGAGAAGAGAAATACTGCTGATACAAGGAAAATAACAGAGATCTTAAAGCCAAAGAGGTCAAAGCAACCAGTAGAAACTGCCAAGTCAACTGAATTTAGCACTGCTGATGTACCTACTGAGCCTGCTGCACCTGCAAAGAAAACAGCTGCACAATTACTTAAAGAATAGGTCTGAGAGGCATCAAAGAAAAGAAAGGCCACCAGCAACGAACAATTGAAAGAATCATCTTTGAATCTCAAGATAGACCCCTCAAAAGAGTGAAAAAAAGTTGCCAAGAAGAAAGGAAAACATGGTAAAAGGAAAGAGTTAAGGGTTCTAGAAGAATAAAGAGTTGAAGAGGTAGAATAATTTGTTGAGACAGAGCCTACTATAGAGGCTACTGAAGTGTTGGAAAACCCTTCTCAGGAGCAAACAACTCAGGGGGAAGCAAGTGTACAAAAATGGAAATAGTAGACATAAATATACATGATGAAGAGTCTACTGATATTTTTGTGTCTGCTGCGGAAACCCTGACTTATTTTGTAGAAGTTTCTTGGTGGTCAACAAGTTGAGAAATTAGTTGCAAGGAAGCCTTCTATCCCATATTGAAGGAAAACCTAGAAGCCTAAGAAAAATCCTGATTTTAAGAAGATTACATAGTATTTTTCTTGGAAGTTTGGTTTCTACAAGAAACAAAAGCCAGCAGCAGGCCCCATGACAGGATTGGAAGAGTGGGTTTTTGGAACTCTTGGGATGGAAAATTCGGTAGGATTTATTGATACATCTCTTCTAGAAATGAGGCTGCCGGAAATAATTGAAGATGGGAGAAATAAAGGAAGCATATTGTTCAAGGATCCAAAATACAAACCTTTTGGGGATAGTGATGATTCATCATCATCTGACTCAGATGATGATCATATGCATCCTGGTTAGTCCAGTGGGGTTGTAAAGGAGAAATCTACTGAGGCTACTGGACAAGGATCAACTGAGAAGGCAACAGAGCAATCTACTGAGGAAGTTAAGTCTGCTGAGGCAGCGCGAGTGACTGTTGATCTAGAACAAGAACTGATGGCTGATTTCACTGAAGATTTGGAGCTACAGATTTCTGCAGCAATGTTTCTTGAAGATGCAATGTTAAAGGATACTGTTGAAGTTGTTATGGATGAGCAGACTAATGTCATTTCTAAGGAATCTACTCAATATCAAGACAATATTGATATTGATGAAACCTTAGCAAAGGTTGTTGAGGAGATGGAGGTTCAGTCTGTTGAGTTTCAAACAGCAACTGAACAAAGGTCGGAACTGGAGATCCAAAATACTGAGGATCAAATAGTATTTGGACAAAGGTTGGATATGTGATTGGGATTGGAGGAATCCCCTATCACAAGTATAGAGCCTTCTGAGGATGTTGCTCCTACTGAAGGTGTTACAAAGGCTGCTGGAGAACAATCTGATGAGCAATTATTAGATTATAGTCACAGTCCTGAACAGGTTGAGTTACCACAGGAGGAGGAAGATCCTATCCACATACATCTTTCTGATTTGGATGAGGGCAGTCATGAGCCCTATGAATGGGACAAAACAAAGGCCATGGTGGTAAGAATTCCTAGAGCTGATGATGATGTGCAAGAGGCTGCTGGAAATATGGCCTGTATTGCTGCCATAATACCAGCATACATCTTGGAGGAACTGAGAACAGTAAGAGAAGATATTACCCAACTAAGGAATCAGTTGATGAGTAATAGGAAAAGATTTGAAGACTTGATCAATTTGGTGGAGAATAGAGGCAGAACTGCTAAAACTGTTGCATCTAATGTCACCAGTTTATAGTTTTCCAATAATGATATGCTTAAAGTAATCATTCAAGTCAAACAAGATTCTGCAATGACAGATAAGTTTATTTTTGAGGAGATCTCAAAATTGCACAATAAAGTTGATAAGTTAGCTGAGACACAAACCCCTTCTGCATCCTAAATTGTTAGAAAGAGTCAATCTGCTGGAGCAAACAATGGAAGGCTGGATTACTTCAGTTGACACTAGAACGGAGATAATGGAAGGACAGCTGAATACTTTGGTTAATACATAAGAAAGTGTTGTAGGCCTGCTGAGCCGTTTTATTGATGATGTCAATAAGAGGGAAGAAGGGCAAATAGCAGAAGCAAAAGAGGCTGCAAGGATCTACAAAAAAGATTTGAGGCTGAAATTAATATTAAAGCCCCTGCACCTAGAAGAGTACAGTTGACGGATGATTTGCTAAAAGAATTCAAGACAGCTTTTTATGCAAGAAGGAAACCCTACCATGATATAACATTCACAGAAGGTCTATAATATTTCCTTGCAAACAAACTGTGGGAAGCAAGGATCAGATCCTTAAGAGCTACATCAAGAGGAGGTCATGGAGGAAGAGGACATCCTGCTGAGCAAAGATTAAGAAATTTATCAGCAAAAGACTCTACGGAAGAATTCAAGCTAATTTACATAAGACAAGGATTCAACGGCAGAGCATACAATTAACTCTACTTCAAGCTTGGAAGAGGGGGAAGTTGGTACACACTTGGATTGATTTCACTACGCTTGAAAATCAATGGATGCTGGACATGGTTAAGGAAATCAGGGAATACCAACAGAAAAGAGATCACGATAGAGACAGAAACTAGATCAACAAACACTTAGTTATACCTTTTATCTTTATGCTGATTCTAGTTGTTATAGCTTTTGAACAAGTTTGAATCTCAATGAAATATATATGAAATTTGTTCTGATTTCAGTGTTTTTATCTTTTTGCTTTGCTGTAAGGAGGGTATTGGCATCATCACTAAAAATGGGGAAATTGTTCAACATATTTTGGTTTTAATGATGAGTACCAGACTAGCTGTTATAGAGAAAAGGAGAAAAGATGTCTAGAATTAATGTATAGGTTTATTAGAGTTTCATCTTTGTATAGGTTGGATCAAACAAGCACTGTAAAGAGGTCAGTTGACATGATCATCAGACACATCAAGGTCAGTAAAGTATCTAGGAAAACTTCGGCTCTTTGGTATATTAAATAGATTTTTCGGCTCATATACTTGGGTTCGAGTTTTAGGAAAACTTCGGGTTTTTCTAAGGTAGCATATCGAGGAGGTCAAGTGGTTTGGATCACCATCCACCTGGTGTTGCTTGGAGATACACGTCGGAAGACGGTGGCATCTCAATTTGCTTGGATCTTGGATTGAAGATTGTTCTTGGAGTTTATTCACCATAAACTGGTAAGCAATCTAACCCCCTCGTAGGTTAGATTTATTATTCATGTATTTTGTTTGTTTAGATCTAGATCTTGTACTTTTCGCTGCGTAATCGGGTGGATCTTTGATCCATCCGGCGATATTACATCCTAAAAATGGTATCAGAGCCTTAGATCTATCAATCAAAGTATGTGAATTTTAGATCTAAGGAGTGGAATAAGCATGTGTAGATTGCTTTATTTTCATTTTTAATTTTATTATTTTCGAAAATATCATGAATGTTGCCTTTGTGATTGTTGTGGTTGAAGAGATAGATTGGGGTTGGTACTGTTTACCTGGAGATCTATTTTGTAGCTCTTTTGATTAATATCAATTGAGCATAGGACTTGTAACTTTATTTTTTTGCAATCGAAATTATGTAAAAGTTAGAATATTTTTTTGTACTATTATGATGTTCCGGGCTCGAAATATGAAGATCTTGGTGAAAAGATGAAGATCAAGGCGAAACCCCAGGTATGAACGAGGAGAAACGGCCAAAAACCCTAATTTTAAGGCTGTCCAGCACCTTTAGCAACGCTAAAAACGATGCAACAGCTTCTGTTTTTATATAGGCGGCAACCGCACCTGTAGCGGCGCTTACTGCCGCCGCAAAAGATCTGTGTTTTTTTTTTTTATCCCTAGCTTGCGGCAAGGGAAATGTTTTTTTCAAGGCTAAATTTTTTTGTTTTTTTTTAAATCTGTTTTATATTTTTTTTATGACAAAAAAAATTTAAAAAAAATTTTCTGGAAAATTAAATAATAAGAGGCGAGAAAAAAAATTTAAAATAAAAAAGGGTTCTTTATTTATAAATTAAATTGGATTTATTTATCAATAAGCCTTTCTCCACTCGGGTGTTCGTGGTTCGTGGTTCGTGATCCGGCGGTTCGAGATCAAGATTTGAAGATCAAGACTCGAAGACTTAGATTAGTTTTACTTTTCCTTAGAAAATAGGTTAGTCGTGGGTACCAATGGTCAATCTTGGTGTTTAATTTTTTCCATTTATTTTTCGTGTATGATCGAAATTGTTGGTCCCTTGAAAAGGCTTTGGTTAAGTTTAGAGGAGGGGGGGTGAATAAACTTAACACTTAAAACTTTTGGAGTTAACAAACTCGGAACTTCGAGAAATTTGCCGACGGTCGATGGTCCGCGATACTCGCAGTCTGTCGACTATTGAGTTTACTGAATTTGTGCAGCGGAAATATATCAAAAATTAAGCCTTATTACTTGTTGTTAAATATGATACCAAGTATTAGATACTCAGTAGTATATGTGTGTGATTCAGTTGCTAGATTCAGTAGATTTATGTGCTAGATATACTAAATGCAGAAAGTAAGTAGAAAGATTTTATAGTGGTTCCAGAGTTAGGTGTAATGCCCGAAAGACAATTTTGTAATTGTTTTATTTAATAAATGAAATGATATTATTATTCATATTTATTATTCTCAAATTCACTGATGTGACAATGGTATTTACACTACAGAAAACCCTAAAGTATATCGTTTATGTAATCATTTAACTCAGTGTATGGGATATACACGGGAGGATTGAGTTAGTGAAGATGTACTTAAAATACAATTAGCCCGTAGTGAAGTTATTCGAGAGTATCGGGTCTCTCCTTTAACGTGCTATTAATGCGCCCAGAACACAATAGGTGTGATTGTCTTATCCGGACTTTCGGTTAAGAGAACCTAGTGGGGCATTTATATGATAGATATATCATATAGGGCTGGACCGATTTGATTAGAGTTCATGATATAATTGCATAATCGAGAAGTCTTAATCCTGAGGTGATCACAGTCAACTGCTTGAATCAGTATCAGGTTTGACTTGACGGTTAAGGATTACACTGAATCTGTGATCTGAATTACCCCATCTTGGCATTGTACTGGATTGAGTGAGTAGTCTGTGTTATCACAGATACGGAATCCATTCTTTCCATTTATGGAAGTAGATAGACAGTTCCATTATTTGTTAATCCTACAAACTGATCGATCGTACGAGTACATATTACACTGATTAGCTACCAGTGAGTTGTATGAATTAATTGATCACTAGGGGGTTAATGGTAAATAAGGATAAGAAGTTCTAAAAAATGGTTATCGGTAACTTCCCGATTTAGAATGAACAGTCTATGGAGGATTAATCCATATGTAATGATTATATCAATGGACGCTTATTATCATTCTCGTGAGGAGATAAATATAATCTCATAATCGGAGGAGTGCAGTCACGGGATTATGGTGGCATATTCCTGTGATTGATTTATCGAATATAATTATTCTGTTCGTAAGATAATAATTTATTTGATTTATCGAGCCGCTGATTATTAGTCCATGGTCCCCGACGTGCCTCCAATATAGCATAGCTATTCTCGGACGTCGAATCCTAATAATGTTAATTTAGTTCTTATTAGAATTTAATTAAAACGATATGTGAATTAATTGTTTAGTAGACTATTAAATTAGTTGGGCTAAATAATTAAATATGTGAAAAAGACATTTTTCATAATCTTGGCCCAAATTTGTGTGTCATGGCCGAAATCTCCAACCCTAGGAGGGAAGGAGAGTTTTCGGCCTCCACATGGATTAGTGAGCAAGAAATTAGTTTTCTTGTGGATTAATAAGACATGTGCACAAAATATTTATTGCATTAATATTTTATGGTAAAAATAAAGATAAAGATTATTCTAGATTTGTTTTAGAATATTCTAGGATTATCTTTTATTTAATAGGATTATTATAATTGATTTTGTATTAATTATTAAATCCTTGGAGGACAAGGATTACTCTCCTATATAAAGGGAGATCTCCCAAGCCTAAAAAACAACACAAATTTCGACTTTCATCTCTTAGAGAGAGGAAGAAAATTTCGGCCAAGGGAGTAAGAGGGAGAATCTTGGAGGTTTTCCGGGTAGCATATCGGGAGGATTCGAGACGAGGATTTCCTTCCACCGGGAGTTGCTCGGATCACACGTGCGGAAGATCGTGGTGATCTTCACACCATCTTTTGTTCTTCCTTTTGTGGTTCTTCTACTTGGATTTTGAGATCCAAGAGGTATGTTCTACAACCCACTTGTAGAGTAGATCTAGTTATTTTATTATGTGTAAATTATAGATCTAGATCCTTAAATCGCTTCCGTTGCGGATGATATTACTAACAGTGGTATCAGTCTCCTGGTGATCTATATTTATACGTATAAAATATTAGATCTAGGAGTGGAAAACATGTAGTTTTTGTGTCCAATTTTTTTTTTGGGCCAATGCATATGTTTATTTTTTTTATGTTGCGATTGATGTGGTTTGAAGAGATGGATTGGGGTTGGTACTGTTTACTTGTTAGATCTATTGTAAGCTCTCTCGATTCAGATCGTTTGAGCAAAGGATTGATGTAAAAGTTGTTCTTTTATTTCTTTATTTTTTGGCTTTTTGTTTTTGTAATTTCGGAAAAACAACGAAGAACACGAGATGAACATGGAACTCGAGGTATGAATAGCAGTCGGGGCGCAAATTGTTTTTTGTACCACACGGCTAGGGTTTGTTTTTTTTTATCAAACCCTAATTTTTATAAAATCGGCATTTTTTTGAAAAAAAAATTTAATTATTTTTCTGGAATAAAAATATAGCAGGATTTTAATAAAAAAAATTTATTTTATTTTATAAAATAAAGGCCCCTTCTCCTTTCGGGTTCGCGGTTCGTGGTTCAAGGTTTGAAGATCGAAGACATGAAGACAACAAGATTGTAATTTACTTTTTTTCCTAGGATAGATTAGATACGGGGGTACCAACGATCCATCTCAGTGTTTAAATTTTCCGCAATTTATTTTTTATGTGTTTGATCATAAAATAGATATAAAATCAGAATTGCCATGACATTCATCATATCATAAATCCACTCCATGCATACATGTAGAATTTTAATTTTGGTAATTAAAATAGGCATGCATTCAAACTCGCGTAATTAGTTGAAATTTAATTAATACGTGGTAATTAGTTAATTTAGTAACTAATTAAAGATCCGAGGATGGGTTATGAAATCGTTAAGCCTTTTCGGTGTGTGTTCTAAGTGAACCACCTTAAAAGCCCAAACGAGATCATGTTTTCGATTCGTAGTGTCTACGAGATTGAATGATGGTAAAAGAACAATAAATCTTGGATAAAAACGGTTCGCCTATAGGTTGGGTGGTCAACTGAGCTTCGCTCGACCGACTTAACCCTCCTAGTGTGATGTATGCACGGGAGTCCGGCAAGACTAAGCTACACCGGTGAGCGGAGGGGTGATTCCTTCTTTTCTCAATGGGGCTCTCTTGACCCGATTTCGTCCGACTGTCACATATGTTCCAACGAATAGGACGGGTAGGCTTGCCTATGTTACCGACACCATTCAGAATCCTTGATTTGATGTCCTTTTATGTAAACATCAAAAAGACGTGGTTAGTTAACCCACCACCACTTCCAAAATATTGAGTGGGAGCAGGGGAGGCGACAGCCAACCACACGGCCTCTACTATAGATACAAGTAAGTGAGAGAAGGGTGATGCCTCGCGGTGCTTTGATTTTGTCCCCCTACGGATGGTGTTCACCCCTATCAACATTCATGGCTTGGTCTCCGAAAGGATAGAATTTCCGGGTACTCATCGGGTCACTGACCTATCCTACGATGACACACTCGGGGCGTACCTAAGAGATCCGATATAGTAGGTCACGCTCATCTATGGTATTCTTGATAATATCTAGGCTAAAAAGGAAGGTAGTCAATGAATAAAGGGATGTTCGATTTTCGTGGGATGTTCGATTCTCACAAGTTATTCATTGATGAGATTGTCTCGATTTAACCGTCATCTTTTTGACCTACCCTACGGCGGCACTGAGATGCGAGGTTAAAACATTGGAATGGTAGAGTAGACTTAATTTTAGTTTACAATTCCTAAAATAAACTTATATAGTAGTGTTAAACTTGAATTAATATATGTCATTTTATTTTCAGCAAAAATGTCTGCTCAAATTTCTGCTTTACTGTCTGAAAAATTATCGAGAAACAACTTTAAGAAATGGAAGAGTAACCTAAACGTGGTACTCACATACGAGAATGTGCAATATGTACTCACTTCTGAATGCCCTACGTTGGCGATCCAAAAACCTGGAAAAGCTGAGATCGAGCAGCGTAATCGCTGGATCGAGTCAGATAACCGGGCTCATGGGATCATCCTCGCGGCAGTGTCGGAGGTTATTAGGACCCAGATTGAAGAGTTTGAGACTGCATGAGATATCATGCAGAAACTTACTTCGATGTTTGGATCACCTAGCAACCAAGCAAGACATGATGCCATCAGGATGGCTGTTAACATGAAATTGAAGAAAGGTCAAGCAGTTAATGGTCATGTTCTAAATATGATCAGTCACTTCAATGGCGCCGGTATTCATGGATCGATGTTCGATGAAGTAACTCAAGTGTCAATGATTTTGGAATCGTTGACTCCTGAGTTTATCCTGTTCAAAACTCAGTATCTGATGGGCAAACATGAGTTGACCATGACACAGATGCTTAATGAACTGACTATCTACGAGGGCCTACTATCAAAAGATAAGGTCCAAGTAGGGGATAAGAAAACTGAAGCCAATATGGCTGAAGCTAAGCCATCAAACAAGCCTAAGGCCAAACCAAAGAAGAAGGGTAGTGTTGCACATGTGCCCAAACAAATGAAGAAAAAGAAAGCCAAGAAAGTTGACGAGGCCAAGCCCAAGGGCAAGTGCTTTTACTGTAAGGAGGTAGGACATTGGAAACGCCATTGTCCGGAATATGTTCGTGATGTAAAAGATGGCAAAGCCAAGGCTGTTACTGGGAAAGATAAGAAAAGTAATTCGGAATTACTATTCTTGGAATCTTTTAATGTAGCTAAAGATGTGTCCACTTGGATACTTGATACTGGAGTTACTAACCATGTATGTTCTTCATTGCAGATTCTTAGTTCGTACGAGGAGCTAGAAGAGGGTTCTCAAGTGATGCGAGTAGGCACTGGGGCACTCATTTCGGCTAAAGCAGTGGGAGCTGTGGACTTACACTTTAATAATAGAATTTTGCATTTAGAGAATGTTTATTTTATTCCGAATTTCAGGAGAAATTTAATTTCTCATTCTGCCTTAGTTGAGCAAACATTTTCTGTTTGAAATTTGAGTGGTGAATTTGTTACTTCGAAGAATGGCTTTGAATTGTGTTCAACTACGAATGAAAACGGTTTATATTTTGTAAGACCACATAAAGCTCCCCTACTTAATACTGAAATGTTTAAAACTGCTCATCAAAGATCTGCTAAAAGGCAGAAAGTTTCTCAAGTAAAAGAAGATAGAACATACTTGTGGCATCTGAGGCGAGTCAAAAGAATAGAAAAGGTCCATGCCTTAGGTGAGTCATCTGTCGACACACCGCCCGTCCGTGATCGTTGTTACTGGAGGGAAAAATGACTAAGCGTCCCTTCTCATCAAAGGGTAATAAGGCCACGGGAACTCTAGACTTAGTGCATTCAGACCTTTGTGGTCCGATGAACGTACAAGCTAGAGGTGGATACGAGCACTTTGTGACTTTCATTGATGACAACTCGAGATTCGGTTATGTTTATCTGCTGCATAGGAAGTCTGAGGCTTTTGGTAAGTTCAAGGAGTTCCAAGCAGAAGCCGAAAGGCAACTAGGCAAGTCATTGAAATTCCTTCGCTCGGATCGTGGAGGTGAGTATTTACATACTGAGTTCATTGACTACTTGAATGAAAAAGGAATTTGTTTCCAACGTTCAACGCCTAGGACACCTCAGCAAAACGGGGTTGCTGAGAGGAGAAACAGGACATTGATTAACATGGTTAGATCAATGATGAGCTACGCCTCACTACCTATATCCTTTTGGGGTTATGCTTTAGAAGCAGCGGTCTACATTTTGAATGCAGTACCGTCAAAGTCTATCGAAAAGACACCCATTGAGATGTGGTCCGGACGTTGCGAAAGCATGCGTCACTTCCGCATATGGGGTTGTCCTGCACATGTGCTGATGGACAAGACTACCAAGCTACAATCGCGTATGAAAGTATGTTTGTTTGTAGGCTATCCAAAAGGTACACGTGGTGGTCTATTTTACAATCCGGAAGATAACAAAGTGCTAGTCTCGACTAACGCTACGTTTTTTGAGGAAAGTTATATGAAAGACCACATACCTCGAAGTAAAATTATACAAGAGGAATTACTCTCCGATGACATCAGGCCTATTGTGGATGTTGATGTTCCTGTAAACAACACTACTAATACAACAGTCACTTCCGACATTCCTGTTCCACCTAGACGTACTGATAGGAACCAACTTTACAGTACATTTCTGTACAGTTCAGCCCACGATTATCACATTTCTGGCATGTTTCGGGTGATTTTAGACCCTATTTTGAGTATTAAATGAGGTTTTATTGTACGGCGAGTGACTGTCGGTTTTCCGTAAACTCGACCTTATTTTAGCATTTTATACTCGTTTTTCCCGAGCACCCGTAGTTTGCGGGATTATGCGTTTGCTTGTTGTTTTCATATGGATGCAGGACTAGGGTGTCTCGAGAACCCGGAAGGCAAAGATTTATGATGATAAGTGTGATCAAGGTGCAAGAATGAGCCAAGGAATAAGAAAAGGAAGAGAAATAGTTGTTGCTCTCACCATATGTTCACTTAATCAGCATTTTGACCGATTATGGAGGCATTTTATGGTCATGGTGTCTTCATGAAAGTTGTAGATAATTCAAATATATTTCTAATGGTTTTTGAATCACCCCAATCAGAGTTCGGATGAAGAAGTTATGAAGTGTTTACTTGCGGAGAGTCATCGAAAATGGAGCAATCTGAGGCAAAACCGAGAGAGTTGTCCGTACGGATGACACATTTTGTCCGTACGGACGACTGGAAAATGATGAACTATCCGTACGGATAGCCTTTTATCCGTACGGACAAGTACCCTGGACTATATAAACACCTCAAACATCGCAGCAGCAGCAGGGAGGGGGTTTTAGGCGACTTTGGACCTCTTTTGGGCGATTTTCTTCGTTTCTTAGAGTTAGAATTAGTGTTATATATCATTAGAATACTCTTTCGATCTTCTCTTTGATCTACTAACTTTTAGCTTCGATCTGTAACATTTCAAGTGACAAGATTTGTTCTTTTGGAGCTCGAATTTGGTAGTTCTTCAAGTAATCGAAATGGGTATGTTTTTTTTTGTTGTTTTACCATTGTTGTGATGTTTTTCTTCCATTTCTATTGTTTAGATTCGAATATGAGTAGCTAGATTCTTCGTATGGTTGAACTATGTGAAGGCGGGTGAAACGCCGTTAGATTGATGAACCGGGTGGTAGTGTAGCGCGTAATTTAACGTTCTAATCGATAATCCACATCACGAAACTTGTTTTGATTGTTTTAATAGCTTTGAATGAGATTGACAACCTTGTTCATTGTTGCACACACGTAGCTTATAAATGTATGTTGCGGCGACGTGTGGGAACGGGGTTTCGGGACCGTAGAAGTTTTGGGCTTGAAAGGTAGTCTGACACCTACCCGTGTACTAGATTGACGCCCTAGTCATCGAGTCCAGTTCCAATACGGGGTTTGTCCTATGAGTTATCGTTAGACGGCAAGGTAGAGTAAGGCACACTCCCGGGGCAATCTTTCTGAGGGTAAAGTAATCCGCTGAAACGTAGTTCGGCCACACCTCTTTTAATTGTTTAGAATTCCGAGTAGTGTAATCTTTCTTTTACGCAATAGTATAACTTCACACCTATCTGTTTGACCTGAACTGAGCGCTAAGTCAACTGTGGTACTCAAAAACCAATCTCTATGGGTTCGACCTCGGACTCCTCAAGCACTATCCTACAATCGACCCGGTCCACTACCGGTTAGAAAGTAGATTTTGCTAAGGTTTTGAGTTTTTACTTGATCGACCGGACCTAGAAAATCCGCTTATCAAGTTGGCGCCGTTTCCGGGGATTGGAAATGCTTTGATATCACAAAAGTTGACCGAAAGCTTGGGCTTAGGTCGTTTTTATTGTTTTCTTGTTGCTTTGTTTTGACTTGCAGCTAAAGTGCCACACCACCTATTGATGATGTGGTGGTGACGAGGCACTGTGATTGTTTTCGTGTTGTTTTCTGTGATTTTGCAGATTGATCATAAATGGGTGGATACTCTCAACAATAGAACTTTTATGAAGAAAAATCCACCTACCAACCTTGGGCACCTGAGCTTGGTCAAAATCAGTATTATCAACCTTATGACCAAGAGCAGGGTGCGTCCATGGGATGTGGAATGGAAGACGATTATCGATATGATGAGGGGAACTATAATAGACAGAATTTTGGGGGAAATTGGAACGAGAATCGACCGGGAAACTGGGGAGGCAATCAAAGCCAGCATGACTACAATTGGAGCCCAAAAAAGGACTAGGGAATAATCAGAATTATGACTCGAACAACCCTTGGAATTGGAGCTCTCAAAATCGGCACTTACGAGCAGATTGACCTTGCCTATGCCGAAGAGGAACGAGCGGTAGGTATTATTCGAGAGCGATGGAAAGGGTTTCTATGGCTATGGATGAGGAAGTGTCGGCACATCAATTGATCGATTGGTTGAACCGGATGCTCGTGTTATATAAAGAGGCCGAGGATGCTTTGAAATGGGGCTGGGAAGATGCAAGACAAGTTTTCCAAATGGGGAGTATAGGACTGCCTAGCCAATGAAGATTGGCCCCATATGAGATGCGAGCTATGTTGGATGTCTCGGGATATCGTGTCTCTCATGACGGCCCGGATGCCGGATCAAAATGAAAAGTCTTGCACACAAACGGTTCGGGTAGACGGATATTGACGAGTCAAGTTGCTATAATGAGGTGCTCGTCCCGGAGGATTCAGTGATTGAGTTGGCTTTATCACCGCAACCCCCCATTGTAGTATTTGATTATATGAGATTCCAAGTCCTCCCGAGTGAACTCCTGAATAGTGAGCTGAAAAATGATGATGTTTTGGTAGAGTCCGTGATGCAAACTGAGTTGGAAGCTATGAAAAGGGAGTTAGCTACTGTTAAGAGAGAACTCGCGATGGAAATAGGGCCAGAGAAAGTCGTCAGTGAAGAGGTTCAGGTGGAAAGTGAGGTTGATGAATCGGCTTTCTATGAGGATATTTCTGAGCCAGAGATTGAGATGCAAGAGATTGATATGGGATCGCCCATCACTCCATTAGTTGATGATGTACCATTCGAGTCGGTGGAGAATTTCTATGAGTATGCCAAGCCACTTGTAGTGGAGCCTACCTCAGTTTTTGGTGAGCCGGAAGCTTTTGGTATTACCATGCTCTGGGACATGGAGGACACCCATGATTGTAAAGTAAGGGAGGTGGAACTGTTGTCTATCATACCACATCCCGACGATGACCATCATGACACCTTGACGAGAGGTGCAATAGATTTATTTGAGGTCGTCGATCCGGTGGGATTAGAAACGGAGAAGAAGATGGGACAGCTCATTCTGCCGCCTAGCTCGCTAGTGGTTCGAGGTCATGTGGATGAGCCCATTATGTTGACACCCCCGGATAGATTGGTCATCTTTGATATACCGGTCCCGGATTATTACTCCCTTCCATTCTACGGATGAGTTCTACGAGGTTAAGTTTGAAGGGTCCCGGGTGGAAGACACACGTAGAGGTGATAGAGAGGAAAGACCACGGTGGTGGGGTGATTCCAAGAAGAAGATGATGAGAGGTTTTGACGAAAGAGGATTCCCGAGTTGGGAGTAGGTTGCATCGAGGGCTATGAGAGGTAAGTTTCTAACGAACTCGGTTTTCATGATGCTTGCTATTTGTATTCTTCTTGAGTTGTTGATCTTTTTGAGTTCGGATTTTGGTTGATGGTTTTGATGATACTTGTTTGAAATGAAATATTTGAATTGTTGTTTTGAGTCTTTTATGGTTTGAGTCCATTTTGGTGTCACTATGTCGAGCCAATGACGTAAAATAAAGGCGCTCGGTGGGAGGCAACCCATCATTTCCTGTGTTTTTGCTGGTTTTGAATTCGTTTTGCTGTGTTTTGGTGTTGAGGATTGAATCCGGATGATCCCGAGGGGCCTTCATGCTTAAAATTCACTTTTCCTCTGTTTTTACCCTTGTCCGGACGGACACACACACCCATCCGTCCGGATATATCACTGGTTTTTACAAGTCCCTTATCTTTCTAGTTTGTTTTGAGATGACTTTGTTGCTGCTTTTTCTCGATCTACCGATTGTAAGCCATAAGGCACCCACTTTTCATCTTTTCATGCCTCATGTGACTTGTCTTGGATTTGTGGATTTTGTGTTGGGCACGTTTGGACGTGATTGGTTGTATTGTATGTTTGAATCATATTTGACTATCTTTGTGACATACTTGTTCAAGTTTTCTGACGTGACGAGGTCGTTCTTTTTATTATCCCCGGAATTCCCCGTATTATATGCTTTGGCACGCGGACCATGTCCCGTGCATGTATTTCTTGGATGTTTTTCAATGACTAGGGATTCGGGATGGACTACTTTCACGACCGTTACGGGACTTGATCGCGCCGTTTTGCCGGGCTCATAAGCTAAGTCGTTCTTTTTCCTTCTCGTTCACACACCGAGGACGGTGCTTCACTTAAGTGGGGGGGGGACGACTTAGCTTATTCGCTTGTTCTTAAAAGTATTATGCCGTGATGTGATAAACTTGGTTTTTACTCGTTTCCGAGTCGATTTTAAGGCCGTTTTTCAAAATTTTCCAAGATTTTAACACCATGTTATATGCATGCTGTTCACAATTGAGTGGTGAAAGGTCTTTAGTTTTGTGAATGTCTCACAGTGAGTCTATATTGTCATGATACGGAACACTTTTTAGTACACGTTTGACGACGGTTATGCTTATCACGATTACTTTACACACATGTACCCCTAGTTTTGAGGCGAAATAGAAGGATTGGCCTTGGTAGGAACACGGGATGACAGTTTTGGCGTTCTTTTTGACCCTACTTAAGCCAAATAAGCCTGAGCCGAACTTTTGACCTTCGTAGCCCCTCTGAGCCTTGATAGAATGGTCCGACCACCATTCGCTTTATAGCCGTTTCGTTACTTAGTCAGAAACCTACCCTTGAGCCTTATTTTGGTCACATTCCCTTCATTTGACCCTACGAGTGGACTTAGTCTCTTGTTAAACCACACTTGCCAAGGCAAGTGTGGGGTGGGGGGAGATGTTGTTTTTGAGTCGGGTTGTTGTTTCCTCAGTTTTAGAGCTATAAGGAGAGGAGGAGCTCAGTGGGGCTGGATGCTCGGGTTTCATCTCTAAAAAAAAAATTAATAAAAAAAAATTTCAAATCAAATAATTGTGTTGTATATATAAATAAAGGGTTGAAAAAGGCAATGAGCTTAAAGCAATGATGATGTTAGGGTTGGGATAGTCAGATAGGTACTAAGTATTCGAGCTCACCTCACGACACTTGAAACATAGTCGAGTTTGGCAATGAGTTCGGGTATTTTAGTGTCCTATAGTTCCCAAAGTGTTGAAAATGATCAAAAAGGAGTTTGGTGGGTTTGTTTGGTAAAGAAGACGTGGTACGTGTTTGGATTATGTTCACTCGTACTTCTTTTCTCCAGTTTCCTAAATTACCCTTTTCGATTAACCGAATTTACCCTAGCTTAACGTTATAACCATTCAAGTCCCGTCTTGGACCGTGTTTAACCTTGGTTAGTCCCGATTAGTGGAGATTCTAGGAAGGGCGAGGATTGTGTAAAGTCATTTGTCCGGTATTCCAAGCCCGAAATCGTATTAAGCATAAGTCGTCGTCATTCAACACACACTCACTCCGTGTCATGATCCAAGTAGAGTCAAAGTAATGCATTCACTTAACTAAGTTCTTTTCACCTCGATATTTTGAAATGCATGCATGTACCGTAAAGTTGATTCCTTGGTATTGTTTGAACGTCTAATTTACTCGAGGACGAGTAAAGGCTAAGTGTGGGGTGGTGATAGGAACCAACTTTACAAGTACATTTACGTATAGTTCAGCCCACGATTATCACATTTCGGCATGTTTCGGGTGAGTTTAGACCTATTTTGAGTATTAAATGAGGTTTTATTGTACGGCGAGTGACTGTCGGTTTTCCGTAAACTCGACCTTATTTTAGCATTTTGTACTCGTTTTTCCCGAGCACCCGTAGTTTGCGGGGTTATGCGTTTGCTTGTTGTTTTCATATGGATGCAGGAATAGGGTGTCTCGAGAACCCGGAAGGTGAAGATTTATGATGATAAGTGTGATCAAGGTGCAAGAATGAGACAAGGAAGTAGAAAGAATAATAAAAGGAAGAGAAATAGTTGTTGCTCTCACCATATGTTCACTTCATCAGCATTTTGACCGATTATGGAGGCATTTTCTGGTCATGGTGTCTTCATTAAAGTTGTAGATAATTCAAAGATATTTATAATGGTTTTTGAATCCAATCAGAGGTCGGATGAAGAAGTTATGAAGTGTTTACTGCAGAGCTGTCAGAAATGGAGCAATCTGGAGGCAAAACCAGAGAGTTGTCCGTACGGATGACACATTTTGTCCGTACGGACGACTGGAAAATGATGAAATATCCGTACGGATAGCCTTTTATCCATACGGACAAGTACCCTGGACTATATAAACACCTCAAACATCGCAGCAGCAGCAGGGAGGGGGTTTTAGGCGACTTTGGGCCTCTTTTGGCGATTTTCTTCGTTTCTTAGAGTTAGAATTAGTGTTATATATCATTAGAATCCTCTTTCGATCTTCTCTCTGATCTACTAACTTTTAGCTTCGATCTGTAACATTTCAAGTGACAAGATTTGTTCTTTTGGAGCTCGAATTTGGAAGTTCTTCAAGTAATCGAAATGGGTATGTTTTCTTGTTGTTTTACCATTGTTGTGATGTTTTTCTTCCGTTTGTATTGTTTAGATTCGATTATGAGTAGCTAGATTCTTCGTATGGTTGAACTATGTGAAGGTGGGTGAAACGCCGTTAGATTGATGAACCGGGAGGTAGTGTAGCGCGTAATTTAACGTTCTAATCGATAATCCACATCACGAAACTTGTTTTGATTGTTTTAATAGCTTTGAATGAGATTGACAACCTTGTTCATTGTTGCACACACGTAGCTTATAAATGTATGTTGCGGCGACGTGTGGGAACGGGGTTTCGGGACTGTAGAAGTGTTGGGCTTGAAAGGTAGTCTGACACCTACCCGTGTACTAGATTGACGCCCTAGTCATCGAGGCCAGTTCAAATACGGGGTTTGTCCTATGAGTTATCGTTAGACGGCAAGGTAGAGTAAGGCACACTCCCGGGGCAATCTTTCTGAGGGTAAAGTAATCCGCTGAAACGTAGTTCGGCCATACCTCTTTTAATTGTTTAGAATTCCGAGTAGTGTAATCTTTCTTTTACGCAATAGTATAACTTCACACCTATCTGTTTGACCTGAACTGAGCGCTAAGTCAACTGTGGTACTCAAAAACCAATCTCTGTGGGTTCGACCTCGGACTCCTCAAGCACTATCCTACAATCGACCCGGTCCACTGCCGGTTAGAAAGTAGATTTTGCTAAGGTTTTGAGTTTTTACTTGATCGACCGGACCTAGAAAATCCGCTTATCACGTACTGCGAGAGTGGTTCGGCCACCGGCTCGGTACGGCATGCATTTAGAGACGAATGTAGTCGCCTCTGATGGGGTGGAAGATGATCCTCCGACCTATAAGAAGGCCTTATTGGATCACGATAAGGACAGATGGATTGACGCAATGAATCAAGAGATTGAGTCTATGTACTTAAACTCAGTCTGGAAACTTGTAGAACTTCCTCCGGATGAAAGGCCCATTGGATGTAAATGGCTCTACAAGTGAAAGAGAGGAGTGGATGGGAAGGTCGAAACCTTCAAAGCACGGCTGGTAGCCAAAGGTTACACACATCGAGAGGGTATAGACTACGAGGAAACCTTCTCACTTGTGGCCATGATGAAAACCATCCGCATTCTCCTTTCGATTCCTGCATGTCTGGATTATGAAATCTGGCAAATGGATGTTAAGAGAGCGTTTCTAAACGGCTTTCTCGACGAGGAAATCTATATGCAGCAACCAGAAGGATTCATTGAAGAAGGTCGAGAGCACATGGTGTGCAAGTTGCTCAGATCCATTTATGGGTTGAAGCAAGCATCTCGTTCCTGGTATCATAGATTCGATCACACGATCAAGTCTTATGATTTCGAACAACACTTTGCTGAATCTTGTGTGTACAAGAAGGTTATCAAAAATAGTATTGTATTTCTAGTGTTGTACGTTGATGACATACTCTTAATTGGCAACGATTAGGGGATGATGTCCGACGTGAAAGGTTGGTTGACCACGCAATTCCAAATGAAGGATTTGGGAGAAGCGAGTTATGTTCTAGGGATCCAAATTATAAGGGATCGCAAGAACATGATGTTAGCTCTGTCCCAAGAAACTTATATAGATAAGGTGCTGGCACGCTTCAGTATGGAGAACGCCAAGAAGGGTTTTCTACCAACCCGTCATGGTGTTTACCTCTCTAAGACTCAGGGGCCTCAAACTCCTGAAGAGACTGAAGATATAGGAAGAGTACCATATGCCTCGGCTGTTGGTAGTCTTATGTATGCTATGAGGTGTACAAGACTTGATATTTGTTACGGCGTTGGATTACTCAGCCGTTTTCAGTCAAATCTAGGGCAACCACACTGGACAGCAGTAAAGAATCTCATCAAATATTTGAAGAGAACCAGAAATTATATGCTTGTCTATTCGAGTGGGAGTTTGGAGTTAGCGGGGTACACCGATTCTGACTTTCAGTCAGACAGAGATGATTCTAAATCAACCTCTGGTTCAGTGTTTACGCTTGGTGGAGGTGCAATAGAATGGAGAAGCCAAAAGCAATCCAGCACAGCCAATTCAACAATGGAAGCTGAGTTCATAGCAGCCTCCGAGGCAGCTAAGGAAGCAGTTTGGTTAAGAAAGTTCATCAGCGGATTAGGCGTTGTCCCGAATGCTGAAGATCCTATTACTCTCTATTGTGATAACAATGGGGCCATTTCCAACTCTAGGGAACCTTGAAAGCACAGTAAGTCAAAGCATATAGAGAGGAAATACTGGGTGATCAACGATTTTGTCGATAGAGGGGACGTTTCCGTCCGAAGAATTGCCTCCGCCGATAATCCTGCTGATCCATTCACCAAGACATGTCTCATTTGCTTTAGAGAAAGTGGGAGTGATAGTTTGCTGTATTTGAAATAATTGGGTGTTCTCTAAAACAATTAATCACATGCTTTGGTGCAAGTGGGAGATTGTTAGGTGTAATGCCCGAAAGACAATTTTGTAATTGTTTTATCTAATAAATGAAATGATATTATTATTCATATTTATTATTCTCATATTCACCGATGTGAAAATGGTATTTACACTACAGAAAACCCTAAAGTATATCGTTTATGTAATCACTTAACTCAGTGTATGGGATATACACGGGAGGATTGAGTTAGTGAAGATGTACTTAAAATACAATTAGCCCGTAGTGAAGTTAATCGAGAGTATCGGGTCTCTCCTTTAACGTGCTATTAATGCGCCCAGAACACAATAGGTGTGATTGTCTTATCCGGACTTTCGGTTAAGAGAACCTAGTGGGGCATTTATATGATAGATATATCATATAGGGCTGGACCGATTTGATTAGAGTTCATGATATAATTGCATAATCGAGAAGTCTTATCAAATCAATCGATGACCATCTTTTGTTCTTCCTGTTACGGTTCTTCTACTTGGATTTTGAGATCCAAGAGGTATGTTCTACAACCCCCTTGTAGAGTAGATCTAGTTATTTTATTATGTGTAAATTATAGATCTACATCCTTAAATCGCTTCCGTTGCGGATGATATTACTAACATGCAGCTGGTGTAATCTTGTCAGTCCACTCTTCTCCTGTGATGTTGGAGGTAATTCACTCGAGATTCTTGAGGTAGCTTTTACAAAAATCCCTAAGATGCTTGTCCTTCACCAATAACTATGGCTTCACAAACTGAACACTTGGAACAGGTAGGATTGCTGCTCCGAAGTCTTCCACTGGTCCTTGAAGGGTAGGATTGCCTCTTTACCAGCTCAACCACAAACAACAGTCCTTGACACAAATGTGCTTCACTGTCTTCAGTAGATTCATTGTAAAAGAAAGTTTGAATCAAGTAAGTGATTCGACTTTCGACGACTTGATCAAGATGATATGATCAGCAGCTTGAGGTCTTCAAGTGTGTAAACTTGATGTAGCTTGAATGCAGATTACACTTGAAGAAATATACTGGATCAGTAGCCTTATGCTCAGTAGGGTCATCAGGGTGTATGATCGATTTTATTCTGATGGCTCAAGATGGATTCTTATTTTTCTTCAAAAATCATCACTTGTATCTGAGTTAAGAGTCCTCTATTTATAGGTAGAAATCCTTGTGACTTATGTTTGAAATTCAAACATAGCCGTTTTGGATTTGCTTTTTCTGACTGTTCCTAGGACTGACACTGTCAGACTCCTTTTTGACAGTTTTCAGTCTGTCCACCCTTTGACTTGTATCCATTGGATAAAGGTCTGATTCATCCCAACATTCATTTAATCTTAACCATTGATTTGTTTGATAAATCAGAGGTTGTTAGCTGTCCCTTTCTTTGTAATCTTTCAATGTAACCTTTGAATAATCCAAATATGTGTCCAGCAGGTTCCTGAGAACATAAGCCTACTGATATACACATCAGTAAGCTGATCCATAATTTGCTGTGTTTAAAAAACACTTCAGCTAATTGACTTTTATCTAACTTTTATTTATGAAGTTAGATTACACCTTTTTGCATATAACTAAGTTCCAATCACTACTTTACTTGTGGAACTTAGACCTTGTACACAAGGTATATGTAATCAGTTTAGGTCACAGACTTCCCTAAATTCTGATTGCATATCCTTGACTCTAAATACTAAGTTTGATCCCTTAGCCTTCAACAATTGAGTTTGAGCCCTCAGCCTTCAGTCTTTAGTAGGTTCCTGACTAGTCTACTGACCTAGGTATCCTACTGATATAGACAAGTCTGCTGATGTAGATCAGCTGACCTTTTACAGTGCTTGTTTGATCAAACCTATACAAGATCAAACTCTAATAAACCTATACATTTGATCTAGACATCTTTTTGCCTTTGCTCTATAACAGCTAGTCTGGCACACATCACTAAAACATAAAAATAAGTCCAACAAAAATTATGTGATAGAAACCGGAAAAATTTCCATGACATGCATCATATCATGATTCCACTCCAATGCATACATGTAGCTAGTTTATTTCAAATAAATTAGGCATGTATAACTCGTATAATTAGTTAAAAAGCTTTTTTAATTAATATGTGGTAGTTAATTAATTAAGTAACTAATTATGAAAACCGAGGAACCAGTTTTGTCAATCGTTACGATTTTAGTGATGGATTCTTGGTGAATCCCACTTAGATAAATCGTTGAGTTTTCGGTGAACTTACCTTAAACAGAAACGAGATTACGCATTGGTTGACAACAGAGAAATCGGAAAATCTTAGTACATGGGTTCGGAAATGGTCTAACCATGGTTGGGCGAGTTCAACTGAGCAACGGCTCCATTGACTCCCCTCCACGTGTGACGTTTGCATGGGGGTTCGAGAAGACTTAGCATATCCGATAAGCCTTCGGGCTAAACGGGGCTTCTCTTGCCGGATCCGACCGACAGTCACCTATGTTCCAATGAATAAGAAGGCGTAGGCTTGCCTACTTAACCGACCCTATTCGGGGTACTTTGATTTATTGTTTCTTATTGTCAAGACCGAAACCATAATTAGTAAACCCACAAGTCCTATCATTAAGACAACAAGATTATCTATGAAGGCACTGATGCAATCACAAAGAACAAGATTAGTGTGGCCAAGAAAAAGTTTCAAGAGTTCAAGATGAAATCAAATGAGACCATTGAACAGATGGAATCAAGGTTCAATGCAATTCTGGATGAACTGACACGGCTTAATGTTGTTTATAACAAAGAAGAGATCAACATCAGAATGCTCAAAGCCTTACCTGCAAAAGAAGTCTAGGAAATGAAGGTTACTATTATGGAGGAGTCCAGGAGACTCTATAAGGAAGATACCTTAAATTTTTTTTCTGATCTCAAAGCTTATGAATTCAACAAGGATCTTGTTGCAAGTACTGAGAAAGAAGCAACAAAGACAAAAACATTGGCTGCTACTCGTAAAGAAGAATCATCAAGTGTTCAAGATAATGTTCTGAATGAAATGCAAGAGCAAATAGCCCTACTGACTAAAAGGATAAGAATGATGAAATATAGAAAAGCATCTTCAAGGAATTTTGGAAGAAAACAACAGAGAAAAAGGAAGAATCAAAGAAGGATCATGACTTTCTGTGCTTTAATTGCAAGAAACCTAGACACTTCAAACCTGATTGTCCTGATTTAAAACAAAAAAAGGATCATGATTATTTATGTTTTAACTGCAAGAAGCCTGCTGAAGAACAGAGGTTAGTAGAGGAGACCTAGTAGAAAAGCATTGGTTGCTGATGATGAATCTGGCTATGAAGTGGAATCTAAAAAAGGAATGAATCAGATGACAATGCTCTTATAGCACATATTGATGATTATTCTTTCATGGCTCATATGGATGAAACTGAGGAGGTATACAATTTTGTATCTATTAACACTCCTGCTGAAAGTGAATATAAGTCTACTGGTGGTTCCAATCCAAACATTTATGACATGGAAGAGCCTTTAGATGCCATTCTCAATCAACAGAGGATAATACAATCTGGTTATAAGATTGTGAAGGCTGAAAGAGAAACACTTCAAGAAGAAATTCAAACATTGAATGATGAATTAAGGATTCTTAAAAGTAAGGAAAAAGATTATGAATAGAATCAGCCTAAGTCTGCTTCACCAGCAGTAGCAGCTGAGGAAGTGGCACAATCTAGTTCCACAACTTCTTTCAAATCTGGAAAGCCTTATGGTGATAAAACAGGCCTTGGATTTGAAGCTCAACAATCATCTAGAGGTGGATCAAGTAAGGCTGCTGAACCCAGTACCAGAATTGGTCCCAAGTTTGTACCTGTACAAGGTCCAACACCTCAAAAGGTTGCTGAGGCAGTAAAGCCTACTGAGAATGCTTCAAGGAAGCAAAGTTAGAAGTCCAAAGGGACAGCAGATCCTAATAAAAAGAATAATTCTAAGGGTAGGTCTGATGGACCCTCTAGACCTGCTGATAGAAGAACTGCACCAAAGTCTGCTGGACGACAAAAGAGCAAAAACCAAAAATATTCCTAGGATAAGAATGACAAACCCAAGAATGTTAATAATTCAAGGGATACTTATCTCAAGGGAAAGTCAGATTGTTCCCTACCGATGAAGATTAGAATGTTCCTGCCCATGCTGCTAGAAACAATAGATTTGCCCATAATGCCAGCGCTAGACCCCAGCAGTGGAATTAGCAGAGGCCTCACTAGAGACCTCAACTAAGATCACAATACAGGGTTGTCCTAACAAACAGCAATCCTATGGTTATGCTAATGCTTCTAATAATAGGAATCACTCAAGCAGCATTATGCAGCAAAAGGCCAGAAAACATATGTAGAAGCTCTACAACCTAACACCAGATTTTTTGGAAATGTAGCATATATATATATATATGAAAGAAAGTGCAATACTTTTCAAAGAAAATATTATGGAAATTCGTCAAGGTTTGTACTTACCACTGACCACTATGGACCCAAACAATGTGGGTACCTAAAACACATTGAATTTGTCTTGTAGGGTTTCTGGTACTTTGATAGTGGATGTTCCAGACATATGACCAGAAGTAAGCATTGTTTGATGAATTATGTAACAAGATATGGAACAAAATTCAATTTGGGAAACAAGGATACATCTAGTTACACAAGAGGATATGGTACCTTGATGAACAATGGATTAACCATCAAGAATGTTGCATATGTTGAAGTCTTGGACTACAATCTGCTGAGCACCGGTCAATTTTGTGACATGGGCTACAAGTCACTTTTGACAAAGATTACTGCATTGTCATGAGTGAAATGGGAGAACAAGTTGTACTGGGTGGAAGAAGACAACATAACATGTATGTGCTGGACTGGACCACTGCTATTCCAGAAACCTGTCTTATAGTGCATACAAAGTCAGAACTCAATTGGTTATGGCACAATAAGTTGAATCATCTAAACTTTGATGATATCAATCTGTTGGTAAAGAAAAAGCTGGTAATAGGTCTACCTGAGATCACATACAAGAAAGATGGAATTTGTGATGCCAGTCAGCAAGGTAAAAAAACAAAATCAAGCTTCAAGTCAAAGACTCAACAATCAACCAAAAGAGTGTTGGAACTGATGCATATGGATCTTATTGGACCAGTTATCCCAACAAGCATAACTGGAAAGAAGTACACACTAGTAGTGGTGGATGATTATTCAAGATACACTTGGGTAATCTTCATGAACAAGAAGGTGAAACACTTCAAAAGATGCCTGAACTTTTGGAGAGGTTACAGAATAAGAAAAGTGTGACAGTTGTAAAAATCAGACCAGACAAAGGTACTAAGTTTCTAAACAAAGTCATAAGAGAATATTGTGAGAAAAATTTTGTGTTGCATCAATTAGGAGCTGCTAGAACTCCTCAGCAAAATGGGGTTGCTGAGAGAAGAAACAGGACTTTGAATGAAGTAGGTAGAACAATGATATGTGAAGCAAAGTTACCTGAAAGATATTGGGCTGAGGCAATCAATACAACATGTTTTACATGAAATAGAACCTCAGTGAATAAAAAGCTTATAAAGACACCTTATGAAATTTGGAATGAAAGAAAGCCAAATATATCATACTTCCATCCATTTGGGAGTAAGTGTTTTATCTTAAATCATAAGGAGCAACTAAAGACTTTCCAATCTAAATCAGATGATGGAATCTTCTTAGGATACTCTCCAGTCAGCAAGGATTTCAGGGTGCTGAACAAATAAACACTTAAACATGAAGAATCCATAGATGGTGTGTTTGATGAACCTAAGTTCACTGGAATAGAGGATGAAGAAGTTTCGGAACCTGCCATAAACTTAGAAATCACAGACCCTGAATATGTGGTTACTCTAAGAAATTTGAATGAGTTTCAAATCTCAGATCCTGGAAATGATGCAACAACAGTCAATGCACCTGCTGAGGAACCTGTTGGTGTTACTACCGATACAGCAGCTGATGGAGCTCAAGGATCTGCTGATCCCTCTACTGAAAAAACAGCAGACCCTACTGAATATCAGGTTCCTGTAAATCAAGCCAATAAATATTTACAATGGTTAAAGTATCACCCTGTTGAACAAGTAATTGGTGATGTACATCAAGGTGTAAGGACTAAAAGACAACTAGAAGCCATGTTCACATGCTTTCTGTCTCAAATGGAACCTAAAGTTGTTGAAGAAGCAATTGCTGATCCTGATTGGATAATTGCTATGCAAGAAGAACTGAATGAGTTTGAAAGAAACCAAGCATAGACACCTGTGGAGAGACCTGATCATGCAAATATCATTGGTACTAAGTGGGTTTATAGAAACAAACTTGATGAATCTGGTACCATTGTTAGAAACAAGGCCAGACTAGTGGCAAAAGGCTATTCACAAGCTGAAGGAATAGACTTTTATGAGACATATGCCCCAGTTGCAAGATTGGAAGCAATAAGACTGTTTTTGGAATATGCTGCACACAAAGACTTCCAAGTTTACCAGATGGATGTAAAGAGTGCATTTCTCAATGGCATTCTAGAAGAAGAAGTTTTTGTTCAACAACCTCCTCGCTTTGAAGTAAAGGATCAAGAAAATAAAGTGTATAGACTCAACAAAGCACTTTATGGATTGAAACAAGCACCAAGAGCTTGGTATGAGACCTTATCTCAATTCTTGATGAACAATGGTTTTACAAAAGAAACCATTGACAAGACTCTTTTCAGAATCAATGAAGGGAACAACACCCTGCTGGTACAGATATATGTGGATGACATAATATTTGGTTTGGGAAATGAAGTGTTATGTGAGAAATTTGCTAATATCATGAAAAGCAAGTTCCAAATGAGTATGATGGGAGAGATGAACTACTTTTTAGGATTTCAAGTCTTGCAAAAGAAAGATGGAATCTTCATTCATCAAACAAATTACACCAAGGAGCTACTGAAGAAGTTTGGTATGGAAAATAGCACCACAGTATCAACTCCTACGGGTACAAGCATCAGGTTGGATGAAGATAAGGAAGGTAAAGATGTTGATCAGACCTTATACAGAAGGATGATAGGGATTCTATTGTACCTCACTGTCAGGTGTAGTGCCTGAAAGACAATTATATAATTGTTTTAGGACAGAATTAATAATTCATCTTATTATATGCATGTATGCTTATAATTAAGACACTACTAAAAACCGTAAGTACCTCGTTTATGTAATCACACAACTCAGTGTATGGCTATACACAAGAGGATTGAGTTAGTGAGATGTACTTAAAATTAACTTAGTCCCTAGAGTTTATTAATCTGAGTACGGTTCTCAAGATTAATTTTCTAATAATGCGCCCAGAACACTTTAGGTGTGACAGTCTTATCCGGACTGTCGGTAATAGGGTACCTAGTGGGGCATTTATATATGATGATAATCATATAGGGCTTGACCGATTTGATTGAGTTCTCGATATAATTCCGTGATTGAGAAGTCTTATCGAATCACAAGATGATCATATATGGATAAATCTCAATCCTGATGTGATCACAGACAACTGCTTAGACTAGGGTAGAGTTTGATGTGTTAGTAAGGATCATATCGTAGTATGTGGTCCGACACTTCTCGTTGGCTCTATTCTGGAATGATTGAGTAGTCCGTGCTATCACAGATATGGAATCCATTCCTTCCTTGAGAAGTAGACAGACAGTTCCCTTATTTGTTAATCCTAGAAACTGACCGATGCACGCAGTTCATATTATATTAGTTATGAACTATTTGGTCACTAGGGGGTTAATGGTAAATAAGGATAAGAGGTTTCGAGAAGGGTTTACGGAGATATTCCGAATCATAACGAACAGTCTATGGAGGATTTATCTTTATGTAATGATTATATCAGTGGACTCTTATCGACTCAAAGTTGAGTGTAAGTTTATATCTATATTCAGTAGAGTTCAGTTTCGGGTTTATGGTGGTGTAATCCCGGAATTAATAGATTGAATATTATTGTTCGGTCTGACGAATAATTTTATTTAATTTATTGTAGCTACAGAATATGGGTCCATGGTCCCCGACATGGCTCCTAACATGCATATGTTTTCTCGTCGTTTCACCTCAATTAATATTAAATAGTTGGATTGGACTGTTTAATAGATATGTGGATTAATTGATTAGTTGGACTAAATAATTAGATACATGGAAAATAATTTTTTTCGTGGAGTCGGCCCAATTTGTGTTAAAATACGTGTAGCCTATTGCCCGACTAGGGTTGGCACATTCGTTATTCTTTAATTATTGGGAAATTAGTTTTCGTGATAATTATATGATACAAGTAATTAATTATTTATTTGTTAAATAATTAATTAAGGAAAATATTAGATTGATCCTTAAATATTCTAGATTGGTTCTAGATTATTCTAGGAGTATCTTTTATTTAATAGGATTATTATAATTGATTTTGTATTAATTATAAAATCCTAGGAGGACAAGGATTACTCTCCTATATAAAGAGAGTTCTCCCAAGCCTTTTAGAACACAGAATTTCGGTTTTTTGGGAAGTGTTGAGCTTAGATTTTTCGGCTCATATACTTGGGTTCGAGTTTTAGGAAAACTTCGGGTTTTTCTAAGGTAGCATATCGAGGAGGTCAAGCGGCTTGCATCACCATCCACCTGGTGTTGCTTGGAGATACACGTCGGAAGACGGTGGCATCTCAATTTGCTTGGATCTTGGATTGAAGATTGTTCTTGGAGTTTATTCACCATAAACTAGTAAGCAATCTAACCCCCCTGTAGGTTAGATTTATTATTCATTTATTTTGTTTGTTCAGATCTAGATCTTGTACTTTCCGTTGCATAATCGGATGGATCTTTGATCCATCCGGTGATATTACATCCTACACTAACAGCCAGCAGACCTGATATATCCTTTGCAGTAGGTGTTTGTGCAAGATTTCAATCAAGACCTAAAGAAAGTCACTTAGCTGCTGTTAAAAGGATTCTCAAGTATCTGAAAAAGACTTTGGGAGTAGGCATATGGTACTCAAAAGATGGAGGTTTCAAAGTGATATCCTATTCATATTCTGATTATGTTGGATGCAAAATTGATAGAAAAAGCACTACAGGGACTTGTTAGTTGATTGGAAATAGACTTGTTTCCTGGTTCAACTAGAAGCATAATTCTATATTAACTTCCACTACTGAAGCAGAATACATTGCTGCTGGAAGCTGCTATGCACAAGTCCTATCGTTAAGACAGCAACTGAGAGATTATGGGATAGAAGAAAGAGAAATTCTCATAATGTGTGACAACACAAGTGCAATTGCAATCACAGAAAATCTTGTTTTGCACTCAAGAACCAAACACATTGATGTAAGACATCATTTTATAAGAGATCATGTTCAAAAGAAGGATGTTGTGGTTCACTATATACATACTGAAGATCAACTTGTAGATATCTTTACTAAACCTTTGGATAAAGACAGATTTGCTAAGTTAAGGACTGAACTTGGCATCATCAAGGTTGACTGACATGCTGATAGTGTTCGAAATAGCGCCCGAAAGACAATTTATGTAATTGTTTTTAGAATTAATAAATGACAGATTTATTCTAACCTTATTGTTTGCTTCGTGCTTATAAGTAATACACTGCTGAAAACCCCAAGTCGTATCATATGTAGCCATATAACTTAGTGTGTGTCACACATGAGGATTAAGTTTATAGTGATACACTTGAAATGTTAGTCCGTGGTGAAATTAATCAAAGTATGGGGTCTACTGATTAAACCACCATTAATGCACCCAGAAAGCTTTATGGTGTGACCGTCCTATCCGGACCGTCGACATTGGTTGTCAAAGTAGGGCATTTATATATGATGAGAGTCATATAGGACTGGACCGATTTAATCTGTGTTTCTCATATAATTCCGTGATTGAGAAATCTTATTAAATCACAAGATGATCATATATGGATTAACCTTAATCCTGAAGTGATTACAGACTCCTACTTGTTTCAGGATAGGGTTTGATGTGTTCGTTAAGGATCGCTAAGAGGTGCGGTCCGAATCACTTTCACGTTGGCACTATTCTGGAATTAGTGAGAATTGTGTGTCTCACAGATATGGAATCCATTCCTTCCTGCAGGAAGTAGAAAGACAATCCCCTTATTTATTAATCCTAGAAACTGATCAATCCCGGGAGTTCATATTGGTTATGAACTAATTGATCACTAGTTGGTAAATGGTAAATAAGGATAAGAAGTTGTGAAGAAGGTTTACGGAAATAATCCTACTTCAGTATGGGTAGTCTATGGAGGGTTAGTTTATATGAAATGATTATATCAATGGACGCTTATCGACTCGACTCGACGTTTTGAGAATAAGTTATATCTATAATCGACAGAGTTTAGTTCCGGATTTATGGTGGCGTAATTCCGGAATTAATGTGTTGAGTAGAAATATTATGTTCGATGAATATTTTATTCAATTTATTGTAGCTACTGATTATAGGTCCATGGTCCCCGGTTTGGCTCCTAACACACGAGTGTTTTCTCGTTTTGTGGAACCTCGAGAATAAATTAAATAGTTGGTCTATTTAATGAATATGTAATATTATTTATTTGGTAAATAATATGTAAAATAGAAAAGACATTTTTCTATTATTTTAATGATGATGTTGGCGCCATTTATTGTGGATAATTTATGAGAAGAAATTTTCCTAGATAATGTCATATGTAATTAATTGATTATCTATTTGTTGGATAATTAATGGAAAATTAAGAGATTGACTTTTTTGGGAATTATCTCTTATTTTTTAGCAAAATTATATTTTTCTTATGGGAATAGGTAATGGTGTTAGCAAATATCTTTTCCTTATGGGAATAGGTTTTTGTGGTGTGAAAAGGATAACTCTCTTGGCTAGTTATTTTCCTATATAAAGAGAGTTCCTCCTAGCGCAATAACACAATCACCATTTGCGCCAAAAAAAAATTAAAAGGAAGAAAAATTAGTTTCTTGCCTTAGTCATTTAGAGAAGAAAAAGGGTTTTTGTTGTGCATATTCGAGGAGGTTCTATGGCGAGGATCTACGTCCACCAGTCGTCGCTTGGAGATACAATCCGGAAGACTACGGCTTCTCCCTTGGTCGATTATTTCTCATCTCTCTCCGGTTTGGGTAAATCTACTAACCTTCTTGTAGTTATTGATTATTTATGCGAATCGAATCGTGGTAAAATCGCATGCGAATTATTTGTAGATTTCGCTGTGCATGATCGAGCCTCTCGATCGGTGCTGTGAATCAGATCTGACGATCCAATTATGGATTAGATCCGGATTCGGGTTTCTGTATATCCAGCAGATAGGTCAGCAGAGTACTAGAAATCACCAAGAGGACCAGTCTTTGCCTTGCTGGGTCCGATCATGTGGCAGATTAGTCATTCGTATCAACAATTCAAAGTGCTCATATAGTTTGGGCAATTGAGCAAATGAAGTTGCCAAGGGGATTGGTCTTTGCCCTCTTGGATGAGCTCACTTGGCAGATCAGTCGTTGGTATTAAACTTCATCTGGTATGATCAGTTGAACAATACACTGTTGTATGAAAATCAGCTATGTTTTATGCATCAGCAGACCCCTGAACCCGCTGAAACATATCCGCAGAGTAAACTTGTTACACGTGTATTGATGGTGTTGAAGTCTACTGAAGATTGAGCATTACTACAAGAAATTTGGGTTTTAATGACGGGAATTCTCGTCATTAAACATCTGATTCCCGTCATTAAAGACATTCAATGACAGGAAATTTCCTCTTATAACAGCCTCCCTAGAGAAAGGTATTTAATGACAGGAAGGGATTCCCGTCATTAATTTTGTACGTGACGGTATTATCCCGTCATGGATCATTTTCTTATAACGGCTCACCCCCTCATTGTAGGGTCGTTTCCCCTCATTGAATCACAAGTTAACGACGATATATCCCCTCATTATATGTTCGTATTCACCTCATTATTTGTTCATATTCGTGACAAATTATCCCATCATTATAATGTTGTTTCCCGTCGTTACAATGACATTTCCCCTCATTGTATGTTCATATTCCCCTCATTAAATACAATTTAGTGACAGAATATCCTATCATTATAATGACTAATACACTCATTATAGGGCCATTTACCATCGTTATTGATCATGAATCTATCATTTTTACTAAAATACATTTGTTGAAAAAAAACACTTTGTTCAATTCATTAGGGTATCAACTGATTGTAAAAAAATTCACTTATCTAAGCAAAGCTGAACACAAAAAAACAAGCTGCATAAGAGCGCTATTCGTCAATCTGCATCCTCACTGTAATATCTATATATTGACAGTTCCACATCTAGACAAGAAAAGGTATATTGACTAGAAACTTACATTTTCATACACTTGAGATGCTGAAACAAGCGTTTATTGATAAACGGAGATGTCTCAGGGCTTCCATTTCCTCACAAACTCATACAAAGGTACCACATGGCCCAAAATCATGAAAGCTTACACTGCCTAATTCAACTCAACTCTGATCCTCAAGCAAATTATTATCCTGGACAACCGTAATTGAAATTCCCCATTTAAATGTTGCCCATTATCCTTTAGCAGTAGCACATAGACGTCGCACTAACCGTCTTTGTTAGTAATATCATGCGCAACGGAAGCGATTTAAGGATCTAGATCTATAATTTACACATAATAAAATAACTAGATCTACTCTACAAGGGGGTTGTAGAACATACCTCTTGGATCTCAAAATCCAAGTAGAAGAACCGCAATAGGAAGAACAAAAGATGGTGTGAAGAGCACCACGATCTTCCGCACGTGTGATCTGAGCACCTCCCGGTGGAAGGAAATCCTTGTCTCGAATCCTCCCGATATGCTACCCGGAAAACCTCCAAGATTTTCCCTCTTACTGCCTTGGCCGAAAATTTATCTCTCTCTAAATTATAGAGAGAGTCGAAAATTTGTGTTTGTGGATGAGTTGGGAAAGGCCTTTTTATATAGGAGAGCTTTTCTTGTCCTCCAAGGATTTTATTTTACCAAATAAATAAATCCAATAAATAAAAAGATAATCCTAGAATATTCAAAAACAAATCTAGAATAATCTTTATCTTTATTTTTTACCATAAAATATTTATCCAATAAATATTTTTGTGCACATGTCTAATTAATCCACAAGAAAACTAATTTCTTGTTCCGTAAGACACCTCTTGGCCGAAAATTATCATTGTGACCTAGTCACTATGATTTTTGGCCATACACACCAAATTGGGCCAAGATTATGAAAAATGTCTTTTTCACATATTTAATTATTTAGCCCAACTAATTTAATAGTCCACTAAACAATTAATTCACATATCGTTTTAATTAAATTCTAATAAGAACTAAATTAATATTATTAGGATTCGACGTCCGAGAGTAGCTATGCTATATTGGAGGCACGTCAGGGACCATGGACTAATAATCAGCGGCTCCGATAAATCAAATAAATAATTATCTTACGAACAGAATAATTATATTCGATAAATCAATCACGGGAATATGCCACCATAATCCCGTGACTGCACTCCTCCGATTATGAGATTATATTTATCTCCTCACGAGAATGATAATAAGCGTCCATTGATATAATCATTACATATGGATTAATCCTCCATAGACTGTTCATTCTAAATCGGGAAGTTACCGTTAACCCTTTTTAGAACCTCTTATCCTTATTTACAATTAACCCCCTAGTGATAAATTAATTCATACAACTCACTGGTAGCTAATCAGTGTAATATGAACTCGTACGATCGATCAGTTTCTAGGATTAACAAATAAGGGAACTGTCTATCTACTTCCATAAATGGAGGGAATGGATTCCGTATATGTGATAACACAGACTACTCACTCAATCCAGTACAATGCCAAGATGGGGTAATTCAGATCACAGACTCAGTGTAATCCTTAACCGTCAAGTCAAACCTCATACTGATTCAAGCAGTTGAGTGTGATCACCTCAGGATTAAGATATATCCATAAATATGATCATTGATTGATTCGATAAGAATTCTCGATTACGGAATCATATCGGGAAATCTAATCAAATCGGTCCATCCCTATATGATATATCTATCATATATAAATGCCCCACTAGGTTCTCTTAACCAAAAGTCCGGATAAGACAATCACACCTATTGTCTTCTAGGCGCATTAATAGCACGTTAAAGGAGAGACCCCATACTCTCGATTAACATCACTATGGGCTAATTGTATTTTTAGTACATCTTCACTAACTCAATCCTCCCGTGTATATCCCATACACTAAGTTAAGTGATTACATAAACGATGTACTTTAGGGTTTTCTGTAGTGTAAATATAATTGTCACATCGGTGAATATGAGAATAATAAATATGAATAATAATATAATTTCATTTATTAAACAAAACAATTACAAAATTGTCTTTCTGGCATTACAACTAACAATCTCCCACTTGCACGAAAGCATGTGATTAATTGTTTTAGAGCACACCCTATTATTTAAAATACAGCAAACTATCACTCCCACTTGCTCTAAAGAAAATGAGACATGTCTCTAATACCTATAGTCTCCAAGTGTCGACTAAAAGCTTGACAGTGTCTTGGTGAATGGATCAGTAGGATTATCGGCGGAGGCGATTCTTCGGACGGAAACGTCCCCTCTATCGACAAAATCATTGATCACCCAGTATTTCCTCTATATATCCTTCGACTTACTGTGCTTTCGAGGTTCCCTAGAGTTGGCAATGGCCCCATAGTTATCACAATAGAGAGTAATAGGATCTTCAGCATTCGGGACAATGCCTAATCCGCTGATGAACTTTCTTAACCAAACCGATTCCTTAGCTGCCTCGGAGGCCGCTATGAACTCAGCTTCCATTGTTGAATCGGCTGTGCTGGATTGCTTTTGGCTTCTCCATTCTATTGCACGGCCACCAAGCGTAAACACTGAACCAGAGGTTGATTTAGAATCATCTTTGTCTGACTGAAAGTCAGAATCTGTGTACCCCGCTAACTCCAAACTCCCACTCGAATAGACGAGCATATGATTTCTGGTTCTCTTCAAATATTTGATGAGATTCTTTATTGCTGTCCAGTGCGGTTGCCCTGGATTTGATTGAAAACGGCTGACTAATCCAACGCCGTAACAAATATCAGGTCTCGTACACCTCATAGCATACAAAAGACTACCAACAGCCGAGGCATATGGCACTCTTCCCATAGATTCAGTTTCTTCAGGAGTTTGAGGACCCTGAGTCTTAGAGAGGTAAACGCCGTGACGGGTTGGTAGAAAACCCTTCTTGGCATTCTCCATACTGAAGCGTGCCAGCACCTTATCTATACAAGTTGCTTGGGGCAAAGCTAACATCCTGTTCTTGCGATCCCTTATAATTTGGATCCATAGAACATAACTCGCTTCTCCCAAATCCTTCATTTGGAATTGCGTGGTCAACCAACTTTTCACGTCGGACATCATCCCCTATCGTTGCCAATTAGGAGTATGTCATCAACATACAACACTATAAATACAATACTATCTTTGATAACCTTCTTGTACACACAAGATTCAAGCAAAGTGTTGTTCGAAATCATAAGACTTGATCGTGTGATCGAATCTATGATACCAGGAACGAGATGCTAGCTTCAACCCATAAATGGATCTGAGCAACTTGCACACCATGTGCTCTCGACCTTCTTCAATGAATCCTTCTGGTTGCTGCATATAGATTTCCTCGTCGAGAAATCCATTTAGAAATGCTGTCTTAACATCAATTTGCCAGATTTCATAATCCAGACATGCAGCAATCGAAAGGAGGATGCGGATGGTTTTCATCATGGCCACAGGTGAGAAGGTTTCCTCGTAGTCTATACCCTCTCGCTGTGTGTAACATTTGGCTACCAGCCGTGCTTTGAAGCTTTAGACCTTCCCATCTATTCCTCTCTTTCGCTTGTAGAGCCATTCACATCCAATGGGCCTTTCACCCTGAGAAAGTTTTACAAGTTTCCAGACTAAGTTAGAGTACATAGACTCCATCTCTTGATTCATTGCGTCAATCCATTTATCCTTATCGTGATCCAATATGGCCTTCTTATAGGTGGGAGGATCATCTTCCACATCATCAGAGGCGACTACGTTCGTCTCTAAATCCATGCCGTACCGTGCTGGTGGCCAAACCACTCTCGCAGTATGTCTAGGTGGAAGAGGAATGTCGGAAGTGACTGTTGTATTAGTAGTGTTGTTTACAGGAACATCAACAGCCACAATAGGCCTGACATCATCGGAGAGTAATTCCTCTAGTACAATCTTACTTCGAGGTCTGTGGTCTTTCATATAACTTTCCTCAAAAAACGTATAGTTAGTCGAGACTAGCACTTTGTTATCTTCCGGATCGTAAAATAGACCACCACGTGTACCTTTTGGATAGCCTACAAACAAACATACTTTCGTATGCGATTGTAGTTTGGTAGTTTTGTCCATCAGCACATGTGCAGGACAATCCCATATGCGGAAGTGACGAATGCTTTTACGACGTCCGGACCACATCTCTACGGGTGTCATTTCGACAGACTTTGACGGTACTGCATTCAAAATGTAGACCGCTGCTTCTAAAGCATAACCCCAAAAGGATATAGGTAGTGAGGCGTAGCTCATCATTGATCTAACCATGTTAATCAATGTCCTATTTCTTCTCTCAGCAACTCCGTTTTGCTGAGGTGTCCTAGGCGCTGAACGTTGGAAACAAATTCCTTTTTCAACCAAGTAGTCATTGAACTCAGTATCTAAATACTCACCTCCATGATCCGAGCGAAGGCATTTCAATGACTTGCCTAGTTGCCTTTCAGCTTCTACTTGGAACTCCTTGAAATTACCAAAAGCCTCGGACTTCCTATGCAGCAGATAAACATAACCGAATCTCGAGTAGTCATCAATGAAAGTCACCAAGTACTCGTATCCGCCTCTAGCTTGTACGTTCATCGGACCACAAAGGTCTGAATGCACTAAGTCCAGAGTTCCCGTGGCCCTATTACCCTTTGACGAGAAGGGACGCTTGGTCATTTTTCCCTCCTGGCAACACTCGCAGACAGGCAGTGTGTCAACAGATGACTCACCTAAGGCATGAACCTTTTCTAGTCTTTTGAGTCTTTCCAAGGAAATATGGCGGAGCCTCAGATGCCACAAGTATGTTTTATCTTCTTTTACTTGAGAAATTTTCTGCCTTTTCGCAGATCTTTGATGAGCAGTTTTAAACATTTCAGTATTAAGTAGGGGAGCTTTATGTGGTCTTACAAAATATAAACCGTTTTCATTCGTAGTTGAACACAATTCAAAGCCATTCCTTCGATACAACAAATTCACCATTCAAATTTGAAACAGAAAATGATCGTTCAACTAAGGCAGAATGAGAAATTAAATTTCTCCTGAAATTCGGAATAAAATAAACATTTTCTAAATGTAAAATTCTATTATTAAAATGCAAGTCCACAGCTCCCACTGCTTTAGCCGAAATGAGCGCCCCAGTGCCTACTCGCATCACTTGAGAACCCTCTTCCAGCTCCTCGTACGAACTAAGAATCTACAATGAAGAACATACATGGTTAGTAGCTCCAATATCAAGTATCCAAGTGGACACATCTTTAGCTACATTAAAAGATTCCAAGAATAGTAATTCCGAATTACCTTTCTTATCTTTCCCAGTGACAGCCTTGACTTTGCTATCCTTTACATCACGAAGATATTCCGGACAATGGTGTTTCCAATGTCCTACCTCCTTACAGTAAAAGCACTTGCCCTTGGGCTTGGCCTCGTCAACTTTCTTAGCTTTCTTTTTGTTCATTTGCTTGGGCACAGGTGCAACACTACCCTTCTTCTTTGGCTTGGCCTTAGGCTTGTTTGATGGCTTAGCTTCGGCCATATTGGCTTCAGCTTTCTTATCCCCTACTTGGACCTTATCTTTTCATAGTAGGCCCTCGTAGATAGTCAGTTCATTAAGCATCTGTGTCATGGTCAACTCATGTTTGCCCATCAGATACTGAGTTTTGAACGGGATAAACTTAGGATTCAACAATTCCAAAATCATCGACACTTGAGTTGCTTCATCGAACATCGATCCATGAATACCGGCGTCATTGAAGTAACTGACCATATTTAGAACATGACCATTCACTGCTTGAACTTTCATCAATTTCATGTTAACAACCATCCTGATGGCATCGTGTCTTGCTTGGTTGCTAGGTGATCCAAACATCGAAGTAAGTTTCTGCATGATTTCTCGTGCAGTCTCAAACTCTTCAATCTGGGTCCTAATGACCTCCGACACTGCCGCCAGGATGATATGTGAGTACCACGTTTAGATTACTCTTCCATTTGCACATATGTAGTCACTTCTGAATGCCCTACGGTGGCGATCCAAAAACCCGGAAAAGCTGACATCGAACAGCGTAATCGCTAGATCGAGTTAGATAACCGGGCTCGTAGGATCATCCTGGCGGCATTGTCGGAGGTTATTAGGACCCAGATTGAAGAGTTTGAGACTGCATGAGAAATCATGTAGAAACTTACTTCGATGTTTGGATCACCTAGCAACCAAGCAAGACACGATGCCATCAGGATGGCTGTTAACACGAAATTGATGAAAGGTCAAGCAGTGAATGGTCATGTTCTAAATATGATCAGTTACTTCAATGACACCGGTATTCATGGATCGATGTTCGATGAAGCAACTCAAGTGTCGATGATTTTGGAATCGTTGACTCCTGATTTTATCCCGTTCAAAACTCAGTATCTGATGAGCAAACATGAGTTGACCATGACACAGATGCAAACATGAGTTAGTTCAAGAAGTTCCAAGCAGAAGCCGAAAGGCAACTAGGCAAATCATTGAAATGCCTTCGCTCGGATCGTGGAGGTGAGTATTTAGATACTAAGTTCATTGACTACTTGGCAGAAAAAGGAATTTGTTTCCAACGTTCAGTGCCTAGGACACCTCAGCAAAACGGAGTTGCTGTGAGAAGAAACAGGTCATTGATTAACATGGTTGGATCAATGATGAGCTACGCCTCACTACCTATATCTTTTTGGGGTTATGCTTTAGAAGCAGTGGTCTACATTTTGAATGCAGTACCATCAAAGTCCGTCGAAAAGACACCCGTAGAGATGTGGTCCGGACGTCGCGAAAGCATTTGTCACTTCCGCATATGGGGTTTTCCTGCACATGTGCTGATGGACAAAACTACCAAACTACAATCCGGAAGATAACAAAGTGCTAGTCTCGAATAACGCTATGTTTTTTGAGGAAAGTTATATGAAAGACCACATACCTCGAAGTAAGATTGTACTAGAGGAATTACTCTCCGATCACGTCAGGCCTATTGTGGCTGTTGATGTTCCTGTAAACAACACTACTAATACAATAGTCACTTCCCACATTCCTGTTCCACCAAGACGTACTGCGAGAGTGGTTCGGCCACCGTCTCGATACGGCATGGATTTAGAGACGAACGTAGTCGCCTCTGATGGGGTGGAAGATGATCCTCCGACGTATAACAAGGCCATATTTGATCACGATAAGGATTAATGGATTGACGCAATGAATCAAGAGATGGAGTCTATGTACTCTAACTCAGTCTGGAAACTTGTAGAACTTCCTCAGGGTGAAAGGCCCATTGGATGTAAATGGCTCTACAAGCGAAAGAGAGGAATAGATGGGAAGGTCAAAACCTTCAAAGAAAGGCTGGTAGCCAAAGGTTACACACAGCGAGAGGGTATAGACTACGAGGAAACCTTCTCACCTATGGCCATATGAAAACCATCCGCAACCTCCTTTCGATTGCTGCATGTCTGGATTATGAAATCGGGCAAATGGATGTTAAGACAGCGTTTCTAAACGGCTTTCTCGATGAGGAAATCTATATGCAGTAACAAGAAGGATTCATTGAAGAAGGTCGAGAGCACATGGTGTGCAAGTTTCTCAGATCCATTTATGGGTTGAAGCAAGCATCTCGTTCCTAGTATCATCGATTCGATCACACGATCAAGTCTTATGATTTCGAACAACACTTTGCTAAATCTTGTGTGTACAAGAAGGTTATCAAAGATAGTATTGTATTACTAGTGTTGTACCTTGATGACATACTCCTAATTGGCAACGATAAGGGGATGATGTCCGACGTGAAAAGTTGGTTGACCACGCAATTCCAAATGAAGGATTTGGGAGAAGCGAGTTATGTTCTAGGGATCCAAATTATAAGGGATCGCAAGAACGGGATGTTAGCTCTGTCCCAAGCAACTTATATAGATAAGGTGCTGGCACGCTTCAGTATGGAGAACACCAAGAAGGGTTTTCTACCAACCCGTCACGGCGATTACCTCTCTAAGACTCAGGGGCCTCAAACTCCTGAAAAAACTGAAGCTATGGGAAGAGTGCCATATGCCTCGGCTGTTGGTAGTCTTATGTATGCTATGAAGTGTACGAGACCTGATATTTGTTACGGCGTTGGATTAGTCAGCCGTTTTTAGTCAAATCCAGGGCAACCGCACTGGACATCAGTAAAGAATCTCATCAAATATTTGAAGATAACCAGAAATTATATGCTCGTCTATTCGAGTGGGAGTTGCGAGTTAGCGGGGTACACCGATTCTGACTTTCAGTCAGACAGAGATGATTCTTAATCAACCTCTGGTTCAGTGTTTACGCTTGGTGGAGGTGCAATAGAATGGAGAAGCCAAAAGCAATCCAGCACATCTGATTCAACAATGGAAGCTGAGTTCATAGCGGCCTCCGAGGCAGCTAAGCAAGCGGTTTGGTTAAGAAAGTTCATCAGCGGATTAGGCGTTGTCCCGAATGCTGAAGATCCTATTACTCTCTATTGTGATAAAAATGGGGCCATTTCCAACTCTAGGGAACCTCGAAAGCACAGTAAGTCGAAGCAGATAGAGAGGAAATACTGGGTGATCAACGATTTTGTCGATAGAGAGGACGTTTCCGGCCGAAGAATCGCCTCTTGGAGACTATTGGTATTAGAGACATGTCTCATTTGCTTTAGAGCAAGTGGGAGTGATAGTTTGCTGTATTTTAAATAATAGGGTGTTCTCTAAAACAATTAATCACATGCTTTCGTGCAAGTGGGAGATTGTTAGGTGAAATGCCCGAAAGACAATTTTGTAATTGTTTTATTCAATAAATGAAATGATATTATTATTCATATGTATTATTCTCATATTCACCGATGTGACAATAGTATTTACACTACAGAAAAACCTAAAGTACATTGTTTATGTAATCACTTAACTCAGTGTATGGGATATACACGGGATGATTGAGTTAGTGAAGATGTACTTAAAATACAATTAGCCCGTAGTGAAGTTAATCGAGGGTATCGGGTCTCTCCTTTAATGTGCAATTAATGTGCCCAGAACACAATATGTGTGATTGTCTTATCCGGACTTTCGGTTAAGAGAACCTAGTGGGGCATTTATATATGATAGATATATCATATAGGGCTAGACCGATTTGATTAGATTTCACGATATGATTCCGTAATCGAGAAGTCTTATCGAATCAACCGATGATCATATTTATGGATATATCTTAATCATGAGGTGATCACAGTCAACTGCTTGAATAAGTATGAGGTTTGACTTGACGGTTAAGGATTACATTGAGTCTGTGATCTGAATTACCCCATCTTGGCATTGTACTGGATTGAGTGAATAGTCTGTGTTATCACAGATACATAATCCATTCCCTCCATTTATGGAAGTAGATAGACAGTTCCATTATTTGTTAATCCTAGAAACTTATCGATCGTACGAGTTCATATTACACTGATTAGCTACCAGTGAGTTGTATGAATTAATTGATCACTAGGGGGTTAATGGTAAATAAGGATAAGAGGTTCTAAAAAGGGTTAACGGTAACTTCCCGATTTAGAATGAACAGTCTATGGAGGATTAATCCATATTTAATGATTATATCAATGGACGCTTATCATCATTCTCATGAGGAGATAAATATAATCTCATAATCGAAGGAGTGCAGTCACGGGATTATGGTGGCATATTCCTGTGATTGATTTATCGAATATAATTATTTTGTTCGTAAGATAACTATTTGATTTATCGGAGCCGCTGATTATTAGTCCATGATCCCCGACGTGCCTCCAATATAGCATAGCTATTCTCGGACGTCGAATCCTAATAATATTAATTTAGTTCTTAGAAGAATTTAATTAAAACGATATGTGAAATAATTTTTTAGTGGACTATTAAATTAGTTGGGCTAAATAATTAAATATGTGAAAAAGACATTTTTCATAATCTTGACCCAATTTGGTGTGTATGGCCGAAAATCATAGTGACTAGGTCACAATGATAATTTTCGGCCAAGAGTTGTCTTAGGGAACAAGAAATTAGTTTTCTTGTGGATTAATAAGACATGTGCACAAAAATATTTATTGGATAAATATTTTATGGTAAAAAATAAAGGTAAAGATTATTCTAGATTTGTTCTAGAATATTCTAGGATTATCTTTTTATTTAGTGGATTTATTTATTTGGTAAAATAAAATCCTTGAGGACAAGAAAAGCTCTCCTATATAAAGAGGTCTTTCCCAACTCATACACACACACAAATTTTCGACTCTCTCTACAATTTAGAGAGAGATAAATTTTCGGCCAAGGAAGTAAGAGGGAAAATCTTGGAGGTTTTCCGGGTAGCATATCGGGAGGATTCGAGACGAGCATTTCCTTTTGTAATATTCCGATTTTCGGGAAAGGGTAGACGTATCATTTTGCGAAAACGAAATATTATTATTTCTTGTCTTTTATGGGAGTTAAGCATTTAATTGAGTATGTATATATATATATATATATATATATATATATATGTAAGGGAAATCTGATTATTTGTTAATTAAAGGACAATTAAGGAAAAAGGGATTTATGGGAAATTGGTATTTAAGGAAAATTACACACAATAATCCCATAACCTAGACTAAATCAGAAAATTCAGTTTCACACCTCTTCTCTGCGCAACTTTGAGAGGAGAAAGGGGCTAGAGGAGTTCTTCAATTAACTGAAGCAAAGCTTGACCGTTTGCAGATCAGAGTAAAGAATTGGAACCGTTGTGAGGAGCACATCGTTTGGATATCAGTGGGAAGGAAGTGCAGCAGTTTTCAGAGGTTTTTTAATTTGGTTGTGGCTGCAATTAGGTAAGAAACTCTTCCTATTATCTTAGTTATGATTCGTAAAGTTTAGATTATGTTTTTGAGACGTGTAGATGCTAGTAAAATATGTGTTTTTCGTTGATCAAGGATCCTAGGTAATCTTGGGATGATTAGATATGTTTTCTACGTTTTACTGTGTTGAAAACGAGGTTAATTAGGTTAGAAACGATTCAGAAATCGAGTTGCGAAGATTTTAGCGTTTTGGGAAAAACCCAGGCGGACGGGCGTTCGCAACCCTAGTAGCTCAGACTGGCGTTTTCATAAGGCAGACCGGCGTCTGAGGTGAGATTTTTGATTCAGGATGTAGCTATTTTTGTAGACGGGCGTTTGGGGTTTAGTGGAAGGGCGTCTGATTACGGACGGGCGTCCATAGGGTTTCAAACGGGCGTCTGGCCTGTTTTACCTTGTTCTTACGGTTTATCATTCTAGTTTGGTTTCGGGTTTTATAATCATATTATTATTGTTTTAAACCCTTATTTATGATATGATATCATTGGTTAACGCATGCAAGCCTGAATTGAGCTTCTGATTCGTTCAGTTAAAACACCGAATGTACGCTTAAAGGGAGTTGAGGTTCGGATCCGTCGGAAGAGCATGATAGGCTTGTGCTTTGATGAATTAGCATTCATCAATGTTTGTGTAATTGCTAGGCCTTGTCTGTGTCTAGTGGTCTAGGGAGAGAGTAGTATTTGTAAGGGAGATTAATTGAAAACACTTAGGTGGTTAGTTAATCATTCTAATAAAACACGTACTTGACTAGTAAAAGATTAAACAACATGTCTCTCTTGGATAGGCACCAGTCTATATCGCGATGTGTGTGCTACCTCTGAAGGTGGAAGAACTCCGTAGGTCAAAAAAACCCTAAGTACGGAGGGACTCCACTGAGGTGTGCGTACTATCAGAGTTTACCTATTCTAGACTCCGTGGATATTGGTGTGATCCACTAATATGTTGCCAAGAGTGTCCCAAAAGTGGATACGCGTAGTGCCCTTGAGTGCGGTTGTAACATAGATAAGTTAAGTAGAAATGTTTAGTCAATTTATGTTGATGGACATGAGATGAACCCTAGACTGAGTCGGTCTAACATAAACAACAAAACCTTTAAATATCTTTTCTTTATAAATTGTAATTGTTACCATAGCTTCTCTTTCTTATTAAGTACGTTGTACTTACCTCAAATGCATTTTTTCTATGTCTTTGGGGGGTGAGAAGACCAACAGGTTGATAATGTTTACGGGGAGGAGTTCGATGATGACGTTTGAAGACGCCTCATTGAAGATTTACCTTTGTTCTTTTATTATCCTTTATTAGACTGTTGCTTTAGACTTTTGGTCTTTCGAGACTTGTAGTACCTTTACTTTCCGTTGAGAATATCGTACGTTCTTTTGGATTTCGTATTTTATTTGAATGTAATAAGTTACATGTCAATATTTAGATTTCGTTTCTATTCTTGGATGTTTGAAAATTTATACCCGAGTCTTTTGCTTCCGTTTGCTTATTTTTCATACGACGTAGTAGAGGCTTACATATAAAGTGAATTTATTTTTATTTTTATTTTATACGTGCCGAACGTTCCTTTTCCGGATAAGGACTCGGTGTCCGGGAACGGGGCGTTACATTTGGTATCAGAGAGAAGCGTCTTTTAGGCTTCCTTTCTTTTAAGATAAGTTTTCATTAGTCCTTTTAGTAATGTTCTGGTTTTATTTGATCATCAGGATGGTGTTCACGAGAACGGGAGCGGGTGCAGAGGCTTCTGGAGTTCGTCGGGAAAGTCCGACACCGGTCATAGGAGGCGGTGTAGTGAGGCAGATTACACCACCTCAGCGGAGTTTATCACCACCACCTCGTACTGCGACACCCACCCCAAGGTCTCAGCAGGATTTGTCACCGATACCTTATCTAGAGCAACCTCCATGATGGCACGTGGGGAGTTCGGTTCAGTTTTCATTGGTGAGCGATGTTCCAACAGGATTTGTACCGCCACCGGTAAGCTACCACCCACATCAGCAAACCGTTTATCCTCCACCAGTCAGTGTTTACCCTCCACCATTTAGCGTTTACCCTCCACCAGTGTGCCACCCCTCACCATTAGTGTTCACCAACAACCGCAGACTTTCTACCCACCTCATGCAGGTCATACCCCTCGACCCACCGTACCACTTTCACCATGGTTCGACCATCAGCAAGGTTTTGGTTATCCACCCTTTGGTTTCCAACAAGCTCAGCCAACCCTACAAGAACATCAGAATTACCACCAAGGATACTACCCTTTTCAGCCTGAACCTAAAGCGAATCCAGCTTACCCTCGGCAATGACGGTACCGGCGGTAAGTACCTTTCGGCTATCCTCTGGTTTACCCACCCGTGAGACCAGCATTTGAGCAAGCACCGGTTGTGGATTGGTATACAAGATTGAGAAGGAATCGGGTAGAGAACTTCTATGGAAACGTTGAACATTCAAAGGCCGAGGAATGGATAAGGAGCTTCGAGAAGGCATGTAGGAACATTCATGTGCCTGAGACCGAGATGGCACAACTGGCAGTTAGTTTTCTTTTGGGCGCATCAGAAGCTTGGATAGATGCTATATATAGTAGCAATGGAAAGGTTACAGACTAGGAAGCTTTCAAAGCTATGTTCTTCAATGAGTACTTCCCGGCAACAGTGCAAGCGGATAAGGCAAGTCAGTTTTTGAAACTCAAGCAGGGTAATCATTTGACGGTATCTCAGTATACCAATAGGTTTAACGAGTTGGGACGGTTCTATCCCGAGCTTATGAAAGTGGAAGAAAGGAAGATGGCCCTTTACAAGGAAGGATTGGCTTATGAGATTCAGTCTGGCATGTTGGGATTTACAGCAAGGAACATGGCGGAAATACTGAACAAAGCCTTGGAGGTTGAGACCTTCAGGAAGAAGGCCACAGTTGTCATTGGAAACAAGCGGAACTTTGGGACTAGTCAGGGAAATTATCGGGGAGCACCGCAGCAGAACGTCAAGAAGACAACAGCTCCCACGACAGCTAAGGCCCCAAACAGTGCACCCCTGTGTCCTAAGTGCAACAGAAATCATTCGGGGGAGTGCAAGCAAAATACTAATGGTAGCTACGTTTGTGGAGAGCCAGGGCACTTTTCTAGAGCGTGTCCAAACAGAGGAAACAAGGGCAATTCGGGCCAGGGAAATGGTAGAAGCGGCCCAAGCCGACCAGTCCGAGTTTTTGCAGCTGATGCTAGAGATGCGGAACCAGAAGAGGATGTTATCTCAGGTACCTCGTTGTTATTTTATTCTATTAAGATATTTTTATAGCACGTTTATTCATGCTGTAACTTTATTTAAATGAATGAATATGCTTCCAAGGTAGCTAAGAAGTTGAGTTTACCCTCGGAACCTTTGAGAAACACTTTGGAAATAACTACACCGTTAGGGAAGGTAACAAAGGTAACAAGGATGATACCTCAAGTGGAAGTTCGAGTTGGATCTTATCGATGCAAGAGCGACTTCACAGTTTTAGACTTTTCGGATTTTGATGTAATTCTTGGGATAGATTGGCTATCCGAGAATTTTGTTCATCTAGATTTCCGAGAGAAGAAAGTGACTTTTAAGATACCCGAGAAATCAGACAAGACTTATCAGGGTAATGTGTACAAGCCGAGTAAGAAGCGACATCCGATAATTTCAGCGGTCAAGGCAATCAGAGCTTGTCAGAAGGGTTGTGAAGGCTACTTGTTGTACGTAGTGGATGTGGAACAAGTGAAGCCAAAGCTAGAGGAAACTCCTGTAGTGAGAGAGTACCCTGAAGTGTTTCCGGAAGAGTTACCGGGAAACATGCCGGATAGAGAAATAGAGTTTGAGATCAAGTTGGTACCCGGGGCGGCACCAGTTGCTAAGGCACCCTATAGGATGGCACCGGCTGAATTGAAAGAGTTGAAAGCTCAACTTAAGATATGCTTGAGAGGAACATAATTCAGCCCAGTACTTCATCTTGGGGAGCCCCAGTTTTGTTCGTGAAGAAGAAGGATGGTAACATGAGGATGTGTATTGACTACAGAGCACTGAATAATCTTACCCTCAAGAACAAGTATCCTTTGCCGAGGATAGATGATCTGTTTAACCAGTTGCAAGGCAAGAAAGTGTTCTCTAAGATTGATCTTAGGTCCGGTGGCAGATATACCGAAGACGGCTTTTAGTACGAGGTATGGACATTGTGAGTTCTTGGTTATGCCTTTTGGACTCACTAATGATCCATCTACATTTACGGATTTGATGCAGCGAGTCTTCATGCCATACTTGGATAAGTTTGTGATAGTGTTCATAGACGACATCCTAGTATACTCTAAGGAAGAGAAGGAACATGAGGAACACTTAAGGATAGTGTTAGAAACTTTGAAGGAGAACCAGTTGTTTTCTAAGTTTTCGAAGTGTGATTTTTGGTTGAAACAAGTCAGTTTCTTGGGTCATATCATTTCTGGAGATGGTATATAAGTTGATCTAGCAAAGATTGAGGCAGTTGAGAATTGGCCCAAACCTACTACAGTTTCAGAAGTAAGGAGCTTTCTTGGTTTGGCTGGCTACTATAGGAAGTTTGTGCAAGACTTTTCGAAGATAGCTACTCCACTCACTAAGCTTACACAGAAGAATGTGAAGTTCGAATGGACCAGCGAGTGTGCTGCAACTTTTCATACCTTGAAGGATAGGTTGACTACGGCCCCAGTGTTGGCAGTTCCGGAGATTTTTTATAACTATGATGTCTACACAGATGCTTCGGGACATGGTTTAGGTTGTGTGTTGATGCAAGGGGAGAAAGTGATTGCTTATGCATCTAGGCAGTTGAAGGTGCATGAGAAGAACTACCCGACCCATGACCTAGAGTTGGCAGTAGTAGTGTTTAACTTAAAGACTTGGAGGCACTATTTATACGGAGTTAAGGCAAGGATCTTCACCGACCACAAAAGTTTAAAGTATTTCTTTACACAAGAGAATCTGAACATGAGACAACGGAGATGGCTGGAGTTCATAAAGGACTACGATTTTGATATCCACTACCATCCAGGCAAAGCCAATGTAGTGGCAGATGCTTTAAGCAGGAAACCAGTGTTTGCAGTTTCAAGCGTCGAAGATGTGGCTGAAAGCTTAGATGGGCTGGAAATCAGCAGGTTTGATCAGATTGAGGATCGACAGTTTGTGGCGCCGTTGTTAGCAAGATCTGAGTTGATGGATGATATTCGGGAGAAACAAGATGAAGATCCGGTTTTAGTTGATTTGAAGCGAGTTGCTAGAGAGAAGACTACAATGGGTTATGTCTTGCTCAAGAATGGAAACCTTTGGTACCAGGATCGTTTGTGTGTGCCTAATGTTGGCGACTGAAGACAGAGGGTTATGGAAGAGGCACATAGGATTGCTTTTGCAGTTCATCCAGGTGCTACCAAGATGTATCGGGACTTGAAGGAGAAGTTTTGGTGGCCCTCGATGAAATTGGAAATAGCCAAGTTCGTAGCCGAGTGTGACATTTGTCAGAAAGTGAAGGTAGAGCATAGAAGACCAGGAGGAATGCTTAAGCCGTTGGATATCCCTAAATGGAAGTGGGATAAGATTACGATGGATTTCATCACCGGTTTACCAAGGACATGAGGTGGGCATGACACGATTTGGGTAATTGTGGATAGACTGACTAAGTCCGCCCATTTCTTACCGTATAAGGTTGATATGCCTTTGAAGAATATGACGACACTATACTTGGATAATATAGTGAAGTTACATGGAGTTCCTATCTCTATTGTCTCGGATCGAGATAGTCGATTCGTAAGTCGGTTTTGGAAGAGTTTACAAGAAGCCTTTGGAACCAAGTTGGATTTGAGTACGACTTTTCATCCTCAGACAGATGGACAATCTGAGAGGACCATCCAAACACTCAAGGACATGCTAAGAGCTTGTGTCTTGGAAGTAGGTGGATCATGGGATGATTACCTACCGGTAGCAGAGTTTGCCTACTAAAATAGTTATCATGCAAGTATAGGCATGCCGCCGTTTGAAGCGTTGTATGGAAGAAGATGTAGAACGCCGCTGTTTTGGGATGAAGTCGGGGAAAGACATATTACAGGGCCGGAAATGGTTGAACAAGCTAAGGAAAGGGTTCAGTTGGTTAAGAAGAATCTGAAGGCAGCACATGACAGGCAGAAAAGTTGGGCAGACGTTAGAAGAAGACCTCTTGAGTTTGAAGTCGGTGATAGAGTGTATCTACGAGCTTCGCCGATGAAGGGAGTGAAATGCTTTGGACAAAAGGGAAAGCTAAGTCCAAGGTATGTTGGACCATTTGAAATTCGGGAAAGGATTGGACCGTTGGCTTACAAGCTTAAGTTACCGGAATCGATGTCAAGGGTCCATAGTGTGTTTCACGTTTCAATGTTGAAGAAGTGTCTGACGAGGAATGATGTTGAAACTACAATTGATCCGGAGATTCTACAAGACAATCTTGCTTATGATGAGAGACCGATCAAGATTTTGGACCGGAAGGAAAAGATGATTAAGAGACGAATGATTCTGTTGGTTTTGGTTCAGTGGATTAATCATTCACCCGAGGAGGCAACTTGGGAAGTTGAAGATGATATGATCAGTGAATTCCAGGAGTTCGTGGATTTACCAGGTATCTTCTAGTTTCAAGGACGAAACTCCTTTTAAGGGGGGAGGAATGTAATATTCCGATTTTCGGGAAAGGGCAGACGTGTAATTTTGCAAAAACGAAATATTATTATTTCTTATCTTTTATGGGAGTTAAGCATTTAATAGAGTATGTATATATATATTTTCGAATTTTATATATATATATATATATATATATATATATATATATATATATATATATATATATATATATATATATATATAAGTGAAATCGATTATTTATTAATTAAAGGACAATTAAGGAAAAAGGGATTTATGGGAAATTGGTATTTAAGGAAAATTACACACAATAATCCCATAACCTAGACTAAATCAGAAAATTCAGTTTCACACCTCTTCTCTGCGCAACTTTGAGAGGAGAAAGGGCCTAGAGGAGTTCTTCAATTAACTGAAGCAAAGCTTGACCGTTTGCAGATCAGAGTAGAGAATTGGAACCGTTGTGAGGAGCACGTCGTTTGGATATCAGTGGGAAGGAAGTGCAGCAGTTTTCAGAGGCTTTTGAATTTGGTTGTGGCTGCAATTAGGTAAGAAACTCTTCCTATGATCTCGGTTATGATTCGTAAAGTTTAGATTATGTTTTTGAGACGTGTATATGCTAGTAAAAGATGTGTTTTTCGTTGATCAAGGATCCTAGGTAATCTTGGGATGATTAGATATGTTTTCTACGTTTTACTGTGTTGAAAATGAGGTTAATTAGGTTAGAAACGATTCAGAAATCGAGTTGCAAAGATTTTAGCGTTTTGGGAAAAACCCAGGCGGACGGGCGTCTGCAATATGCAGACGGGCGTTCGCAACCCTAGTAGCTCAGACGGGCGTTTGCATAAGGCAGACGGGCGTCTGAGGTGAGATTTTTGATTCAGGATGTAGCTGTTTTTGGCAGACGGCGTTTGGGGTTTAGTGGACGGGCGTCTGATTACATACGGCGTCCATAGGGTTTCAAACGGGCGTCTGGCCTGTTTTACCTTGTTTTTACGGTTTTATCATTCTAGTTTGGTCTCAGGTTTTATAATCATATTATTATTTCTTTAAACCCTTATTTATGATATGATAACATTGGTTAACATATGCAAGCCTGCATTGAGCTTATGATTCGTTCAGTTAAAACACCGAATGTACGCTTAAAGGGAGTTGAGGTTCGGATCCGTCGGAAGAGCATGATAGGCTTGTGCTTTGATGAATTAGCATTCATCAATGTCTGTGTAATTTCTAGGCCTTGTCCATGTCTAGTGGTCTAGGGAGAGAGTAGTATTTGTGAGGGAGATTAATTGAAAACACTTAGGTGGTTAGTTAATCATTCTAATAAAACACGTACTTGACTAGTAAAAGATTAAACAACATGTCTCTCTTGGATAGGCACCAGTCTATATCGCGTTGTGTGTGCTACCTCTGAAGGTGGAAGAACTCCGTAGGTCACAAAAACCTTAAGTACGGAGGGAATCCACTGAGGTGTGCATACTATCGGAGTTTACCTAATCTAGACTCCGTGGATATTGGTGTGATCCACTAATATGATGCCAAGAGTGTCTCAAAAGTGGATACGCGTAGTGCCCTTGAGTGCGGTTGTAACATAGATAATTTAAGTAGAAACGTTTAGTGAATTCATGTTGATGGACATGAGATGAACCCTAGACTGAGTCGGTCTAACATAAACAACTAAACCTTTAAATATCTTTTCTTTATAAATTGTAATTGTTACCATAGCTTCTCTTTCTTATTAAGTACGTTGTACTTACCGCGAATGCATGTTTTCTATGTGTTTGGGGGTGAGAAGACGAACAAGTTGATAATGTTTACGAGGAGGAGTTCGATGATGACGTTTGAAGACGCCTCATTGAAGATTTACCTTTGTTCTTTTATTATCCTTTATTAGACTGTTGCTTTAGACTTTTGGTCTTTCGAGACATGTAGTACCTTTAATTTCCATTGAGAATATCGTACGTTCTTTTGGATTTCGTATTTTCCTTGAATGTAATAAGTTACATTTCAATCTTTAGATTTCGTTTCTATTCTTGGATGTTTGAAAATTTATACCCGAGTCTTTTGCTTCCGTTTGCTTATTTTTGATACGACGTAGTAGAGGCTTACGTATAAAGTGAATTTATTTTTATTTTATACATGCCGAACGTTCCTTTTCCGGATAAGGACTCGGTGTCCGGGAACGGGGCGTTACACCTTCCACCGGGAGTTCCTCGGATCACACGTGCGGAAGATCGTGGTGCTCTTCACACCATCTTTTGTTCTTCCTATTGCGGTTCTTCTACTTGGATTTTGAGATCCAAGATGTATGTTCTACAACCCCCTTGTAGAGTAGATCTAGTTATTTTATTATGTGTAAATTATAGATCTAGATCCTTAAATCGCTTTCGTTGCGGATGATATTACTAACAGTTCATACCTCAATTTCCGTCTTCATCTCGTGTTCATCATCGTTCCTAGCCGAAAAAGGAATAAATAAAACAACAACTTTTACATCAATCCTATGCTCAAACGATCTAAATCGAGAGAGCTTACAATAGATCTAACGAGTAAACAGTACCAACCCCAATGCATCTCTTCAAACCACAACAATCGCAACATAAAAAATTAAACATATGCATCGGCCCAAAAAAAAATTTGGGACACAAAAACTACATTCCATTCCTAGATCTAATATTTTATACGTATAAATATAGATCACCTAGCGACTGATACCACTGTTGGTAATATCATCCGCAACGGAAGCGATTTAAGGATCTAGATCTATAATTTACACATAATAAAATAACTAGATCTACTCTACAAGGGGGTTGTAGAACATACCTCTTGGATCTCAAAATCCAAGTAGAACAACCGCAATAGAAAGAACAAAAGATGGTGTGAAGAGCACCACGATCTTCCGCACGTGTGATCCGAGCAACTCCCAGTGGAAGGAAATCCTCGTCTCGAATCCTCCCGATATGCTACACGGAAAACCTCCAAGATTTTCCCCCTTACTGCCTTGGCCGAAAATTTATCTCTCTCAAAATTATAGAGAGAGTCGAAAATTTGTGTGTGTGTATGAGTTGGGAAAGGCCTCTTTATATATGAGAGCTTTTCTTGTCCTCCAAGGATTTTATTTTACCAAATAAATAAATCCAATAAATAAAAAGATAATCCTAGAATATTCTAGAACAAATCTAGAATACTCTTTATCTTCATTTTTTACCATAAAATATTTATCCAATAAATATTTTTGTGCACATGTCTTATTAATCCATATGAAAACTAATTTCTTGTTCCTTAAGACACCTCTTGGCCGAAAATTATCATTGTGACCTAGTCACTATGATTTTCGGCCATACACACCAAATTGGGCCAAGATTATGAAAAATGTCTTTTTCACATATTTAATTATTTAGCCCAACTAATTTAATAGTCCACTAAACAATTAATTCACATATCGTTTTAATTAAATTCTAATAAGAACTAAATTAATATTATTAGGATTCGATGTCCGAGAATAGCTATGCTATATTGGAGGCACGTCGGGGACCATGGACTAATAATCAGCGGCTCCGATAAATCAAATAAATAATTATCTTACGAACAGAATAATTATATTCGATAAATCAATCACATGAATATGCCACCATAATCCCGTGACTGCACTCCTCCGATTATGAGATTATATTTATCTCCTCACGAGAATGATAATAAGCGTCCATTGATATAATCATTACATATGAATTAATCCTCCATAGACTGTTCATTCTAAATCGGGATGTTACCGTTAACCCTTTTTAGAATCTCTTATCCTTCTTTACCATTAACCCCCTAGTGATCAATTAATTCATACAACTCACTGGTAGCTAATCAGTGTAATATGAACTCGTACGATCGATCAGTTTCTAGGATTAACAAATAAGCAAACTGTCTATCTACTTCCATAAATGGAGGGAATGGATTCCGTATCTGTGATAACAAAGACTACTCACTCAATCCAGTACAATGCCAAGATGGGGTAATTTAGATCACAAACTCAGTGTAATACTTAACCGTCAAGTCAAACCTCATACTGATTCAAGCAGTTGACTGTGATCACCTCAGGATTAAGATATATCCATAAATATGATCATCGATTGATTCGATAAGACTTCTCGATTATAGAATCATATCATGAAATCTAATCAAATCGGTCCAGCCCTATATGATATATCTATCATATATAAATACCCCACTAGGTTCTCTTAACCGAATGTCCGGATAAGACAATCACACCTATTTTGTTTTGGGTCCATTAATAGCACGTTAAATGAGAGACCCGATACTCTCAATTAACTTCACTACGGGCTAATTTTATTTTAAGTACATCTTCACTAACTCAATCCTCCCGTGTATATCCCATACACTGAGTTAAGTGATTATATAAACGATGCACTTTAGGGTTTTCTGTAGTGTAAATACTATTGTCACATCGGTGAATATGAGAATAATAAATATGAATAATAATATCATTTCATTTATTAAATAAAACAATTACAAAATTGTCTTTCGGGCATTACACCTAACAGTCTTATCATCTTGGAAAGTCATATTCCCCTTAGAAGAAGCCTCTGAGAAGTTTTGATCTCTTCATTATATTCTTCAAAACCCAGGTCCAGCCACAAGCATAAACCAGTATCTAAGAATCATAAGATGGAAAAAGGAAAAGAAATTTAATTTTAGGATAAGACATGCTGCCAAGCTAAAGCAAAACAGGGGAAATTACAAGTGCATTCATCAACTTAAAAAGGAATAAACCCCATAGTGCACAACGCTAACATTACAGGAACCATATTAGTGAACCAAGTTTGTCCCCCCCAGACCATAATATCTAACAAAATCAACATTTTTTAAATGAACATTGTTAACCAGAAATCTAATTTACAACAACAATAACTATCATAGTTCAGCCGATTACCTATAAATCCTTCAATACATGCTCAGGGGCGATAAATTTCACTCGACTAAGTGGAAATATTGTTAATGGACTCTGCAAGTAAATATAACATATTATGAAACATAAGAAACTTAGAGAATGGGGCCGTAAGTAAATCTCTTTTGACTGGAAATTCAAAAAGTTTTTTGTGCAGCAACAAAAAATAAATAAGTAATAAAATTGCAATTGTCTGAATGCATTCAAAAATTGACTCATTTATTCTTTAATTGACTCAACTCACTAGATAGAGATAGTGGAAATTTTAATTATATTTTATTGGATAATTTGCAGTGAAAGTAGAAATAATAGTGAAAAAGCGGGTTTGGGTATACAAATCGCACAAAGGATAGTGATTTAACTATAGGAGAAAGTTCTAATGATCTCGACGTAACTAAAAAATATAGGCATTTGTGGGTTCAATGCGAAAGCTGTTATGGATTAAATTATAAGAAATTTTTGAAATCAAAAAATGAATATTTGTGAAATGGCTACTTTTTTCAGAGGGGTTTGGGGAAAGGGGAAACGGATTATGATTCGCGGCGGGGATAGAAATCGAACAATTGTTCTCACTAGGAAGTGAAATGACGTGTACTACTAGGCCATATTTGATTCCCGATTATCATGCATACTTGAAATCAAATAAATGATGAGATACAAACATGATGTTGGTCCCTTGAAAAGGCTTTGGTTAAGTTTAGAGGGGGGGAGTGAATAAACTTAACACTTAAAACATTGGAGTTAACAAATTCTGCAACTTCAGCAGTCTGCTGATACTTCAGGAGTCTGTCGAGACTTCGATAGCCTGCGATGAACAGTAGTCTACTGATAGTTGAGTTTGCTGAATTTGTGCAGCGGAATAATATCAAAATTAAGCCTTAATACTTGTTGTTAAATATGATACTAAGTATTAGATACTCAGTAGTGTGTGTGTGTCATTTCAGTTGCTAGATTCGGTAGGTTGATGTGTAAAATAAACTAAGTGCGTAAAGTAAATGCGAAAGTAAGTAGGCGATTTTATAGTGGTTCCGGGTGGTGTAATCCTGTCGGTCCACTCTTCTCCCGTGATGTTGGAGGAAATTCACTAGAGATCTTTGATGTAGGCTTGTTACAAAGATTCCTAAGTTGTTTGTCATTCACCAATAACTATGGCTTCACAAACGAAAACGGGAACGGTAGGATTGCTTTGCTCCCGAGTCTTCCACCGGTCCTTGAAGGGTAGGATTGCCTCTTCACCGGCTCTCCACCACAAACAACGATCTTTCACACCAAAGTGCTTCACTTGTCTTCGACGGAGTTCTTTATAAAATAAAGATTGAATCAACTAAATGATTCAGTTGCTACAGCTTCATTAGGATGATATAATCAGCAGCTTCCAGTCTTCAAGTGTGTAATCTTGATGTAGCTTGAATACAAAATGCACTTGAAGAAATTCTCTAGATCAGCAGCTTTATGCTCAGTAAGTTCAGCAGGGTGTTTTTCAGCTCAGAGTTATCTCTTAAAGTTTATCCAAAATTCATCATCTTATTTCTGAGTTGAAAGTCCTCTATTTATAGGCAAGAATGTATGTGACTTGTATTTGAAATTCAAATGTAACCGTTCCTTGTTTTTGTCCCATCTGATTTGCATTCTGTCACTATTCATACGACTGACACTGTCAGAATTCCTTTTTGACAGTGCAGTCTGTCCACCCCTTTGACTTGTATCCAATGGATAAAAATATGAATCATCCCAACGTTCTTTTAATCTCAGCCTTTGATTTCCTTGATAAGTCAGAGGTAGTTGGCTGTCCTTATCCATGTAATCTTCCAATAATATTGAATTAATCGAGGTATGTTATCAGCAGGTTCATCAGTCTGCAGAGATACCTATCAGTCTGCTGAACTCCAATTTGTTGTGTATACAATACAATGCAGCTGATTTCTTTTATCTAACTTTTATTTGTGAAGTTAGATTACACCTTTTTTAATTATAACCAAGTTCCAAACTTCATCCATCTTATGGAACTTAGACCTTCTACACAAGGTATATGTGATCAGTTTAGGTCATCACAGACTTTCCTAAACTCTAATCCCATATCCTTGACTTTAATTACTAAGTTTGATCCCTTAGCCTTCTGTAACTGAGTTTGAACCCTCAGCCTTCAGTCTTCAGCAGGTTCCTGACTAGTCTACTGACCTATCTACCCTACTGATATTGACTAGTCCGTCGATATCAACCACGGCCATTTACGATGCTTGTTTGATCAAACCTATTTATGAATCAAACTCTAATAAACCTATACAATTGATCTAGACATCTTTTTGCCTTTGCACTATAACAGCTAGTATGGCACTCATCATCAAAACATAGAAATAAGTCCAACAATTTCCCCCTTTTTGGTGATGATGCCACTACCATCACCTAATCAGCAATGCAAAAAGATTTAGACAAAAGCAGAACAAATATTCATCTTTCATTAAAATCATTTGTTCAAAGCTATTACAGTCTAGAATCAGCAAAGACATAGTGCAGTTAAAAATATGCTGATCTACTGTCTCTTTTCTCTTTCTTGTCTAGCCTTCTCAGCTTGCTCTTGATAGGCTCTGATTTGTTCTATCATATCCCTCATCCACTCATTTTCAATCAAAGTAAAATCAATGTAGGGATTAACTTGTTTCCACCGGTTCCAAGCTTCGGGCGGGATAAGATTAATATCATTCACTCGAATCCAAACTTCATGTACAGTTCCTTGAATTCATCAAGTGAGTCATTTGCTTTTGTGATAGGCAAGATCCTATCACCTCTCGCCACTTCTTCCACCTCTTCCACCTCTGCCTCCTCTGTAAGTTGCCCTTAAGGCTCTGACTCTTGCTTCCTAAAATTTCAATGCCAAGAAAGAGTTTAGACCTTCATGATATCCCATGTCATGATAAGGTCTGCTTATGTTATAGTATTCTTTCTTGTATTGTCTAAGGAGATCATCAGTAAGTTGAACTCGCCAGTGCGTTGCACGAGAGCATTAATCTCATCCTCCCATCTTTTCTTTGCAAAGAGTCTTGCGGCCTCTTTTCTTTGCCGTAAATCGATTGGCCCTCTTCCCCCTTAGTGACATCATCAACAAAACGGGACATTAGGCCATGAATACCCTCCTGTGAGATTACCACTCTATTCAATTGACCTTCCATATTTTCAGTTCTTGTATCAATTTCAGTAATCCTTGATTGCAAGGTCTCCTCCAGTAGATTGATCCTTTCAGTAAGTTTAGGATCAGGCATAGCAGGTTGTTGTGCAGCAGCAGGCTCAGTAGGTTTAGGTGTAGCAGCAAGGTTGTCAAGTTTTTTATGGATGGAAATAAGTTGGTCTTTCAGAAACTTATCTTTCAATGTATTCCCTTGCTTGATTCCCCTTACATCCAGCATCATATCATTGACAACATTTTGAGTGGATGCAAAATTTGAAGCAACAGTATCAGCAGATTGTCTGTTTTCATTTATCATGAGGTTCATCAGTTCTTCAAATCTCTGTTCTTGTCTGTCCAATTGAGTTCTTAACTGTTGCATATCATTTCTGACAGTTCTTAACTCATTCAAAACTTCAACTGGCACTCCACTGGTCATTCTTCCACCAGTAGTTTCATCAGCAGGCTCCTCCACATTATATTGTGGCCTCTGATTTCTCACAACCATTGCCCAACTCCTATCCGGTCCGGCGGGGTTAGGTCCTTCATATTCCTCCGAATAGGATCAATGGCGAGTTCCTCAAAAATAGGTACAAATGCACATGTGGGGGATTAACATCAATATTGTCTTCTTCGGGCATCGAAATTCCTCATCACTAAAGTCATAGTCCAAAGTACTGCTCATCCTCATTAACGGCGGTCTGGCGACTATCTTTCCCTTCGGGGTCTTGTCTCCGTAGGCTCCACTACGGCGGCCTCTTCGGCAACGGGGTTTCCTCCAAACCCAAAGTTTGTTCCAACCTTTGTCCGAGTCTTTGTTTGAGACTCAACGACTGTACCTCCCGTTCCAACCTTTGTGCGTGTCTTGTTTGTAGCCCAAAGAACTTTGTACCTCCTCTTCAACTCTCTGTGGATTGAATATAGCCTCATTATCCACTTGGAATCCTTCGCATGACCAATCTTGTGCGGGATGATGGCGATTTTTAGTGAGAGTGCCCTCAAAGTCAAATCCATCTTGATATTCAATAGATTCTTCGAGCCGGCACTAGGTTCACTATAATCGGCAACCTTCTCTCCATCTAAATCCTCACTCTTTCGGCTTCGGCTTGTGCGGAGGCTACAACATGGAATGTAGAAGGTTCATCGGCCGGCCTACTAGCACTCGGATTAATTCCTTCATTGATCAATGCTTCCAGATCATCCATGGTGAGATCCTGTAGATCCTCATCCATCTCTCCAGTCTGCTGGCCCTCAGCAGACTTACCAGTATCAGTGGACTGTTGTACAGGTGGTTCTATTAGAATTGCAGTCCCACTGGTTCCTCCTGGTCCAGAGGGGAAATCTCCTCTAGAATCTGATGATGAGGAAGAGTCATCATTGTCATCTCTTGGATCCTTAAACTTGATACCCTCGTCCTTTGGTTGCTCATCAAATAAGTCCATCAATCTGGATTGCAGCAGAGTAGTATCAACTAGGTCCAATAGATTCTCCACTCCCAACTTGTTAAAAGCCCATTCTTCAAAATCTGTCATAGGTTCCGCAGCTGGCTTTTGTCTCTTGTAGAAACCAAACTTTCATTGAAAATAATCAGCAATTTGCTGAAGTTTGGGATCAACATACTCTTCAGTTTTCTTTCTTTCTTTCACATGCCTTTCAAAGGGCATGAAAGATCTCCTGGGAGCAGCTCCAGTACCTTGTTCACCTCCAAAGGTTCCAACAAGTAAATTCATGGTTTCTTCAACAGATGTTCTAAAGTCAGTAGGTTGCTGAGGTTGGACATTTGTGCCTACTGCTTCCATCTGTACCACACTTGATTCCTCCTGACTTACATGCTCATCGGCGGGGTTAGCGACGATACTCTTCCCCCGAGTTCTTGCAACTATTGCGGGGTCTTCAACCAACTCTTCAATTACTTCTTCAACTACCACGAGCGGGTTCGGGTTCGGTGGTTTGCTTTGTGGTTCTTCGATAGATACTACGGCGGGCTCGGGGTCGGTTGATCGCGTATACCTTCAACGGTTGCTCAACAACAACTGTCCAAACGCATCAGTAGACTTGACAACCTCTTCAGGTGAGGATTCAGTAATCTCCACAGGCTTGATAATAGTTAAGGGCTCAGCCTCAATAGCCTCTTCTTCTTCTTCTACTGATGCTTCCTCTTGGGCTCTTTGTGCCTCCAAGCTTTTCAGTTCTTTCCCTTTTCCATGTTTCTGTTTATGTATAATTTATTTTCTCCTCTTGGAAAGGGGTTCATCATCTTTTTCAGCCACAGTAGACTTCCCCTTTCTACTGGTTTCCTTCTGTTGTTCCCTCAAGATTTCAACAACAGTTTTTCTTGCAGCAACAGCAGGGTCAGTAACCTCCACTGAACCCTCAGCAGACTCAGCAGTCTGTGTTGTTTGATTCCTTGTTTTCTTTGAAGGCTTTAATACTTCAGTTATCTTTCTTGTATCTCCACCCTTTCTTTTCTCAGCAGCTTTCTTTGGTGCAGCAGGTTTAACAGATTTCTTTTTATGTTGCTTGACCTGCTCACAACCAGCATCACCATCATCTCCACCATTATCATCATCATCAGCTTCTCCAGCAACCTCTTCATCATCATCTAGACCAGGAATAGCATCATCAATTTCCTTCTTGTATCTAGACTGATTGATCTTTTCAGATGCTACATCAGGGATTCCCAGATGATTCAGCAGGGTCTGAACCATCAAACCTAAGGGCAGGGCCTTGGATTTCCTCTTTCCCTCTTTTTCTTCCTTGGCTACCTTCTTCATGTAGTGAATGAAGTAACCAGCCCAATCAAATTTCATGCTCCTGCAAATGATTATCATCAACTCTATCTTGGGTCCTGATAGAGTATCCATACTTCCAACCAGTCCAAGTATGTTTTTAGCAATGAGTTTGCTCAGCAGGTTGTACTCATGCCCAATATGTCTGCAGTTGATGCCTGGAACAGATTTGGTGGCTTCATTAGTTTTGATTTGATCTACAAACGCCATCTTGTCCAATCCCATTGCTTCAGGATTGATTGAACCATCCACCACTTCATCAAATCCAAAAACTTCCCTCAGCAGACTTGAGGAAATTTCTATTTCTTGTCCATTCACAGCCGTTTTAAATGCTTCGGTTCCTTCCGTATTTGAATGTTTCTCCGAAACCGACAACATTTGTATATGAGATTGTCTCAGTCTTATATTCAACACATTCTCCAGACCGGCATATCTCCTTATTCTTCGACCAATGTTAATGGCCAATTCAGTTCTGTTTGCATCCACAACAAAGCCTCTAACACTTTGGCTTGATTCAATCTAGACATCAACCTTTTCCGCCATTTGTATGAGAAGAGTGAGATGAAGAAGATTGATTCTCAAATCTGTGTTCACACAGTGTAAAAATCGCAGTGATAAAGCAGATTTTGCAAGTAGAGAATCTGCTGAGATATAGGCATGTATAAATAGACATTGGGTAGTTGTAACTGTCAGTGCACGTACATTGATGCTTGACCACGATTAATCTGAATAAATACTGTGTTGACACGTGGCCCATTACTTCTCCATAATGTTTGTAACCGTTAGATCGTGTTAACTGCGGTTGTAAAGGATGAAATAAATATCCCGCCAATTCTGCTTTTTGACTTTAATAACTTTGACTGTGTAACGTTCCATTCAGCAGGGTAGTCCTCAGCAGGGTGGGCACAGCAGTCTGCTGATAAAGGTGCTTCAGCAGCCTGCTGATCAAGTGACTCTGCTGATCCTTGTTTTCTCCTTATTTTGTTCAATTGATAATACAAGATGAAGTTTAATACCAATGACTGATCTATCAAGTGAGCTCACCCAACATGACAAAGACCAATCCCCTTGGCAACCTCATTTGCTCAATTGTCCAAACATAAGTACATGGAATTGTTGATACCAATGACTAATCTGCTAAGTGAGCTCACCCAACATAGCAAAGACTAATTCCCTTGGTGAATTCCAGTACATTCTTTGAATATCGATCAACTTTGATAATTCCAAGTTCGATCCTTAATTTGGCAAATCCTTCACTTTGTCAAGTGGTTTAGTGAAAATATCGCAAGTTGATCTTCGGTAGGGATGTATAGAACCACCACATCTTTCTTTTCAACATGATCTCTTATAAAATGATGTCTCACATCAATGTGCTTGGTTCTTGAGTGCAAAACGGATTTTCTGTGATTGCAATTGCACTTGTGTTATCACACATAATTGGAATTTCCTTTTCTTCAATTCCATAATCCCTTAATTGTTGTCTTAGCCATAGTACTTGTGCACGACAACTTCCAAAGAAGAATGTATTCGGCTTCGGCGTGGAAGTTGATATAGAATTATGTTTCTTGCTGAACCGGAGACCAGTCTATTTCCCATTAACTGACAGGTTCCTGAGGTGCTTTTTCTATCAATCTTGCATCCAACATAATCTGAATCTGAGTAGGATATAACTTTGAAGCTTCCTTCCTTGGAATACCATATCCCTACTCCCAAAGTCTCTTTTAGGTATTTGAGAACTCTTTTGACTGCACCTAAATGACTTTCTTTAGGTTTAGATTGAAATATTGCACAAACACCTACAGCAAAGGATATATCGAGTCCGTTTGCGATGGGTACAGAGACCGCCTATCATCCTTCCGTATAAGGTCGATCAACATCTTTGCCTTCTTTATCTTCATCCAATCGATATTTGTACTCATAGGGGTTGAATTTTTAGTGCTATTTTCCATACCAAACTTCTTCAGCAACTCCTTGGTATACTTGGTTTGATGAATGAAGATTCCATCTTTCATTTGTTTAACTTGCAATCCCAAGAAGTAATTCATTTCTCCCATCATGCTCATTTGAAATTTGCTCTTCATTAGATTCGCAAACTTTTCACAAAGTAAATCATTTTCAGAACCCAAGATTATGTCATCAACATAAATGCATACACCGGCCAGTCTTTGTCCCTTCACGATTCGAAAAGTGTCTTGTCAATGGTGCCTTTTGTAAATCCATTGTCCACCAAGAATTGAGATAGAGTCTCATACCAAGCTCTTGGTGCTTGTTTCAATCCATAAAGTGCTTTGTTGAGTCTATACACTTTATCTTCTTGATCTTTAACTTCAAATCCAGGAGGTTGCAGTACATACACTTCCTCCTCTAGAATGCCATTCAAAAATGCACTTTTAACATCTATTTGATATACTTTGAAGTTCTTATATGCAGCATGTGCCAAGAATAATCTAGTAGCTTCCAATCTTGCAACAGGTGCATAAGTTTCATCAAAATCTATTCCTTCTGCTTTAGAATAGCCTTTTGCAACTAGTCTGGCCTTATTCCTTACAATGGTACCTGATTCATCAAGTTTATTTCTGTATACCCATTTAGTACCAATGATATTTGCATGACTTGGCCTTTCAACTAGTGTCCAAACTTGATTTCTTTCAAATTCATTTAATTCTTCTTGCATAGCAATTATCCAATCTGGATCTGAAATTGCTTCTTCAACAACTTTAGGTTCCATTTGAGATAGAAAACAAGTAAACATAGCTTCTAGTTGTCTTCTAGTCCTTACACCTTGATGTACATTGCCAATAACTTGTTCAGTAGGGTGATTCCTTAACCACTGTGGATTTTGGTTATTTTGATTTTCAGGAACCTCATCTTCAGTAGGGTCTGCTGTAGCTTCTTCTACAGGGGGTTCAGCAGATCCTTGAACTGCTTCAGTTGTTGCATCAGTAACATTACCAGCAGGGTGTTCAGCAGGGGCGGTATCAGAAACTTTCAAGTCATTGAATCTTTCCAAAACTTCAACACAATCTAGATCAGTGACTTGTTGATTCTCAGCAGGTTCACAATCTTTATCTTCCATACCAGTAAACTTAAGTTCATCAAACACAACATGTATTGTTTCTTCATGTTTCAGTGACCTCTTGTTCAGCACCCTGAATGCCTTGCTGACTGAAGAATATCCCAAGAAAATTCCTTCATCTGATTTTGGTTGGAATGTTTTCAAGTGTACTTTGTGATTTAGGATAAAACACTTGCTTCCAAATGGATGGAAATAGGATATGTTAGGTTTCCTTCCATTCCAAACCTCATAAGGTGTCTTCGGCGGCTTCTTGTTTACTTGATGTTCTGTTTTGTGTATAGCATCTTTGTATTGATTTGCTTCACCCAATATCTTTCGGTAGCAATGCATCACAAATCATTGTTCTTCCCGCTTCCTTTAAAGTCCTGTTTCTTTTCGGAACCCCATTTTGCTTTGAGGTGTACCACACGACAAGTTGATGTAGTACACCATTCCGTTCACAATATTCTCTTATAACTTTGTTGAGAAATGCGGTACCACTAATCGATCTTATCTTTATTACTTGTTAAACTTTTCTCATTCGTAATCTCTTCAAAAGATTAGGCATGCTTTGAAGTGTTTCACTTTTCTTGTTCATAAAAATCACCCAAGTGTATCTTGAATAATCATCCACAACCACTAAGGTGTATTTCTTTCCGCTTACACTTGTTGGAGTTATAGGTCCAAATAGATCCATATGCATCAGCTCCAACACTCTATTAGTTGATTGTTTAGTTTTTGACTTGAAGCTTGTCTTTATCTGTTTAACCTGCTGACTTGCATCACATATGGCATCCTTTTTGAATGTGATCTCAGGTAAACCAATCACCACCTTCTTCTTCACCAACTGATTGATATCATCAAAGTTTAAATGATTCAACTTCTTGTGCCATAACCAATTGAGTTCAGACTTGGTATGCACAATCAGGCAGGTTTCTGGAACTGCAGTAGACCAATCCACAACATACATGTTTTTAGGTCTTCTACCAGCAAGTACAACTTGATCACCTCTTTGACTAATGACAATACAATTGTTTTTGTCAAAAGTGACTTTGTATCCCATGTCACAGAATTGTCCAGTGCTCAGCAAGTTGTAGTCCAGTCCTTCCACATATGCAACATTCTTGATTGTAAGTCCATTCCTCACAAGTGTGCCATATCCTCTTGTATATCCAGGTGTATTTTTGTTGCCAAAATTCACCCTAGGACCATCTTTTGCCACAAAGTTTGTTAAACAGTGCTTATTCTTTGTCATGTGTCTGGAACATCCACTGTCAAAGTACCAGACACCCTACAAAACAAAGTTAATGCATTTTAGGTACCCAAACCTGTTTGGGTCCATAGTGGTCAGTGGTAAGCATGACTTTTGGTAAGTTTCCATAAGGTCTTCTCCTAAAAGTGTCATACTTTGGTTCATACATGTATTCCACACATCCATAGGTTCTAACGAGGTTGTGTAGGATTCACATATGTTTTCTCGGCCTTTTGGTTCATAATGCTGTTTGAAGTGATTCTTGGTGTTAGAAGCATTAGTATAACCATTTGTTTGCTGTCTGTTAGGAACAGCCCTGTAATATGAAGTCTGATGAGGTCTTGTGTAAGTCCTCTGCTGATCCCATTGCCTAGGTTTTACCCTAGCTGCATGGTTATACTTGTTGTTTCTAACAGTAGGTACAGGAGTATTCCAATCATCATCAGTAGGGAACAGTCTACCTTTCCCCCTGAGATAAGTATCCCTTGAATGATTAACATTTTTGGGTTTAGGATTCTTATCCTTGGAATATTTCTGTTTCTTACCCTTCTGTGGTCCAAATAGACTTGGTAGCAGTGCAGTGCTATCGGCGAGCTTAGAAGGCACGGTAGTCCTATTTTTAGATTTACTCTTTTTATTAGGAGTCGTTTGACTTCTTTGACTTCGATTTTGCTTCCTTGAAGCATTCTCATTGGATTTTACTGCCTCAGCAACCTTACTGGGAGTTGGATCTAGTGCAGGTACAAACTTAGGACCAATTCTGGTACTAGGTTCAGTGACCTTACTGGATCCACTCTTGTTAGGTTGTTGAGTTCCAAATCCAGGCCCTGTTCTATCACCATAAGGCTTTCCAGATTTGTATGCAGCAGAGGAACAAGATGGTTCAACAGATTCGGGGGCTACTGGATGATCAACAGGCTTACACTGATTCTGTCCAACATCTTTTTCTTTACCTTTGAGAACCCTTAATTCAGCTTTCAATCTTCCAACTTCTAACTCAAGAGCTTCTTTTTCGACCTTCACAATCTCATAACCAGATTGTATTATCCTCGATTGATTAAGGATGGCATCCAAAGTCTCATTATTGTCGAATTTCTAGGATTTGAACCACAAGTTGATTCACAATCACTTCCAAATAGGGAGTATTGATGGATACGGTGTTGTATACCTCCTCGCCATCCATATTGGCCATCAAAGCATAATCTTCCATATCGGCAACCGGTCTTTGTGTCATCGATTCATTTCCTTTTCGATTCAACTTCATACCCCGATTCATCTTCAAGAACCATAGCCTTCTTGCCATATCTTCTTTGTTGACTCTTGGTCTTCAGTAGGTCTGGACAATCAGGTCTAAAGTGTCCAGGCTTCTTGCAGTTGAAGCAAAGATAATCAGGTTCCTTGCTTTGTTTTAACTTAGGACATTCAAGTTTGAAGTGTCCTGGTTTCTTGCAATGAAAGCACAGATAGTCATTATCTTTCTTTGACTCCTCTTTCTTTCTCTTAGTAGGCCTCTTTGTGAAATTTCTTGCAGGGGCCTTTCCAGTCTTCATCATTCTGATTTTCTTGCTCAGTAGGGCAATCTGCTCCTGCATCTCATCCAGCAGATCATCTTGTCCTCCTGATGTTTCTTCTTGATGTGAAGCAGCCAATGCAGTGGTCTTTGGCTCTTCCTTTTCAGTCTCAGGTACAAGCTTTTTGCTAAATTCATAAGCCTTGAGATCTGAAAACAACTTGAAGGTGTCTTCTTCATGCGACTTTCTCATTTCTTCTATTGCGGTCACCTTCATTTTCCAAACATCTTTTGCGGGTAGAGCCTCCAAGATTTTGGTGTTTATTTCTTCTTTTGAATAACTTACACTCGGCGGGGTAAGTTCATCCAGATTGCATTGAATCTTGATTCCATTTGCTAAATGGTTTCATTTGGCAGCATCTTGAACTTTTGGAACCTCTTTCTGGCCACACTGATTTTATTCTTCTTTATTGCATCGGTGCCATCACGGATCAAATGTATCTTGTCCCAAAGTTCCTTAGCGTTTTGCAATCTTTAACCTTCATGTACATATTGCTATCCAAAGTTCTATAAATGATATCAATAGCAATGTTGTTGAGGTTTGCTCTTTTTCTCGTCTTCTCGCATTCCATTCTCTTTTTGGTTTAGGAATGTACTCGGTTGTATCACCCACTTTATTCTTGCCTTGGTAATCTCCAGGTGGTCCATCGGTTAGTACATCCATCATCTCATCATGAGTTGCGGCAAGGTATGCCTGCATTCGACGTTTATACTCATCAAATCTATCAAGAGAACACATCATCATAGTTCTAGCATACTGGGTGTTGTCCATGATGCAAGTCTTTGAAAATCAGTAACTTGAAAGAAAGTTTCAAAGAATTTTCACAAGCACAACAAGTAGGATTACTTCGAACGTGAAGCCTTTGCTCCGATACCAATTGTTGGTCCCTTGAAAAGGCTTTGTTTAAGTTTAGAGGGGGGGGTGAATAAACTTAACACTTAAAACTTTGGAGTTAACAAATTACGCAACTTCGAGCGATCGTGATACTTCAGAGTCTGTGAGACTTCGATAGCTGCCGATGAACAAGTGGTCTCGATAGTTGAGTTTGCTAAATTTGTGCAGCGGAATAATATCAAAATTAAGCCTTAATACTTGTTGTTAAATATAATACTAAGTATTAGATACTCAGTAGTGTGTGTGTGTGATTTCAGTTGCTAGATTCAGTAGGTTGATGTGTAAAATAAACTAAGTGCAGAAAGTAAATGCGAAAGTAAGTAGGCGAGATTTTATAGTGGTTCCGGTGGTGTAATCCCGTCGGTCCACTCTTCTCCCGTGATGTTGGAGGAAATTCACTAGAGATCTTTGATGTAGGCGTTACAAAGATTCCTAAGTTGTTTGTCCTTCACCAATAACTATGGCTTCACAAACTGAAAACTGGGAACAGGTAGGATTGCTGCTCCTGAGTCTTCCACTGGTCCTTGAAGGGTAGGATTGCCTCTTCACCAGCTCCACCACAAACAACAGACTTTCACACCAAAGTGCTTCACTATCTTCAGCAGGTTCTTTATAAAATAAAGATTGAATCAACTAAATGATTCAGTTGCAGCAGCTTGATTAGGATGATATAATTAGCAGCTTGCAGTCTTCAAGTGTGCAAACTTGATGTAGCTTGAATACAGAATGCACTTGAAGAAATTATCTAGATCGAAGGACTTTATGCTCGGTAAGTTCGACGGGTGTTTTTCAAATTCGAGTTATCTCTTAAAGTTTATCCAAAATTCATCATCTTATTTCTGAGTTGAAAGTCCTCTATTTATAGGCAAGAATGCATGTGACTTGTATTTGAAATTCAAATGTAACCGTTCCTTGTTTTTGTCCCATCTGATTTGCATTCTGTCACTATTCATAGGACTGACACTGTCAGAATTCCTTTTTGACAAGCAAGTCATCCACCCTTTGACTTGTATCCAATGGATAAAAATATGAATCATCCCAACGTTCTTTTAATCTCGGCCTTTGATTTCCTTGATAAGTCAGAGGTAGTTGGCAGTCCTTATCCATGTAATCTTCCAATAATATTGAATTAATCGAGGTATGTTATCAGCAGGTTCATCAGTCTGCTGAGATACCTATCAGTCTGCTGAACTCCAATTTGCTGTGTATACAATACAATGCAGCTGATTTCTTTTATCTAACTTTTATTTGTGAAGTTAGATTACACTTTTTTTTAATTATAACCAAGTTCCAAACTTCATCCATCTTATGGAACTTAGACCTTCTACACAAGGTATATGTGATCAGTTTAGGTCATCACAGACTTGCCTATATTCTGATCCCATATCCTTGACTTTAATTACTAAGTTTGATCCCTTAGCCTTCTGTAACTGAGTTTGAACCCTCAACCTTCAGTCTTCAGTCTTCAGCAGGTTCCTGACTAGTCCACTGACCTATCTACCCTACTGATATTGACTAGTCTGCTGATATCAACCAGCAGCCCTTTACAGTGCTTGTTTGATCAAACCTATTTATGAATCAAACTCTAATAAACCTATACAATTAATCTAGACATATTTTTGCCTTTGCACTATAACAGCTAGTATGGCACTCATCATCAAAACATAGAAATAAGTCCAACACATGACATTACTTCAAAAATATTTGCATTTTCTATCAGAAAGCTAAGTAAAATAAACAGGTTAAACTCAGGGTTATTTTTCCAATGCTTTAAGAATGAGAAAAGAACACAAACGAAGGATGAAATTTCTTAAACCAGAAAAACTAACAATATGCTCAATAATGGTAATTTAAAATGAAAGTAGATATCAAAGCTCAATAGTTTGTTTCACTAATAAATACATTCACAAAAGTCCTCCATCTGTCTACAACATATTAAAAGGTTCGATTTCGATTGCAAAGCCATTTTATGTTTTAAAGTAAGACATCAGATCTATTTCAGATTTTGGATTCAAATATTTATGTGTGTTTGCCAGCACAAATTCTTTCCAAATGAAAAGAACTTAATCTTATTGAAACAAGAAACAAAACAACTAGAGAGAACTACAAGCTTTCTCTTTTTAACATGTCCTTAATTATTTGGTCAAGATTAAACTTAAGTATTGAAATAACTATGTACTACTTGAATATCTTAAGACACAATGATCAAACGTCTTTAACATAACTCTATGTGTGTGTGTGTGCCGGGTGATTGAGGGGTGGAAGATGAGGATGCCTTCCCTGAACATGCACACTACAGAATAATAGTAAGCTGACTATTACCTGAGCCTTAGTCGTATCAACAAGCTCATGTTTGGCATCCAAATGCATGGACAGTCTCCAAGTTTTGTCACTGAGGCAGAAACCTCTCAAGATTCAACAAATAAATATCACAATAAAGAATCAACTCCATAACTCCAGAAGAAGACTAAACTTTTTAAGAAAATATTTAATCTGCATACATGGATGCATGTTTTCGACCAGAGTTTCCAGGTTCATGCTCCAATATTTCAGATTCAAATCATTGAGTTGCACCGAATTCAATTATATTACCTGCATCAATATGACTAAGGTTAAAAACACTATACACTCATACGAAGAACATATTAAAGTTTGAAAAAAAAAACGGTGATCCTTACCTATCTTTTCTGCCAGATAAGTACTCAAACATAACTCTGATCCTTCTTCCATTCCTCAATAGCACCAGACCTCATTAAACATGTGGAACGTTAAAACAAAAAGAGCAAGATATATCGCCAATAGCTACAAAAGCGGGTTAAAATAAAACACATTCATTGAATATAAAAACATCACAGACAGATGATAATGGAGACAGCAAAGGTCAGAGTTCAACAAAAATATATGAATGTGTTATATAAGAACTCACTTCCATTAAACCAAAATAATTGTGTTGATGAACCCGCACCCATCGGAGGCAATAAACAAAAACCATAAGAAGATCCCCACCAAACTTCATGCCAGCACCATTAATTTGACATCATATCTTGAATTCACAAACCAATTAATATATTCACCTTGAAATCATTTAAATTTATACACTAGATCATCATATTTAAAGATCAACAATGTGGAAGCAGAAAATAAAAGATAAAGACAATAAAGTACTGGTTCTACTTCTCAAGGAGTCATCCTTAATTAAATGATATGTATGGGAAGACACTAAAATTAAGATCTAAGAAATCATTAAATTTGAAAAGCTCCTAAAAATTCCAAATGCCTTCCTCTCCAATAAAATTTTTCCAATTTCCACATGTCATGAGAAGCATCGTCTTATTTATGAACGTGTAAAACAAAGTCATAAGCGTTTTGATCAATAAAACTAAATGAAACTCTTCAAAAATCTGTAGTACTACATTTCGAGAACTTAAATGAGATACATATGCCCATTTTATAGGAGAATTAAAGAAGTTTTTCACTTACATTGCAGAATCTGAGGCTTTTCCTCTACTCTAATTATGTATGCTCTAATTATGGATTGACCATTGACAGCATTAAAGAAAAAAGGAAAAGAAAGAGGAAACAAATGTGAGAGCTTTCTCACCCCTCATTGCATTTTTATATGTCGCATGAAGTAGAGTAAAGTAGGAGAGTTAGCCGCTCTGGGGAGTAACTTTCCGGGGAGGTGAAGAGAAAGACATAGAAATTCTCTTACAAGAGTGCTGCATTCTATCCAACTCATCAAACAAAATATTATGTATGATTATAAAACAATGTTAAACAAAAATACACTTTAGTTACATGTTTCCCAACGACGACAACGGAAGGAAATAGCATACCAAAGGGAGGATAAAGCTTTGTAGTCACCATAGTAGTAAAAGGTAGATACACGCTCTTTGAATACGACAGATTATTACACTCAAACTCTCCATTGTCTCCATATTAGTTCAACAAACAATTAGGAAAACCAAACCATTTCATCAATCAAGCAACATAGGAAGAAATAAAGAAAAGGAAAAACGGAAAGCTATTTATGTTTTTGTACTAATGTACTGTAATTTTTCCGAGTAAGGATGCAAGGTGGTACCGTCGTAGAATGTGATTGGAAGGTGATAGAGGCTGGTATTTCAAAAAAATGTGCATATGATGAAAACATAGTACAAAGGAAAAAATTGTAGTTTCTGGAACAAAGGAAATGACATCCCTTCCTAATGCGGACATTAGTTTTCGTCGACCAAGTTATCACCAATTAATAAGTACTACTAAACTAAGATATTTACCAATTAATAAGTATCAATTAATAAGTACTACTAAAAAGTCAAAGCAATAGTCCATCGTGCCACAACTATGCAAACAATTATGAGAAAAAGAACTATATGTAGCTTCACAATGACTCAGCGAACAAGCAAACATGAACAATTCCAGAAATATGCATGAGGAAAAGCACTCCCGCAACCATAGCTGAATACGCATATAAAGGTATCATATTAAACTTGTCCATTAATATTTTATTGAACTACTTTCACAAGGAATTTGTGCTCAAAGATCACATCCTCCGGTATCATATTGGCTCGATAACCTCATCAAAAGCACAAAAACTAATTTGCAAATGCCCTTTTTCATTCACAATAGGGGATAATACATGTACTTTATAATAGTCGAGAAAGTATTATATGTGCAACTTTATGTAGTTCACTAATCTTTGGAAGAACATCGATTAGCACTACAAAAATACTTTTATGGTTTTATGAATTTGTGAAATATAGAAAAAACTTATGCTTGAACATGAGGAACAATGATGTTAAAAAGTGAAGCATAGTGTGATACACATGGAATCATAACTGGTATAGAAAGAAATTGTACTTGATAAAGAATGGACAACAGTCTATGAAGAGTTTCAGTCATGTGTCCATGCCTGCAATGATGTTACATTTTTTGGTAACAATTAGCACATATATAGACTCTATTGGCAGCTAAATTTATTACTTGTTTTATGTTTCAACATGGGTATTCTATTGGCTTGGTTTAAGCAGATGTAGAATTTCTCTCACGTATCGATGCATTCTGTCATGATTACTATCAACATATTGTCTCGAAACAAGTACTACAACAAGAAATTATGACACATTTAAGAGTTAATATATAAAGCTAAGAAACAAAGGCGTTAAAGTAAGATTCCATTAGATTGAAGTAATCAGGCAAGACCCCAAAAAATCTATTGCGCATTCCAGCTATTATTTTTTATCCTCAAATTTCAGGAAAAAAATGGAAACTCCAAATTAGTCACTGATTAAAGCTGTGATCACATATTAATCATCTATGTATGTTCAATCTCATGTATCTCTATAATAAAACATTACAAAATCTTATCGATTTGGATCCTGGAAACAACTAGCATTCATCCAAACAAAAAGGTTCCAGTTCGTAAAGATTGCAATTAAAATAAGAAGACATGAAATAAGGCGGTACATCTAAGCTTACTTTTTCTAGATTCACCGAGATTTAATGTTTGAAGACGATGGGGTGGCGGCGGATTGGAGAGTGGAAGAAAAGAGCGGCGTGGGAGAGTAAAGAACAGAGTGGGAGTGATGATGAAGAACGAGAACAAGCGGCGGTGCCAATTTAGGGTTATGACCGTGTTTGAGGGGAAGCTGACAAATGTAATTGTTTTTTAGGAATGAATGATAGGATAATCAATAATAATTGAAAGGTTTGTCTTAAAAAATAATAATTAGAATATTTGGGTGGTTTTTTTTTGTTTTTATATATATATACTTAAATAATGAGAGGAATTTTTTTATCCCACTATTAGTAACGGGAAATATGATCATTGATGACGGGATTTAATATTTGGTCATCATCCAACAAAATAATTTAGGTCCCGTCATTGTAAATACCATTTAATGACGTAATTTTGACCCGTCATTGATAACCCTTTTTCTTGTAGTGTATACTGATAAAGTCAATCTTTAATGAAATTCAATAGTGGAGTAAATGGATATAAATCTTATCTTTATTACAACTAGTACATGGACAAAACCATTTCTTACACTAGTGGGGTTATAAAGTGGTACATGTGGCTTTATCACATTGATTTCAACTCAAATAGTGCATACTACTACAGTACGTGCACAATACCTATCTGCAATATCCAACCCACTATTGCCTATATATACAACAGGCTATACATACGAGGGTTCATATTATATCCTCTGAAAATTTCTTACAAGTGTGAAAGCAAATTTTCAATCTTCATCTTCTTCACTTTCTCAAACTTATTTATCAATGGTTGCTGAAGATGTTCATCTTGTATCTAGCCAAAGTGTTAAAGGCTATGTCACATATGCGAACGAAACAACAATGTCGATTAATCTGGGCGGAAGAATAAGGATAGAAGGCCTGGAAAATGTACTCAACCTTAGGTTGCCTAAGATTTCATGATTTTTGGAGAAACATGATGATTGGAGCAGATACAGAGGAGTTTACAACAACTGTAAATGCTCAGAATATTGGAGCAAATACAGAGGAGTTTACAACAACTATAAATGCTCAGGAGATTGCAGTTTCTTCAAACCTGCTGAGAGAGGTTTTTTGGATTTAGTGAAGGGAATGAAGCACCTAAAATCCAGAGAACAAGGATTTTGCAAGATTGGCATTTGTTGAATCAAGTAGAACAAATAAAAATGTACATGTTGCCTTGAATATCAATGTCAAAAAAAGTACAATCTGCTGAGTAAGTATATTGCAAGGAATATTTTGGGTTTGGTTGGCAGTTATGATACATTATCAGGACCCAAAATACACCTGATGATCATCATATCTAGAAGCATGAAGTTTGATTGGGCCGGTTACTTTGAACAATACATGAAGAAAGTAATGACAAAAGAAAATAAGGCTATAAAGAAAAGGATCAGAGACAAGAAACATGTTGGATATATAGGTTCAGGTTTCTTTGTCAAGGCTAAACCTTTGGGATTGATGATTCAGAGTCCACTGAATAACATGAAGATTGTTAATGTTGCTCCCTCTACCATTAACAACGCAAGATACAAGCCAGAAATTAAAACACCTATTCCTTGCTTAGATGATGATGATGAAGTGCAGATTGAGGATGATGATGATAATCAAGAGCAATGAACAAAATGATGGGATGATGTTCAACCTGCTGCATCAAAGAAGACAGCAGAGAAGAGAAAGACTACTGATACAAGGAAAATAACAGAGATCTTAAAGCCAAAGAGGTCAAAGAAACCAGTAGAAACTGCCAAGTCTACTGAATTTAGCACTGTTGATGTGCCTATGCGAGCCTACGCTCGCACTTTTGCTAAGAAAACAGCTGCACAATTACTTAAAGAACAGGTCAAAGAGGCATCAAAGAAAAGAAAGGCCACCAGTAAAGAACAATTGAAAGAATCATCTTTGAATCTCAATATAGACCCCTCAAAAGAGTGAAAAAAGTTACCAATAAGAAAGGAAAACATGATAAAAGGAAAGAGTTAAGGGTTCTAGAAGAAAAAAGAGTTGAAGAGGTAGAAAAAGTTGTTGAGACAGAGCCTACTGTAGAGGCTACTGAAGTGTTGGAAAACCCTTCCTAGGAGCAAACAACTCAGGGGGAAGCAAGTGTACAAAAATGGAAATAGTAGACATAAATATACATGATGAAGAGTCTACTGATATTTTTGTGTCTGCTGAGGAAACCCTGACTTATTTTGTAGAAGCTTTTTGGTGGACAACAAGTTGAGAAATTAGTTGCAAGGAAGCCTTCTATCCCATATGAAAGGAAAACCTAGAAGCCTAAGAAAAATCCTGATTTTAAGAAGATTACATAGTATTTTGCTTGGAAGTTTGGTTTCTACAAGAAACAGAAGCCAGCAGCAGACCCCATGACAGGATTGGAAGAGTGGGTTTTTAGAACTCTTGGGATGGAAAATTCGTTAGCATTTATTGATACATCTCTTCTAGAAATGAGGCTGCCGGAAATAATTGAAGTTGGGAGAAATAAAGGAAGCATATTGTTCAAGGATCCAAAATACAAACCTTTTGGAGATAGTGATGATTCATCATCATCTGACTTAGATGATGATCATCCTATGCATCCTGGTTAGTCTAGTGGTGTTGTAAAGGAGAAATCTACTAAGGCTGCTGGACATGGATCAATTGAGAAGGCAACAGAGCAACCTACTGAGGAAGTTAAGTCTGCTGAGGGTCAGCAGACTGATGATCTAGAACAAGAACTGATGGCTGATTTCACTGAAGATTTGGAGCTACAGATTTCTGCAGCAATGTTTCTTGAAGATGCAATGTTAAAGGATACTGTTTAAGTTGTTATGGATGAGCAGACTAATGTCATTTCTAAGGAATCTACTCAATATCAAGACAATATTGATATTGATGAAACCTTAGCAAAGAATGTTGAGGAGATGGAGGTTTGGTCTGTTGAGTTTCAAACAGCAACTGAACTAAGGTCGGAACTGGAGGTCCCAAATACTGAGGATCGAATAGTATTTGGACAAAGGTTGGATATGTGATTGGGATTGGAGGAATCCCCTATCACAAGTATAAAGCCTTCTGAGGATGTTGCTCCTACTGAAGGTGTTACGAGGCTGCTGGAGAACAATCTGATGAGCAATTATTAGATTATCGTGACAGTCCTGAACAGGTTGAGTTACCACAGGAGGAGGAAGACCCTATCCACATACATCTTTCTGATTTGGATGAGGGCAGTCTTGAGCCCTATGAATGGGATAGAACAAAGGCCATGGTGGTAAGAATTCCTAGAGCTGATGATGATATGCAAGAGGCTGCTGGAAATATGGCTAGTATTGCTGCTATAATACCAGCATACATCTTGGAAGAACTGAGAATAGTAACAGAAGATATTACCCAACTAAGGAATCAGTTGATGAGTAGTGGGAAAAGATTTGAAGACTTGATCAATTTGGTGGAGAATAGAGGCAGAACAACTAAAACTGTTGCATCTAATGTCACCAGTTTACAGTTTGCCAATAATGATATGCTTAAGGTAATCATTCAATTCAAACAAGATTCTGCAATGACAGATAAGTTTATTTTTGAGGAGATCTCAAAATTGCACAATAAAGTTGATAAGTTAGTTGAGACACCAACCCCTGCTGCATCCTAAATTGTTAGAAATAGTCAATTTGCTGGAGCAAACAATGGAAGGCTGGATTACTTCAGTTGACACTAGAACAGAGAAAATGGAAGGACAGCTGAATACTTTGGTTAATACATAGGAAAGTGTTGTAGGCCTGCTGAGCCGTTTTATTGATGATGTCAATAAGAGGGAAGAAGGGAAAATAGCAGAAGCAAAAGAGGCTGCAAGGATCTACAAAAAAGATTTGAGGCTGAAATTAATGTCTTTAAAGCCCCTGCACCTGGAAGAGTACAATTGACGGATGATTTGCTAAAAGAATTCAAGACAGCTTTTTATGCAAGAAGGAAACCCTACCATGATATAACTGTCATGGAGGAAGAGGACATCCTGCTGAGCAAAGATTAAGAAATTTATCAGCAAAAGACTCTACGGAAGAATTTAAGCTAATTTACATAAGACAATGATTCAACGGCAGAGCATACAGTTAACTCTACTTGAAGCTTGGAAGAGCTGGAAGTTGGTACACACTTGGATTGATTTCACTACGCTTGAAAATCAATGGATGCTGGACATGGTTAAGGAAATCAGGGAATACCAACAGAAAAGAGATCACGATAGAGACAGAAACTAGATCAGCAAACTCTTCTTTATGCCTTTTATCTTTATGCTGATTCTAGTTGTTATAGCGTTTGAACAAGTTTGAATCTCAATGAAATATATATGGAATTTGTTCTGAGTGTTTTTATCTTTTTGCTTTGCTGTAAGGAGCGTATTGGCATCATCACTAAAAAGGGGGAAATTGTTCAACATATTTTGGTTTTAATGATGAGTGACAGACTAGCTGTTATAGAGAAAAGGAGAAAAGATGTCTAGAATTAATGTATAGGTTTATTAGAGTTTCATCTTTGTATAGGTTGGATCAAACAAGCACTTTAAAGAGGTCAGTTGACATGATCATCAGACACATCAAGGTCAGTAGAGTGTCTAGGATCTGCTGATGGTTGAAGGCTGATGGTTCAAACTCAGTTGCGATGGCTAAGGGATCAAACTTAGTATTAAAAGTCAAGGATATCGGATCAGAATTGAGGTAAGTATGTGATGGCCTAAACTGATCACATATACCTTGTGTAGAAGGTCTAAGTTCCATAATAGTAAAATGGTGATTAGAAATTGGTTATGCTAAAATTGGTGTACTCTAACTTCATAATTAAAAGTTAGATGAGAAGCAGTCAGCTGAGGTGTTTATAAAACACAGCAGACTAAAAGTCAGCTGAGCAATTATGGACATCAGCAGACCTATACAACAGTGTCTACTTAATGCAAAAGTCGAATTAATCCAAGTTTTTCTGGAAGATTAAATGTATAATGATGAATTACAAACATTGGATCAATCAGTCAATCAATGGCTAAGATGAAAGAGACGTTGTAAGGATTTCAGAGCCATTTCAAATGGAATTAAATCATTGGTTGACAGACATCCTATCAGAAGGACACTGACAGTGTCAATATAGTACAACAGAGGAAATTTCAGGGAATTATTAGAAAAATCCTATAACGGTTCGATTCAAAATTAAAATTAAAATGTTGAATTTTCACCTATAAATAAAGGACCCCTGGGATCATATCAGGAAGAGATTTGACACACGAATTTGACAAGCAATCAAGAGCAAAAACACCCTGCTCAGCTAATCTGAGACTTAACTTTTTGATCAAGAATTTTATTCAAGTGTTTATGTAATCAATCATTATCCAATATATAAACTTGAAGATTACAAGCTGCTGATCTTATCATCCAGATCAAAGGTTACAAAAAGCTGAATCATTTCTTTGATTCAACCCCTTCTTTTTAAGAAGAAATCCGAAGACAGAAGCACTATTGAAGTGTCAAGGACTGTTGTTTTTGTTGCGGAGCTGGTGAAGAGGCAATCCAACCCTTCAAGGACCAGTGGAATACTTAGGAGCAGCAATCTTACCTGTTTCTAGTGTTCAAATTGAAAGCCATAGTCATTGGTCAAGGACAAACATCTTAGGGATTTTTGTAACAGCTATCTCAAAAGTCTCTAGTGAATTTCGTCCAACATCTCAGGAGAAGAGTGGACTGACAGGATTACACCACCTGGAACCACTATAAAACTTGCCTCATTTACTTTACAACATTTATATTCTGCAATTTACTTTATTTGCATGCTTATCACATCAACCTGCTGAATCGGCTACTGAACTTACACACACTTGCAGTGCTGAGTATCCAATACTTAGTATCATCTTTAAACAACAAGTATTAAGGCTTAAATTAATATATTCCGCTGCAACAGATTCAATAGTTTCAATAGTCAGCAGACACCTTAACATCAGCAGACTATTGACCCTGCTGAGTTTGCAAACTCCTAAAAAGTTTAAAGTGTTAAGTTTATTCAACCCCCCTTCTAAAATTAACCAAAGCCTTTTCTAGGGACCACACTCCCACTTGTCCTAAAGCCAACCACTCATACACACAAGACCAACTAAAAACACAAGAATCTCATGCAATACTCGCAACCAACCCTAAGCGTTAACGGATCACCGTGGGGACTCAGACTATCTTCATATCAAAAGGAACTGCCTCAACATGCACATGAATCTCTTACAAGACCCTGGTCCTTGCTAAAGCAATGAATTCACTATTATATTAGCTATACAGTAAAGGTGGAAGAACCACACAAGGTTCAGGAATGAACCTCTCAGATCCATGTAATGCTCCCACTGCGCCTTTAAGGCAATACTGTGTATTGGCACATTTGTTGAATTCACAGCGATCTCTAGCTAAGAACATTTCCAGTTCACTGTATCACTTAACCAAAGTGACTGCAAACCCAGACTGTAACTCTTACTATCTTAATAAGTCTTTGGGTATACATATGTATATCTACGTTTATCCAATTCCAAGTTTCAATAAACTAGGAACCCATCCTTAACACTTCTAAGGATATTCTCGACATTTACCAGAATCACTTTCATACTTACTTATGACTCTTCATGCAGTATGAACATCTGGTGAAATTTTTATGATATGGATCCTATTGCGGTAGCAAAGAGAACCCTCCATAAGTATCATATTTAACCTTATCTGTAGTACTGACGTCCTATCATAGATAGATCCCGAGAATACTGGCTAGTAGTATCTCTTGACATGATCTATGCTAAACTATTTTAGGATCTCATCTATAAGGGTGAACTATGATAATTAAGCAATTTCATAATCTATCACTATAAACTCTTGTTTCCAAAATAAGAACTGCCTATTCCAAGAGATTTCGTAAAGACCTTGAGTTACCAAACATTAATTGACTGTGACATGGGGTGTCAACTCCTGAGAATTATTTACAATACCTTTCTTGAAAATTGTATCATTCCCACTAACCCTTTTGCACATTAGGCATATCTCTACTTTTGATTAAAATCAAACTCCTTTGATTCTCAAAGCAAAGAACATATATAGAGAAACTTATTTGAGTCCATATATGGATCTCGCAAGTTCACATATCATGTTATTTTCTATGAACATCAAGCCATCGGCCCAACGTTCTTGTTAGGAACATTTTATTATGTTTTGATGATGGCCATACTAGCTGTTATAGCAAGCCTGAAATAAGTTAGAACTCTCTGTATAAGTCTTTACTTAGAATGTTGTATAAGTTGAGTCGACAAGTATTGTACTAGTTGGTAGGATGGCAAAGCAAAAACGATATTCGGCAAAGTGAAGCCGAAAGCACCAAAGAGAAAGTAATGAAGACATTATGGTCGACTTATAACCAAGGAAGTCCGTGATGACCTTGGATAAGTCTAAGTTATGTTTTTAATCGATGAAACCGAATGTTCAAATATGGTGTACACCGGTCTCACCCAAATCAAGGATCGAGTGAAGTACAAAGACTCTCCTAATACTAGAACAAAGAAGGAAACGAGAATCGGTGAGTAGACCGACCTTCGGCAAAGTGAAAACAAAACAAATGGGAAGAAAGAAGTAACGGCTAAGTCGAAGGCTCACTCGACCGTTCTAAAAACGGCGAAGTAACACTTACCGATCGATTTGATATATGTTGAAGATACGAAGATCATGCATTAAATGCACAATCAATAGAGGATCAATCAAGGACTGGTTTTCTGCTATATGTTTGAAGAAAGAATCCGATCACTGAAATCAAGGAGAATACAATTAAGGGGGAATCAAGAATAAAATCAAGGATTATTCCCTCATTAATATAGCCAATGGACGGAATTTCAAAACCAAAGTTACTCAAGGCTATAAATAGAAGGCATTGACAGAAAAACAAACAACGAATTGAAAAAGAAAAAAATCAAGCAGAAACTCAGTCAATTTGAAAAGCCCTCTCTCTGAACTTACAAGGATACATCTAGTGATAAACTCAAATATCAGAACTACAAAGTCATACTCAGAACTGAGATTGATCAAGCAAGTGTGTGAATCACATTCACATCAAACTGAAGCAACTGAATCGAGGCAATCCGAGAAGGAGTTGAATCGTGATAGCCGTTGAAGGATCTTGATCTTAAGGAGCGACAAAGGGAAGACTCGAATCACCGAAGCCGTTGCGGTCAAGGAGTGATAGTCTTGTAGATTGTGAAGCTTGGGAAGCCAAGGACAATCATACTATTGTATCGTGAAAACAATAGTGAATTCCTCCAATCATCACGGGAGAAGAGTGGATTAAGGGATTACACCACCCCGAACCACTATAAGTCTTGTGTCAATTTAATTTCGCAATTTACTTTACGATTCATTTAATTTGCATACATCAAAATTTACATCTGTGACTGTCTAAACAGATTTGAAAACAATATAGTAAGAAGGGACTTATCCGCTGCCCAAAAGCTTTTAAACAAAAGAAAAGTTTTTGAAACTCCACTATAGTCATTCACCCCGCCTTTGACTATAGTTTCACCCTTCTCTAGGACCAACAATTGGTATCGGAGCAATGTTCCTAGTATCAGAACCTGTTCAGATCTAATTTCTGGTAATAAGGAGATCACATATTTTCAAAGTAGTTTTCAAATCTGAGTTTCTACATACACTTACATTTATATCTTCAATTACACTGATGGATTCCTCAACCTTCTTGTCAAAAGTACCTGTGTTTAATGTTAACAATTTTGATGATTAGAAAATAAGAATGCTATCTCATCTTGCAGCAACTCATGAAGAGATGCTGGATGTAATCAATGATGGACCAATCAAAATCACTACGGTGGTAAGCACACGAGCGAGATCAAGGAAAGGAAATTGACAAACCTAAAAAGGATTGGACCAAAGATGACAGGAGAAGAGCAAATCTGGACTTTGTTGCAAAAGACATGATCTTGAAGACCCTAGACAAGACAACATGTTCATGAGAATCAAAGACGCAAAACAAAGAAAAGGAGATGTGGGACAAGCTATCATTGATAAATGAAGGATCCGAAGCGAAGTTAAAGAAAACAAATTATCTCGTTGCAAAACGAAAATTTGAGAACTTTAAAATGAAGGTCCGGTGAATCCATTGATCAAATGGACAACGCATTCTCAAGCATCATCGGTGAATTACAACGAACTTGGACACATATATCCCCGTAAAGAAGTATGCTTGAAGATCTTGAGAGGACTACCGAAAGATGGAAGATCATAACATCAGTAATCAGAGGAACAACAAATCTTGCAAGCACTGACACTCTGACACTGATGTCCCAATTAAAAGCTCATGAATTCGAATTGAATGGCGAAGATGGTGCTCCGGCAGAGACACACAAAATCACTGCATTAGCTGCATCCCAGCAAAGTAACTTTGCCGAATGCATCGACAAAGAGACACATGAACTAAAAGAACAGTAGCTTTATTAGTTAAACGCTTTGACAGTTTAAAAAGAAACCATTCAAAGGAAATTCTTCGTCAAACAAAAAGTCAAGCTCAAACAGAGACATGAAGAAGAAAGATGAAGAATACGATGCTTCAACCGCAACAGAAAGGTCACTTCAAGGCCGATTGTCCCGAAGAGAATGACAAAGATGATGAAAAGAAGAAATATAGAGCATCTGAAAAGAAAAAGAGCAAGAAGGCACTTAAAGCAGAATCCAGCAGTGAAAAGCATGAAGAATCATCTGATAATGACTTAGACGATAGTGATGAAGAAGACAGCTCAGAAAATGAAAAGGCATGCCTATGCCTCATGACCAAAGAATTGGATGAAGATAAAAGTGATAGCTCAGACACTGAGGGAACAAGCCTATGTTTAATGGCTAAAGAATCAGATGAAACTGAGGTAACATCTAGTTCCTGTTCTTCATATAATGCATCCACATCTAACACTGCACAATCCTCTAGTCTCCCATTAGATACAGCAGACCTAGTCCAAAATCTCATGACTAAATTTGATGAAATTGAAAAGAATCATGAAATTCTGGAAAAGGAATGCAAGGATCTAAGAAAAGAGAATAAGAGGTTAAAGAAAGAACTGGATAAAGCAAAAGTCGAATTAACTAGTAAGGAGACCTACTTAAATGATCAACAAAAAGCGAGATGATCATACATCCGTTACTAACAGATCGCTTAAGAAAATCTCCTCACCGGTGAAGGTATCCACGGCACCACTAAAAGCACCGGCTTACAAACCCTCAAAAAGGTTTGGATCCGTATCCGGTCTTGGCTACAACAATCGGGATGAAAGTAGGAATAATGGTCAACACCATTCTAAATTCGAACCACTAGTGGACCAAAATTTAGAAAGGGACGGAGACCATGATTCCAACAGATCATCCCGTTCCGGTGAAGTCAAAACCCAAAGTGTAGTGAAACAACAAATCAAATCCTCATTCCAATCAATCAATAACAACGTTTAACCGAAAGGTAAAGGCGGACTTTACCCCTCGAGGATGATTGGAATGTTGCACCTCCAAAATACAAGAGGAAACCATTTCACAAAATGCATCATATGTTTAAGAAAAACCAATCTGTTCCTAGACACATGAAGCAAGAAAGGTTTCCAACTGCATATTGGAAAGTGAAGAAGGATGTAGATGCACCAAAAGGTGGAGAAAAGTATCAGAATACCTTCAGTAAAAATACTAGGAGCTATTCTACCATGCCTTACACATATGAAGTTGATGACTTCAATTATCCAAAAAGAAGACCTTTTGGATACACCCTTGGTATGGGAGGCATGATTGCTAACAGGTATGGACCCAAACAGTGTTGGGTACCTAAACTTAATTAATCTGTTTTGTAGGATGTCTGGTACATAGACAGTGGATGTTCCAGACACATGACAGGAAACAAGAAATGGCTCACTGATTTCAAAGCTTTTGATGGACCCAAAGTCACATTTGGAGGTAAAGAAAACCCTGGCAAGATTAAGGGGGAAGGCACAATACTCAAGAACAATCTAAAGATTCAAAATGTGGCATATGTTAAGAGACTTAACTTCAATCTGATGAGCATCAGTCAATTCTGTGACAAAGGCTACAATGTGCACTTCAACAAAGAAGGATGCAAAGTGATTCACAGTCAAACCAACATAGTAGTTCTTGCGGGTAGAAGACAAGACAACATGTATGTGGTGGATGGAAAACGACCAACGCAAAACATGTCTACTTGTCAAAAATAAACAATCAACAAGTGGATTTGGCACGAGAAGATTAAATCACCTAAATTTCAAGACCATCAACAAACTATCAAGGAGCAAGTTAGTTGAAGGCCTGCCAGAGATCACATTCAAGAAAGAAAGTCTATGTGATGCTTGTCAGAAAGGAAAACAAATAAAAAGTTCGTTCAAGTCAAAGCCTCATCAATCTACAACAAGAGTTCTACATCTATTACACATGGACCTGTTTGGACTAGTCACACCAGTAAGTGTGAGTGGTAAGAAATATACTCTTGTAGTGGTGGATGACTTCTCAAAGTTCACCTGGACCATTTTCATGAACAAGAAGAAAGAAACACTCAAGAAGCTGCCAGATTTGCTGAGAAGACTCCAGAATGAAAAAGAGCTAAAGATTATCAAGATCAGATCAGATAGAGGCACTGAATTTCTAAATGAAATTATCAGAACCTATTGTGAAGAAAATGGAGTGTTACATCAACTATCTGCAGCAGGAACTCCACAACAACAAAATGGTGTAGCAGAAAGAAGAAACAGAACCATCAAGGAAGCGATCAGGGACAATGATAGCGAAGAAGCATGCTTACCAAAGAGATTCTCGGGTCAAGCAAACCTAACACAAGCATGCCATACACAAAACATATCAATCATCAACAAACATCATGGAAAGACTCCATATGAAATATGGAATGGTAGAAAACCTAATATCTCATATTTTCATATGTTTGGATCAAAATGTTTTGTCTTAAACAGAATCACCGCATACCTTTGATGAGAAGGTCCGATGAAGCAATCTTCATGGGATACTCGGACACCAAAGAAAGCATTTAGAGTACTCAATAAAAGAACCTTGGTGATTGAAGAATCAATACATGTAGTTTTTGATGAACCAAATACAAATGGTGAAGATCTTCAAGATCATGAAGAGAAAGCAGCACAAAGGGAAATCTATACAAATGCAACCATACCAGCTACCATCCTAAATCATCATTTTGAAAATCAAGAAGAACCACTTACCAATACAACAGATGAAGCATCTGAAGTTGAAGTTCATGCTCAGCATGAAGGTATGGAAGCACCAAGTGAAGAACAACTTCAACCATATCAAAATTGGCTAAGAGACCATCCTAAAGAACAAGTCATTGGAGATATTCACACAGGAGTCAGAACCAGAAGACAACTGGAGCACATGCTAACTTGCTTTCTATCACAAGTGGAACCCAAGACCATAGATGATGCAATCCAAGATGCAGATTGGATCACAACCATGCAAGAAGAACTAAAAGAATTTGAAAGAAATGAAGTCTGGGAACTTCTTGATAGACCTGAAATGGCCAACATCATTGGTGCAAAATGGGTATTCTGGAACAAGATGGATGAGCAAGGAACTGTTGTCAGAAACAAAGCAAGGCTAGTTGCAAAAGGCTATTCCCAAGCTGAAGGAATAGATTATGATGAAACATTTGCACCAAGTAGCAAGATTGGAAGCAATCGGACTCTTTCTAGCATTTGTCGCACACAAAGACTTCAAAGTCTATCAAATGGATGTAAAGAGTGCATTCCTAAATGGACTTTTGGAAGAAGAAGTTTATGTAGAACAACCTCCTGGATTTCAAATTAAAGGAAAAGAAGACAAAGTATACAAACTCAAGAAGGCCCTCTATGGCCTCAAACAGCACCTGTAGCCCGGTATGAAACAATATCACAATTTCGATCAAGAATGGATTCAACAAAGGAACTATTGACAAGACTCTATTCAAACTAGAGGAAGGAGCAAGCACTTTGCTAGTACAAATCTATGTTGATGATATAATCTTTGGATCCGAAGATGAAAAGCTGTGTGAGAAATTTGCAAACCTGATGAAGAGCAAATTTCAGATGAGCATGATGGGAGAATTAAACTACTTCCTTGGCCTTCAAATAAAGCAAATGAAGAATGGCATCTTCATTAGTCAAGCCAAGTATACAAGAGACTTGATACACAAATATGGGATGGATACAAGTGGCACGAGACACACCAATGTGTGGCGAGTCATACTTGGAAAAGATGAAGGAGGAAAAGATGTTGATCGAAAAATGTATAGAGGAATTATTGGATCATTATTGTACTTAATCGCCAAATAGACTCGACATAGCATTTGCGTAGGAGTGTGCGCAAGATTTCAAGCTCAACCAAAAGAATCACATCTTCTAGCAACTAAAAGGATAATCAAATACTTGAAAAACACTATAAATGTTGGTATTTGGTATCCAAAAGATGGAGGATTTAAATTAATATCATATTCAGACTCTGACTATGCTGGATGCAAAATAGATAGAAAAAGCACCTCTGGAACATGCCAAATGCTAGGAACCAGACTAGTTTCTTGGTTCAGTAAATAGCAAAACTCCATATCTACATCAATAGCCGAAGCGAATATATAGCGACGGTAGTTGTCAGTGCACAAATACTTTGGATAAGACAACAAATAAGGGATTATGGAGTGGAATAGAAAACAATTCCAATCATGTGTGATAACACAAGTGCAATATCTATTACGTAAAATCCAAGATTGCATTCAAGAACAAAGCATATTGATGTGAGGCATCATTTTATCGTAGACCATGTTGAAAAGGGAGATGTCATCCTAAAACACATACCCACCGAAGATCAATTGGCCGACATCTTCCTAAACCACTCAGTTATGAAAGATTCAGTAAGCTAAGAACTGAGTTAGGGATGATTGAAATTGAATAAGTATCAAATAGCGGCTAACTGGAGTAATCGGCTAAGTGACTTCATTAACAGGTATCCAGCGAAGATAACTTAACTGATTGTTAGGAACAGTTAACTGGAGCAGCTCAGTGAAGAACTTATAGGATCGGCTAAGTGACCAGCCAAGGCACTTCACCGAAATAAAGACTTAGATAAATTAAAAGTGTGAACAAAATCAATTCTGATTACACGTGGAGAATAAGGAAATTATGGATGATTATTCTGTACACACGTGGCGATCAACTTATGATCATGGAGGTAATTATATTATTTTTCGAATTATAAACTCCTCGATTCCCGGGCTCTATCATTACTTACCTCAAACCACTCCCCCATTCCACTCGAATATCACGATTTGCATACACAAAATCACGCCATTATGTCACAAAATCCTTCCATATTCAAACCACGTTCACACTACCCAAATCACACTATATAAACAGACTTAGAGATTTTCAGAATTCTTTACGCTTTCTTGGCAATTACAAACCCTACTCTCGTTACTTTCTATTACAAACTCAAGTTCATTTTCAAACCTTAATAAAAATGGCATCAACCTCCTCAAACACCCAAGCTAGATATGAAAAATCGATTGCCACGGGATCTTTCTTTCAAGAAGAACACTACTTGAAACTGTGCAGAAATGACGAAGATGCCAAACGATTGGCAGCAGGTTGCAAAATCCTAAAACTATCAACCTTTCTCAATCCGCCCATAACCGAGGTTTGCTATGAAAGTCTGATTTCCTTTTGGAAATCTACACAATACGTGCATGGGCTCCCTGCTGAAGAAGGTGACGAGTGGGAAGAAGACAAGATTGTAGCATCTGTCAACGGAAAAGAAGTGGCGGTTACAGAAAAGGTAATTCACAAACATCTTAAACTTTCAAATAAAGGCCAAGCAAAAGTGACATCTGTATCACAAAACTTGGATGATTTCTGGGCAACCATTGCCAAAACGGCAAACCCAGGATCTACAAAGGTCAATTGTTTGAGATCTTCTTTAAAGAAACCATTCAATGAGTTCAGTGCCCTAATTGGCAAGACCATTGAAGGAAAATTGGGAGCAAATAATGCAATGACAGAAATCAGAATGAGGTTAATGGGAATCATCTACAACAATCTGCAATTCAACTGGGCAAAATACTTCTTTCTAAGACTCAAAGAGCAAATCCAAGGTGAAGAAAAAGCGGCAAACAAGGGGACAGAAGAAGGAAAGACAAAGAAAGGACAATTCTGGGTGAAAAAGTCATATGGAATTCAGTTACACTATCTGTTGCAATGTCTCAAAGTCCCCACAGTACAACTCCACAAGCTGCATGAATCCAAAGTCATGTTCACTTATGTTAAACAACAACAGAAGGCAGGAGAAGGAAAGAGGAAGAAATCCACACGCAGCACCACCAGTCAAAGAAAGAAACAAAAGATTCAGCGAAGTCTGGAAAAGAAAGACGTTGGAAAACTGATTGATGAAGAAGAAGAGGAAGAAGGTTCTGACACTGAGGCAGAACAGCAAGAACAAGAAATCAGTGCGGATGAACAGCACCCTAATAAAGAAAACACTGGAGAGGATGAGGAATCATCTCCAGAAGAAAGTGTACAACTGTCTGCAAACGATATAGATGATCGAATTGCAGATTATCTTGAGTGGAAAGAAGGCGATTCCAAACAACAACTTCAAGACTCAGATCGTATGCTTGCTGAAGAAGCATGGCTATTTGACTTTCTGGGAATCACAACTCTGGTAGGTGTATTTCATGAATCACCTCTATGGGACTTGGTTGATGCAGCCAAGGCAAAACTGCCCCAGACCTCTGGGAGACAAAGTGACAACTCAGAAGATGGTGGAGATGATCATCAGGATGATGGTGATGATCATGATGACAATGATGATAATGATCATCATGATAATGATCTTGGTCAAGACAAAGAAGAGGACTCTACTGCACCAGATGCAATTGATGATACTACTCTTCTTCGTACATTTTTGAAACCACAAGCCTCCGGCAAGTCTACAACTCCAAAGAAAGACAAATGACCACTCAACCGCCGTCCGTCAACATTCCACTAACAAAGACAAACATTGTGGACACCGGTTCAGTTCGTCGCCACTCCAGATCAAGACAACCCCGGCATAGAGATAGGGGAACAACAACTCAAGCCACACCAAAGATATACATCTACCCAAATTCTTGAAGATCTAGATGTAAATGTAGATGTCACTCAACATCAAGACAAGGGACGAAAAACGGATCCGTAAATAGCCGAAACAAGGCACGTACTCTCTCGGTGAACACCGGCATTACAAATGAAACTTTTGAGAAAGCGGCGGACTTGCCGGTCGAAGAATTGGAACAACAAGCAATGTATCTCGTGTCCATGACTTCACTTTTAATGACAAAAGCTCCTCCATTGAAAACAAGTTTCGTGCCATTGCGAATACATTGATGCATAAAATATTGTTGTTCAACAACAAGGAGATCGATGAAGCAACTCAACATCAATATCACTAACAGTCTTGCAGGCCTCATGCAACACATTTCCCAAGAAAACGAATCACTGGAAGTAGCTTTGGGCACTAGACTTAGGAGTGTCAATGAGAAATTGAATGATCATAACAAAAGATTCACATCTATTGAATCAAAACTTGATTCTCTGATTGGAACGGCAGAGGCCACCAATAGCATCCTACTCCAGCAAAGGGATGATGCTGCCAAAAAAGGGGGAAACCTGGATAAGCCTGAAGGATCAACAATCAGACCTCCAAATTTCACTGAGGAACAACTGAGAGCAAGAGATAGAGAAATAAGAATCAGAAATGAAGCAGAAGAACAACAAAGAAGGGTCAGATAAGAAAGGGAAAAGGCCCTAAAGGAACCCTGCATTGGATTTCCTCACCCTATGCAAAGAAGAGATGATGATAGAGACAGGTCCGGTAGACAGCAAAGGCCTGGATCTAGTCGGCAAAGAGGATCTGTCGGTCAACACGGACTCGGCACTCGGAGGAAACACCAACGAGAGGTAGCGACGGCTCCAAATATACTTGGTGAGCACGAACTTACACTTTGGTCACCAAAGCAAAGCGAATATGATGCGTATGTACTTGGACCATGTAAGAGAATTTTTCGAGTACGGGGAAGGACTTTATCCTCACTCCTCACAAGATGAAGCTTGGGCTGATTGGCTAAGCTATCAGGATGAAAGGATGAGAACTGATATGGCCAAACTCTACAATGAAGTCAAAAGAGAATTTGCACTTCTCAAACAAACCAACAACAAACCAAGCTCAGCCATACCACTATCTGCAAAAGGACCAGAAGACTTACCAGCTGAACAACAAGAAGATTTCAAATATATGGCAAAATTCTTCAATCCTATGGGGAGAATGGAGAAACAGGAACAGTGGAGTCTCTACAAATGTCTCAAGTTTGCAGATTCACATATTGCTGAGGCTAGGGAAAGACTTGAAAAATATTTTGGAGAACCTAAGGCAAATGAGACCATGCCTGATTTCAACAGACTTTTTGCCAAAAGAGTTTTCCAAGGTGTATCTGAATACACAGCTTTGGCTTACTGGAAGTGGAAGTTTCCAGAAATTGATTGGAAAGACATGGAAGAGGTTCAGACTACAAAATTCAAAAGGTACAAGGCTGAATTGAGCAAAATATAGTTTGTAACACTTGAATAAAGTCTTAGAACTTATTACCCTATGATGGATGAATAAAATTGCTAAAGTTTTTATTCAGTTGTTTATTATGAAAATTTTTGATTACTTATGTTCAGGCTTATGAGGGTTTTGGCATCATCAAAAAGGGGCAAAATTGTTAGGAACATTTTATTATGTTTTGATGATGGCCATACTAGCTTTTATAGCAAGCCTGAAATAAGTTAGAACTCTCTGTATAAGTCTTTACTTAGAGTCTGACATGTTGTATAAGTTGAGTCAGACAAGTATTGTACTAGTTGGTAGGACGGCAAAGCAAAAACAGATATTCGGCAAAGTGAAGCCAGCAAAGCACCAGCAGAGAAGTAATGAAGACATTATGGTCTGACTTATAACCAAGGAAGTCTGTGATGACCTTGGATAAGTCTAAGTTATGTTTTTAAGTGATGAAAACAAAACAGCGATATATGTCAGAAGGCTAAGTCAGAAGGCTCACTCGACCGTTCTAAAAACGGCGAAGTAACACTTACCAGATCAGATTTGATATATGTTGAAGATACAGAAGATCATGCATTAAATGCACAATCAATAGAGGATCAATCAAGGACCGGTTTTCTGCTATACGTTTGAAGAAAGAATCCGATCACTGAAATCAAGGAGAATACAATTAAGGGGGAATCAAGAATAAAATCAAGGATTATTCCCTCATTAATATAGCCAACGGACGGAATTTCAAAACCAAAGTTACTCAAGGCTATAAATAGAAGGCATTGACAGAAAAACAAACAACGAATTGAAAAAGAAAAAAAATCAAGCAGAAACTCAGTCAATTTGAAAAGCCCTCTCTCTGAACTTACAAGGATACATCTAGTGATCAACTCAAATATCAGAACTACAAAGTCATACTCAGAACTGAGATTGATCAAGCAAGTGTGTGAATCACATTCACATCAATCTGAAGCAACTGAATCAGAGGCAATCTGAGACGGAGTTGAATATGTGATAGCTGTTGAAGGATCTTGATCTTAAGGAGCAGCAAAGGGAAGACTGAATCACTGAAGCTGTTGCAGTCAAGGAGTGATAGTCTTGTAGATTGTGAAGCTTGGGAAGCCAAGGAAAATCATACTATTGTATCAGTGAAAACAATAGTGAATTCCTCCAATCATCACAGGAGAAGAGTGGATTAAGGGATTACACCACCCTGAACCACTATAAGCCTTGTGTCAATTTAATTTCTGCAATTTACTTTACAGCATTCATTTAATTTGCATACATCAAAATTTACATCTGTGACTGTCTAAACAGATTTGAAAACAATATAGTAAGAAGGGACTTATCCGCTGCCCAAAAGGTTTTAAACTAAAGAAAAGTTTTTGAAACTCCACTATAGTCATTCACCCCCCCCCCCCTCTCGACTATAGTTTCACCCTTCTCTGGGACCAACAGTTCTCTACACTATTATATGTCCAGATACGCGGCTACAACAAGCACAATCTTGATAGATTAAGCACAACTGGCTGCATAAAAGGTAACTACAAGGTTTAAACCTTATAGCCTTTAGCCATCAACTCATCTTAACTAGTAATCGTATTACCATCCATGTCAGACATTCATAAAGACCTACTACACCTTTCAGAGATCATTCCCTTCAAGTGAGACAGACTTGGTTCATAACCCGTTTGTCACTCATGGAATCTAATTTAGATATTATGGCTCCTATCCATATCTCTTAATCTTGCCTTTCAAGCATTTCTACATAAGTCATGAGATCTTCATTCTTCAAGATGAACACACAAGTAGCATTTTCAAGCATGTGGTTATCTATAGACTCGTAGAATACTTGTGTGCATTGAGCTGTGTTTTACACCTTATCACTATGTGGTGCCTGCTCATGTTCCAATGGTTGAATATCTCTTTGTGGTTCTCAAACTCTTTTGAGATATCAATTTACTCCCACTGTTTCTTTTGGAATAAGCATTTCCTCTGAAAAACGGCATGTTTGGAGACAAACATTTTTGCTCAGTGGGTATGTAAACAATATCTAACATACTTCCTGAGATATTCCACAAATTTGCATATGTCATACTTACTCCAAGCCTTTTAGACATTGCATGCTTGATTGAAGTGCGATGACCTAAAACCATCGGTTAAGATCGATTTGATGTCATCTTCTACCATATCTGATATGGAATTTTTCCAACCTTTAATCTTTGAAACTCGATTAAGTATATGTCTTGAATAAAGACACTATCCCAAAACAGATAAGAGATACTTTTCATGGCTTGCACCGCATCTTTATCGTATAAAGTGCTATTTCCATTTTAGAAACACGATCTAATCGCACGATCTAATTCCTTTTCAGACAATTTCTGAAACACCTTTCAATTACTAATTGCTTCAATCCAATTAAAGATTAATTTCTAAGTTGTTTATCAAATCTCATATTCGTACTAGCTCAAACTTTTCGGGCTTTCTGAATTTTGTATTTCACTAAGTACATTCAACTATTTCTAAGATAGTCAAAGAGATTAATAAACAATAATATTATTCATGGCACTAATTGATATAAGCCAACAACATCAGTATGTTTAGGCTTTACGCAACTTTCTAGATTTAATAACAGCTTCAGGCAACTCTCTAGATTTAATAACCTTTTCAAAAAAGGGTATTTAGTCAGGTTTAGATAAGATACGTATTACGCATATGATTCATAATCACATGGTTCAGACATCATCAGAATGAAATTTTATTACACATTTCTTGTCCATAGAGACTATATCTAGAACAACCACAAAATAACAAGGATGACAGCCATACAAATATTTGGTTGAGATTTCATCACCCATATCGACTATTTAGTGACAAATATCTAGTATTTTAGATTCGATGACTATTCAACTTTATCGGAATAACATTTATTTCTTCCAATTGAATAATTCAATTAAATCCTAACGGGTAACTGAAAAGCTTGCTCTTTATAAGAACCGGAACACAATAACATTTATTTAGTTCATTTATCAGCTTACTAGATTCTATTATACAATATGGAAAATGTTGCAACGTTTGCTTCACTTTCCGTATCTTAGGATATTCTGCACTTAATCTCTCTAATTCAATCGTACTCGTAAGATATTATATATCTGAGATTTGACTTGAGCTTAGAAAGATTTATCTCAACCTACTTGCTTAGAATGGAGACTTCGATAAGTTATCCATTCAAACACATGCCTAACTTTCTTTTTAATCCCACAGGAACTTGTAAATATTTCTTAATTTAGTCTTCTTAAGGCTTAAAAAAAATCACAAGAGCTATATCTTTAATTTTCTTTCATAAAGAAAATCCAAATCTTATTAGATAGTTTATTCAACCTTTTTAATCATATTCAAAACATGAACTATTTAATTAACCTTCAATCAAATTAAATAATTAAGTCGATACGTAAATCATACAATTTTGAAAACAGCCTTTCAAAAATTTGTTGTGGTTGTTGGACTTATTTTTAAGTTTTAGTGATGAGTGCCAGACTAGCTGTTATAGAGCAAAGGCAAAAAGTTGTCTAGATCAAATGTATAGGCTTATTAGAGTTTGATCTTGTATAGGTTTGATCAAACAAACACTGTAAAAGATCAGCTGACTTTCATCAGCAGACCTGCCTAGATCCACAGGGTACCTGAGTGTAATACCCTACTCCCGACCCCTAGGTCCACTGGGGTCATTCTAGGAGGGGCTGCGAAGCTCTCGCCGCGACTTCATTAACTAGACTTTAATTCTAAAAATATTTCAATAAAACTACAATTATATTTACAAATATTCACATTTATTGTTTCAATTATAAAATTACAACAAATGAAATACTACAATTGTAATTAACATAATTTATATAGAATGTTCTAAATCCTGGTGCATGTCATCGCTTTCATCCTCATTACATCTTCTTCGAACCATTACCTGATTTTATTTATAGAAGAAAGCAAAACAAAACAAAACAAACACACAAGAAACAAAGAAAACGAGTCGTCAGCAAAAACGCTGGTATGAGCATGTGCGAGAGTGTTATATATATATATATATTTATATATATTTGTTTTTTTTTTATTTTTTAAAAATGTTGTAACAATATATACTTTTTCTAGAAATCTTATTCGAGTATTTATGTAATAATATACTTGTTTAAAATTTATATATCATGTTCAAGTCAAGCAAGCTCATTCGAGATCCGTCAATTCATCAAGTTCCCTTACTAGACATCGATATAGCTAATACGATTGTCTCTACCTTATGACTCCCATTTCACCACCTTATATCCACAACAAGTAATTTTTATAGTGAAATCCGTCCTTCCGACACCCAATCTCCTGGGGCTTCCGGAGAGTCCACTTGCCTCGGACCCCACAACCGCGGTCACAGGCCCAATGCACAGCTAACCCGACTGCGAAATCCTCAGCGGGCCCATCGAGCGAGTACGAGAACGAGAACGAGAACGAGAACCATGCCGCCGAAGCGGGAACTAGCCATGCCGCCGAAGCGGGAAATGTATGAGTACAATATACCATGCCGCGCGAAACGGAAAGTACGGTACCATGCCACCAAGATGGGACATGCAATGTCATTTGTACAAGATTTCAATTATTCAAGTTATTATCATTAAAACGAGAGAAATCATTAATCATTTTTAACACGATACGTATTATATATCTATATCAATAATATATACTCAATTAAAATACTTTAAAAAAAACACACTTGGCTTGTATATAAAATAAAATTTAACTCACCTCAATTATTCTGAGCAGCACTTAATATACCATTTTCGTCTCTGATAAATATACACCTATTGTTTGGACGTTGCTAGAAATCTTAAAAGAAACCAAATACTCATCACGTCAAAGCACTTTCTGTTCATCCCGTCAACTTTTACTCCTTTTCATTATTTAGCAAGGATGCAATTCAACTTTATTTATTTCAACACTAAAATATCCCACATGGCACAACAACTTCGAAAAGATACGAATCACTTCATTTCCGTAAGGTACGAGCATCAAGGCTCAAAGACGGATTTGCTAACATACATAATAAAATTTCCAAACTTCTGAGTACATTCTTTCAAGTGAAGTTTTGTTGGGTATGTCATAATAAGCTTACGATAGTGTCAAAGGTTCTTATAAAGAGCCCAATCGTGATCGATCACGGGTCAAGAGAAAACATGTAACCTGAACGGGATGGTCGAAAGTTGATGGATTCAAATGAGTACATGACAAGTGTGAGTGTGTATCAAAATAGGCGACTTTTTTCCCGATTTGGCTAAGGTCTTTGGTTGTTGAGTTTGTTAACTCCAAAAGTTTTAAGTGTTAAGTTTATTCACCCCCCTCTAAACTTAACCAAAGCCTTTTCAAAGGACCAACAGTGGTCATTCACATTCAACGCATCTGATGTTTGAATTAAATTGTCATCTTATGATTGAACGACCCATTGGATATCATTGTATCCAGTATATGATTAATTTATTGAAACTCCTTTCAAGTGATTTAATCATATCATAAGCTTCCGTTTTGATTAGCAATTAAACTCTTAGATCACTCCAACAAATATGTAGTCTCATTGTCTCTAACTACTATAACGTAGTTGCTTGTGTCATTGCTTATTTTAAAAGGATTAAATTACTTAACCAATCTTGAGAACGTTTCTCAAAAGGTAACAGTCATAATTTGGTTTTAAGAATCGAGAATAAAACATAAATAAAATTTTCTAAAAAACAAAAAGAGTGTTGTTGTTTATACATGCAAAATCAAAAATGGTCTTTTGGTTTAAGATTTTGCTCCCACTAGTCCCCTACTCCAATTTGACTTTCAAGAATTTTCCAAAATTCTTTAGAGGCTGAGATCCAATCCAGTTACCTCGATTCCCGGCGGTGGTCAATCACACAAGATAATTTCAAAAGGTAGGTAACTCTTCCCCAATCACATCTCTATGTAATTCTCAGTGGTTGACTAGTCAACGCTTTGACAATGTACATCACTGTGTGTTAGTCAACCCCTTGTCTAAAAAATTATACGGTCCTGACGGTGGCCAATCACTGCAAAATTTTAGTTAAGTCAAACCCAAAATTCACAAAATCTCATATGATCATATCTCAATAATGACAATATACCCGAGGTAGGTCAACACCCGGTGGTGGTCAATCAGTTGGATCCAAACAAGGGCTCTTTACTATCGTTATAATATTGGGAGACAAAATTCCGACCAATTTTTGTTGTGGGAGTATTTTTAATTAATTCACTTAATTAATTTTATTACGGTCTCATCAAATATATCTATCTTTATAGACATACATCCTACACATTCATCTAGATCGTGCCTATCATGCATCTATCGTATCATATAAAATAAATACATGCACAAAATAAATAAATGCGTAAAGTAACCGGTATAATCATGGACTTTCTTTAAATGCGGCTCCGAATACAAACTGACGAAACCGCGGGTCACAAATCTAAGGGGTAGCTGCAACCGCCAATAGGATCTTTATGTCTTATTTCTTTGGACTCCATCTTCTGCTCCATTCTTATTAGATAATTTTATCTAATAAAATAAATACACCCGCCGCATATGGGGGAGCTAACGGGAATGGAATAATATAGAAAATAAACTAGGTCACGTTCTTCATAATGGCCTAGGACAAATTTTGAACCAACAGAAAAATAACTCATTCACATCTATCAAATTGGTCGAGTCCATGATCAATAGGGTTCCATATAATCAAATTATCACAATATCTAATCCATACAATATAAATCTTTTGAAAAATATAAATATTAAAATTACCAACTTTCATCTTAATTAATCGATTAACGTTTAATCAATTAAATAATTTTATCAAATTAATTAAGCGACTTTTAATTGAAATAAAATTAACAATTAATTTTAAAATGATTTCAATTTCAATTTCAATTAATTAAAACTATTCTAGAAATAATTCAAATTAAATTAAGTCTATTTTGTTTCTTTCCCTTTTGATTCCTAATCAAAAGGGATGCATGTGGTTTTCAAAACCAAAAGGCATCTTCCTAGACCATTTCCAAATATTTGCTAAAGGTCTATGTTGACCATAGTCCACTTTTGTGGACCATAGGTCAAACCTTTTTACTCGATAAATTGAGTAATGTCATATGGCATCCCAATGGTCAATCTATTTGAACAATTGGTTAGACACATGACATCACCTAAACAAAGGAGATATCAATGTACCATAAAAATTCACAAAACAACAAAACAAAATTTTTTGGGACCACCGAGAGCCACTAGCCGATGCCGACCACCACAAGGGCGGTCGACGCCGCCGGTGTACTCAAGGTGGGGCGCTGGTGCGAGGAGCCACGCTGCTGATGCGCCACCTTTTATTGTGTTTGTTCTTCGTTCCGCGAATGTAAATCTTGCAACTTTGAATTAATTACTACGCAATTTATTTAGTGCTTATTGCTTAAGCTCGAAGTTCGCTCCGATACCACTATTAGGAAATCAACTAGTTAACGCAATGGAATTTAAAAAACTGACTTCATTTAAAACAATAAACGTGTTAAGTAGTAGACGGTGATTACCTAGTTAGATCTATAAGATCAAATTTGACCATCTACGGAGAGTAGTAGTGCGCAAGCCGTCACGCTTTCGGCCTCTATCAATATCCACACGAGCACGTCACCGGAATCCTCTCTGGATAGCTACTAGGAAAACCCGGTTGCTAGACCGGCATTTTCTCTTTCTCAAAACTCTCAAGAAGACTCTCTAATATGTTCTAGTAAAATATTTTTCTTGCAATTATGATGTACCAAAAGAGCTCGGTACACCTCACCATCTATAGATGAAGGTGGCGCCCCATAGCTCATTTATCCCTTGGAGAAGAGTCTTGAATGAAGAAGGGAAAAAGAAAACATTTTACTAGTAAAATAAGGAAAATAGATATTCTAGATCTGTCTCATTAATATTTAATATCTTATATAAAATATTTCATGGATATATATTCTCAATATCTAATATTGAATATATCTTTAATTGATTTATCTCATTTAATATCTTATATCAAATATATATTCAATATATTGTCAATATCTAATATTGACTATCTCTTTTACATTACCATAAATCAATTTGTACATTTGTATATATCACAAACAAATGTATATATTAATACTAGCTAAAATTTGACCTTTGAATTCCAACAGACATTTCCATCTCACACATAATATTCGATCCGGCCCCTTTTTCCAGGTGATCACAAACTATTGTTTCCACGTTACTTTGAAAAATAAATAGGAAAAGGTCGTAGAGGACAGGTTTACATCTAATTTGTGGAAAAAGGACAAGAAAATAAGACATTGGTTGTAAAGGACAAAAAATAATGGATATCCAATAATGCCCTTTATATTTATTTTCCTAATTCTTATCCTGAATATTTATAGGCGTATTAATTGGTGTATTAAATGCTGTTTGTTTTGTTTTACGTTTGTTTAGATAGTGGATCCTCCCCTCAAAAAAAAAAAATAGTGGATCCTATTTTCATGCTAATTTTCTAGTCAATTTCCCTAAAAAACAGTTGGCGTATTAATTTGGTTACTCCGTATTTTCCTATTTCAAACCGCGTTAACAATTTCGTCCACCCCTAAAAAATTAATAAAAAAATTCTTCCCCATTACAAACACAACAAATGCTAGTATTTTTCCGGTGTTGTTTCCTCGTCGAATTAGAGTGTAGTATAATACATTTTCATTTTCTATTAAACGTGAATATGTCACTACATTACATGTTCATGGTTCAGGGTTTAGATTGTACATTATGTGTTCCTTTAACTGTAATCCTCGTTCGTTCCTTTAACGTATTGGATGCACGATCATTCCTGTAGTAACAATTTATATAAATGTAGTAACACTGCAACAACATGTAGCAACATACAAAATAATGTAAAAACAATTCATGAAACTGTACTAACAATGATAGAAAAATGTAGTCACAAATTCAGGACTATGCAGCAACATTCCAAAAAATGTAGTCACAATTCAATAACAATACGATTAATCAACATTATATGCATCCAATACGTTGGTTCCGTGAACAACATACGACGTAGTAACACCTTCATGCAAACACCTCAAACATAGTAACACATAATGTACACACTAAACCATGAACAATAAACCTTAATCAGAAAACCCTACATCTGAACCCTAAACCCTAAACCTTAACCCTAAACCCTAAACCTGAACCCTAAACCCTTAACCCTTAACCCTAAACCCTAAACTTGAACCCTAACGTAGGCTTTAAGGTTCAGGGTTTAGGATTCAAAGTTTAGGGTTCATGTTTAGGTTTTAGGGTATATGGTTTAGATTTAGGGTTTAGGGTTCTAGTTTAGGGATTAGGGTTCGGGTTTAGGGTTTAAGGCTTTAGACTTTGAACATTTCCAAGGAAAATGTAGTAACGTTTCGGCATTTTTTCATGAATGTGCACGATCTTAAGGTACACAAATCCCCTATTGGGGTTCCCCTTCCCAAGTAACGTTTCGGCATTTTTTTCATGAATGTGCACGATCTTAAGGTACACAAATACCCTATTGGGGTTCCCCTTCCCAAGTAGGGTATAGAAAGCTGGCTGAAACAATGGAAACGCGAAAAACGGAGTGCTATTTTCACTTTGAACATTTCCAAGCAAAATGTAGTAACGTTTCGGCATTTTTTTCATGAATGTGCACGATCTTAAGGTACACAAATCCCCTATTGGGGTTCCCCTTCCCAAGTAGGGTATAGAAAGCTTCTAGAAACAATGGAAATGCGAAAAACGGAGTGATATTTAGACTTTGAACATTTCCAAGGAAAATGTAGTAACGTTTCGGCATTTTTTTCATGAATGTGCACGATCTTAAGGTACACAAATCCCCTATTGGGGTTCCCACTCCGTTTTTCGCATTTTAGGTGTTATTGGAACCAAACTAAACCCTAATTGGGAAGGGGAACCCCAATAGGGGATTTGTGTACCTTAAGATCGTGCACATTCATGAAAAAAATTGGAGAAAATCGCGAACCAAAATCGTGAAAATTGCACTTGAAGTGATATTTCCACATTTACACCACGAATTGGTGGCATTCCGTAAAACATCCCCATCAAAAGTGGTATATTGACAAAGCTCCCCGTTAAATGTGTGACTATTTTATATGTTACTACCCACTGCATATGACTAGTTTGTAATTCAACAATTTTCTTCACATGTAATAAAAAGTACAAGGTGGTACTTTCACGGTTTTGGATGTATGTCTAGTTATGGCGTGGCGTAAAGACTATTCATTGTCCGGTATATGCACGCATGGATTTCAAAAAAATCATCAAATAGGGTTTAGGGTTTAGAATGTACATTATGTGTTCCTACGTTTGAGGGTGTTTGCATCGTGGTATTACTACATCTAAGTGTGTTCATGAAACTATCGTGAAATACGTGTTACTTCATTTGTTCACATGTTGTACCACTGAAAATATATGTAGTTACACCCAAAAGAATATGTAGTACTAAATGTGAAACATGTTGTACCACTGAAACTATATTGTAGTAACAACTAATAAAATTGGTGTAGTTTCAGCAAAAAAATGTGTAGAAACACATACAACGAATGTAGTCACAACAAAACACAAGTAGTAACTGACATTAGATTAGATTAGTACATTTTGTACATTTTTGTTAAAGCTCATGCTTGATATTGGTTACTGGCTTAGTTTTCTGGATTTTAATGTTTGAGTTATTGAATTTCCAAACTAGTGTTTCACAATGCACTAGTGTCGTATTTAAGCTCTTTCCAAATGACATCAACGTATGTCAGCTCTTTTTTTTGGTGTAGTGTATCAGTCATGCCGACAAATCCAAAAAAGAAAAAAAAAAATTAAAAAGCACTTTTAGTTCCAATTTCCTCTGTCTCTATTCACAATATCTTCTTTGCACAACTTAATGAGAAACTTCCTCTCAATCACATTACATGAAAGCCTATGTCGAAGCAAAGAATACAAGAAATAGGACTATACATCTGCATCTGCATCTGCTTCAAGGTTTCTACCTTCCAAGTCAATATCAGTTACATATCCCCAAGGATTTGACAAAAAGAACTTAGTCGCCGCATTTATGCCATATTTTCCAAATATAAGCTTAACATCCATTCTTGATGGTGTGTAGTAGTTACTTCAGATCTTGAACTTCTTTTCAACCTTGTCGTACCTTCTAATCAATTCATCTAGCATATCATTACTTCTTTTTCCCAACACAATCTTTTCCTCGTCCAAAGCACCGAATAATATTGAATAATATTCGACATCAAATTAGTCACATCCCAAAATATGTAGTAACAAGGCAACATAATGCGGTTACTATTCAAAACGATGTAGTTACAATAATAAAACCCGTAGCACAAGTTGAAGGTAATGTAGTAACAACGAAAAAAATGAAGTAACATTGTCATGAACATGTAGTAACAATGCACCAAACTTTAGTTTCAAATCAAACATTGTAGTGACAATCCACAAAAATGTAGCCACAATTGACAAAAATATGTGTAATATGAGCAAAAAATTGTAGTAACAATATTCGAAATCAAATTAGTCACATCCCAAAAATGTAGTAACATTGCAACATAATGCGGTTACTCTTCAAAACGATGTAGTAACAATAATAAAACCCGTAGCACTAGTTGAAGGTAATGTAGTAACAACGCAAAAAAATGAAGTAACATTGTCATGCACATGTAGTAACAATGCAACAAACTTTAGTTTCAGTCCAAAAATTGTAGTGACAATCCACAAAAATGTAGCCACAATTGACAAAAAATGTGTAATATGAGCAAAAAATTGTAGTAACCATTTTTCCCTAACACGATCCCATTTGTGTACCGAGTTGGTGTAACACAGAGTTACTATAATTGAAAATCCTACTTCCCAATCAATTTATTACTACTTTCCAATTGACAAATCCTATCATTGATATCAATAAGAAATTCTTATACAACCATAATTCGATTCAAAATCAACCCCAATTCAATCAAATTCTTGCCCAGGCAAAAAACCCTATACAATTAGATCATAAGGAATTAAACAACAAAATTCGCGATTTATAGCTCTCAGAAAAAAAAATTGACACTTACTCGGTGTTACTTGCTCTTCCTCTCGTCTTTCGCCATCTGCTCCCGTCACTCCAATTATTTCTCGTCGTAATCTGACTAATTTACTGTTCCTGCTGCGAAATTCAACCCCCAAAATCTCTGGGCTTTTTTTTGTTGCTGTTTCCGGAAATCGCCGGATTTTTTCTCTGATTTTGCTGTTCCAATTATGTATAATCAAATGCAGTAGCACCGCTAAAATGAAGAGCCGTGGATTGCTGAAAGCGTGATTTCCGGTGGGAGTTATCTCATTTGTCAATTTCCGTTTATGATCACCGGATTATTAGGAAGAAAAACGGGGAAAAAAATGAGTGGCACATATTTACCCGAATTTTAGGAAAAAATTCAGTAGCACATCATTAAGGGTAGTGTAGCACATCTCTTCTTTTTTTGTCCTTCTCAACCACTGTCTTTGTTTTTTGTCCTATTTCATCATTTAGCATCTTATATTGTCCTTTAGGCCCACCACCCCAAAAATAAAAACTCGAGTGACTAAGCAATATCATTTTCATTTCTATTTCTATTTCCTAACATTAAATAGGACAAATTATCCCAAACTACTCAAATTCTCTTCCATCCAACTGTTAAAAAATGTCTCCAGCATGCCAACAGATGAAAAACACCATGAGCTTGGAATAAAAAGAGATGTCAAACAAATAAACCTTTCATGAATAATTGTAGTTCATAATTGTTAAGCTTCAAGTGTTAAGAACCTCTAATGAAGAACATCAAGCTTGCAACATTATAATTGCTCCGAACCACACAAATATGGCTTAACTGAAGGTCACCTGCTTAGAAAGTGACATAATATATTTCAACCGCTTATACTAAATAAGATCTAGTCAAAAATCCGTGTGATGCACATTACACAAATGTATGAAGGGATATCATGTAAGAAAATATCAAGCATATTATACCAGTACATAATGAAAGGAATTAATCTTCACAAAATATATGTTAAAAAGTTGCAATCAACTTCATATAATAAAACATTGCATAGTGAAAGTAAAGAAAATTTAGCCTTAACACCCACAACCAAAAAGAGCAGTAAACTTTTGAGGCTAGGTAAAATGAGCAGAGGTTATTTCATAGTTCCATGGTTCTACAAATTAATGTAGAGGCAATGAAACCATGTTCAGAAAAACTCTAAGCAACAAAAGGCTGTTAATATAGAATCCATACAAAATAATACCAACACAAATCAAAAGAGCGACAAATTTGAGTTACACAAAGGTGATGTAATATCAAACTCGGTGTTCTAGAAAAGATCCTCAATGTACAGAATCAATAACAATAAGAAAACGGTATCTATCGTGTACTTTAATTCAATAGCCAATTTCTCAAAAAACGAAAATCAATAGCCACGGATATTTCTATATCCCATGTATTTAGGAAAAGAAACACCAATAAAACCACATATTCAACAAATGCTGATTGACGGCGAACGTCTCCAAACAAATCTAAATTTAAAAAACAATCAACAATCGATAAAAAAAAAGGTTAGACTATAGCAGCCGAGGAAAGTAGTAGACACTTATAAGGAAGCTTATCATGTCCCGCATTCTAGCAGACAGAGGTTGAGAAAAACCTTTCTTGGCAGTCACCAAATTTAACCCCGCTGTCTCTTTCACTTTCTGAGCAGCAATTAAATTTTTTAGGTATTCAGCATCATCATGATCATTAGGCAGATATAATGGGCTATATGTCGCCACCTATATATATAAAGCCCCAAACTTTATAATGAGTTCTGAAATTTGAGTAAAAATTAAACATCATAATGAAGGTGAAAACACACACACAAAGAAGAGGGGGAAAAAACAGAAATACTACTTGTTCCAACACTTGAAACCGCAATTAATAACAACTTGATTACATAATCGAACTTCTTCAATGATTCCGTGGCCCATATGCCAAATTCTCCAAAAATCAAATTCATCTAACAAATATCAATTACAAATAAAAAACACGAAAAGACTATCAAGGTTGAAGAAAAAAAAAAGGAAAGATGACCTATGCTTCAATTAATTACACCAATGGTTAAAGAACAAAACCCAATATGTCAACATAACAACTTGAACATATAACCAAACTCCTTCGCCAACGATTCCATGACCTCGAATAACTAATTAATTGCCTATCCATAGGAAAGAATCTTGCATACTCTAAAAAATCCAACCTACTAAATGACAAAAAGTTCTATTACAACATAAAACCTGAAAGCATGAATTTAGAAGAAGAATATTCTTCTAAGAAAAGAATATCACATACCAAAGACCTCCGGAACATAATGTCTCATTAAGGAATGCTTAACATACCTTTTTTTTGCCAGAATGTTGAACATACTAAAACATGGAAAATGAGTTTGAATGAATAGTAAAACAAATTTAAAATCATCTCTTACCAATGTCACACTCAGTTGCAATGAAAACTCTGTGTAAGAATACAATTAACATTTCTGTTCCAGTCCTAAAAAACAATTCTGATCCGGATGCTTTAGCCAATTGAAATTAGCTTGTTTTAGGTGCTAGAATTTGGGCTTCAAAAGAGCCACAGATGACTTTGGGAGACTCCTTGTATAATGGAGGAACCTGAAGGTGTTAAAAACTCAATCTAAAAACAAAATGGGATCTATGAGAAAGTCGTATATGTTCATTTACAATAACGGTCTCCATAATTTCAAAACCTTCAAAGTTTTGAGTCATGAAGAACAAAGTTAATAGACTAATAGTAACAACCAAGAAAACTCATACTTCCAAATATGTTCTTGAACACAATTCCGTAAACATGTTAACCTACCAATGTTGTATTTTTTTTTCTGCTATGCATACTATCCAACATCGTTTTCTCTCCAGAGCATGGCTCCAAGCTATTAATGCAATATAAAAAACCGAATCGAGATACCTACATCCACCAAGAAACATGAAAAATAATATGACCAATTTGTTATATCCATATAGGACAAAAAAGATTAGCCGTAAAACAAAATAACAACCTCAATTTCATATCATTTGTATTTGTGATGGGTTTCTTGTCATATTTCCACACACACATATTTAATCACAATTTTTTTTAATTTACAAAATCAGCTATTACCCTACCAGTCTTCATCATTTCAAAAAATAAATTTTCCACTTTCTTTTTTTATTTCTTCAATAGGCCATAATGAAAATATTCGTAAGAGTTCGAGAACAATCATCAATACTAACACGAATAATGAAAAAAAATAAATTCATCTGGCCATTTTGTTCACACTGCATTTGTATTGAAAACAACAGAAAATTTACGAATTACCAAGAATAAATAAATAAAAAGACTTACCACCATGGCACCACCCATCCGATTGAAGATCAAATCATCAAGTAGCTAGCCCTAAGATTGAGATGATAGAGGGATGAGGAGTAAGGAGTCCGGGCAATTTGAAACGTGGAGTAATCAAGAGTTACACAACTTCATTAGCATGATTGATGAGTGCATAAAATTTTCTGGAATGTGGTTGTTTTATTTACCGGAATGTGGTTGTTTCTTTTATAAAGGTAAAAGTGTGAATTCAGAGCTAATATTATATAGGGATTTAGGTTATTCTTTTTGGACTTCAGCCATTGTTTTTCACGTTTTTTAATATATTAGGTCAAATATCCATGATTCACGTAGATTCGTAATCATGCATTCATTCAGTATATTCAAGGAGATATGCATTAACAGAGATTGCAAGTTTTAAGGCTCTTAGAAGTCAAAAAAAATTAGGCGTATCTGTGTGTGTGTGTGTGTGTGTGTGTGTTTTTTTTTTGTTTTTGTTTTTGTTTTCTTTTGTAACCGATGGAATTACTGTGATTGTATTTATTAAGGCGGTTTTTTTTTTTGGATTTCCTGGGCTGTGTGTGTTTTTTTTTAATATTTTTTTTCTTACCGGGTTTGGGTCGGGTAATTGAAGGGAAACGGGCTAAATCCCTTCCCTTATATATTATATATACTAGTCAATAACCCGTGCATTGCACGGGACCGTCGAACATCAATGCATCGTGCAATAAAAGAACATCTAAACTCATAAATGTATGTTTTATTGAAATCAGTAAGAAACAATGAAAGAAAACCAAAATGATACATCTTGTACATAAGTAATAAACTTGATATTACACAATAATATCAATCATAAGTTGACATAATGAAATACTATATAAAACCAACAACGATCAAGCCGCAACGACCAAGCTTATTAATCCACAACGACCAAGCCACTTAATCTCAAGTACCTGAGGAAATAAATATTTGATTTTGTTACGACGTAAAAAACTATAATGATATCGAAGCAATAACAATATAAACTATTAAATATTAAAAAAAATCGGGTTTAAATATAATTTATTATGACTCTCCAAAAAAATTACATTGTATGTCTTTTCTTTTATGCATGCGTTTGAAAGCATGAGCACAGGCCTCACCCCAAACCACTTTCAGTATGAATGCAGTTTCTAGACGTTCGTTAGAACATGGCGTTGGTGGAGCGTGTGGAACAAATGTGTAAAAATGACCCAACAATTTATTTATGTACTGATCAAAACACTGACGTCCATCAACCAATACCATTGAAACATTTTTTTATTTTATCATATTTCAGCAAGAGAATTAAGTCGGGTTCGACAATTAATTGTTAAGCTAAGTGATAAGCTTTCATTACCGTTTTCAAACTATTTTGTAATAACGAAGGCGTAGAGCGGAGAAGAAACTCAGCACCCACACCAATCAAGCATATTGGCAGACCGGCAGTGGCATCTAATATTTCTGTCTGAATGCGATAACTGCAAAAAAAAAATCATAATGCAATGAGTATGAAAAATATAATATGCGAACAATAATGACTACATCGAACGTCTATTTACCGCAGTGTACGGGGACGACTGCACGGCATCTGGAACACATCTTACTTCCTTGTTCAACATGCACCTCCGTATTACATTTATTGCATGACTCATAAAACATATTATCAGTAGATAACATATCAATAGCAGCAAGAATTCGAAAATGTTTCACATGTCACATTTGGGCATTCGTTATATTTGATTAGTGACATACAAATAGGAGTTTAGTTGTATGAAATATGTAGTACATTGGGCACAAATCTGAACTCCTCTACTGTAACTATCTTCGCATTGGCTATCAACACCAAGTTTCTGGATTTGTGCGTTGATCGTCTTGCCCAGTGAACCAAACGTTGAGCACAAATATCCCTTGTATACCTGTTACATTGTATTACATGATTATTACATAAGGAATGATTATACAAATAAATCCACATTTATTAGCTAGTAATATCTATATATTTTACATTTAGATTATTTGAAATTTACCAATCACTAACAGACGTGCATATGCCTGAGCGGCAATCAAGATAAAACTTTGTGAATTTTGTTGTTTTTAAAATTGTTCCTACAAAACAACCGAGCGAGAAAATTAATAATTTTGCAAGTTGAAAATGTATATTTACCACATAATATAGGTACCTTGATAGTTGTTCACAGACAACCCACATGCAAGTATGACTTTGTCTTCACGTATATGACTCGCAACATGAAGTGCAAAGTGTCCCCACAATGTCATTCGCATTAGCGTCCGACTATTTTATGAAAGTTGCAGATTAAATCAGGTGAAGTTGTTGTGAGTAACGACAACATTGAGCAACATATGCAAAAATGAAAAAAAAACATTTATTAAAACATAAATTGATGCCGACATCAAACTTTTATCGCACGTAACTTACGTCTTGTCGATGACCATAAGTTCACGATTTGGGTCGGCGGCTTTAGGATATTGGCAGGGACCAACAGAGAGAACAATGCACACAATATCTGTATATTCACATTGTAATAAGATACGGGGTCATGAGATAGTACCATTATTATTATCTACAATAATAACGAACATACCAATTAATTGTCGCATTCCTTGCATGTCAGTAGTGATGTTGGAAAGCTTCATCAGTGTGTACTTTTTATATGGAATGCCTTCACAATCATTCATCATGTCTAAAATCCTCGTGTCCTTGGTGAAAAGAAGTTGCAAGTTCCTCGTGTTCGCAATGTAATACCCCGGCCCAAGAGGGACAACACGTACACCGGTGAAGCAGTATACATTTCCTTCGTGTAAACATGTTGCAAGGTTGTTTAAACTTGTTGCATCGTATATAATCCCTTGCATTAGATATCTCTAAAAAAGACCAAGTATTATTCCATCTCTCAAATGACAAACTTAAAAGGGTATTCAACACGTATGATAAACGTACTTACATCCTTATCGATGAATAACATGAATATTCCTCGCGGACGTAGGTTAACTACCCTCAATAAGCGAACCATGATGTGCCAATCATGGTCGGCATCAAAGAAAAGAAGATAGAGGTGAATAATGTTGAATGTGTTCTGAGCAGCAAATTCTCAATTGGTGTAAATATAGAGTTAAGCAAATTGTCACAAATAAACAATATCCAACAAACTTTATAATTAACAAAACAACACGTGGCATTACATTATCCATGAATCAAAGGTTCTATATGGCGATACAATCGTAAATAAATGCAAAATGAGATATATTTAAAAGGAAAAAAATACTATTGTATTACAATTTTTATGAAAAGAAGGTTACGAAAGAGGAAATAATCATACACGATTACAAAAACCCCTAAAAGTCAAACACTTCTTTGTAAACAACATTTTGTGTGTAATCCGATGGGTCGTCACTTTTGTTAACTACCAGTATTTTTAGACCGGACGGAGCAGTAACACGGGACAGTGCCACATAAAGCTGACCATGAGAAAAAACCGGGTTGGGAAGGTATACACCAACGTTTTTCAGCGTCTTACCTTGACTCTTGTTTATTGTCATTGAAAACGCAACCCTAAGTGGGAACTGACTTCTTTTTATGGGGAAGAGTGATTGGCTAGTCGTGGGTGTCAATGTGATTCATGGAATAAGAACCAAATCTCCAATATTAGTCCCTGTTAAAATTCGTGCTTCCAGAACCTTATCACCTAGATGCGTAATTTGTAGACGTGTCCCATTGCACATTCCTGCTGATTGATTCAGATTTCTCAATAGGATTACAGGAACTCCTTTCTTGAGTTCTAAACAATGGTTTGGATGTCCTAAAAAATCCAAAGAGTTTAGGTATTCCGGTGGGTTTAAGTTGTGCTTTATCTCATGTTCTTCGTTTGGAGTAACAGTATCGGCACTCAAGTATGTGCGGCTAACTCCAGGAATGCTAGACAACATGATTTCATTCAGTTTGTTGACATCGATGTTTTTCGGAGCAACTATTGCACGATCCGAAAAATATGTTGTATCATTATAGCGCTGAGAAAGATTTGGATATGTGAAGGCAATCAACTCATTCAAAGCGGTAGCATTGCTTTTAATCAAAAACTCATCAGGTATTTTTACCCAATTCATCTCACCTAGATCAGATATTGATACAGAAGGGGCATTTCCGTCACCAATTGACAAAACCCAATTCGAAAAAGCATGGAGCTGCTGACGTGTGGCATTTGATAAACCACTCGACAAAACGCGCATGTTTATTGTTAAATGTAACACCCGGCAATGCCTCCAAATTCTAGACTGAGTGATTGTGGCCTGTACCGTGGCTTCCCGTCTTCCTTCAGACACTATGGGCAACGTTTGTCTGAAATCACCACCAAGAAAAACAATTTTCCACCGAAAGGACGTTGTTCATCAAAACCATGTACATTTTTCAAAATATCAGAGAATGTCTTGTCAACTGCTTCGAAACCAAATCGGTGCAACATAGGTGCTTCATCCCATATGATCATTGAGGCTTCTCGAATTAATCCAGCTAAATCAGAGTTGCAATTAATATGGCATGTTGAAGTATCATTTGGATTTAAAGGAATCTTGAAGCGTGAATGTGCTATTCGTCCTCCTGGCAGTAGTAACGCGGCGATTCCCGAAGAAGCAATAGATAATACAATTTGTTTTTTAGATCTAACCTTATCAATCAAAGCCCTCCACAAATAAGTTTTGCCCGTACCACCACTCCCACAGACGAAGAACAACCCTCCTAATTTATTATCATAGGAATGAACAATCTCAGTAAAATCTTGTAACTGCTCTTCATTTAACCCCGAATGCAGACGTTCGGACAACTCTGTCTCAAGAAACGTCATAATCCAGTTCTTCCCTGATAAGCGTATTCAATGAAACACTGGTTGCATGATTTGAAGGAACTGGCATTGGAGGGAATTCACGTAGGGAGCACACATTCTTATTAAGTATTTTTTCAACCTCTGATAGGCCAATGTTTTGCATCTCTTCATCACTAACATTGACTGATGAACTTCCAATTCCCCTTCATAGTGTATGTTGAATATCTTCCGTAAGACTTCGCCAGTGCTTTAACCACAAATTCAAAGGATCTGTAACCTCTGAGAACAAAAACATCGTGCAGAACATGTTTCTCAATTTCAATGAGGATGCCCAATTGCTTGCTTCAGATATAGCCAAATCCCATTCATTGTCATCTTGTAGTAGACCCAGAGCAATGCACGCTGATCTGAACGTTGTATGTATTTCTCCATGAACAGTTTTGAGATGATCAAAGCTTTCTGCCCCTCGTACTTTGTTAAGCAATATTCAAGATAATAACGTTCCCCGGAGGTTGGTTGTGCATACGGCAGCCGTCCAATGCACTGGTGAGCTTGTCTCCGGGTCCATGTCTTCCTCGTGCTATTCCACACCCATCTTGTTGGAAACTCAACATAAGTCAGTGTTCGAGCATCGACGTTATTCCTGTTAGTCTCAAACCATTTCGTAAGCATTGTATCATGAAGGTTTCGACGGTTAACAACATCAAATAAGTTATCCTCATTTCGGAAACTAACCCATTGATGGTCTGGTAAATGGTACTGCAATCTTATAACCGAAGGGTATTGCCTTTGAAGCTCAAACTCGTATATTCGCCAGCAAGCCTCGATTGAGGATATGTATCGACAGTCTAAATACTCTTTCACCTCATTTACCGAAACGTCATTAGGCTGTACACTACTTTGTTCATGGGTTCTACTGTCAACTATCAACACGTTTGCCCGATCAGGACCTTTCGACATGTACTTGTAAATATACTTGGTTAGCTCCGGACGTGCAACCTTTTCAACATTCACATGTCCTTCGATGCACAACAACAAAATCGGATTATAAGGAACAACCCATTGATTGGTATAAGTAAACCCGTGAATGGTAACATAATTTGAAGGGTCGTCCCTACGTGTATATGAAACAAAACCATCTTCCGTCATGCTGGTTTCCCGACAGAACTTCTTAGGGAAATGTTTGGAACATTTCTTATTAACCATACACGGTGCATTCGGGTAAGCAGTCCCACATGGCCCATGAAGCATAAACTTGACAACATATTTGTACAGCACAGGGTCGGCTTGTTTATCCGGTATCTCGGACAAATTAATCTATCGATGTCATCTGTCATAACTGGCTTATCTTCAGCAACGAATGTTAGAGCTATATGTGTGTGGGGCAGTCCACACTTTTGAAATTCAATCACGGAGAAATCTAGAAAGAAGACACAAATATTAACACGAAACATGTGATAAAAACTTAATAATATGCAAGAAAGTAAAAAAGCAAACGAATGGGGCTATGTATAACCTGCTTGAACTCTACCAAGCAAACTTTCTATTTCAACTCATCCATCAACCGTTTTTGTTTCATACGAAACACCCGTGCGACAATATCAGGTCGGTCCTCAGGACGTTGGTTGGGAAACCTTTGTAAATCTTGTGTTATTTCAGTCCAACTTGGATTGCATGTGAAAGTAATGAATAGATCTGGAGCTCCGAAATGCCTACATATTGCCATCGCATCTTGATAGTGTTGCATCATATTTTTTGGTCCTCCGGTAAAGGAGGATGGCAACACTACCCTCCTTCCTACAAAAGATGCATCATCGTCTCCAGCAGCAACAACATCTTCAATGCCCTGGTACACATCCACCCTCGCAAAGTTGCTTGATTAGTCCAAACATAACGTAAGCTATTATGTTCTATAGCAGCCCAACAATCAACTGTAAATTGTTGAAATAACCTCCCTCCTTGGAGTAGATTCGTGCCTTCACCTTCGCGGTCTTGCATCCTGTATGCATAGAACTCACGCCCTGACACCGAAATACGTTTTCTCGGAGTATTCGCAGATGCGTTGATACCAACACGCCATCCATCAGTTCCGTATGGGAACAACAATGGGTATTGCAATGGCATATATGAAGGATGCAACTCTGTGATTCTACGTATATTTCCTTGGTGAGTCTTTATGATAATATCGCGGGTTGCTCCATCGTTAAGGCCGCCACCTACAATCAAAGCAGCTACCTCACGACCAGTGGGTTGTATGTATTCACGGCCACCTCTGTCACTTATGATTCTCAAATCCAATTGAAGCACGGGGTTGTTACTCAGCTCATCTCGAGCAGTTCTCAAAGTATGCACATACGGGTTGATAACATCTAACATATTTTTCAACCTTTCAACAATTACCAAGTCAAGGTCCGATGCACGCCCTTCCGTTAACACGTTAACTCGATTTTTTAATTCATTCTCTGTATCATGAATGTACAATTGTATGTACTTCGCGGGCTCACCAGGAGGTGGTAAAAGTGAACCTATTCTATGGTAATTTTCTTCACTAATCCGGAACGCATACGGTCCACGTGTATTTGTTACAGACTGATTAACCTTTCCTCCCATTGACATAAATGAGAACATTGAATTGTATGATCTGATGTGGTGTCTGAAACTGGGATTCGATAGTAATCCGTTCAGGTAGGCCGGAGTTTCGGGGAGCCACGGCAAATCAACGTGGCCGTCACCACAACACAGTTGATACCTTGGATTCCTTGTAGAACTATTTGCAACCCTCTCCTCCACCCACATTACGGCTTTACATTTGAGACACATGGATGAACGTGGTTTGAATGTCCACCGTAATTATGGACGTCGCATACGACGTCCAGCGCCTACATACATACATTCAGTTCATAAAGTTTTTCTTAACAAATCCGATATGCAAATGTTATGGGCTACATTTGCATGCAGAGTAATGATCCCATCTTTGCTCTCAGATAGCTCGGTGTGATGTGAAACATAATGCATTAATGGTAATTGTACGTTAACACTTTAAGAATTTTCATAGTAAATCAAATACGTACCACTTCTTTAAAAAATGCATACCATCATACTTTATAACATAGCTATCTATGATTGCAATGAAATATATCAAACCTGTTTGTCGAATAGCTTATGTGGCCGGATGACGCCGCATGATGGGTTCTACTACCGGAGAACGATCTTCTACGATTGGTTGTATATGATAATCGTCAATAACTTGAACCTCAACCAAATTATTGTCTGCTGGCGTACAAAAAAGGAGATAAACGAAATATGATATTAATGTAGGTAAAAACGTTTTTATAAAAAAATGAAAGTATGTAATGTGTGTAATAATGAAATGTTGAAATGAACATTATTATACTTCTAGTTTGATCTGCCTCATAACGTGCATGAAACGGTGCACGGAGCGGACGTTCAGTGATCGGTTCTTCATCAGAGACATCAATAATAATCGGAACATCAATTAAGTTTTCATCGGACCATGCAAAAATAATAAAAAAACAATGTATCTCACAACTTTCATCATATTTGTAATCATCCATAATGTCTAGACGATGTACAATAATAATATGTGTATGTAGCTGCGTGTTTAAAGAGGCTTCAAACGATCAGTTTATCATGTGTATGCAAAAAGTTTACCTAAATGTTGAATTGCAGCCGTCGGAGACACGGGAACAAATTCATCTGGATCGGTGTCAGAGGAATCTGACATGTACGTTTAATTGACGAATTAGTGAGACAATCATGTTAGTAGTGCAAATAGTAGATGCCTAAGCAACGTCATATGCATTAAGCAATTAACATAACAGTATACAATGCTACCTTCTGAAGTGGATGATTGAGTGATACTATAATTTGAAGGGCCGGCTTCCGACATGAGGGTCCGTTGTCGTTTTCTTTCAACCGACATACGGTATGTTGAATCCATACTATCAATAAAAAAATATACAATGCATATTTAGGAAGTGGCTTGTTGTCAGCGTTGGAGAAAGCAATAGTATATTAGTGGTCATTGGAACCCATAAAAAATCTGTATTTACAAAAATATTTTATTTTGGCGCCCTGATTCCGTGTTTTTATTATGTTCAATTCAGTATTTAATGATAATTCATTAATTTGTTACACTAATTTTTTTTATGTTCTGCATTGTATTTGTTACACTGATTCCGTGTTTTTTTTTATTCTTTCAAATCTATTTTATTATGTTAGAGATAATAAAATAGAATTCCTCCTTTCTTTTTATTATGTTCCGCATTTTATTCGATACACCACTGATTCCGTGTTTTTTTTATTCTTTCAAATCTTTTTTTATATTACGGATCATAAATTATAATTCCGCCTTTTTTTTGTTATGTTCCTCATTTTTTTCAATACACCAATTCCGTGTTTTTGCTTCTTATTATTTGAAATCTTTAAACAGCTCTATGTTGTTTCATAAAATATAAATGCATCCATGGTATGTTTTTTATTTTTTCAAATATTTTTTATTATGTTAGGGATCATAAAATATAAATCGTATTTATGGTATTGATTCTGAATTTTTTGTCATAGTTTTTTTTTTCTTTGACGAAAATAGAGATGTTTTTTTTATGTCCGTAGATTCCTCCTTTTATTAATTACGTTTTGCATTTTATTAGAATCATTCCGTTAAAATATATACAATTTTGATCTACCACAGTGTATATGGTTAGATCTAGCCATCTTTGTACAAATTCCGTTTGTAATTAATTTTACAAAGCACAGCACATCTTTTTTTATTATAGAGATTGGAACATTGTTTTGTCACATTATTATCAGCGTGTGAAAATAGGGCATGCGGCTGGTTTTTTTTTCTTTTTTTTCTAAATTTATGTCCGACTTTCAAATTTTTTTTTGGGGAGGGACGGTTTTTTTATGTTTTGTTTTTTAATATTTTGTTCAGATTTTGTATTCTTTGTTTTTATTTTGGTGAGATCTAGCCATCTTTGTACAAATTCTGTTTGTAATTAATTTTACAAAGCACAACACATCTTTTTTTATTATAGAGATTGGAACAGTGTTTTGTCACATTATTATCAGTGTGTGAAAATGGGGAATGCGGCTGGTTTTTTTTTCTTTTTATTTTTAATTTATGTCTGACTTTCTTTTTTTTTTTTGGGGGGGAGGGACGTTTTTTTATTTTGTTCAGATTTTGTACTCTTTGTTTTTATTTTGGGAATAATAATATATAAAAAAAAACCCCAAACACACACCCTTTAAAATTGTGGGTGAAATCCACCATTGCTTACTCCTTATAATTCTTTTGCACCATAGGTCGTTGAAAATCATTAAAAAGAATTCTAATAATTTTTTATTTGATTTACCTATTTCACTCTTGGCTCATCTATATAGGACGTTGTAAGATATATGAAACTCCAAACATCTGATGACTATTGATTCTCAAATGTATCCTTAAGCTGTAAATACCTTGTGAAAATGACCAAAGTTTTAACCGGTCCATGATTAATAAGTGGGATCCATAAGAAAAAGAAAAAATAAGTACCTTTTGGAACCGTGTCATATATGGACTTCAATAATGAATGCATGGAAAAAGCAAGTAGTATTTCCAAAACAAAAAAAAAAGAAAAAAGAAAATCAAATCAGAAAAAACACACAAAATCCAATAAGAATAACCTAAGAAACCACAATTCAAAGTATTGATTGATTACGGGCATATTCAATCCAAATAAGCAAAACCTTAGGGATTAATCGTTTAAAAATAGATTAGTTTTGTCCTCCACATAGCATTTTAGGCACAGTTTTACTCAACATGAAATCTATAAACTATTAGTCATACATGTAAGACAACATATATATGAGTACATGGAGAAAAATTTAGTCACCTGCAAGTTATTCTCCTAAAGCTACACCTACATTTCCCGATATTTATCACATTAAAAATGATTCAATTATATCAAAGGAATGGAATGAATCTACAACCACTTAATTACATAAGGCTGATGTAGACTGATAGTTTATATTTCATTTGTATACAACGATTCTTATCGTTAAATAAGCCTTGCAAAAGAGAAATAAAAAAAAAAAAAACTCGGTTAATCATCAAGTTTAAAAAAAATAAATTTTAAATTAGAATCAAAACACATTCAACAATTAGAGGCAAAAATTAACAGAAGCAAAAATACAACCAAAAAAAAACATAATAAAAAACAAACAACTCACCTAAAAAAATCTGATTAGGCGGGATGACCACATACAACCAATAAGCAAGAGATGAAACAAAAACAATGACATGAATCATGATACAAAAATCATAAATAAATAAAAACAATAATAATATATATAAAAAAAACCCTTTCAAAATAGGTTTGATGAGAGAGTGATCCACGATAGAACTGATTGAAGGCGTTTTAAATTTTTTATGAATATGGTTATTTTCTAGAAACCATAGGAGGAGGAGGCCTTTGAGAATTTTGGAGAGTATTTGCTTTGAATTTTCTCATATGAAGGACTCCCGTGTGTTTGTTGGAGTAATTTTTGGGAAACGAAATCTGCAAGTTTGTTGATCAAATTTTTTTAAAAAAAATATATTATTTTGAGCAGTTTTGAAAAAAAATCACTTAAATGATCTGCTTGATTTCTTTACGGCTCAGATTAATAGCGGGTTTGGGTCTAATCAATTTTATTTTTGCTTTGAAATATATATATATATCCAAAACAATGGAAAAAATAAATTACCTGATAATTATCAATCGATTGAGAGTGTGTGAAGCTTCAGATATGGACGGCCCTAACAACTTAGCAACCTGGCAAAAAAATCAAACACAGTGAAAAACATGTACTCTTTCAATAGTTGTATAAAAACATCAGACATGAATGGGAAATTGGGGAAACTCGACATGAATGGGAAATTGGGGAAACTCATGGAAATGTGTACCTTGATAGATTTATTTGCAGGAAGAATGAATGCATAATTTGGGAAGAAATATTGGAGAATTGGGAGAAATGCAAATGATGGGAATAATATGTATTGATATAGAAATGTGGGAAATTTTTTTTTGATTGAATGCAGCCGTATCTTTTATTTTGAATGCTGCAGATTTTTTTTTGATTTTGTTGGGTAGTTTTTTTTTTTAATAAACGCGGCTGGGTTTTTTTTAATTGATATTATGCGCCAGTTTTTTTTCCAGTTAATGCGGTTGTATTTTTTTATGTTGAATGCGACAGAATATTTTTTGAGTTAATGCAGGATTATTTTTTATTTTCATTAAATGCGGCTGGTTTTTTTTAATTTATGCGGCAGGATATTTTTTGAGTTATTAATATTGTTTTTCTATTTTTTCTTTATTTTTTATGTTTTCTTTCCGGATTTGGGTCGGGTAATAGCCGGTAAACGGGCTAAATTGCTTCGTGTATATATTATTTATAGATATAGATAATATCATAATTAATTGGTTTGCACAATCCATGTGTATCCTATACACAGTGACCTATGCCCCATATAGTCATTAATTGGCTTCCGGAATATTCTTTAATTAATTAACATAATTAATATCTTGTATTATATTTGTTCATAATAAATAAATACCCCCATATTAATTTATCACTATAACACTTTATATTCGTGACAAACTTTTCTTATTTGGTTATCAATATAACCGCATTTTAATCCAGCTAGATGTTCTTATGTGTGTGACCCGATAGGCTTCCTAATATGTTGCCCGAAGGCACAAAATGCATTTACTAAAATACCCTTCATACCTAACGATCATGGATAGCGTCTTGCAACACACCATGACCCCCAATCATCAAAAGAGTCAAATGCAATGACTACTACCTTTCATGTGAAACATGTACCGTGCAAATAGAATCCTATCGTTGTTACAATATCCATACGGTCGTATCTCGAGTGTCAATACATTAACGACCATATCTTATAATCTGGATATCCTACTCTCTCGAAGTAACATATTACTTCCGCTTTGCAAACATTTTCGAGAATAAGACATTCCTTATAAGACGGCCCTTTCGGATATTTACTCCTAATCATAGGATTTGTGATTTCCGGACGAGCAACATGAATCCTACGCATGCTTCAGTATTATACCCAATCACTACCGCATGATCGCCCATGGCTAGTGGAAACCTCAATAGTATCAAAGCATGACAATCCACACCGTGATGCCATGAAGACTCCTATCTTAGGATAATAAAGTAAGTGGGCCAGTATAACGTACGCATTCTTTAATACACGTCCACATACAGTCTCAAGTGTCTCTACACTTTGAGAGACGAGATATATCCCTATCTTCATGTTAGAAATAAAATTTACAGTTTTGATGATAATTTATCTCTATTTCTTTAATTGTTTGTTTACACCCCATTGATGAAGTGCTGGAACTAACTATTATAGTGAAAAGCTAAAAGATGTCTAGAATTGAATGTATAGGATTTATTAGAATCATCTTTCTATAGGTTGCATCAGACAAGCACTGTAATAGATAGGTAGTCGTAAAATAAAAAACTAAAAATCATTTAGAAACTGGATATCATATCAAGAAATTGAAAGTGTTACTCAGAGATGTAACTGAGAAATACTCAGAACTGTAGAAGGTAAGTTCGCTGAGGGATCAAACTCAGTTTATCTAGAAGCTGAAGGCTGAAGGGACAAACTCAGTTATTAATGCTGAGGGACACCGACTCAGTTATTGATGATAGAAGAACTGAGGGTTCAAACTCAGTTTATGAAGACCAAACTGAGACTGTAAAGTTACAATTCAGGTAAAATTGTGATGGCTTGAAATGACTTTATGGATCTTGTATGAAGACCAAAGATACATAAGGACAATGATATCTTAGATGATTTATTTTCATGGTGTACTCTGATCAAGTCAATAAAGATCAGATGAAGTTAGAGTACTAAGTTTTGAAGAAGAGTAAAAACACAGTTAATGCTCTAGATCAGTTAAAGACTGAAAACTGACCTACTCAGTTTTACAAAGCTTAATACTGACATTTCTCAAACACTCAGTTTAAAGCAGAAGGCAACTAAGAACTAAAGAAAAATCTGAACTTTGGAAATCAAGCATTTTAATTGGATGATGGACTAACAGGTCAGAACAGTCACCGACATTTGACATATAGCCATTGATAGCTACAAGGATTCAAATTCAAACAAGATGAACGTTGGATTATACACTATAAATAGAGGTCTTAGCAAGAAGCATCAAACACACACGTGAAACCGAACTTTACAAGCATTATGGCATTAAGCCTAAGTTCTGTTCATCTGTGCATTGCTATCATCTTCGTGCTTACAAAAAATATCAAGAAATCATCTAAGTGTTCAAGCTAAAAAGAATTCATCAAGACCTCAACACTTTGAAGAAACACCAGCAAGAATCACTTACTTGATTCGAAGCCCAACATTGATTTTTTTTAATCAGAGGTTGAGACTGTGCAGAAATCTGGTCTAGGATTTGTGATGACGGTTAAAATAGTCCATCCAACGACATCAACATTCTATCCATTATGAGATAAAAATAGTTGTTTTGACTTATAAATATGTACCATTTAATTTGAATGTCATATGTCGGGTTCGTGAGTCGAGAAATCTGCACGTAACGTTTATTTTCCTTATTTTGATATTATTTTGTGCATTATTTGATTATTTCAGGATACGAAATATTGGGCTGAGCATTATGGAAGAATCTGGAGTGGACTGAACGAATGGAATGGGCCTAGGGTATTCCAGAACATTCCAAGTTAAGTCGGCAGTGAAAAAAGGCCCAAATTGCCCTCGGTTTACCGAGGATAGGCACCGACTTAACGAGGTTCCAGATCCTTCATAAATGTGTTTTCTTGGATGAGGGGTAGATGTAGATGTTTCTAAGTCGGTTTATGTACCTATAAATAAGAAGCTTCGCCTCAGAATTCAATGTACCATATAATTTACAAGTATTATGCAATAAAGTTCTTTGTTCTTTATTTTATTTTATGAATTCTGGTCGGAAAGATGACGGAGTCACCGCCTAGGGAGGGATCCGAGAGAGATCTATGCTCGCCTTTGAGGGTATGATTTTCTATCTTTTTCAAGATGTAGAATTGTCGTTGTTCTATTCGACTAGTATCTTTTAATTGGTTATTTAGTTTAATTTTATAGTAGTTAGTTTATTTTACCCCATGTGTTATAGATCTAATTCGTTGGTGAAGAAATCATGATATAGTGGTTGTGTTTTTCAGATCTGTGACGGTCTATATCGCTAGATCTGAATACCTAGAAAGTTACTAATTCATGATAATCGCCGCCAACTACGTTGATCGATAGATTTAATTTACATGTTAGTATCCTGATCAACTATTTCGTGTCATCATAAAATTAGCATGAAATAGGAATAGTGAAGTGTTAATTTGGACATTATCTTGATGGACCCTAGGAACGTACTGATCAGTGTCGACAACTGTCTAGGCGGGTTCGCGGTATGAGTTAGCGCTCGATACCGACGGCTCTAGTTCTTTATGCGTATGGGCTATTACGGACCAGTTAAGGAGGGTAGCTTGCGTATAGATTGTCTACTATCATGGTCGGGGTAGATAGGATTAGGAGTTGTACCCGTAGCTGAACAATGAATTAAAATTCACAATAGGGAGGACTATTGCATGTGTGGGGGGAATAACTAATTACTCATAACACGAATACATTAGAAACTCTTGTTTGCTTTGTATGAACTAGCATAACCTTGTTAGTTTGTGGCACAAAATTTAGTACTATCTATATTATAGTTGGTCGTATACCGTTAATTATGGCAAGCTCAATCTTGATAATTTGACGTTCTTACGAGTCTCTGTGGGATTGACCTTGACTCGCCTGTACTCTACTACGATAGACCTAGTCCTATTTCTAGTAAGTGCTTTGCACACGATCAAGATTTTCTGGCACCGTTGCCGGGGACTCGTGTCTAGAATAATTTTTATTGAGTGTCTGTATATATTCAAGTCTGTTTAATTGAGTCTGTATTGTAGTCTGTTTATATTGGAGTCGTACAGAGTCCGTTCTGTTAAAATCTGGAAAAAATTGCTTCGGGTTTACCAAGGGTATACCTCGGTAAACCATGGGTCCCAGTTTTGGTAGAATCATTTCTGTCAGTTCAGTGTCAAGTCCATAGATAGAGTCTGTATTTTTTGAGACTGTTAGGCGTGTGTAATATCCAGCGAGGCAAGTCACTAACTTTTTATTTTCCTTTTGTGTCTTGTAGTATGCCATACGAAGTTCAGCAGCCAAACTCGAGGGATTCACACCTAAAATTTAAAAGTTTGTTTGAAAAAAGAGAAGGAAACTCGAGAGAGATCTCTTAGGCCGGCGGATGACGTGAGTACGCATGAAAGAGATCACAACGAGAGGGAAGAAGAGATTCCACCTTTAGAGGATACAGAAATCAACATGGCGCAGAACAGACAAAATGGAAAAAATAGAGCAGGAGTTGTGGTACAAGCAGATAGGAGAACTCTACAGTGTTATGCAAATGCCGGTGATTGAGCAGTTCATGCCAGCAATTGTTCGGCATGAGGATGCGGCTGAGATCTTCCATCCAAAACCAATTTGATACAAATGGTGAATAATTACACTACCTTCCATGGGGTAGAAAACAAAGATCATAGTGTACATGTCACCAATTTCTTGGAGATAGTCAGCACAGTCAAACCCGCAGGAGTACCTGAAGATAACATCAAGTTGAAGTTGTTTCCATTCACTCTGAAAGACAAACCGAGGATATGGTTATTGTCTCTAGCACCAGGATCAATCCAAACTTGGACCGATCTGCTGCAGAAATTTATGAACAAGTACTGCCCGCCTGGGAAGTCACTACAGATGAGACAAGACATTATGAATTTCAAGTAGAAACCCCCTGAAACGTTCAAACAAGCATGTGAAAGGTTTAAGGAAGCACAAAGGAGATGCCCTCACCATGATATCACTTTGCCCGTACGAATGCATAGTTTCTATCACGGATTACAACCAAGTGAACAAATAAGAGTTGATGCATCGAGCAACGATTGTTTTGCATTGCTATCACCTGAAGAAGCTGAAGAGAAACTAGAGCCAATCGTACTTACCTGTGAATGGAGAATGCATCGAATAGAGACCGCCAAAGTAGCTGAAGGCGTATTTGGGGAAGATACTTCTTAAAAGATCTTATACCAGCTAATGGCGATGAACGAGAAGACAGATGGCATTCAAGATAGCATTGCCAAGGTTGAGAAAATTCAAGATATCGAAGCAACCAACACCGAGGATGTGAACTATATAGAGAGGCAAGGATATCCTTAAGGGGACGGATATAGCCCAGGTTCTCACGAACACCCTGGTTTTCGACTGAGCGACCCTACTGGGGGGGGGGGGGGGTTTGACAATATGATTCTAACGCTGGAGAGAGACCGAGGAAAACTGGTGGATTCATGCCTCAATTCAACAAGCCCGGTGGTTGGAAAGTAGCCATGGATAAAATGAGCTCAACTTTGACCGACACGGTCAATCAACTCACTAAATCCAAGACTGAGCTGAATACAAACTTGACCGCATATTGTCAGAAGAATGATACAAGACTGACCAATCTGGAAGCCTTAGTGCAGAATCTGTCGCACCAAGTAGGGCATATTTTCGAACAAGTGTCAGCCCGTCCTCCGGGAGGATCGCCATAATACTGAGAAAAATTCGAAGGACGTGAATGCAATCATGACTAAAAGCGGAAAGGAACTTCCTGGACCATTTATAGCAACTGTCCAGGAAGAATCAGAAAATAGGCAGCAGTAGAACGCATCAGAATCTGGAGAAAAAGAGGGGCCGGTAAACCAAGACTTCTCGCATATTGTCAGAAGAATGATACCACTCCAGTAAACCGGTAGTCTGAAAATTCAGCAGACAAGAAGGCAAATCAGCAGCAGCCAGCAGGTAAGTCTTCATGAACTGAACTATTAATCTTCCTACTTTACCCTATCCCCTAGGAAATATAAGCCGAATAATGATGATGCTCGTAAGAAAAAGTTCTTATAGATGTTTAAGAAGTTGCAAGTGAATATACCTTTGGTAGAAGCTCTGGCCGGAATGCCAGAGTATGCAAAATTCTTGAAGAAACAATCTCTACCAAAAGGAAATTGTTAGCCCTTGAGACTATATGCCTCAACGAGGAATGCTCACTGATTTTGCAACGCAAACTGCCTTCTAAGTGTAAAGACACCGGGAGCTTCCTCATATCTTGCACAATTGGAGGAGTATGCTTAAACAAATCATTGTGTGATCTTGGAGCTAGTGTCAATCTAATTCCACTCTCCATTTTTCATAAGTTAGGCATGAATGAGTTGAATGAGACATCTATAACCCTTCAATTAGCAGATAGGTCTATGAAGCAACCATGTGAAGTGTTGGAGGATATTTTGGTGAAAGTTGATAAGTTTGTATTCCCTGTAGACTTTGTGGTGCTAGACATGGAGGCTAACCACTATGTTCCAATGATCTTAGGAAGACCTTTCCTGTCCATAAGTAAAAACATTGATAGATGTTCATAAGGGTGAGCTGATTCTACGAGTGAATGAGGGCAAAGTAGTGTTCAATGTGATGAATTCAATGAGGTATGCTCAAGATGAAGGAGAAGCATGCTACATGCTAGATGCCATAGATGAGCTTGTTTTGGAATTATATCAGCAAGTGGCACTAGACTCTTTAGTAGCATAGACATTACTCTTGAAGGAAGAAAGAAGTTATGAGGAAACCTGGCCTGGGTGTAGCGAAAGTCAAGTGCGAGAAGTCAAGCCTATATCTTATGTGGATTTAGGAGGAACAATTCATAGACCTTCGCGGAAAAAGTTTTTTGACTTACAGTTGACTGGTAAGCTGTCAAGGTCATCATTAGAAGAGCCGCCAGGAAACTTCACGTTAAAACCTTTGTCATCCCACCTGAAGTACGTATACTTACAAGATAAAACTATTCCCCTCATAATTTCATCGTTGTTATCACCTTTAGAAGAGGAGAAACTTTTAAGAGTACTGAGAGAGCATAAGGGAGCTTTTGGGTGGATGATTGCAGATATCAGAGGAATAAGCCCATCGGTGAGCATGCATAAGATCTTGAGAAGAAAGCGGTAAAACAACCTCCACGGAGGTTGATGCCACAACTGAAGGATGTTGTGATGGAAGAGAGTATAAAGATGTCGGAAATAAGAATCATTTTCCCAATTGCAGATAGTGAATGGGTAAGCCCGATTCATCTGGTGCCCAAGATATGAGGATTCACTGTCCAACCTAATGAGTTTGATGAGTTAATCCCTATATGACTAGTTACTAGACATCGAGTTTTCATTGATTTCAGGAAACTGAATGACGCAACTCATAAAGATCACTTTCCCCTACAATTCATTGATCAGATGTTGGAAAGATTAAGCGGTCATGCTTTTTATTGTTTCTTAGATGGATATTCTGGTTACTATCAAATCCATATTGCCCCTGAGGACCGAGAGAAAACAACTTTCACATGTCCCTATGCAACTTTTGCATACAATCGCATGCCTTTTGGACTTTGTAATGCGCCAGCAACTTTCCAAAGATGCACGATGTCATTATTTGCGGGCATGGTGGAAGATTTTTATGGACGATTTCTCTGTATTTGGAGATAGCTTTGATAAATGCTTGGGCAATTTGAGTTGAGTGTGGAGAAGATGTGAAGAGACCAACCTTGTACTTAACTAGGAAAAATACCATTTCATGGTTACAGAAGGAATAATGTTGGGTCATAAGATTTTGAGGAAAGGAATGGAAGTTGATAGGGTAAAGATAGAGGTCATAGAGAACTTACCCCCTTCAACAAACTTAAAAACGTTGCGAGCTTTTCTTGGCCATATAGGATTTTATAGGAAGTTTATCAAGGACTTCTCTAAAGTTTCTAGACCTTTGACGGAACTGCTTGCAAAGGATGTACCTTTTGTGTTTGGAGAGGAATGATAGAAAGCATTCAACACACTAAAGCAAATTCTTATAACCACCAAAATTCTGGTAGCCGCAGATTGGAACAAACCTTTTGAGCTTATGTGTGATGCAAGCGACACGGCAGTTGTTGCAGCCTTGGGAAAAAGGGAGGATAAAATCTTTAAGCCTATCTATTACGCTAGTCATACCCTTAATAGTGCCCAGAGGAACTATGCAACTACGGAAAAGGATCTCTTAGCTATAATCTTTGCATTTGACAAGTTTCGACCATACCTTGATAGGATCGAAAGTTACTGTATTCACTGACCATGCAGCTCTGAAATACCTTTTAACCAAGCAAGCCTCCAAGCCGGGATTGTTAAGATAGATTCTACTCTTACAAGAGTTTGATATGGAGATTAAAGACAAAAAGGGATCTGAGAAATAGGTGGCTGAGCACCTGTCAAGTTTAAATTTGCTAGAAGAGGAGCAACCAACTGAGATCAGTGAGAGCTTTCTTGATGAACAACTTTTTTCCGTCTCAGTGATAGCTCGAGTTGAATCTCAGACCCAACAAAATACATCAAGAGTGGGCAAGGTATACCCTTGGTTTGCCAACATTGTCAATTATCTAACAGGAAGGTACCTACCACCGGAATTCACGAATGTGGATAAGAAGAAGTTTTTCACATATCCAAAGCATTACCATTGGGACGAACCCTACCTATACAAACTGTGCCCTGATGCCATTCTTAGGAGATGCGTCCATGATGATGAGATTCCAAGTATTTTGCACCTATGTCATTCTAGAAAAGCTGGAGGTCTTTATGCCAGACAAGACAGCAGCGAAGATACTGCAGTGTGGATTCTATTGGCCAACAAATCATAAATCTGCTTACGAGTTTACAAGAGCCTGTCATTCCTGCCAAATGACTGGTAACATTTTTAAATGGAATGAGATGCCACTGCAGAGTATCTTAGAAGTGGAGTTATTCAACGTCCGGGGAATTGATTTTGTTGGGCCTTTCACATCATCAGAATCAAATCATTACATCCTGGTAGCAGTTGATTATGTTTCCAAATGGGTGAAGGCAGTGGCCTCACCTACTAATGATGCCAGGGTTGTCTTGAGGTTTCTTAAGAAAAACCTTTCGACGAGATTTCGAGTGCCCCGAGCCATAATTAGTGATGGAGGGAGTCATTTCTATAACAGGTTGTTTGAGAAAATGATGTTGAGATATGAGGTTAGACATAAGATTGCAGCATCATATCACCCCTGGACGAGTGGACAAGTACAAGTTACGAACAGAGAGATTAAGAGGATCTTAGAAAAGACAGTGAATCCTACAAGGAAATATGGTCTTTGAAATTTGATGACGCTCTTCGGGCATACAGAACAGCTTATAAGACCCCGATTCGGATGTCACTATGTATGATAGTGTTTGGAAAAGCATGTAATGTACCGGTAGAACTCAAGCACCGAGCGCTGTGGGCAATAAGGTTTCTAAACATGGATGAAAATTTAGCCGGTGAAAAGAAAATGCTAGAGTTGAATAGATTGGAGGAGTTTAGACTTCAAGCGTATAAGAATGCTAAGATTTACAAGGAAGAATGAAGCCTCTGCATGATAAAAGGATTTTGAACCACACATTTCAAGTTGGAGATAAGGTGCTGGTATATAATTCGCATCTTCGTATTTTTCCTGGGAAGTTGAAGTCTTGATGGTATGGACCACATGTAGTCATGAAAGTTTTCAATTCAGGAGCATGTGAAGTTAGAAATGAATACTATGCGAAGACTTTCATAGTAAACGGCCACAGGCTGAAGCATTACCTAGAGCACAAGTATAACCCTGAGTTGGAAGTCTTTACGTTGACGGATCCAAAGTACGAATGAAGGAGCCCTATTAGTACAGTCGAGTTGGTAACTATAAACTCAGAACTATTTCTAAACCCTTATTTATTGCTTTTGTTTTAGTTATTTTGAGTCAATAAAGTAGCATGACAATCGCAAGGTTTTGTCATCACATTTATCTTCGGTCATCTGGCTAGAGATATATATGGTTTTTTCCTTCACGATTCTCATGTGATACCCTCGTAAAAGTTATCGCGTCTTGCTTAGGCTAATAACGAATAAAGTAGCTCAAACTATTTTTGTGCATTCCTCTGGTATGCACAATTACCGCCACCTTATTTTCTTATTGCCCTTCGTATGTAACTTACAGTTTTTGGAAGTATTTTGGAACACAGGTAACAACTTGGAAGAGGAATGACTTAGGAGCCAATGATTTTGCTCCAGGATTCGCTTTGACTCAACCGACCAATTCCAGAGCTAAGTACCTTTCTTTCTCTTTATTATTAGTCATTGGGGACACTGTCTATAATACGTGGGGGGTAGGCGGTCTTAGCTGGGTAATCTAAAAAGGGAGTAATTTTAAAAATTTTACACTATTTTTTGCTTTCTTATTGCACGTTTTTTAGTAAGGAATCGGTAGAAAATGAGCCCAAGTTCAATCTGAAGTGAGCTATAGCATATTCAATTTAGTATGGAAGAATGAGCATATGTTATGTTGCATGAAGTAGTAACTTATTAATTATTATTCAATCATTGCATTCAATATTTGAGCACATAAACTGAGTAAGAAGTGTTTATGATCAGATGATAAGTTGTTTTTGTTAGATATAGTGTGCCCTAAACACAATTGTTGCTTGTCTATAAAGACATCTGTTGCTTGTCTATACGGGCAAGTGGGAGATTGTTGGAAGTAGCGCCCGAAAGACAATTTATGTAATTGTTTTTAGAATCAATAAATGACGGATTTATTCTCATCTTATTATTTTCTTCGTGCTTATAAGTAATACACTACTGAAAACCACAAGTCGTATCATATGTAGCCATATAACTTAGTGTGTGTCACACTTGAGGATTAAGTTTATGGTGATACATTTAAACCGTTAGTCCGTGGTGAACTTAATCAGAGTATGAGGTCTATTGATTAAACCACCATTAATGCGCCCAGAACACTTTAAGGTGTGACCGTCTTATCCGGACCTATATAGCAAATTTTGTTGTCCTACAATTAAATTAAAAAGAAAGTCAATAAAATTGGAACAAATATAATTTTATTAATTTTAAAATGCGAGTGGGTACAATCTCTAGAAAAATCCCTATATCTACGGGACGCTTTTGATTCTCCTTTGATTTTGCCAAGGGTCACGGGGACTTGTTCTCGGGCTTTGTCAATACTCCTCAAATTTGTTGGGAAGGATGCTGGATTTATGGAAGATCTCCAGATATGGCGGATAATCTTTGATATTTGTTGATGAATTCCGGACATGGAGGATATTCTTCATTATTTGGAGATGATCTAGATGCTTTCATGCTTTCTTGATCTTCTCATTTGATTTCTCCGAGGGTCGCCATGACTTGTTCTCGGACTTTGTCAATTCTCTTATGATTTTTAAGGAAGAATGTTGGATTTGCGGAAGAACTCCGGGTATGGTAGACGATATTCCTTTGTTGGAGACAATTTGGATGTTTATGTGCTTCCTTGACATTCTCCTTTTATTTCTCCGAGGATCGCCAGGACTTGGTCTCGGATTTTAAGGTGGTCCTCCTATTTGTTGGGAGGAATGCCTTTGTAGAAGGACTCCGGATATGGCGGATGATCCTCGAATGTTGAAGACTCTGAATATGGCGGGCGAGCTTTGAATGTTGGTGATGAACTCCAGATGTGGCGGATGATCCTCGAATGTGGAAGAACTCCGAATATTGTGGATGACATTCGATTGTCGTTGAAGAACTCCGAATATGGCGGACAAACTTCAAAAGTTGTTGAAGAACTTGAAGACTTCTTTGTTGCTTCTTAGATCTTCTCTTTGTTGAAGAACTCCGGTTTTGACGGATGGACTTCGTTTGCTAAAGAACTTGAAGGCTTGTTTGTTGCTTCCTAGATCTTTTATTTGTTGAAGAACCCCGGATTTGGCGGATGATCTTCGGTTGTTGGAGATGACTTGGAGGCTTCTCTGTTACTCCTTGAATCTTTATTCGCAGTGGTTGAGCAGAGGGCTTGATGCTTCCTCTCTCACTTCTTCACTAATTGTTGTTGTGTCGATGAACTCCCGGATATGGCGGAAGAACTTTGACTTTGACGAAGACTTGAAGGAATACTTTGTATTACCTTCAATCTCCTAGATGAAAGGCTTCGACTTTGCGGAAGATCTTCGATGTTGAAGAGACCTTTCACGGTTCTTTGAAGCTTTTGATGTTCTTCATCTTCTTGAAGAACTTTGGATTTTCCCGGAAGATCTTCAAGTGTTGAAGGCAACTTTGTTGAAAAACATCATGTCTTTTCTTGGACGATCCTCAATGCTTTTTATGTTGCTGCAGAGTTCTTGGTGCTCTTCTTCCACCAATCCTTCTTGCTTTTCACCAACTTTTCGGTAAAGATGCTTGCACCAACTCTGTGTTGCTGATGCTTTTCAATCTTCCCGCCTTTCTTGACTTTGGGTTGATCTTCAAGTGTTGAAGACGCCTTGTGGAAGAACTCCGCCTTTGTGTTGATCTTCAAGTGTTGATGACGCCTTGTTGAAAAGCTCTGCCTTTGTGTTGATCTTCGAGTGTTGAAGACACTTTTCGATCTTTTTGTCTTTCTTGAAGAACTTCAAGGATTTCTTGGAAGATCTTCGATGCTTCGGTGTTGTGGATGAATGAAGCTTTTTGCTCTGAGATTTCCACCAACTCTTCAATGTGTTTTGCAAATGACCAAGGCTCTCCTATTTATAGAGCTATGTGATGCCTTTGCATTAATTTGCATTTAATGCATCCACACTCATTTAATGTATCTACACTCTGATTGATTCTTACAATATCCGCATTTAATGCGTCCGGATTCTCCTTATTGTCTTAAGCAATTTGTATACAATCTTTGCATTTATTATAAATCAATAAAATCTCCTAACTAATTGATTTTAAGAGATTTTTAGGATTTATTGACTTTTATATTATCTCCCAAAATTTAATGTAAAAAATAATATAAAAATACTTAGATTTAATGGCATGTGTAGTATGTGACAAATATCATATGTCACGTATATATTTTGTATATCTACATAGCCATTTAATTATAAATAATTAAATCTCTAAGTTTCTTTTAAGAGATTTTAATTAATCATTTATTTTACATCATTCCCTAATAATTTTTAAAGGAAATAATATAAAATAAATTTAACTCAGGACAAATGTATTATGTGACATAATTGATGTGTCACATAAAAATTTTTGTATCCACAAATGCCCCCTCTGTAGGATGTAATATCGCCGGATCAATCATAGATTGACCCGATTACGCAGCGGAAAGTACAAGATCTAGATCTAAACAATCAAAATACATGAATAATAAATCTAACCTACGAGGGGGTTTAGATTACCAACCTTTTTATGCGCAATTAACCCAAGAACAAAGGTCAATCCAAGATCCAAGCTAGATGAGAAGCCACAGTCTTCAACGCGTGTCTCCAAGCACCACCAGGTGGATGGTGTTTCAAGCCGCCGGACCTCCTCGATATGCTACCGGAATAATCCCGAGGATTATCCTAACTCGAAACCCTAGTGTTCAAGCCAAAAATTCTAAGCTTCCAACACTCATGTATGTCGCATTATATGTGATGTATTGAGGCTTGGGAGAACTCTCTTTATATATGAGAGAAATCCTTGTCCTCCAAGGATTTATTTAATTAATACAAAATCAATCAAATTAATCCTTTTTTTAAATAGAATATAAATATAATAATTATCCCAAACAAATTAGGATAAATAATATTAATATCTAATATTCCATGATTTATCACTTAACAAATAAAAGATAAATCACATGTTGAATAATTATCCAAAAAAACTAATTCATTAATAATTAACTAACCTAAATTTCGGCCAAACCCTAGGTTAATTAGGGCCACTCGAAAATTCCATCACATTGGGCCGAGTCCACGAAAAATATCTTTTTCATGTATTTAATTATCTAGTCCAACTAAACAATTAATCCACATATCAATTAAATAGTCCAATCCAACTATTTAATTATAATTCAGGTGAAACGACGAGAAAACGTATATGCTATATTAGGAGCCACGTCGGGGACCATGGACCCATATTCAGTTGCTACAATAAATTAAATAAAATTATCTGCCAGACCGAACAATAATATTCAATCTATTAATTCCGGGATTACACCACCATAAACCCGAAACTGAACTCTGCCGAATATAGATAACTTATACTCAACTATATGTGCGATTACTAAGTTATTTAGTTAATTCAAAAGAAGAACTAGAACTAGATAAGGATTTTAGAGAGATGAACTCTCTCAGCCGGCTTCTTCATCTTCATGTTTTTGCCTGCCAAATCCTTTCCATTGCTGTGTTCTAGCTCTTGTTCTTTGCTCAACTGCTTCCTTGTTACCTTTCTTTCTCTTTTATGAATTTACAGCTCCTGTTTTGAGCCATGGCTCGAAAGAATAAGAAAACTATTAGAGATGACACAGTTACTGATTCTGATCCAGATGGAGCTGAAGTTTCTGGTGATATACAGGTTGCAGTAGCTCCCAAAGACTTTGTTGCTCCTTCTGCAACTCCAATCGAAGCTCAGATTGAAAGTGGGAAGCTTCCATTAAAGGATAACACTGTTCATCATCAGCCTGCAAAGGTCATTTTGGCACCTAGAGTGGATGATGTTGTTAATGCTCCTTCCTTGGTGGAATTGAAAGAACCTGCTTCAAAATGTTGTAATCCTAGAGTCTATGAGGCAATGAGATTGAAATCTGGAAAGCTTATTACACCTGCTGCTACCATTTCAAAAAAGAAGTCTGTCTTGGCCGAGGGTGATTTGGCAGGTATATCTTCTCTTTCAGAGTTGTTAGAAGTTGAAAAACAGGCTGAACAAACTGTTATTGACAAATTAAAGATTGGGGGTGTGTCTGAAAAGACATTTGAGAGTGTCAGTGCTCCTGTTGGGCAGGTTCCTGCATCTGTAGATCCAGTTCCTGAAGGTGGTGTGATAGAACCTGGTTCTTCAGTTGTAGAGCTTGCTTCTGATGGTGTTGCTGGCACTTTAGGACCTGGTGGTGTGATAGAACAGGGGACTCAGTTAGATGTGGATCCTGGTTCTATTGCAAGTAAGGAAAATGTTGCCCCTGTTTCTGTGGCCCCTTCTGGTGTAAGTTCTGATACTACTTCTGGAGATTACCTAGGGCCTAATGCTACTAAAGCTGTGGATGAATTTGCTTCTTGGGTTCAAATGGTCAAGAAAAATAGAGAACCTTCAGATGATGTTGTTCTTTTGACTGACCATGTTGATTGTATCAATCAAGATACTGTGTTTCTTGAAGAGGAGGATACTAATGATGATTCTATGGAGAAATTGAGTTTGATTGGCATCTTTCCTTCAAAATTTCCTGGAAGAGATGCAGTTCAAAAGATTGTTAATGCTTGGCCAAGAAAGTGCAGATACCATTACCACAATTACTCGGATGGATAGTGTTTCTTTTTGAACAAGAGACGATCTTAATGAGGTACTTCATGCTGGTCCCTTCTATGCTTTTGGAAAGCCCTTGCTTTTAAAAAAGATGCCTGTAATGTTTGATTTTAGTAAAGATGCTTGCACTACAGTTCCAGTTTGGATTCAGCTGCATAATCTTCCACTAAGGCTTTGGAAGGATAGAGCTTTGAGTAAGATATGTTCTTTCCTGGGGAGTCCTTAGAATACTGATAAAGTCACTGCTGCAAAAAAAGTGCTTAGTTTTGCAAGATGTCTTGTGGAAATTGATTTAAAGATGGAGTTGCCTTCTGTTATTCCTATTACTATGCATGATGGAAAGGTCCTTATGCAGCCTGCTTTATATGAGGAAAGGCCCAAATTCTGTTCCAAGTGTAACAAATTAGGCCATAATGAACAAGGCCATGATGATTCTAAAGGAGAGGTTCCTGCATTGTATGTGGCAAGGTCAAAAAAACCTGGTGTTTCTAAACCTAACCCCTCAAAGAAGAAAGAAGTGGTTATTCTTGTAGATGATGGTAAGAATGATACTGCTCCTGGGACAACTCCTGTGCCAGTTGATGTTCCTTCTGCTGCTACATCTACACTGGTGGACAAAGGAAAAAGTGTTTCCTCAAGAAATAATGGAAAGGAAGTGAAGAAGACTCCTGTTGCTAATATTTTTGATGTTTTAGATCCTGATAAATGTTCTACTTGGGCCAGTGATGCTGAAGCTGAGGATTTGAGGGAAAAAGGGGACATTGCTGCCTCTGGTTCTAGGAAATCAAGGAAGAAAAAGAAGAATAAAAGGAATAGCACCGCTTCGTTGTTTCGGAAATGAAGGAAGAGATCTGATGTAGTCTCTGAGGTAAATCACCTCTAGGTAGACAAAAATGATTGGTTTTTGGAATGTTAGAGGGTTCAATAAGGTTTCTAAACAATCTCGTTGTCAAATACCTTAGACAACATAAGATTACCTTATTTGGAATCCTTGAGACCAAACTGTCTCAAATTAGTATGGATAAATTTTTGAAGTATAAGATTCCTACCTGGAAGTCTGTAAATAACTTTGATCAACATGATAATAGGAGGATGTTAGTTATTTGGGATCCATCTTTTGTTTCTTTGGAAGTTCTGGAAGTTGATGCTCAGTGGATCCACTTTGCGTGTCGAATGAATGTATTTGGTGATGTTTTTCTCGGTTACTTTTGTGTATGGTTTACACTCGGTTGGCCATAGAAGAAGTATGTGGGACGGACTTAGAGAATTGAGTGTTTATTCTTCTCTTCCTTGGATGGTTTTAGGGGATTTCAACTCGTGCTTTCTGTTGAAGATAGGATGAATGGGAATATTCCCACCGATTATGAAATGCAAGATGGTGTGGATTGTTGCTTGGATGCTAATCTTACTTGATATGAATTCCTCTCGGTGAATTCTTTACTTGGAGTTCTTCTACTTGTTCTTTCTAGAATTGATAGGGTGTCTTTGGTTAATGCTTATTGGTATGATCGGTGTGTGAATGCTTTGGCTTTTTTTGACCTATTTGGTTTGCATTCGATCATTCCCCTTGTAGGATTTCTCTAACTACTGATTCTGTGATCAGAATGAAACCTTTTAAATTTTTCAATATGTGGATGCAGCATCAAATTTATATGGAGATTCTTACACAGAGCTGGAGTCAAGATGTTTATGGTACTGCTATGTACCAACTTTGTAGAAAGCTTAGAAGATTGAAGAAGCCTTTGAAGGAAATGAATAAGCTTCATTTTGCACATATATCTGTTAAGTCTGAAAATGCTCAAAAGGTGCTTGGGGAAATGCAAACTTTATACAACCTGGGACCTATTGAGGCTTTGTTATCTCAAATTGGGGATCAGAAAAGGATCTGTTCTACTTTTGAAAGGGCAGAATCCAGTTTTCTCTCTCAGAAAGCTAAGGGGCGATATGTGAAGCTCGGTGATAGGGGGTCCAAGTTCTTTCACTCTATGGTGAAGAGGAATAATGTTAGGAATCATATCTCATCCATACAACTTGCTGACAGTTCTTTCACTACTTCTTATGATCAGATTGGTGATTCTTTTGTTAGTTTTTACACTAACTTATTGGGTACTGAGGCTTTGGCAGCTCCTATTGATGAAGATGTTGTTAGTGCTGGCCCTATTATTGTAACACCCCGGTTTCCAATCACGTCGGCCGCCGGAATCGGTCACCGAAACGTCACTTCACGACACACAGTCGCAGCAGTAATACTCAACATTCCACAACAGAAGAAAAATAAACATCCACCATTTATTATTAAAAGGGTCAAGGAAAATACAATTTCTTGAAAGAAAATGAAAATATGTGGAAACGTCAATAAAATCTTAAAGTGCCGGAAATCCAAGAAAGTGGAAAAGTAAGACAAATGGCGACTACGTGGCTCTCGATACCCCGCGACGCCCCCGCAATCATCAAACATCCAAGAAAAAATTACCTCGCTAAGAGTCTCGCTCCCATAAATGGATCATAGCAGGGTTAAACAAAAGTAAAACCGTCAACTATGAAGTTGAGTAAGAATAAATCTAATGTACGTAGAACGAAAGTTAACAACAATTTAAGGAAACTTCTCTACAGCATCAACCATCATATAGCAAATACGACCAAACTATAACGATACGACCATTCCATAGAAGATATGAAACACCACAATCCATCTATACCTAAAGGTCCCGAATGTGCACATTCCTAAAGGTCATCCAATGGTACCATTATTAAAATGGTCCACACGTACTTGGGGTGCAAGGATTTCCTCTCCCGGGTTATCGGATTCGGAGATACCCCGTCCGGCCCAACATTACATCCGTCCGCAACTCCCCAAATACGGAAGGTCATTAAAGTCGTAAGGCAATTCCACTCCCGGATACCCGGCTTCGGTAGCTACCCTATCCGGGCCCAACCACTACGGGTCTACGAACATTCAATGCCTCAAAAATCAGGTTCCACAACGATAACACCATCAAAACCCAACTCACAAAGCATGTTAATAAGATTTAACGACAACTAACACGTAAATAAGGGTACTTAAGCCGGACGCCCGTTTAAAAGGGTTGGACGCCCGTTTGGATAACCGAACGCCCGTCCAAAAACTCGGACGTGCGTCCAAAAGGACTCGTTACATCCCGAATCCAGTTTTTACACTGGACGCCCGTCCATTATGCTTGGACGCCCGTCCACTAAAGTAAATTTACATCCCGTATCAAAAACAGCCCTTCGTACGCCCGTCCGTGTAACCCGACGCCCGTCCGAACCGAAACCAAGGCGGACGCCCGTCCACACGAATCGACGCCCGTCCGACCCGGGTTTCAATCAAAACCCTAAAACCCTCAACACGATTTCCAAAACGTTTCCAAACCAAAACCAAAGAAACAACACAAAGAAACACAGAATTTCTTCATCTAAGAGTACAATAACATCCATGGCCTTTAAACCAAAGCAAGACACACTACTATGGATGTTTAGCATCCCAAAACACTCTTTCAAACATAACCCTATACCAAGTTTAAATTTCCAGCCCCAAAATATTATCTAACTCATGACGAACAAACGTAAACGCAATCCATAGAAATATTCTTACCGGTAATATTATACTCCTTTAAAGCCTTTGCTAACAAGTTAGAATCGTTCCTCTATGAAACCTGAATCTATAAAAGAAGGAAAAGAAACGATGATCACTACACAATTCAAACGAATCACAAAGGTGATCCCAAGGTTCGAAACCACCTCCCCCATGCGCATCAATGGGTCGGCCATGGCCTTTGGCCGGCCGATCGTTGTGCTCGCATTGTAGGGACGAAGAAAATTAACGATGCTTACCAACGACGACGACGACGACGACGAATTCTTCAACACCAAGAAGAAGTTTTACTCTCCCTCTCCCTCACAAGAACTCGGCGGCAAGGGGTGGGGGTCTTAGGGTTTCACCTTTTTTTTTTTTTTTTGGAGAAATAAGGAAGGAAAAGAAGAATAAAAAGAAAGTCCCTTTTTAATTGCCCTTTTAATTGCACAAAATAATTAAAATCCTTTTTAATTATTAACTAATCCTTCCATTTAATTAAAAAATCACATAATTTCCAAAATAATTTAATCTCATACTAATTAATTAGGAGGTCAAAATTCCGGGATATTACATCCTCCCCCCTTAAGACAAAACTTCGTCCTCGAAGTTCGGGTTCGTACCGGACGTTGTTCCACCCCCTTAAAAACAGCCTTCGTCCCCGAAGGTAAGGAAAGGATTCTACGTACAAGGATTGAAAAAAATTGACTTACCTTAAGAGAACAAATGCGGGTACTTCTGTCGCATAGCACCCTCAGCCTCCCATGTCGCCTCCTCGGTGGCATGGTTAGACCATAAGACCTTGACGATGCTAACCTCACGTCCCCTTGTTTTCCGTACCTTAGTATCTAATATCCGCACCGGTACCTCCTCGTAAGTCAAGGACTGGTCTAGCTCAACTACCTCCGGTTCAATCACGTGAGAAGGATCACTCACGTACTTGCGCAGTTGAGATACATGGAACACGTTATGCACCTTATCCAACGCCGGTGGCAAGGCTAGTCGATATGCTACTTCACCTACGCGGTCCAAGATCTCATAAGGCCCCACGTACTTGGGACTCAACTTCCCTTTCTTGCCAAAACGCATTACTCCTTTGGTTGGTGATACTCGTAGTAGTACCTTATCGCCCACGGCGAACTCAATATCCCGGCGGCGTAAGTCTGCATAACTCTTCTGTCTATCTTGGGCAGCCCTCATCTTTTCTCGGATTGTCTGTACCTGCTTGACCGTATCTTCGATCATCTGTGGTCCCAAAGTCACTGCCTCGGACGAATCGTCCCAACAAACCGGACTCTTGCACTTCCTACCATAAAGTGCCTCAAAAGGTGCCATCTTAATGCGGCATGGTAGTCGTTGTTGTATGAAAATTCGATAAGATCGAGCTTTTCCTCCCAAGAGCCTTGGAATTCTAACACACATGCCCTCGCATGTCTTCCAACGTTTGTATGGTCCTCTCCGTCCGACCATCGGTAGCAGGGGTGAAAAGCCGTACTCATTCGCGAGTTCCGTTCCCAAGGTCGCCCGTAGTTCTTGCCAAAACCGAGATATAAATCTCGCATCTCTATCCGACACAATGCCGTTGGGTATACCATGTAGTCTCACAATATTTCTCCGGTATGCCATAGCCAACTCCGTCTTACTCCAAGTGTCTTTCATCGGAATGAAGTGCGCCGCTTTAGTCGCCTATCCACAACGACCCAAATCATATTATTCCCTTTAGGGCTCCTCGGTAATCCGCATACAAAATCCATGGAGATGGAATCCCACTTCCAAACCGGCACTTCCAACGGCCGAAGCATACCCCGCGGCCGTCGATGTTCGATCTTTACCTTCGACAAGTCAAGCACTTCGACACAAACTCGCTACTTCGCGTTTCATATTGGGCCACCAAAAGGTTTTCTTGAGATCTTTATACGCTTTGTCTCCTCCCGGATGAACGTAATAAGGCGCACTATGAGCTTCACTCAAAATCCGCCTCTTGAGTTCCTCGTCGGCCGGTACACACCACCGACCCTTGAACCGAACGCCACCATCCTCGTGTAAAGTAAAATCAACTCGCCGCATCCGTACCAATCTTAGCCCTCTTTGCCTCGATTACCTTATCACCCGCTTGTCTCACCCGGATTTCATCATACAATTCGGGTTGCAAGACGAAGTCCCTCTTATCCCCACCTTCTCGGATGACACATATATCCATACGGTCTAACTCTTCTCGCAACCTCATCTCGCGCGACTCTCTCACACAAGGAATGAATCGACTTCCGACTCAAGGCATCCGCCACTACATTGGCCTTCCCTTCGTGGTATTGAATTTCCATGTCGTAATCTTTAATCAACTCCAACCAACGCCTCGACGCATATTGAGCTCCTTCGTGTAAATATGTACTTCGGACTCTTGTGATCCGAAAACACCTTAAAGGTTATCCCATACGATAGTGCCGCCAAATCTTTAATGCGAAGACCACCGCCGCCAACTCCAAGTCATGAGTTGGATAGTTACTCTCATACGGTTTGAGTTGTCTCGATGCATACGCAATCACTCGCCTCCGTGGCATCGCACGCACCCCGGCCATTCTTTGACGCGTCCGTATAAACCTCAATGTCCTCATTACCCTCGGGTAATGCTAAGATAGGAGCCGTAGTCAACCGTACCTTAAGCGGTTGGAACGCCTCCTCACATTTTTCATCCCACTTAAACCGGTTTTCTTTCTTCATCAAAGCGGTCATCGGCCTAGCAATCTTGGAGAAGTCTTTTACAAACCTTCGGTAATATCCCGCCAAACCCAAGAAGCTTCGAATTTCGCAACATTCTTAGGGGTTGGCCATTTCGCCACCGCTCTATTTTGCTCGGGTCAACGGATACACCGTCTTTCGAAACAACATGCCCCAAGAATGCCACTCGTTCCAACCAGAATTCACATTTGGATAGTTTCGCGTACAATTGTTTTTCTCGTAGAATCTGCAGCACGAGCCTCAGATGTTCGGCATGTTCTTCCTTAGTCTTAGAGTAGACCAGGATGTCGTCAATAAATACTACTACAAACTGGTCCAAATAGGGCCTGAATACCCGGTTCATCAAATCCATAAAAACCGCCGGTGCGCGTTGGTCGATCCGAAAGGCATAACCGTAAATTCGTAGTGTCCGTACCTGGTGCGAAATGCGGTCTTTGGAATATCCGCATCTGCTACCCTGAGCTGGTGGTACCCTGATCGCAAATCAATCTTCGAGAAAATACCCGCCCCGTAGTTGATCGAACAAGTCATCGATCCTCCGTAATGGATACTTGTTCTTCACCGTGACGTTGTTCAGCTTCCCGGTAATCAATACACGGCCGCATACTACCATCCTTCTTCTTCACAAATAGTACCGGTGCTCCCCACGGGGACACACTCGGTCGGATGTACCCCTTACCGAGAAGTTCTTCCAATTGCATTTTCAACTCGCTAGCTCCTTAGGCGCCATACGGTAGGGTGCTTTCGATATTGGTCCGGTCCCGGGCACCAACTCTATCGCAAACTCTACCTCTCTCTCGGGGAGGCATACTCGGTATCTCATCCGGAAATACGTCCTCAAACTCACGAACTACATCAATGTCCGTTAGTTCAGATCCCCGTACTTACATCATGTACATGACACATAAATAACGGGTACCCTTTCTTTATGAAGGATTTCAAGGCCACTACCGAAATAATTTTCACCCCGGGTTTATCCACAAATCCCTTGTGGGAGACTCGCACCCCTTTAGGGCCTCTTAAAGTCACCTTCTTCTCGCTCACAATCAATTTTGGCTTTATGTCGGTTCACCAATCCATACCCAAAATGACGTCGAAATTCTCAAGAGGGAACTCGATCAAGTCAACCGACAAGTTGACTCCCATAATTACTAACGGTACATCTCTATGTAACTTAGAACACGGTACTAGCTCTCCCGACGGTTGCATGAATTCACAAATCAATCACCTCAAAATTAGCTAGACCCAACTTCGGAACATACGAACTTGCTACGAAGGAACACGATGCACCCGAATCGAAAAGCACATAAGATAAAAGTGAGTTAACTAGAAAATTACCCGTCACTACGTGGTTGCTCTGCTCGCCTCCTCTCTCGCCCACCGCAAATAGTTTCCCGGTCCCGTTTCCCTCCAACTCCCCGAACGGTGCCGGCCGACCCCGATGGTCGGTTTCTATCCCCACCGGGGTCGTAGGTGTACCCCCTTGTCGGCTCGAGCGGGAGTACCACTCTGCTGTGGTTATTCCTATTACCATTCCCCGTGTTACCCCTTGGAGTCCCGACCATGTTGCTCCCCTCGCATCCGATGCTTTGCCCGGCGCAGTGTGTGGAGCCATAAAACACTCAAACTGTTTGTGTCCGAACTTTCCGCAGCCGTGACACTGGACCTGTGCACCTGAACAATCTGTACCTGGGTGATTTCTCTGACACCTCTTGCAGTGATAACTTCGTGGCCGACTAGACCCCTGGGAGTTACTCCTCGTTGATTGACCCCCACTGCCCCTATTAAACTGAGAACTTCCCGAGAAAGATTGTCGCACTGGGTGATTTCCAAAATTACTCCGCTTCTGCTGCCCTTGATTGTCCTCAGAGACACTCTTCCTCTTATTATTGGTAGCATATGCTGCCTTAACTTCCTTTCGAATCCTCTCGATATTGCATGCTACCTCACACATCTCCTTTAAGCTCGTGAAGCCCCTACTTGCCCCCATACGATCTCGGATCGCCAAATCTAAATACTGTTCGAACTTCACCATCTTAGCCTCTTCGGTCGGCACCACTCGGATGCATAGACCGCCAAATCAACAAACTTTTCGTAATATTCTTGGACCGTCATATCCCCCCGTCGGAGATTGTCGAACTCCACTCGCAACTCTTTCCTTTTTGATTCGGGGAAGAATTCACGCCGTAACTCTTGTTTAAACTCGGTCCGCCCGGTGGTACCACCACCGACTCCCCTTGCTCGTTTTCGGTCCGAGCCAACCTATCCTTGTTGGCACCCCACCACAAATCGCCTCGTCAACCAAGTAGAAAGCGGCTTGGTCGACTTTCGGTTCCTCCGGACAACCCGAGTGGCGAAGATCTTCTCGAACTCTCTAATCCACCGCTCAAGACCCTTAGGGTCTCCCTTACCGTCGTACGACTAGGCCTTTGTTGGCTCACGCCCCGGGTCATGCCGGTGGATGACCCCGAGAACGGTCTTCCGTCAACTTGTTAACCGCTTGAATCGATCTTGATTCATCTTGACCAACCGATCAATCGATCTCTCTCGTTTCCATTCCTAGGAGGCATAGCTAAAACTACAAAAGTAAACAATCATAGACTCGCTATCGCCTATATCATGCCACGAATATTTCACATATACTAACACTTACCGTCCAAAGTAATTTGCAACATGCGACCACATTTCCACATACATCGAATTCACCGTACCTTCCCCACATAGAGCTCAATACCTACCCCACACATCCTCACCGTGCTCATTTTAGTGAATTTATTCTTAAGGTTCATTTTAGGTGGTGGTCCCGGAGTCGAACGTCTCGATACCACTTTGTAACACCCCGGTTTCCAATCACGTCGGCCGCCGGAATCGGTCACCGAAACGTCACTTCACGACACACAAATGCGCGCGTAATACTCAACATTCCACAACAGAAGAAAAATAAACATCCACCATTTATTATTAAAAGGGTCAAGGAAAATACAATTTCTTGAAAGAAAATGAAAATATGTGGAAACGTCAATAAAATCTTAAAGTGCCGGAAATCCAGTAAAGTGGAAAAGTAAGACAGCGACTACGTGGCTCTCGATACCCCGCGACGCCCCCGCAATCATCAAACATCCAAGAAAAAATTACCTGCTAAGAGTCTGCTCCCCATAAATGGATCATAGCAGGGTTAAACAAAAGTAAAACCGTCAACTATGAAGTTGAGTAAGAATAAATCTAATGTACGTAGAACGAAAGTTAACAACAATTTAAGGAAACTTCTCTACAGGCATCAACCATCATATAGCAAATACGACCAAACTATAACTGATACGACCATTCCATAGAAGATATGAAACACCACAATCCATCTATACCTAAAGGTCCCGAATGTGCACATTCCTAAAGGTCATCCAATGGTACCATTATTAAAATGGTCCACACGTACTGGGGTGCAAGGATTTCCTCTCCCGGGTTATCGGATTCGGAGATACCCTGTCCGGCCCAACATTACATCTGTCTGCAACTCCCCAAATACGGAAGGTCATTAAAGTCGTAAGGCAATTCCACTCCCGGATACCCGGCTTCGGTAGCTACCCTATCCGGGCCCAACCACTACGGGTCTACGAACATTCAATGCCTCAAAAATCAGGTTCCACAACGATAACACCATCAAAACCCAACTCACAAAGCATGTTAATAAGATTTAACGACAACTAACACAGAAATAAGGGTACTTAAGCTGGACGCCCGTTTAAAAGGGTTGGACGCCCGTTTGGATAACCGAACGCCCGTCCAAAAACTCGGACGTGCGTCCAAAAGGACCTGTTACATCCTGAATCCAGTTTTTACACCTGGACGCCCGTCCATTATGCTTGGACGCCCGTCCACTAAAGTAAATTTACATCCTGTATCAAAAACAGCCCTTCAGACGCCCGTCCAGGTAACCCAGACGCCCGTCTGAACTGAAACCAAGGCGGACGCCCGTCCACACGAATCAGACGCCCGTCCGACCTGGGTTTCAATCAAAACCCTAAAACCCTCAACACGATTTCCAAAACGTTTCCAAACCAAAACCAAGAAAACAACACAAAGAAAACACGAATTTCTTCATCTAAGAGTACAATAACATCCATGGCCTTTAAACCAAAGCAAGACACACTACTATGGATGTTTAGCATCCCAAAACACTCTTTCAAACATAACCCTATACCAAGTTTAAATTTCCAGCCCCAAAATATTATCTAACTCATGACGAACAAACGTAAACGCAATCCATAGAAATATTCTTACCGGTAATATTGTACTCCTTGAAAGCCTTTGCTAACAAGTTAGAATCGTTCCTCTATGAAACCTGAATCTATAAAAGAAGGAAAAGAAACGATGATCACTACACAATTCAAACGAATCACAAAGGTGATCCCAAGGTTCGAAACCACCTCCCCCATGCGCATCAATGGGTCGGCCATGGCCTTTGGCCGGCCGATCGTTGTGCTCGCATTGTAGGGACGAAGAAAATTAACGATGCTTACCAACGACGACGACGACGACGACAAGGGGTGGGGGTCTTAGGGTTTCACCTTTTTTTTTTGTTTGGAGAAATAAGGAAGGAAAAGAAGAATAAAAAGAAAGTCCCTTTTTAATTGCCCTTTTAATTGCACAAAATAATTAAAATCCTTTTTAATTATTAACTAATCCTTCCATTTAATTAAAAAATCACATAATTTCCAAAATAATTTAATCTCATACTAATTAATTAGGAGGTCAAAATTCCGGGATATTACAATTATTTCTAGGGTTCAGTTGGATAATTTGCTGGTGGATGTCACTGCCTTGGAGGTAAAGAAAGCTCTCTTTTCTTTCTCTGACAATAAAGCACCTGGTCCTGATGGGTATTCTGCGGCTTCTTTAAGAAATCTTGGGATATTGTTGGAGCCGACTTCACTAATGGCTGTCTTGGAATTCTTTAATAATGATGCTATTTTGAATCAAGTTAATCATGCTATCATTGCTTTGATTCCTAAGTCTACTCATGCTGCTTCTGTTGGTGACTATAGGCCTATCTCCTGTTGTAATACTACTTACAAAGTTATATCTAAGATTTTGGCTACTAGACTGTCTTCTTGTCTGGCTGATCTTATTGATGAATGCCAAACTGGTTTTGTTGATGGTAGGGCCATGTCTGACAACATTTTCTTGTGCCAAGAGTTGATCAGGAAGTATGGGGTTGCCAGGGGTCCCCCTAGATGTATGATAAAGGTGGATATTAAAAAGGCCTTTGATTTAGTGCACTGGTCTTTCTTGGAGGCTGTTCTGAAAGGATTTGGTTTTCCTGATAGGTTTGTGAAGTGGATCATGCTTTGTGTTACAACTACATCCTTCTCCCTGTCTATCAATGGTGAGCTCAAGGGGTTTTTCCCTGGGAAGAGGGGCCTGAGGCAAGGGGATCCTCTCTCTCCTTTCCTCTTTATTCTTGGGTATGGAATACTTCTCAAGAATGCTTAGAATTCTAGGGGAGGACTCGAGTTTAACTTTCACAATGGGTGCCGAATTTGAAGATTAATCATCTTGCCTTTGCGTATGACTTGATGCTTTTCACTGAGGAGATCCTATATCCGTCTCCTTAATGATGAACCGTCTTACCGAATTTGGTATGTGTTACGGCCTTGTTGTTAATTTGCATAAGTCCGAAATTTTCTGTGGCCGGACTTTGGATGAGTATAACAAGCGAGTGTTTTATTAGACATCTCTGGTTTGAAAGAAGGTGTGATGCCTCGTTAGGTATCTTGGCATTCCCTTGTGTGTCTTTGTTAGGTTAAATGTGGTGCATTATGATCCCTTATTCACTACTTTGAGGAATTACTTTTGTAATTGGAAGGGTGCCACCTTGTCTTATCTTTGGTAGGTTACAGCTGGTGAAATCTGTCATTCAAGGTGTGTACTGTTTTTGGCTAGGTATTTACCCTATCATTGGAAGTGTAAAGATTAAAATGGATCAATTATGTAGGAGGTTATTGTGGGGGGATCATGTGACTCTATCATGAAATCAATTGTTGGCTGGAAGAAAGTCTGTTTGCCAAAATCTGAGGGTGGTTTAGGAATTTTTCAGTTGGAAGCTTGGAATCTAGCTCTTTTGTGTAGGATCTTGTGGAACTTCCAATGTAAGAAAGACTGTCTTTGGGTGAAATGGATCAATGCTGAGTACTTAAAGAATGCAGATCTGTGGTCTTATCCTTACAAGTCTACTGATTCTGCTTTAATCAAAACTGTCTTCAGAATTAGGGATAGGATCTTGAATTATGCTCGGTTCTCATTGGAGTCGCTATTGCTATGATGAAATCCTGGTCCATTGGTATCAAATTATCCCCTACTAAAGCTTATGATTTCTTTAGGCACCAAAGTCCCAAGGTTTGGTGGTACAGACTTGTCCGGAACCCTGAGCCACCACAAAACACTTGCTTTTTGTTGTGGATGGCCATGAAACATGCTATGCTTACTACCGATAAGCTTCATTTTGATGACAAACTCTGCTCCTTGTGTGGATTGGTGAATGAATCTGCCTCTCATCTAATTTGGGGCAAGGTCAGGTTGTGGCTAGGTATCAATAGAAGACTGGAAACTATAACTGCTGCTCTCAGATGGATGAAGAGGAAATGCAGGGGAACTTCTCATGCAAATGTGGCTAGATGTGCCTCTGTTTCTGTGGTTGTTTACTGGATTTGGTACATGAGAAACAGAAAGAGGTTTGAGGGAGTACCTATGAAGATTGATGATGTGTTGTTTTGCATTAAAACACATATGTTTTACATAATGCAGGCTGCATTTCCCTTGTACACTTTTACACCTTAATGTTTAGGTTTTGTATATCTTTTGTGATTTCTAGTAGGTTTTGTTGGTGGATGTATGAGATTATTTTGTTTCTCTACACACCTTGGGATATGCTCTGTGAGTTATGCTCTCACATGACCCCTTTTGACAGTTTTGGGTGTTGTTATGTGTTTAGTGGCTGTTGTTTCTTGTTGCATATACCCTCAGGGGTCTTATGCAGCTTGGAATCAACAAATTAAATCTAACCTCTTCTCAACACTAGTGTAGTGTTAGTTTAATTATAAATTATGATTAGGATGTAATCTCTTGTACTTTGCATACCTTGGTTATATAAAATTTTTACCTCTAACCAAAAAAAACTTATACTCAACTATGAATTGATAAGCGTCCACTGATATAATCATTACATTCGGATAAATCCTCCAAAGACTGTTCGTTTCGATTCGGGATATCTCCGTAAACCCTTCTCGAAACATCTTATCCTTATTTACCATCAATCCCTTAGTGACCAATTAGTTCATAACTAATATAATATGAACTGGCGCCATCGATCAGTTTCTAGGATTAACAAATAAGGGAACTGTCTATCTACTTTCCGAGGGAAGGAATGGATTCCATATCTGTGATAGCACAGACTACTCACTCATCCCAGAATAGAGCCAACGAGAAGTGTTGGACCACATACTTGCGAAGTGATCCTTACTAAAACATCGACTCTACCCCGCCTAAGCGGTTATGCCGTGATCACCTCGGGATTGAGATTAATCCATATATGATAATCTTGTGATTCAATAAGACTTCTCGATCACGAAATTATATTGAGAACTCAAAGTGATTCAATAAGACTTCTCGATCACATAATTATATCGAGAACTCAAATCAAATCGGTCCAAATACTATATGATTATCATCATATATAAATGCCCCACTAGGTACCTTATTACCGACAGTCCGGATAAGACTGTCACACCTAAAGTGTTCTGGGCGCATTATTAGCAAATTAATCTTGAGACCCGACCTCAGATTAATAAACGCTACGGACTAAGTTAATTTTAAGTACATCTCACTAACTCAATCCTCTCATGTATAACCATACACTGAGTTATGTGATTACATAAACGAGGTACTTAGGTTTTCAGTAGTGTCTTAATTATAAGCATACATGCATATATTAAGATGAATTATTAATTCTGTCATAAAAACAATTAGATAATTGTCTTTCGGGCACTACACCTAACAATCTCCCACTTGCACGAAAGGGAAGTGGATTAATTGTTTTAGAGCACACCCTTTATATCTATATCTACAACATTCTCCCACTTGCTCAAAAGAAAGTGAGACGTATCCCTCAAATCTGTACCCTCCAAGCGCATCTTAGTAATTCATCCTTCCAAGCACGACCGGAGTGTGCCGCCTCAGGGTAGGTCAGTGACCCGGCGCGTACTTAGAATCCAAATACCATGTGACTTGGTACACTGATCAGGTGGGGTGGCGGCTTGAGTCAATCTTGGGATCAAAACGTCGCCTTTCCATCTAATCCGGTGGTACGATTTCAATATGCTTATGACCTCTAGTGATTGAAAAATCCTTATGAGCTACCTCTCCATTGTTTTCACAATGAAGTGGTATTGGCTTACTGGATAATACTTTATCACATGAGTAAACACTGAGACCGAGAATGATTTAACGATCATCCTCAATCAGACCTAAAGCCAGAATCAGTGTTATGACTTATATTCTAGTTTGCACCTGAATATGCTAGCATATTATTCCTCATTCTCCCGAAGAGACTTGAGGATTCACTAAACATCCCATTGTATTCATTCGCAAGTTTAGACAAGCATTCCTGAGAGGTAGGGTAGACTACATCGTTGAATGTTGCATTCCTCTATGCAAGAACATCTTAACCATTGAGATGGATGAATGGAATTGCCAATTGCTTATTTTCAAGAATTCGAGTGAGTCAAATTCTTTAGAAAATAGCCCGATGGCATGTTAGCCTCTGACTTCAGATAACACACCCATGTTGTTTCCAACTGTTTCAGTGTTACCATTCACAAACACTAATCTACATGCTACTTTACTAATGTTGATGCCCAGTCTACGAAAGACTTATCAACATTTTGGTCAAGTCCACATATTAAAATATATGACTTTGAAATGACCTAGAGGTTTGCTCTAATCCTCAAAGGATATAAGCTATGGCAAGTATCCTGCCAAAGGTTCTTTCTGAATAAATTAAGATACCGTTAGTCTCGCAAAAAGGTCTTAGGGAATCACCCCTATTTTCTACGTTGTAACGAATCGGTCATTTGTTCTTAGCTAAAACCCTTCTGTTCTGAATGAGTTCAGATTCCGTTGTTCGTCAAGTAAGTCTTAGGGAATCACCCCTATTTCCCGCTTTCTGACGAAATCAAGCAAGATTGAGTACTAAGAGAGATCACGGTCTGGTTAACTCTCTACCTTTTAGGGAATCACCCCAAATTTCTTAGCTTTGCGTTGAAATTTAAACTTTCTTATTCATTCGAATCTTCTCTGTGTAGTTCCAATTACTCCCACTGGGCCTGAGATACTCAGGTGGTGCTACAAGAGTTTCAAGAGAACTGGAGTATCAAACTCCATTCACAGGGTTATGGCTTTTAAACGAACCTCTATGATCAGGATCCTATACGGCCCATGAAGGACAATAGGTCATCAATCTACCCTATAGACCGTAAGGTCCTGCAATGGGTAATGGACAAACCATACTCCCACTACATTCGGGGTGGATTGATATACTGATCTAGTTTAGTAGTTTTTATTAGTGTTATCACCAACTGCCGGTGTTGGATGTGGACTGAACAAATCAGTTAGTAACATCTTGAGTACAAATACTTGAAGATCCAAAGCTGTGATTTATAGACTCTATCAGACCGAGTTAGACAGTATAACCGTCATTCTCTGATTTTACGAGTTTTATAATCAAATTTTACTCAATGTATTAAGATATTTCACGCTCTGAACGTGTACGCAAAATTTCCTGTCCTACCTTCAAGCACTAAGTGCTAAATGTCTATATTTGCGGAAGTGGGTGAACCGAATTCACTCCGTATCCATAAATGTGTAGGCATCTTCTAGATAGACTTCTCGGTTTCACATGATAATGTAAGCCGTTATTTTTGCAACTAATATCTTAAATGAGTTAAGCAGTGTATCGTAGCACATCAATAACTATATAAGGCAATTTTATGGTGTATCCCTTAGTGAAAACATTTCACTGGGAGGCAGGCCGAGCATCAGTCCCGAAAACTACGCAATAACCTATTTCTGAGTATGGAATACTCTATCTCTGGTGAAATCAGAGATTTCCTCCAAATATTTTGGATAAACTTATCGGAGTCTCGAATAGTTGTCAGACAAGATGTCAATACTTCAAAAGCTTCCACTAGCTTGTACCTTTCATATGACCCCGAATGTTGTTATGACAAGCTATGTTACCTCTTTTAATCTATTACCCTTTCCTGATTGAAAGGAAACTTAGTCATTGTTCCTTTGAGACAGTGTTCCTTTGACTAGGAGATAGGAATCACCCTAAGCCAGTCTTCAGATCTTGTCTTTAGGGAATATGCACTAATTAATAGAATAGAAGGAAGCATTTATCGAAATATGGAAACCATTTGCGTTTATATATTTTATGATGTGTTACTAATACCCTTTCAACAATGCTTAGTGGTTTTGACTTTATCAAACAAAAGTCCGAGTCTTGGATTCGTGCTACGAATGTTATATTCATCCTCAATAAGACAAACAAATTATCCTATTGAAAATGAATACGTTCGTTCCAACGAATCCGAAAACAGAAAATGAATTTTCTGTGATACTCAAGAATTAAATCCGAGATTCATTTCCTTATATCACTCCTATTAGTCTATCTGAAATAACTGCCCGTTGTCTATTTTATTTATCGTTTAATGCAAAGCTACCTAGTTCTTCCAAAGAACTTTAGCGTTCGAGAAAATTGCTAAGGATGCATTGGTCAGTGATCCGAAATCACTTTCCTTATCCTCTAATTTCCAATTAATTAATTTTCCGGTCTAGCCTTAAAACTACTTAGTTTAGATGACTAACACGTATAAACATTCTTTCCCATTCTCGACTTTCCTTAGATGGAAACAGTCTTGAACTAGCAGTTCATTTGAGTAGACACTACTCTTGAACTGTGGGATGTTCAGTGTTACTTGCTTGGACTATCGATTTTTCTAATCATCAAATCATAAGACAAAAACTCCCACTAGTTTATCGGTTTCAAATACCGTCTAACTAGCAAAACTTTGTATTTATGATTTTTCAAAGACCCCAGAACTAAGCTCCCACTAGTTTATCAGTTCCAAATACTGTGTAACTAGCAATGCTTTGTTCATGATGTTTCAAAAGATTGGAAAAACTCCAGAGCTAAGCTCCCACTAGTTTATCAGTTCCAAATACTGTCTAACTAGCAACGCTTTATTCTTGTTTTTTCAGTGAAAAGAGAAACTCATGTGCAGTCTTTTACACATTTTTAATGATTCATAAAAACAACAAATCATAAGACTAAGGCTCCCACTAGTTTAACGATATCGGCACTATGACGGTTAAACTGAGACAATCTCTCTCAATGATTAAGCTTCGAGAATCGAACATCTCACGGGAATCAGACATCCCGGACCTTAATCATTGATTACCTTCCTTTTTCTAGCCTTGATATTTGTGACCTACTATATCAGATCTCAGAGTACACCCCGAGTATGCCTACGAGGGCCAGGTCAGTGACCCGGTGAGTACCCGATATCCTATCCTTTCGGAGACCAAGCCTTGAATTTTGATAGCGGTGAACACCATGCGAAGGGGGCTGAAATCAAAGCAGCACGAGGTGTCACTATTCTCTCACGTGCTTGCATCTATAGTACAGGCCGTGGGGTTGGCTGTCGCCTTCCCCGCTCTCACTCAATAATTTGAAAAAAGTGGTGGGTCTACTAATTATGGTTTCGGTCTTGACAATAGGAAACAATAAATCAAAATACTCCGAACATGGTCGGTTATGTAGGCAAGCCTACGCCGTTTTATTCGTTCGAACATATGTGATAGTTCAGGCTGATCCGGCAAGAGAAGCCCCGTTTAGCCCGAAGGCTTATCGGCTATGCTATGGCTTGTCGGACCACTGTAACGTACATCACACGTGGTGGGGAGTCGATCGAGCCGAAGCTCGGTTGAACTCGTCCAACCATGGTTAGACCATTTCCGAACCCATGTACTAAGATTTTCCGATTTCTATGTTGTCAACCAAAGCGTAATCTCGTTTCTGTTTAAAGGTGGATTCACCGAAAACTCAACGAATTATCTAAGTGGGATTCACCGGGAATCCATCACTAAAATCGTAACGATTGCCAAAACCCAGTTCCTCGGCTTTAATAATTAGTTACTTAATTAATTAACTACCATATATTAATTAAAAAAGCTTTTAACTAATTATACGAGTTATACATGCCTAATTTATTCCAATTAAACTAGCTACATATATGCATTTGAGTGGAATCATGATATGATGCATGTCATGGAAATTTTCCGGTTTCTAACACATAATTTCGATCATAAGCAAAAAAATAACGGAAAAAATAAACACCGAGATGGATCATTGGTACCCCCGTATCTAACCTATTAAAATAAAACACAAACCCAAACTAGGGTTTACTATTTTATAATATGCTGCTGCCGCGTTTTATTGACAATCGGACATCCAAATAAACTTTGATCGTCACGAAAATTTATGGACCAGTTCTTCACGCCTCCTACTTCAATATGAACGGTTGGATCTTCGTTTCAACGGTCCAATCTCTTCCAGAAATTCGACGAACGATACCGGTTTGGGGCTGCGGTGCTTTTACGACACAGCAGCAACTTTATTGTAACGATTGGACATCGAGATGGACTCCGATCGTCACAAAATTTTGAGGGCCTGTTCTTCAACGTTTATTATTCATTATGACCGCAGGGATTGTTGTTTCAACGGCTCAATCTCCGGGAATAAATAACAAACCGAACAGAAACAAAACAGATCTACTTCTAGGAAACAAAAATTACAAAATTTCATATACTCATATAAACGAATTTATATGAGTTTACAATAGATCTAACGAGTAAACAATATCAACCCCAATCCATCTCTTCAACCACGACAATCACAAGGCAACATACATGAATAAATTTCAATGCATATAGAAAAGCAAACGAAAAAAAAACAATCTAAACATGCTTTTCCACTCCTAGATCTAAAATTCACCTACTTTGATTGATAGATCAAAGGCTCCGATACCACTTGTAGGATGTAATATCGCCGGATCAATCATAGATTGACCCGATTACGCAGCGGAAAGTACAAGATCTAGATTTAAACAATCAAAATACATAAATAATAAATCTAAGCTACGAGGGGGTTTAGATTACCTACCTTTTTATGGTGCAATTAACCCAAGAACAAAGGTCAATCCAAGATCCCAGCTAGATGAGAAGCCACAATCTTCAAACATGTGTCTCCAACCACCAGATGGATAGTGTTTCAAGCCGCCGGACCTCCTCGATATTCTACCGGAATAATCCCGAGGATTATCCCAACTCGGAACCCTAGTGTTGAAGCCGAAAATTCTAAGCTTCCAACACTCATGTATGTCGCATTATATGTGATGTATTGAGGCTTGGGAGAACTCTCTTTATATAGGAGAGAAATCCTTGTCCTCCAAGGATTTATTTAATTAATACAAAATCAATCAAATTAATTCTTTTTTAAATAAAAGATAAATATAATAATTACCCCAAACAAATTAGGATAAATAATATTAATATCTAATATTTCATGATTTATCACTTAACGAATAAAAAATAAATCACATGTTAAATAATTATCCAAGAAAACTAATTCCTTAATAATTAACTAACCTAAATTTCGGCCAAACCCTAGGTTAATTAGGGCCACTCGAAATTTCCATCACATTGGGCCGAGTCCACGAAAAATATCTTTTCCATGTATTTAATTATCTAGTCCAACTAAAAAATTAATACACATATCAATTAAATAGTCCAATCCAACTATTTAATTATAATTGAGGTGAAACGACGAGAAAACGTATATGCTATATTAGGAGTCACGTCGGGGACCATAGACCCATATTCAGTAGCAACAATAAATTAAATAAAATTATCCGTCAGACCGAACAATAATATTCAATCTATTAATTCCGGGATTACACCACCATAAACCCGAAACTGAACTCTGCCGAATTTAGATAACTTATACTCAACTATGAGTTGATAAGCGTCCACTGGTATAATCATACGTACGGATAAATCCTCCATAGACTGTTCCTGTAACGCCCCGTTCCCGGATACCGATTCCTTATCCGGAATTAGAACGTTCGGCACGTATAATATAAAATAAATTTATATTATACGTAAGCCTCTACTACGTCGTATCGAGTTTCGCATATAAACGGAAGCTAAAGGGACTCGGGTCTATTTTTTTTTCAAGATAAGAATAGAAATACAACCATACTATAGATAGAAAGATAACTTACATCCACGAAAAAGAAATAAAATCTTACAACCAGTACGATGTCTAAAGTAAAGGAAAAGGGTACAACAAAAGTCTTATAAAGAAAAGTCTTCAAAACGCTACAAGTCTTGTAATGGAATTACAACATAACAATCTAAAAAAAAGACATCAAATAGTTTAATTATAACAATCATCAAACATCGTCTTCATAAGCCTCGTCAAACTCCGGTTCGACCTGTTCATCTTCTCAATCCCCAAACACAACAAAATGCTTTCGAGGTAAGTATAAAGGTACTTAGTAAGAAACAGAAGCTATTGCGTTAACTAGAATTCACAAGAAAGGTTTACAAAGTTATTACGTTATCTTGGTTTGAACGACTCAATTCTAGGGTTCACTTCATGTTCATCAACATGTTGTGACTAAACGTTTATAACTTAACTTATCTTTGTTACAACCGCTCTCAAGGGCACTACGCGTATCCACCTTTGGGACACTCTTGGCAACATATTAGTGGATCACACCAATATCCACGGAGTCTAGAATAGGTAGACTCCGATAGTACGCACGTGGCGGCTAAGTTCCTCCACTGCCATTTAGCCGTTTATAGGCCAGCAGCGTTGTTCGCTTTATCTGCTAGCACACACATCGCAATATAGTCTGGTGCCTATCCAAGAGAGACATGTTGTTTAATATTTTACTAGTCAAGTACGTTGTTTATTAGGTTATTAACTAGCCACCTAAGTGTTTTCAATTAATCTCCCTCACACATACTACTCTCATCCTAGACCACTAGACACGGACAAAGCCTAACACATACACAGACCTTGATGAATACTAATTCATCAAAGCACAGGCCAATCATACCCTTCCGACGGTCCCGAACTTCAACTCCCTTGAAGAGTATATTCGGTGCCGGAACTAAATGCATCAGAAGCTAAATCATGGCTTGTTCATGTTCATTTAGTATTTTTACATCAATGAGTAACATTTAGAACCCATCTCGTGGCTTAAAGACACATAAAAGGGAAAACAGCACTTAAGGGCCCCATCCGGACGGATGGAAGATGCTATCCGGATGGATAAACTGTTCTATCCGTGCGGATAGAACACTGTACTACTCTCTGCCTGATTCAGTGAAATATCTGTATGGATGGGTGATACATCCGTACGGACAGACCATGTCTGCACAAGGGAATACAATTTTCTGCACTCTACGATTCCTAATCATACCCAACCAATTTTAACCTCATTCTAAACCACAAAACAACAGAAGACAGTCATCTAACATCCCATAACACCAAGCTACAAAAGAGATAACTTCTAAGTATGAATCCAACACCAAAACATCCTCAAAACCAAACCCTAAAATCTTGCAAACGTAACTAATACAATAGAGAAGATTTCTCACCTTATTAAAGCACCAAAACTCCAAGAAGCTTCAGAAAAACTGCAGGTATTACTCCAACTCCAACAACACCCTAATTAATCCAAAGCCAAAACAAGAACCGATTAGGATTAAGGTCTTTAATACTCAAAGCTACGAAGTAGGAAACCCCCTCAACCCAAACGTGATCAAACGTGATGAAACCAAGATTAGGGTTAATTTATTACCTTGACAAAAATTGGAAAACTTGGTATCAACACGATCCTTGCCTTCTCACGATTCTCCTGCTTCAAACGAATCTGAAATCGGAGTAGAAACGCACCGTGAAATTGATAAAGCCTCTTCTCCTTCTTCCTTGCTTTCAAAACTCAGACTTCTCTTATGTTTAACGCAAAAAGCTTTCTCTCCTGATAACTTCTCTTCAATTTAGTGGGGAGTTACATCCAAATAAAACCTCCCATTAAATTAAATTTCTTAATTACTCTTAAATCCGCGATATTACAATTCGGTCCCCAAAGAAATATACATATATATACATTCAAATATATATATATATATATATATATTACTAGATACTTATTTCCAATTTATAAACTTTAATTCCATAAAAAGAATAAACATAATATTTCATTCTCGCAAATTGACACGTCTGCCCTTTCCCGAGAATCGGAATATTACATTCCTCCCCCCTTAAGAGGAGTTTCGTCCTCGAAACTTGAACATACCTGGTAAGTTCAAAAAGTCTGGAAACTCTGTGATCATATCATCTTCCACTTCCCATGTTGCTTCGTTTTCTGTGTGGTTGCTCCACTGTACCAAAACCAAAGGGACCATTTTCATTTTGATCATCTTTTCTTTCCTATCCAAAACCTTAACCGGCTTTTAATCGTAGGCGAGGTTATCTTGAAGGATTTCCGGATCAACTGTGGCTTCAACATCCAACTTCGTTAAACACTTCTTCAACATCGAGACATGGAACACATTATGAACTCTTGACATTGAATCTGGTAACTTAAGCTTATAAGCTAACTCGTCCAACTCTCTCGAGGATCTCAAACGGTCCGACAAACCTTGGACTTAGCTTTCCTTTTTGCCCAAAACGCTTAACTCCTTTCATCGGAGAAGCTCTCAAGTAAACTCTATCACCAACGTCGAACTCTAAAGGTCTTCTACGGACATCGGCCCAACTTTTCTGACGATCTTGTGCCTTCAAGTTCTTCCTAACCAACAAAACTCTTTCCTTAGCTTGTTCTACCAATTCTGGCCCGGTAAGCTGCTTGTCTCCCACTTCATCCCAAAACAGCGGCGTTCGACATCTTCTACCATACAGGGCTTCAAACGGCGGCATTCCCAAACTTGCATGATAACTATTATTGTAAGCGAACTCAGCCACAGGTAGGTAATCATCCCATGATCCACCTACTTCCAAAACACATGCTCTTAACATATCTTCTTGTGTTTGGATTGTTCTTTCCGATTTTCCATCTGTTTGAGGATGGAACGTTGTACTCAGATCCAACGTTGTGCCTAAGGCTTTCTGCAAGCTCTTCCAAAACCGACTAATAAACCGGCTGTCACGATCTGATACGATTGAGATAGGCACTCCATGCAACTTCACAATATTGTCCAAATAAAGTGTAGTCATCTTCTTTAACGACATATCAACCTTGGTTGGTAAGAAATGAGCCGACTTTGTCAGTCTATCCACAATGACCCAAATCATATCATGTCCGCTCTTAGTCCTCGGCAAACCGGTGATAAAATCCATAGTAATCTTATCCCATTTCCACTCAGGGATGTCCAATGGTTTAAGCATACCTCCTGGTTTCCTATGCTCAGCTTTGACCTTCTGACACGTATCACATTCAGCCACAAACTTAGCTATTTCCAATTTCATTGAATGCCACCAAAAACGTTCCTTTAAATCTCTATACATCTTGGTAGCTCCTGGGTAGACTGCAAAGGCTATCCTATGTGCTTCATCCATGACTCTCCATCTCAAGTCTCCAACATTAGGCATACATAGACGATCTTGGTACCAAAGGTTCCCATTCTTATCCAGAACATAACCAACTGTGGGCTTTTCTTTAGCAACTCGCTTCAAATCTACCAAAGCTGGATCTTCATCTTGTTTACCCCGGATGTCGTCCATCAAATCTGACCTAGCCAACAATGGTGCCATAAACTGTCGATTCCCACACTGAGCAAAACTCCGGATTTCCAGCCCATCTAACTAGTCTTCAACATCTTCAACCCCTGAAACCGCAAACACTGGCTTCCTACTCAACGCATCTGCAACCACATTTGCTTTACCCGGATGGTACTGTATATCCAAGTCATAATCCTTCACGAACTCTAACCATCTTCGCTGCCTCATATTTAGATTCTCTTGAGTGAAGAAATACTTTAAACTCTTATGGTCCGTGAAGATTCTTGCCTTAACTCTGTACAAGTAGTGCCTCCAAGTCTTTAAGGCAAACACTACTGCTGCCAACTCTAAGTCATGAGTCGGGTAATTCTTCTTGTGTACCTTTAATTGTCTAGATGCATAGGCTATTACCTTGCCCTCTTGCATCAACACGCAACCCAAACCTAGTCCCGAAGCGTCGGTATACACATCATAATTATCAAAGATCTCCGGTACTGCCAAAACTGGTGCTGTAGTCAATCTATCCTTCAGAGTCTGAAAGGCTGTTTCACATTCACTAGTCCATTCAAACTTCACATTCTTTTGTGTAAGTTTGGTGAGTGGTGTGGCTATTTTGGAAAAGTCTTGTACAAACTTCTTATAGTATAACCCCAGAAAACTTCTTACTTCAGAAACTGTAGCAGGTCTTGGCCAATTCTCAACCACTTCTATCTTTGTAGGGTCTACTTGTATACCATCCCCAGATATCACATGTCCCAGAAAACTGACTTGCTTCAACCAAAACTTACATTTCGAAAACTTAGCAAACAATTGTTTCTCTTTCAAAGTCTTCAACACTATTCTTAAGTGTTCCTCGTGTTCTTTTTCATCCTTTGAGTAAATAAGCATATCATCTATGAACACTATCACAAACTTATCCAAATAAGGCATGAAAACGCGTTGCATCAAATCCATGAATGCTGAAGGAGCATTAGTGAGTCCAAAAGGCATAACCAAGAACTCATAATGTCCATACCTCGTACTAAAAGCCGTCTTAGGTATGTCTTCTACCTTAATCTTCAGCTGATGATAACCTGACCTAAGATCAATCTTAGAAAACACACTCTTTCCTTGCAACTGATTAAACAAGTCGTCAATCCTTGGTAGTGGATACTTGTTCTTGATAGTGAGGTTGTTCAAAGCTCTATAATCTATACACATTCTCATACTACCGTCCTTCTTCTTTACAAACAAAACAGGGGCTCCCCACGGTGAGGTACTTTGCTGAATTATGTTTCTTTCCAACATATATTTTAACTGAGCTTTCAATTCTTTTAATTCAGCCGGTGCCATCCTATACAGTGCTTTAGCTACTGGTGCTGCCCCCGGTGTTAACTTGATCTCAAACTCAATCTCCCTATCCGGCATATTCCCTAGTAACTCATCCGGAAAGACCTCGGGATATTCTCTTGCTATAGGTGTTTCTTCTAACTTAGGCTTAACTTGTTCTACATCCATAGCATACAACAAGTAACCTTCACACCCTTTCTGACATGCTCTTATAGCCTTAACTCGCCGAGATTATCGGATGACGCTTCTTACTTGGCTTGTACACGTTACCCCGAAAAGTCTTAGAAGATTTTCCGGGCACCTTAAAGGTTACTCTCTTTTCTCTACGGTCCAAGTGTACATAGTTCTCGGACAACCAATCAATTCCCAAGATAACATCAAAGTCCGTAAAGTCTAACACTGTTAGGTCACTCTTGCAATGGTAAGATCCTACACACATGTCTACCTGAGGTATCAGCTTTGTCACTTTAGTAACTCTTCCTAATGGTGTAGTTACTTCCAACGTATTTCTTAAAGGTTCCGAGGGTAAGTTCAATTTCTTAGCGACCTTGGTTGACACAAAAGTGTTAGACGCTCCCGTATCGAACAAAGCCTTGACCACTAGATTGCCTAACATTATCGTACCTAAGATGCATATTCATTTATTTAAATACGATACAACATGAATAATCACGCTATAAAATATCTTAATAATAAAAGAATAAAACAACAACATGGTACCCGAGATAACATCGTCCTCTCGGTTCTCGCATCTCTTGCATCAACGGCAAACACGCGAACTGGCCGGCTTGGACCGCTCTTCCCGCTTCCTTGGCTCGAACTACCTTTGCTTCCTCTGTTCGGACACGATCTAGAGAAGTGCCCTGGCTCACCACAAATATAGCAACTGTTACTGTTCTGGCTGCACTCTCCTGAATGGTTTCTGTTGCACTTGGGGCAAAGTGGTGCACTGCTTGGGGCCTTAGTTGCCGTGGGAGCTGTTGTCTTCTTGACGTTCTGCTGTGGTGATCCTCGGTAAGTGCCCTGACTAGTCCCAAAACTCCTATTATTTCCCACAACCACTGTAGTCTTCTTCTTGAAAGTTTGGATCTCTAAAGCTTTATTCAACAACTCTGCCATACTCTTCGCTTAAAACCCAACATACCAGACTAAATCTCATTGGCCAAACCATCCTTGTAGAGAGCCATCTTTCTTTCTTCCACTCTCATCAACTCGGGGTAGAACCGTCCCAATTCATTAAACTTATTGGTGTACTGGGACACCGTCTGATGAATACCTTGCTTAAATCTCAGAAATTGACTTGCCTTGTCAGCATGCACCGTAGCCGGGAAGTACTCATTGTAAAACAGAGCTTTGAAAGCTTCCCAATCCGTTACCTTGCCATTGCTACTCTGTATGGCATCAATCCACGCTTCAGCTGCGCCCAGAAGGAAACTGACTGCCAGCTGTGCCATCTCGGTTTCAGGAACATGTATGTTCCTGCAAGACTTCTCAAAACCTCTCAACCATTCCTCAGCTTTCGAATGTTCCACATTTCCAAAAAAGTCCTGAACCCGATTCCTTCTCAATCTTGTATACCAATCCACTGGTGGTGCCTGCTCAACCGCTGGTCTCACTGGTGGGTAAACGGGTGGATAAACCGGTGGATAAACTGGAGGGTAAACGGGTGGATAACCAAAGGGTACATGGGATTCCTGAGGTGGATAAGGCTGCTGAGGTTGTTGTGGTTGCATCACAGAAGGTGCTTGTTGATAAGGGTGGTATCCTGGATGATGTTGTGGAGTGTGGTACGGCTGATGTAGTCCATAAGGTGGGTATCCAAAACCGTGATGATGATCAAACCGTGGTGATGGAGGGATAGAAGGTTTAGGTTGGAAACTTGTAGGTGGAGGGTAAAAGGTTTGCTGGTAAGGAGGGTAAGCTGTGGTTGGCGGGTAACTTACTGGTGGATAAACCTCAGTCACTGGTGGTATAAAGCCTGCTGGTATGTCACTTACCATAGTAAACTGAACTGAACTCCCCACATGCCATTGTGGAGGTTGCTCCTGATGAGACCGTGGTGTGGGGGTCGCAGTATGAGGGGGTGGTGAAAGGCTCGGATAGGGTGAGGGATTCTGCCTCACAAAGCCTCTTCCCACAACAGGTGTAACGTTATCTGCACCTGGTCTAAACCCTGAACTCCCAGATCGTAGAACACCTCTCCTTGTTGTCACCATTCTGAAAGATCAAGAAGATCAGAATGTTACTAAGGGATCTAAAGAAAACTTATCTCAAGAAAGGAAGTCTAAAGGATGCATCTCTCTGATACCAACTGTAACGCCCCGTTCCCGGATACCGAGTCCTTATCCGGAATTAGAACGTTCGGCACGTATAATATAAAATAAATTTATATTATACGTAAGCCTCTACTACGTCGTATGGAGTTTCGCATATAAACGGAAGCTAAAAGGACTCGGGTCTATTTTTTTTCAAGATAATAATAGAAATACAACCATACTATAGATAGAAAGATAACTTACATCCATGAAAAAGAAATAAAATCTTACAACCAGTACGATGTCTAAAGTAAAGGAAAATGGTACAACAAAAGTCTTATAAAGAAAAGTCTTCAAAACGCCACAAGTCTTGTAATGGAATTACAACATAACAATCTAAAAAAAAAAGACATCAAATATTTTAATTATAACAATCATCAAACATCGTCTTCATAAGCTTCGTCAAACTCCGGTTCGACCTGTTCATCTTCTCAAACCCCAAACACAACAAAATACAATCGAGGTAAGTACAAAGGTACTTAGTAAGAAACAAAAGCTATTGCGTTAACTAGAATTCACAAGAAAGGTTTACAAAGTTATTACGTTATCTTGGTTTGACCGACTCAATTCTAGGGTTCACTTCATGCTTATCAACATGTTGTGACTAAACGTTTCTAAATTAACTTATCTTTGTTACAACCGCTCTCAAGGGCACTACGCGTATCCACCTTTGGGACACTCTTGGCAACATATTAGTGGATCACACCAATATCCACGGAGTCTAGAATAGGCAGACTCCGATAGTGCGCACGTTGCGGCGAAGTTCCTCCACTGCCATTTAGCCGTTTATAGGCCAGCAGCGTTGTTCGTTTTATCTGCTAGCACACACATCGCGATATAGTCTGGTGCCTATCCAAGAGAGACATGTTGTTTAATATTTTACTAGTCAAGTACGTTGTTTATTAGGTTATTAACTAGCCACCTAAGTGTTTTCAATTAATCTCCCTCACACATACTACTCTCATCCTAGACCACTAGACACGGACAAAGCCTAACACATACACAGACCTTGATGAATACTAATTCATCAAAGCACAGGCCAATCATACCCTTCCGACGGTACCGAACTTCAAGTCCCTTGAAGAGTACATTCGGTGCCGGAACTAAACGCATCAAAAGCTAAATCATGGCTTGTTCATGTTCATTTAGTATTTTTACATCAATGAGTAACATTTAGAACCCATCTCGTGGCTTAAAGACATATAAAAGGGAAAACAACACTTAAAGGCCCCAACCGGACGGATGGAAGATGCTATCCGGACGGATAAACTGTTCTATCCGTACGGATAGAACACTGTTCTACTCTCTGCCTGATTCAGTGAAATATCCGTACGGATGGGTGATACATCCGTACGGACAGACCTTGTCTGCACAAGGGAAAACAGTTTTCTGCACTCTACGATTCCTAATCATACCCAACCAATTTTAACCTCATTCTAAACCACAAAACAACAGAAGATAGTCATCTAACATCCCATAACACCAAGCTACAAAAGAGACACTTCTAAGCATGAATCCAACACCAAAACATCCTCAAAACAAAACCCTAAAATCTTGCAAACGTAACTAATACAATAGAGAAGATTTCTCACCTTATTAAAGCACCAAAACTCCAAGAAGCTTCAGAAAAACTGCAGGTATTACTCCAACTCCAACAACACCCTAATTAGTCCAAAGCCAAAACAAGAACCGATTAGGATTAAGGTCTCTAATACTCAAAGCTACGAAGTAGGCAACCCCCTCAACCCAAACGTGATCAAACGTGATGAAACCAAGATTAGGGTTAATTTCTTACCTTGACAAAACCTGGAAAACTTGGTATCAACACGATCCTTGCCTTCTCACGATGCTCCTGCTTCAAACGAATCTGAAATCGGAGTAGAAACGCACCGTGAAATTGAGAAAGCCTCTTCTCCTTCTTCCTTGCTTTCAAAACTCAGACTTCGCTTATGTTTAACGTAAAAAGCTTTCTCTCCTGATAACTTCTCTTCAATTTAGTGGGGAGTTACATCCAAATAAAACCTCCCATTAAATTAAATTGCTTAATTATTCTTAAATCCGTGATATTACAATTCGTCCACAAAGAAATATATATATATATATATACATTCGAATATATATATATATATATATATATATATATATATATATATATTCGAATGTATATATATATATATATATTTCTTTGTGGACCGAATTGTAATATCACGAATATATATATATATATATATATATATATATATATATATATATATATATATATATATATATATATACTATATACTTATTTCCAATTTATAAACTATAATTCCATAAAAAGGATAAACATAATATTTCGTTCTCGCAAATTGACACGTCTGCCCTTTCCCGAGAATCAGAATATTACAGTTCCTTTCGATTCGGGATATCTCCGTAAACCCTTCTCGAAACATCTTATCCTTATTTACCTTCAACCCCTTAGTGATCAATTAGTTCATAACTAATATAATATGAACCGGCGCCATCGATCGCTTTCTAGGATTAACAAATAAGGGAACTGTCTCGTCTACTTCCGGAGGAAGGAATGGATTCCATATTCGTGATAGCACGGACTACTCACTCATCCCGAGAATAGAGCCAACGAGAAGTGTTGGACCACATACTTGCGAAGTGATCCTTACTAACACATCAAACTCTACCCTAGTCTAAGCAGTTGTCTGTGATCACCTCAGGATTGAGATTAATCCATATATGATCATCTTGTGATTCGATTAGACTTCTCGATCACGGAATTATATCAAGAACTCAAATCAAATCGGTCCAGCCCTATATGATTATCATCATATATAAATGCCCCACTAGGTACCTTATTACCGACAGTTCCGGATAAGACTGTCACACATAAAGTGTTCTGGGCGCATTATTAGCAAATTAATCTTGAGACCCGTACTCAGATTAATAAACGCTACGGACTAAGTTAATTTTAAGTACATATCACTAACTCAATCCTCTTGTGTATAACCATACACTGAGTTATGTGATTACATAAACGAGGTACTTAGGGTTTTCAGTTATGTCTTAATTATAAGCATACATGGATATAATAAGATGAATTATTAATTCTGTCATAAAAACAATTAGATAATTGTCTTTCGGGCACTACACCTAACACCCTTGAGATTTGTTGTTGAAGGTAAAATTTTTACCGTAACGACGAGTCTCGACATAAATGTTTTTTTCTCTTTTCCTTTCTTTTTCTTTTTCTCCTTTTTTTATTTTATTTTTTTTTTCTTTCTTTCTTTTTTTTTTAGTCGCAAACTTCTTTCCATTTATTTTATTTTATTATTATTATATTTTTTTTCGTGAACAAAGAAGAAAGAAAAAAAAACATACAATGTATTTCCTTTTTTTGATTTTTTTAGTCGGCTAACCTTTTTTCCCTTTTTTATTTTATTTTTTATAACTTACCAATCACAATTGAGAAACTTTTGTCCCACATTGCTTACAAGAGACTTGATTTTTTTCATCATCTCATATATAAAGAAACCTTCACATCTCTTTCAAACACACCAAATCTTCTACAACCCAAAAGAGTCAAGGAAACTGAGAGTCTCAGGCATTCCTCCTCCTTACTTGGCCAACTGGCCATGTCGACTGCTGATGGGAAGTTGATTGTCATTTTTTCTGATTTCCGTCTTTCTCGTCGGCAGTTGACTAAAAGTCAAATATTTTTTTTGTTTAATTACTTTTTTCCTTGCTTTCAGGGTAACCGAAGGCCATATTGGAGGTTGGATTTATTTTCATCTCACAACTTCAGATGCGGGAAGTTGTTTTGATGTTGCCTACTTCACAACTTTAGAGACCGGAGGCCGTTTTGAGCTTGCCTACCTCACCACTTCAGAGATCGGAAGCCGCCTCGAGGTTGCCTTTACCTCACCACTTCAGAGATCGGAAGCCGTTTCTAGGTTGCCTTTACCTCACCACTTCAGAGGTCAGAAGCCGTTTTGAGGTTGCCTTTACCTCACCACTTCAGAGATCGAAAGCCGTTTCGAGGTTCCCTTTACCTCACTACTTCAGAGATCAGAAGCCGTTTCGAGGTTGCCTACCTTACCACTTTGGAGATCAGAAGCCGCTTTGAGGTTGCCTTTACCTCATCACTTCAGAGATCGGAAGCTGTTTTGATGTTGCCTTTACTTTACCACTTCAGAGATCAGAAGCCGTTTCAGGGTTGCCTACCTCACCACTATAGAGATCAGAAGCCGTTTCAAGGTTGCCTTTACCTCACCACTTCAGAGATCAGAAGCCGTTTCAGGGTTGCCTACCTCACCATTTGAGAGATCAGAGGCCATTTTGAGGTTGAATCATTCACCTCGAAAGCTCGGAGTATTGAAGGCCTTTTGGAGGATGAATTTTCATGTTTGCCTCGTCGCCGCCGGAGTTCCTTCAGACGAACATTTTTGGAGGTCGAATATGTATTCACCTTGTCGCCTCAGAGTTCATTCAAACGAACATTTTTGGAGGTCGAATATTTATTCACCTCATCGTCTCAGAGTCCCTTCAGACGAACATTTTTTTAAGGAGGAATATTTATCCACCTCGTTGCCTCAAATCATCCACAAAGTGACAAGGACCCCAACTAGTGGTGAAAATCTCTCACCAACTCAACATTCCCTTAAAGGTAAATTTTTTATCTTTGTTTTCATTTTTTCATTTTTTTTCTTTTGCAGATTCCGACTCTTGGGTTCTTCGCGTCAAGGTCAGACAAGGACGCAATCAGAGTAGTTAGTTGCTCCACCATGTATAGCATAACCGGATATTCAGCCCATGTAGGACACGAGTGAGGCACTTTGTGACTTCACCCTGCGTAGCACAACCTGATGCTCAACAAGCCAATGACACAAGTGAGGTACTTTGGGACTTTATCATGCATGCAGATCCGGCCAAGAATGCGAGCAGGGTACTTAGTTGATCCACCCTGCATAAGACAACCAGATAGCATCACTCAAAGGGTCTACACGAGACGGTGATGCCGCTATAGAAACTGGGATCCAGCTTCAAATATGCCTCACCATCGAGTTGGAGGCTCCATCTTCCCATGATCAGAAGCATTGCCGCTTTCCGGAGAGCCTAGTCCTTCACAGGGAGAACCAGTCCACAAGTTGAGTTCAAATTTCATTGTGTCTTTCCTTAGCTTTGTTGTTGGTCTACCGAGATCCTCATTCCGCTAATGGTGCGGACTGTAGCAAAGAATCCTCCAATGGCCATCATTCTTTCCTATTGGTGCTTCGGAAGACCAAGAAGAATCATTACTCGTATGCGAATGTCGGAGGAAATGAAGTTTCATCGCCGGTGCCACGATTTCTTGAGGGGGCTTTCATACCAGCAACTTGAAAAAAGTGCGAAGAACGCGCGTGCCATGATGAAAAACGTAAGGCTTCTGACATCTAATCCATCACTCAATAAGGCCACCAACAAAGTTCATTGAAGTGAAGAGCCTCTTAAAGTGTGCAGCTGATGGAACCTCCCCCTCTTCTGCATCAATCACTCGCGGCAATTTCAGAACGACATTGTTGGGAGGCTTACTGCCACTTCGTACCAAGAAAAGCTTTCTACCCTTCCAAGTTTTCTTTCTAATTTTTGTATTAGGGCCACTTTCTGGTATGATGGACCCTCATTTCTTTTGGTACGACTGAACTTGGAGTAACATCCCCAGATGCCTACGTACCCTAGAGACTTCTCTAGGAATCAAGTCAAACGTAGTTCATTTTTTGTAACTCATTCGATGAGTGTAACGCAGTTTAAGCTCGTGCTTAGGAGAATTTTTTTTCTTTTCGCTCATTTGGAGAGTGTAACGCAGTTTAAGTGAAGGATGTAGGAGCTCAGATCTAAATAAATTAGATCTTTTCGCAGCGGATGAATCACGATCTATGAACAACATATCATAAATAAAGGATCTAAACTTCCTACAAGGGGGCTTAGATCTACTTACCAATAGTTGGATGAGTAGCCTTGATCTTCCCACGTGTGTCTCCAAACGGCGGTTGGTGGACACCGATCCTTGGAATCAGAACCTCCTTGATATGCAACCAAGAAAAAACCAAAGTTTTTCTTCAACCGGGGAATGCAAAGGATCGAACTCCTTAGCATTTTTTTATGTATAATTTCGTGGACTATGTGTTGTTTGAGGCCCGGGAGAGATCTCCTTTTATAGAAGAAAAATCCTTGGCCTCCAAGGAAAAATATAATTTAATTAGATAATTACAATTATATTTTCCTAATCATATAAGAAAATCCTAGGATATTCTAGAACCAATCTAGAATCAATTAATGATCAATCTAATATATTTGTAATTAATTAAATAACGGATAAATAATTAATTACTGCGTATTATGACATCATCCGAGAAAACCTATTCCAAGGAGGAAACCCTTATATGGCGCCACACACACCACCCCAGGCCCACATAAAATGTCTTTTCTGTGTATTATATTATTTAGCTCAACTAAATAATATTTTGCATATCAATTAATTTGCCCAGCCAATTAATCATCACTAAGGCCCAATAACAAGAAAACACTCGTATTATAGGAGCCACGTTGGGGACTATGGACCTATAACCAGTAGATCCAATAATTCAGTAAAATATTCATCGAGAATCTTCTTACTTAAATTATTAATTCCGGGATTACACCAGCATAAACCCGAAACTGAACTCTACCAATTATAGATATATACTTACACTCAACCCATCGAGTAAATAAGCATCCATTGATATAATCACTACACACGGACTAACCCTCCATAGACTGTCCATTTTGAGTGGGAAGTCTCCGTGAACCCGACTCAGAATATCTTATCCTTATTTACCATTAACCCCCTAGTGATGAATTAGTTCACATATCTGACTAGTAGCTAATTAGTTTAAATATGAACTCGGCCGATTGATCATTTCTTAGGGCTAACAAATAAGGGGACTGTCTCTCTACTTCCCGCAGGAAGGAATGGATTTCATGTCTGCGAAAACCAGAACTACTCACTCATCAGGGAATAGTGCCAACGAGAAGTGACTTGGATCACATATCAAAGTGATCCATGACTAACACATCAAACACTACCCCGAGACAAGCAGCACCCCGTGATCACTTCAGGATTAAGGTCAATCCATATACGATCATCTAATGATTTAATAAGATTTTTTGATTACGGAATTATATCAAGAAATACAGATTAAATCGGTCCAGTCCTATATGAATGCCATCATATATAAATGCCCCCACTTAGGTACCATCTACCGACAGTCCGGATAAGACTATCACACCCTAAGGTGTTCTGGGCGCATTATTGGTGTTTTAATCATGAGACCCTAAACTCTGATTAAGTTCACCATGGACTAACAGTTCAAGTATATCACCACTAACTCAATCCTAATGTGCAAGCCATACACTGAGTTAAGTGGTTACATACTGATATACTTAGGGTTTGCAGTAGTATATACTTTATAAGCACATAGCAAATAATAAGATGAATAATAAAATCTGTCATTATTAAATAAAAAACAATTACATAAATTGTATTTCGGGCACTACATCTAACATTAAGATCGTGCTTAGGAGCATTTTTTTCTTTTCACTCGTTTGGAGAGTGTAACGCAGTTTAAGTTCATGCTTAGGACCATGTTCTTTTTAAACTCAATGGATGAGTGTAACGCAGTTTAAGCTCATGCTTAGGAGCATGTTCTTTTTAAACTCATTGGATGAGTGTAACGCAGTTTAAGCTCATGCTTAGGAGCATGTTCATTTTATACTCATTTGATGAGTGTAACGCAGTTTAAGCTCGTGCTTAGGAGCTTGTTTTTCTATTATCTCATTTGATGTGTGTAGAGCAGTTTAAGCTCGTGCCTGGGAGCATGTTCTTTTTTAAACTCATAGGATGAGTGTTACTCAGTTTAAGCTCATGCTTAGGAGCATTTTCTCTTTTGACACATTTGATGTGTGTAAGGCAGTTTTAGCTCGTGCTTAGGAGCATGTTTTTTTTCTTTTGGCATAGAGCCTTTTGAGGAACTTGTTGTTGATTTGGTTGGATTTGACCATCTTTATCAACTTGTATGCTTCATTTTTCCGAACTCCCGAACAACATGGGGGCCGTTTCATTTTTATTTGAACTTGTTTTGGTTTTGTATGTCATTATGGCAGGTCTTCATAAGACAAGCACTGAATTTCTGATTTGGAATAGCCGTGGGCACTCCATCATGTTGAATGCCTTGGACAAGAAGGCTTGGAAACATCAGGATATCGCTGAGCTTGACGTCACTCTTAATCTAGATATTTTGACTCTCTCAACATTTTCCACATTTGTGATGCTTCGTGGATGGCGATCCTTAGTGGGGAGTTTGTTAGGTGTAGTGCCCGAAAGACAATTTGTGTAATTGTTTTTAACAATAGATGACATATTTTATCTCACCTTATTACTTGCTTTGTGCTTGTAAATAATACACTGCTGCAAACCCTAAGTATATCGGTATGTAACCGCTTAACTCGGTGTATGGCATGCACGTGAGGATTGAGTTAGTGGTGATATACTTAAATCGTTAGTCCGTGGTGAACTTAATCGAGTTTAGGGTCTCTTGATTAAAACACCAATAATGCGCCCGAAACACCTTAGGGTGTGATAGTCTTATCCGGACTGTCGGTAGAGGGTACCTACGTGGGGCATTTATATATGATGGCATTCATATAGACTCGGACCGATTTAATCGAATTTCGCGATATAATTCCGTAATCGAGGAATCTTATTAAATAATTAGATGATCATATATGGATCAACCTTAATCCTGAGGTGATCACGGGGTGCTTTGCTTGTCCCGGGGTAGTGTTTGATGTGTTAGTTACGGTTCACTTAGATATGTGTTCCAAGCCACTTCTCATTGGCACTATCTCCGGATGAGTGAGTAGTTCGATTTTCACGGACATGGAATCCATTCCTTCCCGGGAAGTAGAGAGACGATCCCTTATTTGTTAGCCCTAAGAAAGTGATCGATCCCGGGAGTTCACATTTGACTAATTAGCTACTAGTCAGATATGTGTACTAATTGATCATCAGGGGGTTAATGGTAAATAAGGATAAGATATTCTGAGTCGGGTTCACGGAGACTTCCCACTGAGAATGGATAGTCTATGGAGGGTTAATCCGTATGTAGTGATTATATCAATGGACACTTATCTACTCTATGGGTTGAGTGTAAGTATATATCTATAATCGGTAGAGTTCAGTTTCGGGTTATGGTGGCGTAATCCCGGAATTAATAATTAATGTACTTATTTTGTTCGATGAATAATTAATTATTGGAGCTATTGGTTATAGGTCCATGGTCCCCGATGTGGCTTCTGTAATTCGGACTGATAATCTTGTTATTTGGGCCTCAGTGATAATTAATTGGCTGGGCTAATTAATTGATATGCATATTATTTAGTTGGGCTAAATAATATAATACACATAAAAGACATTTTATGTGGGCTTTTAACCCTAAAAGTGGCGCCTCTTATCATTTAATTATCACAAGAATTAATTTTTGTGATGTGGAAAATAAAAGATATTCTTGTTACATGATTCGTTGGATGACTTGTTATTTGATTTCCTATTGGTCAATACATGTCACAATTAGTCATTAAAGAAAATATCTTTTTATTTTGTTTAATTAATTATTTATTTAATTAATTAATACTTGGAGGTCAAGGATTTACTCTCCTATAAAAGGAGAGTTATTCCAAGGGAAATTAGATGGCATAATTTCGACCACCACTTGTAAAAGGAGAGGAAAAATTAGTTTTCTTGCCTAGGGTTTTAGAAGAAGAAAAACTTTAAGTTTTTCTTGGTGTTGCATATCAAGGAGGTTCGTGTATCAAGAAGGGTGTCCACCAACCTCCGTTTGGAGAACACATCGGAAGATCTTGGCTTCTCTTCCTACTATTGGTAACATGATCTTAACCCCCTTGTAGTAGTTTAAGTCCTTTAATTATGTATTGTGATGTATAAGTCGTGATCCATCCGCTGCGCGTAGATCTAACTCGTTTAGATCTAAGAACCTGCATCCTTCATGTGGTATCGGAGCAAGGTTCCACGATTTATATAGTCATAATCGTAATTAAACGACTTAAAGGAGTGGAATTGCATGTAGGTAAATCTTATTTATTGTTTTGTGCATTGATAGTGATAAATTGTTATTGTTGAAGAGATGGATTGGGGGTTGGAACTGTTTACCCGTTAGATCTATTGTAAACTCATATAAACGATGAAAATTTCGTTTACATGAGTATAGGAAATTATGTAATTTATTTTTATTGTAAGTTTAATTTCCAGAAAATATATCTGTACAGTAGCTGTTTAGTCTTTTCATTTTTTCCGTTGTCTGAGCCGTTAAAATGAAGATCCTTCCGGTCAGAATCAATATTGGAAGTTGATGAACAATCCCACAAAATTTGACGTCGATCAGAGTCCGTTTGGATGTCCATTCGTTGACGAGAAGAGGCAGCTGTAACAGAAAAACGCAGGATTCACAGAAACCCTAACTGTGACTTCCTCGATTTTCTGGAACGTATTGGACCGTTGAAACGAATATCCGACCGGTTAGATCGATAATCATGGAGTTTTGGATGTGAGATAAAATTTTCAGGACGATCGGGACTAATCTTGATCTCCGATCGGCCTCGGGAAGTAAATGATGCGCTACTGTAAGAGTCTGTTTAAGCAGCAAGTTGGGCGGCTCACTGAGGAAGATTGACAAGTCAAAGCTCCGATCCGACCGTCCATCTTGAAGTCCGAAGAATGAAGATCAGATCTGGAAAGTTTCGTCCCGATCCGAGTCCGTTTGATATGCCGATCGTCGAAGATTCTAAACAGCTGTAGATTTGGGTTTTAATTTATTTTCGAATAGATTAGTTACGGTGGTGCCAACGGTCCATCTCGGTGTTTATTTTCCGCACTAGTATACATGTGTAGATTGTATGAGTAGAACCGGAAAATTTCCATGACATGCATCATATCATGAATTCCACTCCATATGCATACATGTAGAAATTAATTCGAGGAATTAGTTAGGCATGTATAAAACACACGATTAGTTTTAATTAATTGTTTGATATTAATTAGAAACTAATTAGGGTAAAAACCGAGGAACACGGGTTTTTTCAATCGTCGAGGTTGGGTGATGGATTCTCGGTGAATCCCACTGCGAAAGCATAAGGAGTAAAATCCCGAAACCTCGTGGTTAAGGTGTTGGATTCTCGGTGAATTCCACCTTACCTAAGACGAGATTACGTTTTTTGTTCCGTAGTGTCTACGTGAATGTTTGATGTTTAAGGATTGGATAATCACGGGCAAACAGTTCGAAAGTGGTTTAACCACGGTTGGGTGGTCAACGGTAGCTACGGCTCAATCGACTTCACCCTCCACGTGTGGCGTTTGCACGGGGGTCCGCAATGCCGAGCCATCCGAAGAGCCACTACGGCTCAACGGAGCTCTCCTAGCCTTGACCCGTCCGACGGCCACATATGTTCTAACGAATAGGTCGGGTGGGCTAGCCCACATAACCGACAACATTCGGGCCTATGATTTATTGTTCCTTAATGTAACATCAAGTCCAAAAACGTGATCAGTAAACCCACCACTTTTTCAAAATATTGAGTGGGAGCGGGAGAGGCGACAGCCGACCCCACGGCTTCTACTGTTGACACAAACAACGTGAGAGAATGGTGACGCCTCGTGCCGGCTTTGATTTCGGCCCCCTAAGGAAGTCCTTCACCACTATCAAAATTCAAGGCTTGGTCTCCGAAAGGATAGGATTTTGGGTACTCGCTGAGTCACCGACCGACCCTACAGGCGGCACACTCGGGGTCTATCTAAAGATCCGAAACAAGAGGGTCACACTCATAAAGGGTATTTTGGTAATACCTTGGCTAAAAAAGGAAAGGTGATTGACGATCACAAATGAGATGTTCGATTCTCAATCTGATCTTCAATATTAATCGAAACCTCTTTGACCTACCCTAAGGCGGCACTGAGGCATTAGATTAAATCCTTGGAACGGTAGGATAGACTATAAGTACTTAGTTTATGTTCCTAAAATTTATTAGTAGTGTATGATTTGGATTTATTCTGTCAATTTTATTTACAACTGTTATATATATCTCTCTAAGGTGCTAGACTGCTAGTGTAAAATTGACTAGTAATGACTTCGTTAAAAAGTGGTTAGTATCTAGAACGTTGTACCTATTCATCTCACATGCGATTAATTTTTCGGAAGAGATATTCTCTTGAGCCTTCAAGACTTAAGTGACGTAAACAAGTATGTCACTGATGTCACTCGTGTTGAACGAGAGACAACCATAGTTAGTTTGAAAGATGATTGGGACGACAAAATTCTTCTAGTGAATTTCAATTGTGTAGTGTCTACACGAGAAATTTTCTAATAGAAAAATTGGAGAATCATAAATTTAAGTGTCGCTAGTTAGACGGTATTTGGAACCGATAAACTAGTGGGAGCTTTTATCTTATGTTTTTCTAATTTATTAGAAAATTAGTCCCACTGGGTAACACTTTCATTAGACATCCCACAGTTCACGAGTAGTGTCTACTCAAATGAACTGCTAGTTCAAGACTATTTCCTTTTAAGGAAAGTTGAGAATGGGAAAGAATGTCTATAAGTGTTAATCATCTTAACTAAAGTTTTGAGGATAAACCGAAAAATTAATTATAGAAAGTATAGGATAAGGAAAGTGATTTCGGATCACTTAACCAATGAATCCTTAGCGACTTTCTTAAACCGAGTAACTCGACTCGGTAGCTTAGTTCTTTGGAAGAACAAGGAAGTTGTGCATTAACAATTAATAAAGTAGACAACGGGCAGTTATTGCAGCTATAATAGTGGGAGTGATATAAGGAAATGAATTTCGGATTCTATCCTTGAATATCACAGATTTATTTTTCTGTTTACAGATTCGTTGAAACAAATGGATTCACTTTCATCTCGATACTACGCTTGCCTTAAACAAAGTGAAGATGACATTTGCAGTACGAATCTGTGACTCGGACTTTTGTTTGATAAAGACTGAAAACACTAAGAAAAGCTGAATAGGTATAAGTAACACATCTTAAACTGTTATAGGCAAATGGTTTCCGTATTAAGATAAACGACCCTTCAATATCTATTAATTAGTGCATATATCCTAGAGATAAGACCTAACGACTGGCTAAGGGTGATTCCTATCTCCCAGTCTAAGAACACTATCTCAAAGGAACAATGACTAAGTTTCCTTTCAATCGGGAGAGGGTAATAGATTTGAAGGGGTAACATTGCTTGTTCATCATGACCTTCGGGGTCTAGTGAGAGATACAAGCTAGTGGGAGTTTTTGAGTGGTGACATTTTGTCTGATAACTACTCGAAGCGTGATTTAGTTTATCAAAAGAATACGAGGAGGAATCTCTGATTTTAGCAGAGAATAGAGTATTCCATTCTCAGAAATAGGCTATAGCATAGTCTTGGGACTGATGCTCAGCCTGCCTCCTAGTGGAATGTTTCTCACTGAGAAAGAAACCATAGACTTGCCCTATATAGTTATTGATGTACTACAATACACTGCTAAACTCGATTAAGATAATTGGTTGCAAAATAACGGTTAACAATTATTATGTAAACCGAGAAGTCTACCTAGAAGATGCTAGTGAATTTATGGATAAGGAGTGACTTCGGTTCACACCACTTCCGTAAATGTAGGCATTTAGCATTTAATTCTTGACGGTAGGACTAGAGATTTTGCGCATACGTTCAGATTTTGACTGTTCGTGAAATGCCTTAATGAGACGAGTGAAGGTTGGTTGTAAGATTCTTGAGATCAGAAAGTGACAGTTGGACTGTCACAATTCTTCTGATAGAATCTATAAGTAACAGCCTTAGACCTTGGAGTACGGTTACCCAAAGGAAGTTACTATCTGATTTAATCAGACCACGTCCAACATCGGTTGTTGGTGACTACACTGATAAATACTACTAGATCAGAATGTCAATCCACCCAGAACGCAGTGGGAGTATGGTTTAACCATTGACCCATTATGGTTGTGTGGACTTTATAGTCTGCTGAGGTGATTGATAACCCGTGGCTCTTTGTGGGCCGTACAGATTCGATCGAGAGGTTGGTTCGAAAACCTTATCCCCGTGAATGGAGTTATGGTACTCCGCTTCGTTCGATCTCTCGTAGAACCACCCGAGTGTCTCGGCCCAAAGGGGAGTAATTGGTCCTACGCCGAAAAGAGTCGAATGAATAGGAAAGTTTAACTTTCAGAACAAAGCTGAGTGGTCTAGGGGTGATTCCCTAAAAAGGAGAGAGTTAACCAGACCTTGAACTCTCTCACCACTCAATCTTGCTGGATTTCGTTAAAAAGCAAAAAATAGGGGTGATTCCCTGAGACTTTCTTGCCGAACAACGGAATCTGAATTCATTCAGAATAGAAGGGTTTTAGCTAAGAATGAATAACGGATTCGTTACAAAGCAGAAGATAGGGGTGATTCTCTAATACCTTTTTTGCGAGACTAACGATATCTTAATTTATTTAGAAAGAACCATTGGTAGGAAGCCTGCCATGGCTTATATCCTTTGTGGATTTAAGAAAACCTCTCGGTCATTTAAAAGTCACATGTTTTAAAATATGTGGACTTGACCAAAATACTAATAAGTCTTTTGTAGACTGGATATCAATATTGGTAAAGTAGTAGTATTAGTGATCATGAATGATAACACTGAAACGGTTGGAAACAACATGGGTGTGCTATCTGAAGTCGGAAACTGACACGCCAAGATTCTCTGGATGAGAGAATTGGACTATATTCTAAGAATTTGATTCGGTCAAATTCACGTGAATGAGTCATTGGCTATCCCACCTATCTTATTGGAAAAGATGATCATGCATATACGTATGCAACATGTTGGACTTATTTCTATGTTTTGATGATGAGTGCCATACTAGCTGTTATAGTGCAAAGGCAAAAAGATGTCTAGATCAAATGTATAGGTTTATTAGAGTTTGATTCATAAATAGGTTTGATCAAACAAGCACCGTAAAGTGGCCGCCGGTTGATATCGCCAGATCGGGTCTAGGTCGCAGGGTAGATAGGTCGAAGACTAGTCTTGAACCCGCTCGAAGACCGAAGGCCGAGGGTTCAAACTCGCAAATGAAGGCTAAGGGATCAAACTTAGTATTTAAAGTCAAGGATATGGAATCGAATTTAGGCAAGTTTGTGATGACCTAAACGATTACATATACCTTGTGTAGAAGGTCTAAGTTCCATAAGTTGGATGATGTTTGGAACTTGGTTATAATTAAAATGGTGTAATCTAACTTCACAAATAAAAGTTAGATAAAAGAAATCACCGCATTATATTTTATAAACGAAATATGATGTTCGACGCAGATCGATAGGTACTTCAAATAGATCGATGAACCCGCCGATATAATACCTCGATTAATTCAAGATTATTGGAAGATTACATGGATAAGGACAGCCAACTACCTCTGACTTATCAAGAAAATCAAAGGCCGAGATTAAAAAGACGTTGGGATGATTTATATTTTTATCCATTGGATACAAGTCAAAGGGGTGGACAGACTGCACTGTCAAAAAGGAATTTCGACAGTGTCAGTCCTATGAATAGTGACAGAATGCAAATCAGATGGGACAAAAACAAGGAACGGTCACATTTGAATTTCAAATACAAGTCACATGCATTCCTACCTATAAATAGAGGACTTTCAACTCAGAAACTAGATGATGAAAATTAACAAACTTTGAAGAGATAATACTAAGCTGAAAAACACCCTGCTGAACTTACTGAGCATAAGGCTGCTGATCTAGTGAATTTCTTCAAGTGCATTCTGTATTCAAGCTACATTAAGATTACACACTTGAAGACTGCAAGCTGCTGATTACATCATCCTAATCAAGCTGCTACAACTGAATCATTTACTTGATTCAATTTTTATTTTATAAAGAACCCGCCGAAGACAAGAAGCATCCGTTGGGTGTGAAAGACTGTTGTTTGTGGTGGAGCCGGTGAAGAGGCAATCCTACCCTTCAAGGACCAAGGAAGACTCGGGAGCAAAGAATCCTACCGTTCCCGCTTTTCGCCAGTGAAGCCATAGTTATTGGTGAAGGACAAGCAACTTAGGAATCTTTGTAACAGCTACATCAAAGATCTCTAGTGAATTTCCTCCAACATCACAGGAGAAGAGTGGACTGACAGGATTACACCACCTGGAACCACTATAAAATCTGGCCATTTACTTTCAGCATTTATATTCTGCACTTAGTTTATTACACACATCAATCCACTGAATCTAGCAACTGAAATCACACACTTGCACTACTGAGTATCTAATACTTAGTATCATATTTAACAACAAGTATTAATGCTTAATTTTGATACAATTCTGCTGCACAAATTCAGAAATCGAACTCGTCGCAGACTACGTTTATCGCAGGCTACGAGGTCTCAAACAGACTACTAAAGTATCAGCAGGCTGCTGAAGTTGCAGAATTTGTTAACTCCAAAGTTTTAAGTGTTAAGTTTATTCACCCCCCCCCCCTCTAAACTTAACCAAAGCCTTTTCAAGGGACCAACAATTGGTATCGGAGCAGTGCTTCTGTTCTGAAGGAATCCTACTTGTTGTGCTTGTGAAAATTCTTTAAAACTTTCTTTCAAGTTACTGATTTTCAAAGACTTGCATCATTGATAATACACAGTATGCTAGAACTATGTTGATGTGTTCTCTAGATAGATTTGATGAGTATAAACGTCGAATGCAGGCTTACCTTGCTGCAACTTATGATGAGATGATGGATGTACTAACTGATGGACCACTGGAGATTACCAAGGCAGTAACAGTGGGTGATACAACTGAGTACATTCCTAAACCAAAAAGAGAATGGAATGCAGAAGATAGGAAGAGAGCAAACCTCAACCACATTGCTATTGACATCATTTATAGAACCTTGGATAGCAATATGTACATGAAGGTTAAAGATTGCAAAACTGCAAAGGAACTTTGGGACAAAATACATTTGATCTGTGAAGGCACTGATGCAATAAAGAAGAATAAAATCAAGTGTGGCCGTAAAGAGGTTCCAAAAGTTCAAGATGCCGCCAAATGAGACCATTGAGCAAATGGAATCAAGATTCAATGCAATATCGGATGAACTTACCTCGCCGAGTGTAAGTTATTCAAAAGAGGAAATAAACACAAAAATCTTGGAAGCTCTACCCGCAAAAGATGTTTGGAAAATGAAGGTGACGCAATTGAAGAAATGAGAAAGTTGCATGAAGAAGATACCTTCAAATTGTTTTCGCATCTCAAGGCTTATGAATTCAAGCAAGAAGCTTGTACCGAGACCGAAAAGGAAGATCCAAAGACCATCGCATTGGTCGCTTCACATCATGAAGAAACATCGGAGGATAGGATGATATGCTTGGATGAGATGCAAGAGCGGTTGCCCTACCGAGCAAGAAAATCGGATGATGAAGACCGGAAAGGCCCCTTCAAGAAATTTCACAAAGAGGCCTACCGAAAGAAGGAAAGAAGAACCAAAGAAAGATAATGACTATCTCGTGCTTTCATTGCAAGAAACCAGGACACTTCAAACCCGACCGTCCCGAGTTAAAACAAGGCAAGGAACCCGACTATCTTTGCTTCAACCGCAAGAAGCCTCGGACATTTTAGACTCGATTGTCCGTACTTACCGAAGACCAAGAGTCAACAAAGAAGACATGGCAAGAAGGCTATGGTTGCTGAAGATGAATCAGGGTATGAAGTGGAATCTAAAAAGGAAATGAATCAGATGACACAGCACTGGTTGCTGATATGGAGGATTATGCTTTGATGGCCAATATGGATGAAACTGAGGAGGTATACAACACTGTATCTATCACCACTCCTGCTGGAAGTGATTGTGAATCAACTTGTGGTTCAAATCCTAGAAATTCTGACAACAATGAGACTTTGGATGCCATCCTTAATCAACTGAGGATAATACAATCTGGTTATGAGATTTTGAAGGCTGAAAAAGAAGCTCTTGAGTTAGAAGTTGGAAGATTGAAAGCTGAATTAAGGGTTCTCAAAGGTAAGGGAAAAGATGTTGGACAGAATCAATGTAAGCCTGCTGATCATCCAACAGCCCCTGAATCTGCTGAACCATCTTGTTCCTCTGCTGCATACAAATCTGAAAAGCCTTATGGTGATAGAACAGGGCTTGGATTTGGAACTCAGCAATCTAACAAGAGTGGATCCAAGAAGGTAACCGAACCTAGTACCGAATTGGTCCTAAGTTTGTACCCGCACTAGACCCAACTCCCGCAGAAGGTTGCCGAGGCAAGAAAACCCAATGAGAATGCTTCAAGGAAGCAAAATCAGAGGTCAAAGAAGTCAACATCTCCTAATAAAAAGAGTAAATCTAAAAATAGGACTGTTGTGCCTTCTAAGTCTGCTGATAGCAGACCTGCTACCAAGTCTGCTGGACCACAGAAGGGTAAGAAACAGAAATATTCCAAGGATAAGAATCCTAAACCCAAAAATGTTAATCATTCAAGGGATACTTATCTCAGGGGGAAAGGTAGACTGTTCCCTACTGATGATGATTGGAACATTCCTGCATCTAATGCTAGAAACAGTAAGTATAACCATGCTACTAGGGTAAAACCTAGGCAATGGGATCAGCAGAGGACTTACACAAGACCTCAGCAGACTCCATATTACAGGGCTGTTCCTAACAGACAGCAAACAAATGGTTATACTAATGCTTCTAACACCAAGAATCACTTTAAACAGCATTATAAACCAAAAGGCCAGAAAACATATGTGATTCCTACACAACCTACTGTTAGAACTTATGGATGTGTGGAATACATGTATGAACCAAAGTATGAACCAAAGTATGACACATTCAGGAGAAGACCTTATGGAAACATACCAAGGGTCATGCTTGCCACTGACCACTATGGACCCAAACAGGTTTGGGTACCTAACATTCATTAACTTTGTTTGGTAGGGTGTCTGGTACTTTGACAGTGGATGTTCCAGACACATGACAAAGAATAAGCACTGTCTGTCAAACTTTGTGGCAAAAGATGGTCCAAGGGTGAATTTTGGCAACAAAAATACACTGGATATACAAGAGGATATGGCACACTTATCGAAATGGACTTACAATCAAGAATGTTGCATATGTGGAAGGATCGGACTACAACTTGCCGAGCACTGGACAGTTCTGTGACATGGGATACAAGGTTACTTTTGACAAAAACAATTGTATTGTCATTAGAGAAAGAGGTGATCAAGTTGTACTGGCTGGTAGAAGACAACAGAATATGTATGTTGTGGATTGGTCTACTGCAGCTCCAGAAACCTGCTGATTGTGCATACCAAATCAGAACTCAATTGGTTATGGCACAAGAAGTTAAATCACTTAAACTTTGATGATATTAATCAGTTGGTGAAGAAGAAGGTAGTGATTGGTTTACCTGAGATCACATTCAAGAAGGATGCTATAAGTGATGCATGTCAGCAGGGTAAACAGATAAAGTCAAGTTTCAAATCAAAGACCAAACAATCAACTAATAGAGTGTTGGAGCTGATGCATATGGATCTTTTTGGACCAATAACTCCAACAAGTGTAACAGGAAAGAAGAACACCTTAGTGGTTGTGGATGACTATTCAAGATACACTTGGGTGATTTTTATGAACAAGAAAAGTGAAACGCTTCAAAGCATGCCTAATCTTTTGAAGAGATTACAAAATGAGAAAAGTTTAACAGTAATAAAGATAAGATCAGATCAGGGTACTGAATTTCTCAACAAAGTTATAAGAGAATATTGTGAACGGAATGGTGTACTACATCAACTTGTCACTATCGGTACACCTCAAAAAATGGGGTTGCCGAAAGAAGAAACAAACTTTAAAGGAAGCAGAAGAACAATGATTTGTGAAGCATTGCTTTCGAAAGATATTGGGTCAAGCAAGAAATACATCATGCTATACACAAAACAGAACATCAGTAAACAAGAAGCTGCTTGAACACAAAGCTTATGAGGTTTGGAATGGAAGGAAACCAAACATACCCTATTTTCATCCATTTGGAAGCAAATGTTTTATTCTAAATCATAAGGTACATTTGAAAACATTCCAACCAAAATCAGATGAAGGAATTTTCTTGGGATATTCTTCAGTCAGCAGAGCATTCAGGGTGCTGAACAAGAGGTCACTGAAACATGAACAAACAGTCCATGTTGTGTTTGATGAACCTAGGTTTACTGGTATGGAAGATGAAGATTGTGGACCTGCTGAGAATCAACAAGTCACCGATCCAGATTGTGTTGAAGTTTTGGAAAGATTCAATGACTTAAAAGTTTCGATATCGCCCTCGCCGAACACCCCGCCGATAATGTTACCGATGCAACAATCCGAAGCAGCTTCAAGGATCTGCTGACCCCCCTGTAGAAGAAGCTACAACAGACCCTACTGAAGATGATGTTCCTGAAAATCAAAATAACCAAAATCCACAATGGTTAAGGAATCACCCTACTGAACAAGTTATTGGCAATGTACAGCAAGGTGTGAGGACTAGAAGACAACTGGAAGCTATGTTTACTTGTTTTCTATCTCAAATGGAACCAAAAGTTGTTGAAGAAGCTATTTCAGATCCAGATTGGATAATAGCTATGCAAGAAGAATTGAATGAATTTGAAAGAAATCAAGTTTGGACACTAGTTGAAAGGCCAAGTCATGCAAATATCATTGGTACTAAGTGGGTATACAGAAATAAACTTGATGAATCTGGTACCATTGTGAGGAATAAGGCCAGACTAGTTGCAAAAGGCCATTCTCAAGCGGAAGGAATAGTTTTGATGAAACTTATGCACCTGTTGCAAGATTGGAAGCTATCAGATTATTCTTGGCACATGCTGCATATAAGAACTTCAAAGTATATCAAATGGATGTCAAGAGTGCAAATTTGAACGGTATCCTAGAGGAGGAAGTGTATGTTCAGCAACCTCCTGGATTTGAAGTTAAAGATCAAGAAGATAAAGTGTATAGACTCAACAAGGCACTTTATGGATTAAAACAAGCACCAAGAGCTTGGTATGAGACTCTATCTCAATTCTTGGTGGACAATGGTTTTACAAAAGGCACCATTGACAAGACACTTTTCAGAATCAGTGAAGGGGACATCACCCTGCTGGTACAAATTTATGTGGATGACATAATTTTTGGTTCTGAAAATGATTTACTTTGTGAAAAGTTTGCAAATCTAATGAAGAGCAAATTCCAAATGAGTATGATGGGAGAAATGAACTACTTTTTGGGATTGCAAGTTAAACAGATGAAAGATGGAATCTTCATTCATCAAACCAAGTATACCAAGGAGCAGCTGAAAAAATTTGGTATGGAAAATAGCACTAAAAACTCAACCCCTATGAGTACAAATATCAGATTGGATGAAGATAAAGAAGGTAAAGATGTTGATCAGACCTTATACAGAAGGATGATAGGCAGTCTGATGTACCTCACTGCCAGCAGACCTGATATATCCTTTGCTGTAGGTGTTTGTGCAAGATTTCAATCTAAACCTAAAGAAAGTCATTTAGGTGCAGTCAAGAGAGTTCTCAAGTACTTAAAAGAGACTTTGGGAGTAGGGATTTGGTATTCCAAGGAAGGAAGCTTCAAAGTCATATCCTACTCAGATTCTCATTATGCTGGATGCAAGATTGATAGAAAAAGCACCTCAGGAACCTGTCAGTTAATGGGAAATAGACTGGTTTCCTAGTTTAGCAAGAAACAGAATTCTATATCAACTTCCACTGCTGAAGCTGAATACATTGCTGCTGGAAGTTGCTGTGCACAAGTACTATGGCTAAGACAACAATTAAGGGATTATGGAATTGAAGAAAAGGAAATTCCAATTATGTGTGATAACACAAGTGATATTGCAATCACAGAAAATCCTGTTTTGCACTCAATAACGAAGCACATTGATGTGAGACATCATTTTGTAAGAGATCATGTTGAAACGAAAGATGTGGTAGTTCTATACATCCCTACTGAAGATCAACTTGCTGATATTTTCACTAAACCACTTGACAGTGAAAGATTTGCCAAATTAAGGACTGAACTTGGAATTATCAAAGTTTACTGACATTCAGCAATGTACCGGAATTCACCAAGGGGATTAGTCTTTGCTATGTTGGGTGAGCTCACTTAGCGATTAGTCATTGGTATCAACAATTCCATGTACTTATGTTTGGACAATTGAGCAAATGAGGTTGCCAAGGGGATTGGTCTTTGTCATTTTGGGTGAGCTCACTTGACAGATCGCTCATTGGTATTAAACTTCATCTTGTATTATCAATTGAACAAAACAAGAAGAAAACAAGGATCGACAGAGTCACTTAATCGCAGGCCGCCGAAGCCTATTTATCGCCAGACCGCCGAGCCCACCCCGCCGAGGATCACCCCGCCGGATGGAACGTTACTCGCCAAAGTTATTAAAGTCAAAAAGCATATTGGCGGGATATTTATTTTATCTTTATAACCGCAGCTTAACACGATCTAACGGTTATCAAACGTTATGGAACACGTGTCAAGCCAGCATTTATTCAGATTAATCGTGGTCAAGCATCAATGTACGTGCACTGACAGTTACAACCACCCACTGTCTATTTATACATGCTATTATACAAAAGAATCTCTACTTGCAAATCCGCTTTATCACTGCGATTTCTACACTGTGTGAACACAGATTTGAGAATCAATCTTCTTCATCTTATTCTTCTCATACAAATGGCGGAAAAGGTTGATGTCCAGATTGAATCAAGCCAAAGTGTTAGAGGTTTTGTTGAGGATGGAAATAGAACTGAACTGGCCATTAACATTGGTCGAAGAATAAGGAGATATGCCGGTCTGGAGAATGTGTTGAATATAAGACTGGAGACAATTTCATACACAAATGTTGTCAGTTTCTGGAGAAACATTCATATACAGAAGAAGGAACCGAAGCATTTAAAACTCGCCGTGAATGGGCAAGAAATTGAAGTTTCCCCCAGTCTACTGAGGGATGTTTTTGGATTTGTTGAAGTGGTGGATGGCTCAGTCAATCCTGAAGCAATGGGATTGGACAAAATGGCGTTTGTTGATCAGATTAAAACAAATGCAGCCACCAAATCCATTACAGGCATCAACTGCAAACATATTGGATATGAATACAACCTGCTGAGCAAACTGATTGCTAAAAACATACTTGGACTAGTTGGAAGTATGGATACTCTATCAGGACCCAAGATAGAGTTGATGATTATCATCTGCAGGAGCATGAAGTTTGATTGGGCTAGATACTTCATCCATTATATGAAGAAGGTCTTCAAGGAAGAAAAAGAGGGAAAGAGGAAGTCCAAGGCCCTGCCCTTAGGATTGATGGTTCAGACCCTGCTGAATCATCTGGAAATCCCTGATGAAGCACCTGAAAAGATCAATCAATCTAGATACAAGAAGGAAATTGATTATGCTATTCCTGGTCTAGATGATGATGAAGAGGTTGCTGGAGAGGTCGCTGATGATGATAATGATGGAGATGATGGTGATGCTGGTGGTGAGCAGGTCAAGCAATCAAAAAGGATAACTGTTAAACCTGCTGCACCAAAGAAGGCTGCTGAGAAAAGAAAGGGTGGAGATACAAAGAAAATAACTGAGGTATTAAAGCCTTCAAAGAAAACAAGGAAGCAAACAACACAGACTGCTGAGTCTGCTGAGGGTCCAGTGGAGGTTACTGACCCTGCTGTTGCTGCAAGAAAAACTGTTGTTGAAATATTGAGGGAACAACAGAAAGAAGCCGCAGAAAGAGGAAGTCTACCGTGGATCGAAAAGAATGATGAACCCATTTCCAAGAGGAGAAAAGAGATTGTCCACAAACAGAAACATGGAAAAGGGAAAGAACTCAAAAACTTGGAGGCTCAAAGAATCCAAGAGGAAGCATCAGTAGAAGAGGAAGAAGAGGTCGTTGAGGCCGAGCCCTTGAACATAATCGTGCCTGTGGAGATTACTGACTCCTCACCTGAAGAGGTAGTCAAGTCTACTGATGATGGACAAGTTGTTGTTGAGCAATCTGTTGAAGATATACGCGCGCCTACCGACCCCGAGCCCGCCGTAGTATCTACTGAAGAACCACCGCAAACCACTGAACCTGAACCTGCTGTGGTAGTTGAAGAGGTAATTAAAGACTTGGTTGAAGACCCTGCAATTGTTGCAAGAACTCAGGGGGAAGAGCAGTCTGCTGCTAACCCTGCTGATGAGCATGTAAGTCAGGGGGAATTAAGTGTTGTACAGATGGAAGTAGTAGGCACAAATCTACCACCTCAGCAACCTACTGACTTTCAAACATCTGTTGAAGAAACCATGAACCTACTTGTTGGAACCTTTGGAGGTCAACAAGGTACTGGAGCTACTCCCAGGAGATCTTTCATGCCCTTTGAAAGGCATGTGAAAGAAAGAAAGAAAACTGAAGAGTATGTTGATCCCAAACTTCAGCAAATTGCTGATTATTTTCAATGGAAGTTTGGTTTCTACAAGAGACAAAAGCCAGCGGCTGAACCTATGACAGATTTTGAGGAATGGGCTTTTAACAAGTTGGGCGTAGAGAATTTGTTGGACCTAGTTGATACCACTCTGCTGCAGTCCAGACTGATGGACTTATTTGATGAGCAACGAAGGAGGAGGGTATCAAGTTTAGGGATCCAAGAGATGACAATGATGATTCATCCTCATCATCGATTCTGAGGAGATTTTCCCTCTGACCAGGAGGAACCAGTGGGACTGCAATGTTAAAAGAACCACCTGTACAACAGCCCACTGATACTGGTAAGTCTGCTGAGGGCCAGCAGACTGGTGAGATGGATGAGGATCTACAGGATCTCACCATGGATGATTTGGAGGCATTGATCAATGAAGGAATTAATCTGAGTGCTGGTAGGCTAGCTGATGAATCTTCTACATTCCATGTTGTAGAGCCTACTGCACAAACTGAAGCTGAACCGAGTGAGGATTTGGATGGAGAAAGGATTACTGATTTCAATGAACCTAGTGCCAGCTCAGAAGAGTCCATTGAATATCAAGATGGATTTGACTTTGAGGGCACTCTTACTAAAACTGCCATCATCCTACACAAGATTGGTCATGCTGAAGGATTCCAAGTGGATAATGAGGCTATATTCAATCCACAGAGAGTTGAAGAGGAGGTACAGGTTGCTGGGCTACAAACAGCACCTGCACAAAGGTTGGAACAGGAGGTACAGGCTGCTGAGTCTCAAACAGCACTTGGACAAAGGTTGGAACCTGATTTGGGTTTGGAGGAAACCCCGTTATTGATGAGGCCGCCGTAGTGGAGCCTACTTGGAGGCAAGACCACTGGAGGGAAAGATCGTCGCGACCGCTCGTTAATGAAGATGAGCAAATGTGGACTATGACTTCGTTGATGAGGAGTTTCGTATGCCCGAAGAAGAAAATATTGGTGTTGATCCCCCTCGGGCATTTGTACCTATTTTTGAGGAGCTCCGCCATTGATCCTATCCCGGATGAATATGAAGGACCTAACCCCGCCGGACCGGATAGGAGTTGGGCAATGGTAATAAGCAATCGAGGCCACAAGACAATGTGAAGGAGCTCTCGTCGATGAAGCCACCGGTGGAAGAATGACCGGTGAAGTGCCGCTTGAAGTGTTAAATGAGTTGAGGACCGTAAGACATGATATGCAACAGTTAAGGACACAACTGGACAGACAGGAAGAGAGATTTGAAGAACTGATGAAGATGGTAAATGAAAACAGACAATCAACTGCCACAGTTGCTTCAAACATCACATCTACTCAAAATGCTGTGAATGATCTGATACTAGATGTGAGGGGAATCAAGGTTGGAAATACTGCCAAAGAGAAGTTTCTGAAAGACCAATTTATTTCTATCAATCAGAAACTTGACAACCTTGCTGTTGCACCTAAACCTACTTAGCCTGCTGCTGCTGCACAACAACCTGCTATGCCTGATCCCAAACTTACTGAAAGAATCAACCTACTGGAGGAGACCTTGCAATCAAGGATTACTTCACTTGATACAAGAACTGGAGTTATGGAAGATCAATTGAATAGAGTGGTAATCTCACAGGAGGGTATTCATGGCCTCATATCCCGTTTTGTTGATGATGTCAATAAGGGGGAAGAGGGCCAATCATCTGCAGCAAAGGAGGGTGCAAGACTCTTTGCAAAGAAAAGATGGGAGGATGAGATTAATGCTCTCAGGCAACCTGCACCTGGCAGAGTTCAACTTATTGATGATCTCCTTAGACAATACAAGAAAGAATACTACAACAGAAGGAGACCTTATCAGGACATGGGATATCTTGAAGGCCTAAACTCTTTCTTGGCATTGAGATTTTGGGAAGCAAGAGTCAGAGCCTTAAGGGCAACTTATAGAGGAGGCAGAGGTGGAAGAAGTGGCAGAGGTGATAGGATCTTACCTATCACAAAAGCAAAGGACTCACTTGATGAATTCAAGGAACTCGTATATGAAGTTTGGATTCGAGTGAATGATATCAATCTTATCCCGCCCGAAGCTTGGAACTCGGTGGAAACAAGTTAATCCCTACATTGATTTTACTTTGATTGAAAATGAGTGGATGAGGGATATGATAGAACAAATCAGAGCCTATCAAGAGCAAGCTGAGAAGGCTAGACAAGAAAGAGAAAAGAGACAATAGATCGGCATGCTTACATTACTTTATCTTTGCTGTATCTAGTTTGTAATAGCCTTGAACAAATGATTTTAATGAAAGATGAATACTTGTTCTATCTTTTGTCTTAATCTTTTTGCTTTGCTGATTAGGTGAGGGTAGTGGCATCATCACCAAAAAGGAGGAAATTGTTGGACTTATTTCTATGTTTTGATGATGAGTGCCATACTAGCTGTTATAGTGCAAAGGCAAAAAGATGTCTAGATCAAATGTATAGGTTTATTAGAGTTTGATTCATAAATAGGTTTGATCAAACAAGCATCAGTAAAGGGCTTGCCGGTTGATATCGCAGACGGTCTAGGTCGAGGGTAGATAGGTCGCAGACTAGTCTTGAACCCGCCGAAGACCGAAGGCCGAGGGTTCAAACTCGCAAATGAAGGCTAAGGGATCAAACTTAGTATTTAAAGTCAAGGATATGGAATCGAATTTAGGCAAGTCCGTGATGACCTAAACCGATTACATATACCTTGTGTAGAAGGTCTAAGTTCCATAAGTTGGATGATGTTTGGAACTTGGTTATAATTAAAATGGTGTAATCTAACTTCACAAATAAAAGTTAGATAAAAGAAATCAATCGCATTATATTTTATACACGTAAATATGATGTTCGACAGACGATAGGTACTTCACAGATCGATGAACCCGCCGATATAATACCTCGATTAATTCAAGATTATTGGAAGATTACATGGATAAGGACAACCAACTACCTCTGACTTATCAAGAAAATCAAAGGCTGAGATTAAAAAGACGTTGGGATGATTTATATTTTTATCCATTGGATACAAGTCAAAGGGGTGGACAGACTGCACTGTCAAAAAGGAATTCTGACAGTGTCAGTCCTATGAATAGTGACAGAATGCAAATCAGATGGGACAAAAACAAGGAACGGTCACATTTGAATTTCAAATACAAGTCACATGCATTCCTATCTATAAATAGAGGACTTTCAACTCAGAAACTAGATGATGAAAATTAACAAACTTTGAAGAGATAATACTGAGCTAAAAAACACCCTGCTGAACTTACTGAGCATAAGGCTGCTGATCTAGTGAATTTCTTCAAGTGCATTATGTATTCAAGCTACATTAAGATTACACACTTGAAGACTGCAAGCTGCTGATTACATCATCCAAATCAAGCTGCTGCAACTGAATCATTTACTTGATTCAATTTTTATTTTATAAAGAACCTGCTGAAGACAGTGAAGCATCTATTGGGTGTGAAAGACTGTTGTTTGTGGTGGAGCCGGTGAAGAGGCAATCCTACCCTTCAAGGACCAAAGTGGAAGACTCGGGAGCAAAGAATCCTACCGTTCCCGCTTTCGCCTTGTGAAGCCATAGTTATTGGTGAAGGACAAGCAACTTAGGAATCTTTGTAACAAATACATCAAAGATCTCTAGTGAATTTCCTCCAACATCACAGGAGAAGAGTGGACCGACAGATTACACCACCCGGAACCACTATAAAATCGGCCATTTACTTTCGGATTTATATTCGCACTTAGTTTATTACACACATCAATCCACTGAATCTAGCAACTGAAATCACACACTTGCACTACTGAGTATCTAATACTTAGTATCATATTTAACAACAAGTAGTAAGGCTTAATTTTGATACAATTCCGCTGCACAAATTCAAAGAAATCGAATCCGTCGAGAGACTATCGTTTATCGCGGGCTTACGAGGTCTCGCGGACTATCGAAGTATCGCAGTCCGCTTGAAGTTGCGAAATTTGTTATCTCCAAAGTTTTAAGTGTTAAGTTTATTCACCCCCCCTCTAAACTTAACCAAAGCCTTTTCAAGGGACCAACAATTGGTATCGGAGCAGTGCTTCTGTTCAGAAGGAATCCTACTTGTTGTGCTTGTGAAAATTCTTTAAAACTTTATTTCAAGTTACTGATTTTAAAAGACATGCATCATGGATAATACACAGTATTCTAGAACTATGTTGATGTGTTCTCTAGATAGATTTGATGAGTATAAACGTCGAATGCAGGCTTACCTTGCTGCAACTTATGATGAGATGATGGATGTACTAACTGATGGACCACTGTTAAGGCCATATTTATATGATTATCAAGGGTGTATTTCATTATTATTTTCCCCATATTTGCATAATTTATATAAGAATTAAGGGTTTAAGTGCAATTATTTAGTAAGGATGATTTTAGTATGGTTATTTGCAAAATTGGTTATTTTAAGTATTGAATTGATTGATTTATTATGATTTGGACTTTATTACATTTTTGCAATGTTTATTTATCCTTTAGGAGGCTTAATTTCGAGTGCTATAGTTGGATAAATGAAGCTCAAGTCGAATTATTCAAGATAGAGTTGGAATTGGCTCAAAGATGATGAAATCCGACCTCAAAGCAGTCTGGCCGGGCGTCTGATTGCATGGACGAGCGTCCAGGAGAGGAAATCACATACAAGAGAGTTTGGACGCAAAGATGGACGGACGTCTAGAGCAAAGTCAAGATCCACCGGACGGGCGTCCACAAGACCGGACGGGCGTCCGGTGCCGACTTAAACCCTAACCGACTTAGAGCTCTATAAATACAAGCAAGAAATTTCCAACCCTAATGGGACACTTTTTTTACCACATCATTGAGATCGCACTTTCACACCAAAAAGCTGCGGCCAGAACCCTAATTCCATAAAGATGAGTTTCTCCAACCCAACAATCATATTCAACATGATTGTTGGCTAGAAACCTTGCAGTGAGTCGACGGAGGAAGCCCATCATCAACACAACCAACTAGAGATTTTATGCCTATGTTTAGTGAGTAAAAGATTTAGTTTTTCATTACTTTGGATCTGTTTTGTATTGTTTAAGTTTTTTTGAATTAAGATTTGATGAAACGATCTATGTTTAATTGATGCTTGAATCAATATATGAAAGTTTGTTATTTAAGTTTGATTTCATTCAAAGTAATGCATCTAATCATGTTGTAAGAGATTAAGCATGTTTAGTTGAGTAAGAGCTTGGAAACAATCTCGTGATTTCGTTTTGATTGCATGTTTAGTTTACTTGAAAAAGATAAACGAAACCCTAGAATTTGGTTGAAGAAATTTAATTGAATTCGTGAATAGATCACTACTAAAAACTACATCTTTAGATCACCATCTAGTTGGGGGTTGTTGGTTGATGGGTGGATTCGTTGCCTCGCTGTGTTTTCCTTTAATTGTTTGAATCGAATCGTTAGTTTATTCTTTAGCTTAAGTTCTAGTTTAATAAACCCTAAGTTCCCGCTTTGTTTTCCCGCACTTTTCGCTTCAGTTCGTAATCAGACGCTCGTCCGCAATAGCAGACGCCCGTCCACTAGTTTATACTTTCAGACGCTCGTTCACTTTAGTGAACGCTCGTCCATCTTTCTGTTTTCGTATTTTCTGCTTGTTTTTATTCCTGTTTTAGTTTTAATTCTTAGGTTTAGGTTTTAGTCAGTTTCAGCCTTAGTTTAGATAGATAATTGTGACATAATCGACATAGATTTATACTTGAATCCGATAAACATTCCACTCCCTTAGGACGACCCGTTAACATCCTATACTACGAACCTTATACTTGGGGTGTTTCGGTTTATAAATTTAAAACACGTTTTTACCGAACAACCACTGGAGATTACCAAGGCAGTAACAGTGGGTGATACAACTGAGTACATTCCTAAACCAAAAATAGAATGGAATGCAGAAGATAGGAAGAGAGCAAACCTCAACAACATTGCTATTGACATCATTTATAGAACCTTGGATAGCAATATGTACATGAAGGTTGAAGATTGCAAAACTGCAAAGGAACTTTGGGACAAAATACATTTGATTTGTGAAGGCACTGATGCAATAAAGAAGAATAAAATCATTGTGGCCAGAAAGAGGTTCCAAAAGTTCAAGATGCTGCCAAATGAGACCATTGAGCAAATGGAATCAAGATTCAATGCAATATCGGATGAACTTACCCCGCCGAGTGTAAGTTATTCAAAAGAGGAAATAAACACAAAAATCTTGGAAGCTCTACCTGCAAAAGATGTTTGGAAAATGAAGGTGACTGCAATTGAAGAAATGAGAAAGTTGCATGAAGAAGATACCTTCAAATTGTTTTCAGATCTCAAGGCTTATGAATTCAGCAAGAAGCTTGTACCTGAGACTGAAAAGGAAGAGCCAAAGACCACTGCATTGGCTGCTTCACATCATGAAGAAACATCAGGAGGATAGGATGATATGCTGGATGAGATGCAAGAGCAGATTGCCCTACTGAGCAAGAAAATCAGGATGATGAAGACTGGAAAGGCCCCTTCAAGAAATTTCACAAAGAGGCCTACTGAAAGAAGGAAAGAAGAACCAAAGAAAGATAATGACTATCTGTGCTTTCATTGCAAGAAACCAGGACACTTCAAACCTGACTGTCCTGAGTTAAAACAAGGCAAGGAACCTGACTATCTTTGCTTCAACTGCAAGAAGCCTGGACATTTTAGACCTGATTGTCCAGACTTACTGAAGACCAAGAGTCAACAAAGAAGACATGGCAAGAAGGCTATGGTTGCTGAAGATGAATCAGGGTATGAAGTGGAATCTGAAAAGGGAAATGAATCAGATGACACAGCACTGGTTGCTGATATGGAGGATTATGCTTTGATGGCCAATATGGATGAAACTGAGGAGGTATACAACACTGTATCTATCAACACTCCTGTTGGAAGTGATTGTGAATCAACTTGTGGTTCAAATCCTAGAAATTCTGACAACAATGAGACTTTGGATGCCATCCTTAATCAACTGAGGATAATACAATCTGGTTATGAGATTGTGAAGGCTGAAAAAGAAGCTTTTGAGTTAGAAATTGGAAGATTGAAAGCTGAATTAAGGGTTCTCAAAGGTAAGGGAAAAGATGTTGGACAAAAGCCTTTTCAAGGGACCAACACAACATTCATCGAGAGTAGTCCTACCCTACCTCTCAGGAATGATTCTCTAAATCTTCGGATAAAGAGAAAATGGGATAGAGTCTCTCTTGGATGATGGCAAGTCAGGTTGTCACAAGTCAATAATAGTCAAATCTCGGATTCGAGCATTGAATAGTGGTTTTAGTACATCCTCAAGTATTTTTGAAGAACGAGGAATAATGTGCTCGTATATTCGGGTGCAAACTTGAATATGGTTGACTAAACTGATTCTGACTTATAGTCAGATTAAGGATGATCGTTGGGACGATCTCGGACTCAGTGTTTAATCATTGTGATGGAGCTATAGTCTAGAGAAATCCAGAATCGCCAATTCGATTTTAGTTAATCTGATACGTAGCAGCTTTCGGAGCAGCTAGAGTGGTGGTATGGCTTAGGAATTTCCTTTCTGATCTGGGAGCAATTACAGGTCTAGTGAGCCGATATCACTTCATTGTGAAAACAATGAAGTGATAGCTTAGAAGGATCTTCTCAGTCACTAGAGGTCAAAAGCATATTGAGAGAGAGTACCGACTGATTAGATGGACCGGCGACGTTTCGATCCTAAAGATCGTTTCGAGCCGACAACCTAACTGATCAGTGTACCAAGTAGAGTGCTTGGAGGGTACGGCATTGAGGGATATATCTCAACTGCTTTTAGAGCAAGTGGGAGAGTGTTGTGAATAAGATGAGAAAGGGTGTGCTCTAAAAACAATCGTTGCTTGTCATTTCGTGCAAGTGGGAGATTGTTAGGTGTAGTGCCCGAAAGACAATTTGTGTAATTGTTTTTAACAATAGATGACAGATTTTATCTCACCTTATTACTTGCTTTGTGCTTGTAAATAATACACTGCTGCAAACCCTAAGTATATCAGTATGTAACCGCTTAACTCAGTGTATGGCATGCACGTGAGGATTGAGTTAGTGGTGATATACTTAAACTGTTAGTCCGTGGTGAACTTAATCAGAGTTTAGGGTCTCTTGATTAAAACACCAATAATGCGCCCAGAACACCGGGTGTGATAGTCTTATCCGGACTGTCGGTAGAGGGTACCTACGTGGGACATTTATATATGATGGCATTCATATAGGACTGGACCGATTTAATCTGAATTTCCCGATATAATTCCGTAATTGAGGAATCTTATTAAATCATTAGATGATCATATATGGATCAACCTTAATCCTGAGGTGATCACAGGGTGCTGCTTGTCCCGGGGTAGTGTTTGATGTGTTAGTTACTTGTTCACTTAGATATGTGTTCCAAGCCACTTCTCATTGGCACTATCTCCGGATGAGTGAGTAGTTCGATTTTCACGGACATGGAATTCATTCCTTCCCCGCGGGAAGTAGAGAGACAGTCCCTTATTTGTTAGCCCTAAGAAAGTGATCGATCCCGGGAGTTCACATTTGACTAATTAGCTACTAGTCGGATATGTGTACTAATTGATCATCGGGGGTTAATGGTAAATAAGGATAAGATATTCGAGTCGGGTTCACGGAGACTTCCCACCGAGAATGGACGATCCTATGGAGGGTTAATCCGTATGTAGTGATTATATCAATGGACACTTATCTACTCTATGGGTTGAGTGTAAGTATATATCTATAATCGGTAGAGTTCAGTTTCGGGTTTATGGTGGCGTAATCCCGGAATTAATAATTAATGTACTTATTCTGTTCGATGAATAATTAATTATTGGAGCTACTGGTTATAGGTCAATGGTCCCCGATGTGGCTTCTGTAATTCGGACTGATAATCTTGTTATTTGGGCCTCAGTGATAATTAATTGGCTGGGCTAATTAATTGATATGCACATTATTTAGTTGGGCTAAATAATATAATACATATAAAAGACATTTTATGTGGGCTTTTAACCCTAAAAGTGGCGCCTCTTATCATTTAATTATCACAAGAATTAATTTTGTGATGTGGAAAATAAAAGATATTCTTGTTACATGATTGGTTGGATGACTTGTTATTTGATTTCCTATTGGTCAATACATGTCACAATTAGTCATTAAGGAAAATATCTTTTTATTTTGTTTAATTAATTAATTATTTAATTAATTAATACTTGGAGGCCAAGGATTTACTCTCCTATAAAAGGAGAGTTATTCCAAGGGAAATTAGATGGCATAATTTCGACCACCACTTGTAAAAGGAGAGGAAAAATTAGTTTTCTTGCCTAGGGTTTTAGAAGAAGAAAAACTTTAAGTTTTTCTTGGTGTTGCATATCAAGGAGGTTCGTGTATCAAGAAGGGTGTCCACCAACCGCCGTTTGGAGAACACATCGGAAGATCTTGGCTTCTCTTCCTACTATTGGTAACATGATCTTAACCCCTTTGTAGTAGTTTAAGTCCTTTAATTATGTATTGTGATGTATAAGTCGTGATCCATCCGCTGCGCGTAGATCTAACTCGTTTAGATCTAAGAACCTGCATCCTTCAGAGTTTGTTGCTCGGGTTGTTGAACCGTCTCAAAACGATTGACCAACGAGTGTGGCATGGCTTGTCTCGTGACATAATGAAGCAAATTCTTACTGTTTGTAGCTGCCACCAAAACTGGAGTTATTTCAAAGTATGCCTTGAACTTTTCAAAAACTTTCTTGCATGACTCATTATATTCTAATGAGGTTCTCTTTTCATCAAGTGGTTGAAGTGTTTGATATCTTCCGACAATATTTGATGTAAATTGTTTCAAGTAGGTGAGCCTTTCTTGCAAGATTCCAAACTCATGGAGGTTGCAAAGGTCAGGCCGGGCATCTTCATGACGACATCAACTTTGGATTGAACTATCTCAACTCCTTGACAGTGTATGATGAAAACGAGGAATTTTCTTGAGCTTACCTCAAATGCTATTTGAGAGGGTTCATTTGAGTTAAATTCTCCTAAGTCTTTCAAAGACACGTTTCAAGTCGTCCGAGTGATGGTAATTTAATTTCTTTGACCACAAGTTCATTGACATGACACTGAACATCTTGATGCAACATGTCATCGAATATTTTTTTGCATGGTACGCTGGTAGGTGACTCCAACATCTTTTTGATCCAAAAGGCCGCACCTTGTTGCAGCGGTTCTTTTAGGCATGTGGAAAACGGTGAGTTCTTCATCTTCCGGAGAAATGTGAATTTGATCATAGCCAGACGACCTATCCATAATGGATAACACCTTATGGCCTATAGTTGCATCCATCCCTGAGTACGGTGATTGGACGAGGGAAATCAACTTTTGGACAAGCAATGATCCAGTCTTGAAAGTAGACACAAGCACAACTTTGTCAGTTCTTTTTCCTTACCGGAACAACGTTTGAGGTCCATGTAAGGTATTTTACTTTGCGGATGAAGCCGGCTCCGATATGTTGGTTCTCCTCTGCTTTGATGAGGGGACAAGATCTGGTCTACACTTTCCTTTGAAATTTCTTGACCGAATGTGATCCCATTTTGACGGATAGTTTTGCTCTTATTCAGGGGACAGAAGAGTGCCAATATACGTCGGCCTAGGTTGTCCTTCGCATCGAGGTTGATTTATTTCAACTAATCAACAATGTAATTGACCGATTCTTCTAACTTTGCAGGCGCTTTCTATGCATCTTCTTCTACCTCATCATTGTTTGCCTATTTTATTGGTATATGAATTGGCACTTCAGGAATATTGCCTAAACCTTTTACGTGAAGATTTTGTCTAATGACTTTTTACCCTTAAGAAGGGGTTGCGATGTTCATGTTTGATTTGTTGCCCCCATATTTGGCATGGAGGTTTAGGGACTTTATCCTGCTTTGACAAGGAGCTTGTGTGTGATGTGGTCAACCCTTATTTTGCATAGAGGAAAACATTCCATGCTCCATGATGGGGTCTTATTTATACAATCTAACCACCATATGAGAGCGTCTATATTTACAACATCAATTTTGGGAAGTGGTAAAGTAAGTCCACTTAGTGCTTTTTTTCTTTTTCGATGAGTGGTTCCTTTGCTTTGGAGAACCCAGAAGCGTTTGAAACTTTTAATTTCTTGGTTGATTTAATTATGGTGCATTTTTTGTTGGTGTTTATCTTTCACCATGTCTTCCCAGAGTTCCTCTCCCCGTTTTGAAGTGCTCACTTCTTTGCAGGTGTCGGCCTTGAGTAGAACTTGAAATCATCCAGGTGAGGTTCAACCAGTGAAGTTCATATCATAAGCAATGACTTTCCTCATCACTTAAAGCAATGGCGTAGTGTGGAAGGAACACCTTTTGTGAAACCATGGTCTTCCCAGAAGCATGTTGGGATCTGATTTGGCATCAATTGCGTGGAAGAGTGCATTAAATGACATGTCATCAATAACGACGTCAAGTATTATTACTCCAATGCCTCTTTGCCCCCACTGGTTGAATTCTTGAATCATCAAGCGATTTTTGATGGGTCATCCATAGATATTCTCAACCCTTTCATTATGAAAAATGGCATGATGTTGACAGAAGATATTCCATCAAACAACACGCGATTCATCTTCTGTTCACAAGTGTATGCCGTCACGAACGATGGACGAATATAAGACACCGATGCCAGAACATGTCATCGTCAGAAAAATTCATCTCGACAAAGCACGTGATTTTGTCTTTGATTTATGGCTCCTCCTCTTGTGAAGAATTTTCATCAAATTTCTTAGAGGTAGAGTTTTCTTTATCAAGTACGTCATAGCAAGCGACAATTTCATCGTCTGTATGTATGCGGCGCCAAGCTCCATTTTCATCCTTTAGGATTCCCTTCATCATGTACACCATTAAGGTGATAGAAGTTCTAGGACATTTGTGCTTGAGATGAACTGAAGAAGCGTTTGATTTTATCGTCCACTTCTCGGTTGGTTTCCATGTCCAGGGCTTCCATGCCTTTTGACTTATTTTGCCTTGGTGGACTTGGGGTGAATTTATTTTGATTTTGTAGACTCGTAATGCCGATGCACCTTTTGTTTCGTTCTTTGAGCCACAGAAATATACTTTTTACCATCCGTATCAACGGACTGCTTCTCTTGCCTTTGTATTGACAATCGGGGCTTTATTGAAAATTTCACAAGTCTGTAACAACAAGTGGTGACATGGCCACAACTTGCATCTTCATAGGATCGAAGGTTCCAAAACGAACGGTCATAGTATGACCATGTGACGGCCCCACCAATGAAATTTGATTTGTGCTTTCTTCTCCTTCTTCAAGCACGACTATTTCTTCATCAACACTATTTCTTCATCGGCTAAGAAAATTACTTTGATTTCAAAGACAAAGCAATTGTCGATAGTGTACCCCGTCAAGAGCTGTTGATTGCAACAGTTTCCTTCGTGGGATTTTCCAGCATCTTTGAGGCACTTGGTTGTGGGAAGATCAATGAGTTTGAATTGAGAAACTCATCAAAGTTTGACAGGACGTTTGACGGGTCCGTTTCCGTCAAGTAGTTAGGATGGCAAGCCTGGATGTGGGATATCCGGCCTCTTCGTGGTGTTCCGATCAATGAGGTTATCGCCGTCGGACGGTGGAGTTTATCGAGGTAGGTGGCGGACTCACGGTGGTGATATGAAAGCAATAAACGAGAGAGAGAGAGATGCAACAGTGCTCATGGAAACAAATGCGCAAAAGTTGTTCTATATCTTCATTAATGTCATAGTGGGGGTATTTATAGGGAAAGGATAAAGCCGTAAAAGACTACTCGTGCTAGCGGTGTCGCTGCCCGACAGATGGCAGTTGACCCCGCATTCTATCTAAGCTTCTGAGCTTTCCATTAACTGGTGGAGTTTCTCATATAAATGGGCCCGCCGTGCTGCGGGGCGGCCCCCTTACGCTGAAGATGCTGGCGGGATGGCCAAGTAGTTGGCGACGTAGCGCGGTCATGTACAGGGAAAGAGTTTGACTTATGTCTTCCGACGAGTTGACCGGGGATAATGGGACCGTGTCAGGTTCCGTATCATCAATGGCCCCCTACTCTGCGGCGGAAAATCGTGGCGGCATGGAGTAATATTCTGGTCGAGGAGTCTTCGTTGACGGACACTCTTGGAAGATAAAAGTTGAGCGGACTCATGATTAGGGACACAAACTAGTAGAGCCTCATCAAAACCTCTCTTAAGAAAAACCCAGTGGGAAAAAATCTTAAGCAAGGGAAAAGAGTACTCTCTGTTTGTATCAGAAATCTCAAGACCGCTCCTTTAGAGGCGAGGCGGGGTTGCGACATGAAGTTGACGCAACATTACCCGCGAGCACATCGTGAAATTGACGCTATACGAAAGGCCTGCCAATCACTACCAGCGGGTTTCCTCCTCTTAGTACACGTTAGTGGTGATCTGGAGTCGACATCGCGCTTGATAGTCCGCGGTCGGTCGCAAGCGACAAGGAACCGACCTACCCGGCCGCCCCTTTTCAGATATAGGAAGCGATCTTCTCTCATCCGGCGGCCTACCAGGTCGTCCTCCCCTCGTATAGGAAGCGATCTTCTCTCATCTTGGATCTCAGCTTGCGGACTCGGTGATTGTAAGGGGCCCAATTCAGGTGAAAGACGCTTTGCCATTCTTCCCGGATAGCGTCGACCATGGCCCCCGGCGCTTTCCACTCGAATTAGACGCACGAATTTTTTAAATAGTCTGCTCTGGGCGGTCTGCGGATCCGATCGCCGATGAATACCTCTGATCCTCCTATGAGCTCGCAAGATTCTGGATTCACGTATCTCAGCTTCCTCTTCACGCTCTAACTCCGCAATCTCGGGCAGCAGGAAGGCGGCAGCGGTATCGAGATTCTGTTCCGTTTCTACCCGTGGTATTGAGATTGGGGGTTGTTCTCCCACCGATGGGTTGTGGAGAAAATGCAAGCCGATTCCGTGTGCTCGTTGCCTTCGTACTCCTCCATAAACTCGTATTCATCATTATCTGACTGAGACATTCTTGTTTTTCTGGGATTTTGTAAGGAAGAAACGAGTGACTCAAATGGGAGAGTGAGCATTTGTGGAGAAGGTAGTAACATGGCTGGCTTTTATAGAGGGAGGTGGCGTGTTTGGCATGGATTACCATAATGGTAGGCAGACAGAGCGACGGCTATCTGAAGAGACAGTCATAATGACCGGCGTAATGATGGTTATCTGAGAGGTTTACCGTCATTATGAGCATTCGAGGGGACGGTTATTTATGATGGGTAATCATGGGCTATTTTTCGTCCGGAATAGTCCCTAGTCAAAGTAGCCCTATCAAACGCGGCTAAAAACTTGGGAAGACCACCAACGATGGCTTTAGAACCGTTCCATCCATTTGGGATACCTGACAGTTTGTGGACGCAGCGGGGAGATGTGATGACACCTGCGGACGGCGATTTGAGGTGCACAGCATAGAGCGATCCAGATATGCCGCGAGGAGCTGTTCTGGTCGCTGCGACTGTGGCTTGAGAGCTTGCGATGTAAATCGTCCGTGCTCGTTGGTCTGACCGAGGTCGACATGTTGAGGGGCACAGCATAGAGCGATCCAGATATGCCGCGAGGAGCTGTTCTGGTCGCTGCGACTGCGGCTTAAGAGCTTGCGATGTAAATCGTCCGTGCTCGTAGGTCTGACCGAGGTCGACAAGTTGAGGTGCACGATAGAGCGATCCGGATATGCCGCGAGGAGCTGTTCTGGTCGCTGCGACTGCGGCTTGAGAGCTTGCGATGTAAATCGTCCGTGCTCGTAGGTCTGACCGAGGTCGACATGTTGAGGTGCACGGCATGAGCGATCCGTATATGCCGCGAGGAGCGTTCGGTCGCCGCGATCGCGGCTTGAGAGCTTGCGATGTAAATCGTCCGTGCTCGTAGGTCCGACCGAGGTCGACATGTTGAGGTGCACAACATGAGCGATCCGGATATGCCGCGAGGAGCTGTTCGGTCGTTGCGACCGCGGCTTCGAGCTTGCGATGTAAATCGTCCGTGCTCGTTGGTCCGACCGAGGTCGACATGTTGAGGGGCACGACGCATGAGCGATCCAGATATGCCGCGAGGAGCCGTTCGGTCGCCGCGACTGCGGCTTGAGAGCTTGCGATGTAAATCGTCCGTGCTCGTTGGTCTGACCGAGGTCGACAAGTTGAGTTTCTAGGATTTAATCATTTTCTGCGATCCCAGGCGAGATGGCGAAGTCATTTGTGTTGGCGAAAGCGCAAACTGTACAGGCGAGCTATTATTGGTGGCGTGCAACGTGGAGCAATATAAACGGGCTGCAGAACGCTGCGTATCATTAAATGTGGCGTCCTTTCACCCGACAAGGTGACGTTTCGCCGTAGGTCGTGACGGTAGGTGATGATGGCGTTTCGTTTTTTACGCAAACTTCAAATTTCAAAGCGTCGTGTCCAATTCCGAAACTTTTTGCTTTCCCGTGCAAACCCGAACCGTCGGATGAAGACAATCACGGCCGTTGGTTGGTTGAGTGCTTGTCTATTTAAGGGGCGTTGCCCCTCCTTTTTCCACCTTTACGAAAACCTTTTCCAAAATTTTCAGGCTGATCGAAATCCTTTCTACCAAGCCAAAAATCAAGAGCATCTTGTGGTGATTTGGAACCGAGTTTCCGAATTCGAGGTCCGAGGCTGTGTTTGAACTTCATCGGAGTGAGCCCTTTACAGCGATCGGAGTGATCATCTTTGTCCTCCCAATTTTCTGCCATCCAGATCATAAAGGTACCATCTTTATCCGATCTAACACTGGGTTTTTCTTTGTTGATCGTTATTTTGTGGTTGATTCCTGGCCTGTATAGACCATAAGTACGCTTTTTGTCCCGTAGATATTCGGATTTTTGAGGTTTTTTAACCGGTGACAGAATCCGTATGCCTAAACCCTTCTTTTGTGAATTTGAAGCCTTCAGGGATTAGGGAGCAATTTTCAATTTTTCCGTGTAGTCTTTCTTTATGACCCCGTTGCCCCCTGTGCTGTTGGCGTGCGCGGAAATGGGGGGGGCGGTGTCGACCTGAACGAAGCGTTGATCCACCTCTCTTCATTTTGCAGCATGTCGCACGGCGGGGACGACGAGCCGATCAAGAAGAATTTGATTATGGTGATGGCGGGGCCGAGGAAAGGGCCGGCGGCGAGGTTTCTCCTTCCCGTTCGACGAAGAGGACTCACGCCTCGAGATCGGCGAGGCCCAAAGGCTCCTTATAACGACGGGCACTCGGGCGCTTTTCGAATCCTTGCGGCACTTAGCTCCCGGGGAGCGAATTTCTAAGACTCGCCGGTGAAAGGATTCGGGCGGCGTCGCCCCGAGGCCGCAAAAACGAAGGGGGGACGGCCGTAGGGGCACCCGCACCGCTAGCTCCGCCCCGCGAGAGGGGGAAAATCCGGATCGGCTTGAAGACCGCAGTCTTTGGAAGAGGGTGGCAAGCCGAAGGCCATGCATCGCGCCGTCGATGCGTAATGGAGATCTTTGTTGGCCGCGGCGCCGATTTTAACACCGCTATCCGTGCCCGATACCGCTCTCCGATGACTATCATTTTTGCCCGTGCATGGACGGTCGACGGTATGAGTATACTTGCGGGCGCTCTACCAGGGACCGCTTGTACGTTCCTTTTGACAATTTCCCCCCGCGGGGTTCGGGCCCCCTTTCGATCCTTTTTTGGTGGAGGTGATGTATTTGCTTTGGAAGCCTTGCCGGCGGACTTTCACCCTAATGCTGTTAGGACCCTGGCGGCGTTTATTGCGACGTGCCGCCTTAATGGAATTGAGCCCTCCTTGGGTCTGTTTAGGGAGTTCCATGATTTCGTCGGCACCCAAACTCCGGGGCAGGTGAGCGTGAGGGCGCGTGAGGGGAGGCCTCGCCCTTTTTACCCCGCTGACAACAAAATCTATTGTTAGGTGTGATGCCCGAAAGACAATTTTGTAATTGTTTTATTTAATAAATGAAATGATATTGTTATTCATATTTATTATTCTCATAATCACCGATGTGACAATAGTATTTACACTACAGAAAACCCTAAGTATATCGTTTATGTAATCACTTAACTCAGTGTATGGTATATACACGGGAGGATTGAGTTAGTGAAGATGTACTTAAAATACAATTAGCCCGTAGTGAAGTTAATTGAGAGTATCGGGTCTCTCCTTTAACGTGCTATTAATGCGCCCGTAACACGCTTGGTGTGATTGTCTTATCCGGACTTTCGGTTAAGAGAACCTAATGGGGCATTTATATATGATAGATATATCGTATAGTATTGGACCGATTTGATTAGAGTTCACGATATAATTCCGTAATCGAGAAGTCTTATCGAATCAATGGATGATCATATTTATGGATATATCTTAATCCCGAGGTGATCACGATCAACCGCTTGAATCGGTATAAAGTTTGACTTGACGGTTAAGGATTACACCGAGTCCGTGGTCCGAATTACCCCATCTTGGCATTGTACTCGGATTGAGTGAGTAGTCCGTGTTATCACGGATACGGAATCCATTCCTTCCATTTATGGAAGTAGATAGACAGCTTCCCTTATTTGTTAATCCTAGAAACCGATCGATCGCGCGAGTTCATATCACACCGATTGATCACCAAAGAGTTGTATGAATTAATTGATCACTAGGGGGTTAATGGTAAATAAGGATAAGAGGTTCTAAAAAGGGTTAACGGTAACTTCCCATTTTAGAATGAACACAGTCTATGGAGGATTAATCCATATGTAATGATTATATCAATGGACGCTTATTATCATTCTCATGAAGAGATAAATATAATCTCATAATCGGAGGAGTGCAAATCACGGGATTATGGTGGCATATTTCGTGATTGATTTATCAAATATAATTATTCTCGTTCGTAAGATAATTATTTATTTGATTTATCGGAGCCGCTGATTATTAGTCCATGGTCCCCGACGTGCCTCCTAATATAGCATAGCTATTCTCGGACGTCGAATCCTAATAATATTAATTTAGTTCTCGTTGGACTTTATTAAAACGATATGTAAATTAATTGTTTAGTGGACTATTAAATTAGTTGGGCTAAATAATTAAATATGTGGAAAAGACATTTTTCATAATCTTGGCCCAAAATTAGTGTGTTGGTCGAATTTTGTGACTAGGTCACAAGAATGATAATTTCGACCCAAGCATATATTAGTCTACAAGAAATTAGTTTTCTTGTGATTAATAAGACATGTGCATAAAATATTTATTGGATAAATATTTATTGTAAGAAATAAAGATAAAGATTATTCTAGATTTGTTCTAGAATATTTTGGGATTATCTTTTATTTAATAGGATTATCATAATTGATTTTGTATTAATTATAAAATCCTTGGGGCTTAAGTTTTACTCTCCTATATAAAGAGAGTTCTCCCAAGCCAAAGAACACACTACATATTTCGACTTCACCTCTTAGAGAGGAGAAGAAAATATTTTTTCGGCCAAGGGGTATTAGGGAGAAATCTTGGAGATTTTTCCGGGAAGCATATCGGAGGGGTTCGAGTCGAGAATTCCTTCCACCGGGAATTGCTTGGATCACACGTACGGAAGATCGTGGTGCTCTTCACATCTTCACATTCATCCTTTGCGGTTCTTCAACTTGAATTTTGAGATTCAAGAGGTATGATCTACACCCCCTTGTAGAATAGATCTAGTTGTTTTATTACGTGTAATTATAGATCTAGATCCTTAAATCGCTTCCGCTGCGGATGATATTACTAACAGTGGTATCAGTCGCCATGGTGATCTATATTTATACGTATAAAATATTAGATCTAGGAGTGGTAAAACATGTAGATTTTTTTGTCCCAATTTTTTGGGGGGCCGATGCATATGTTTAATTTTTATGCTTATGAATGTCGTGGTTGAAGAGATGGATTGGGGTTGGCACTGTTTACCCGTTAGATCTATTGTAAACTCATATAAACGATAAAAATTCGTCCATATGAGTATAGGAATTTATGTAATTCTTTTTTATTGCAATTTTAATTTCCAGAAAATAGATCTGTTTAGTAGCTGTTTAGTTATTTCGTGTTTCCCGTTGATTGAGCCGTTGAAACGACGATCCCTCCGGTCAGAATCAAGATTGGAAGATGATGAATAATTCCAAAAAATTTGGCGTCGATCGGAATCCGTTTTGATATCCGTTCATTGCTGCAAAGAAGCTGCTGTAACAGAAAAACGCAGGATTCACAGAAACCCTACCTGTGACTTCCTCGAATTTCTGGGAGAGTTTGAACCGTTGAATCGAAAATCCAACCGGTCAGATCGATAAATATGGAGTTTTTGATGTGGTATAAAAATTTCAAGTCGATCGGGTTTCATCTCGACTCCCGATCGGCTCCGGAAAGTAACTGATACGCTGCAGTCAGAGACAGATGCAGCATCAAGATGGGCGGCTCACTGAAGAAACTTGACAAGTCGAAAATCCGATCCAACCGTCCATATTGAAGTTCAAGGAGTGAAGAAAAGATCTGGAAAGTTTCGTCCCGATCCGAGTCCGTTTCATATGCCGATCGTCGAAGAGTTCGAACAGCTGCAGATTATGTTAGAAAGTAGTAAACCCTAGTTAGGGTTTGGTTATTTATTTTCTAATAGGTTAGATACGGGGGTACCAACAATCCATCTCGGTGTTTAAATTTTCCGCACTTTATTTTTTATGTGTTTGATCATAAAATAGATATAAAATCGGAATTGCCATGACATGCATCATATCATAAATCCACTCCATGCATACATGTAGAATTTTAATTTTGGTAATTAAAATAGGCATGTATACAAACTCGTGTAATTAGTTGAAATTTAATTAATACGTGGTAATTAATAAATTTAGTAACTAATTAATGATCCGAGGACGGGTTATGAAATCGTTAGGCCTTTCGGTGTGTGTTCTCGGTGAACCGCCTTAAAGCCCAAACGAGATCACGTTTTCGATTCGTAGTGTCTACGAGATTGAATGATGGTCAAAGAACAATAAATCTTGGATAAAAACGGTTCGCCTATAGGTTGGGTGGTCAACTGAGCTTCGCTCGACCGACTTAACCCTCCTAGTGTGATGTATGCACGGGGGTCCGGCAAGACTAAGCTACACCGGAGAGCGAGAGGGTGATTCCTTCTTATCTCAATGGGGCCGTCTTGACCCGACTTCGTCCGACCGTCACATATGTTCCAACGAATAGGACGGGTAGGCTTGCCTACGTTACCGACACCATTCGGAATCCTTGATTTGATGTGCTTTTATGTTAACATCAAAAAGACGTGGTTAGTTAACCCACCACCACTTCCAAAATATTGAGTGGGAGCGGGGAGGCGACAGCCCAACCCCACGGCCTCTACTATAGATACAAGTAAGTGAGAGAAGGGTGACGCCTCGCGGCGCTTTGATTTCGTCCCCCTACGGATGGTGTTCACCCCTATCAACATTCATGGCTTGGTCTCCGAAAGGATAGGATTTACGGGTACTCGTCGGGTCACCGACCTATCCTACGACGGCACACTCGGGGCGTACCTAAGAGATCCGATATAGTAGGTCACACTCATAAAGGATATTTTTGGTAATATCTAGGCTAAAAAAGGAAGGTAGTCAATGAATAAAGGGATGTTTAATTCTCGTGCGATGTTCGATTCTCACAAGTTATTCATTGATGAGATTGTCTCGATTTAACCGTCATCTCTTTGACCTACCCTACGGCGGCACCGAGATGCGAGGTTAAAACCTTGGAATGGTAGAGTAGACTTAATTTTAGTTTACAATTCCTAAAATAAAATATAGTAGTGTTAAACTTGAATTAATACATGTCATTTTATTTACGCATTATATCCCTTACTAAATTGCTTAAAATTTATAATTGACTAGTATTGACTTCGTTAAAAAGTGGAAAGTAACTAGGACGTTGAACTAGTTAATCGATAATGCAATTAATTTTCGAAAGAGATATTTTCTCTTAAGCCTTTTAAAAACCGAGTAACATATGGTATGTCACTAGTGTCATTCGTGTCAAACGGAAGACAAACTTAGTTTGACCAAAGGTGATTTCGGACTTTGAAATTCTTCTAGTGAATTTTGAATGTGTAGTAATTACACGAGTAATTTTCTAATTGAAAAATCGGAAAATCATGAAGTATTATTAGTTGGACGATATTTGGAATCGATGAACTAGTGGGAGCTTTATGATTTGTTGTTTTTCTAGAACATTAGAAAAGTGTAACTGACTACACACGTAACCGTTCTAATTGACAAAACGGAAAGTCATAAAATGTTGCTAGTTGGACGATATTTGGAATCGATGAACTAGTGGGAGTTTTATGATTTATTGTTTTTCTGGAAACATTGGAACTATAGACTTTTCTAATCGAAAAAATCGGAAAATCATAAAAATAAAGCATTACTCGTTAGACGGTATTTGGAACCGATAAACTAGTGGGAGCTTTAATGTTATGATTTGTTGTTTTTTCGGTATATTAGAAAATCCGAGAAGTCCCGACGAGTAACACTCGAAATAGACATCCCACGGTTCAAGAGTAGTGTCTACTCAAACGAACCGCTAGTTCAAGATCGTTTCCATTCATTGAAAGTCAAGAATGGGAGAATATGTCTAAAAGTGTTAGTCACCTAAACTGAGAAAATTTTAAGGCTGAACCGAAAATTAATTAACGAAAATCATAGGATAAGGACAAGTGATTTTGGATCACCAACCTATGAATCCTTGGCGATTTTCTCGAGCTAAGTTCTTTGGAAGAACAAGGTAGCGGTGCATTTAACGATTAAAAGAGTAAACAACGGGCAGTTAATTTTAGCTAGAATAATGGGAGTGATATAAGGAAATGAATCTCGGATTCAATCCTTGGATATAGCGGAAAAATTATTTTCTGTTTAAGATTCGTTGGAACGAATGGATTTACCCTCTATTCGATAATTTGTTTGTCGTATAGAAAGTGAATATACCATTTGTAGTACGAATCCAAGACTCGGACTTTTGTTTGATAAAGTCAAAACCACTTACAACTGCTGAAATATGTATATAAAACACATCTTAAGAACCATTAAAAGCAATTGGTTTCTATATTTAGATAAACGCTTCTTTTCAGTGATGCCGGCATCCGGCTTGCGTATTTTTGGGTTAGCAAAAACAAAAATAGAGAAGAAATGGCTTTACCCTGGCGGCTCGACCAATCACCGCCACACTCTTCGCACTACGTCGGAAAGGTCCTACCCAAGTGGCATTCGCCGACCCAGTCAGGATCACTAAGCTCCACACATGGCGGGGGAATAAAAAACCTGTTATAAAGGTAACCGATTTGATGATGATAAACTGGAATAAAAAACCTGTTATACAAGGGAGACGGAGATCGGAACGAGCTAAGCAACTATAGGGGGCACGAAGGTGTTGAATCCTTTGAAGAAATCGTTCCCAGTAACGGAGCCAATTGACGGGTCCGTTTCCGTCAAGTAGTTAGGATGGCAAGCCTGGATGTGGGATATCCGGCCTCTTCGTGGTGTTCCGATCAATGAGGTTATCGCCGTCGGACGGTGGAGTTTATCGAGGTAGGTGGCGGACTCACGGTGGTGATATGAAAGCAATAAACGAGAGAGAGAGAGATGCAACAGTGCTCATGGAAACAAATGCGCAAAAGTTGTTCTATATCTTCATTAATGTCATAGTGGGGGTATTATAGGGAAAGGATAAAGCCGTAAAAGACTACTCGTGCTAGCGGTGTCGCTGCCCGACAGATGGCAGTTGACCCCGCATTCTATCTAAGCTTCTGAGCTTTCCATTAACGGGTGGAGTTTCTCATATAAATGGGCCCGCCGTGCTGCGGGGCGGCCCCCTTACGCTGAAGATGCTGGCGGGATGGCCAAGTAGTTGGCGACGTAGCGCGGTCATGTACAGGGAAAGAGTTTGACTTATGTCTTCCGACGAGTTGACCGGGGATAATGGGACCGTGTCAGGTTCCGTATCATCAACGTTGGAATCAAGAAAACGGTACATATTTATTTCTTTTCCTCTAGAGTTGGTTGTCACCTTTTGACTATTCGGCCTTTGTTCCTCCAGACATTTTTGAAGTATGGAATCCCCACATTTGTATCCATGGACTTTTGTGTTTTGTTTCCGTAGTTGCTTTCGCAAATTTTCCAGTCTTTTCCTTTTCATATCCCTTTTAAGGGTCTTGAAAAAGAGCTTGACCTCCGTTTGCGGCGATGCTCAACTTGGTTGAATTCCCTTGAGAATGTATTGAAGACTCTATTGCCTAATTTGAATGCACATCTTGATGGAAGAATTCTTAGAAATTTGGTCCCTGCAGTTGAAAATCAGGCTCTTCCGTCTGTTGATGTAGTCAACCACACTTTATTTTTTTCCACTGGTAAGAGTTGGTTAGCTCCACCATGTTGCCCGTCCTACGGGTGCTGTAGAATCGATTGAGAAAGATTTGCTCCATTTGCTCCCAACTATCCAGAGAGGCAGGGGTAAGATCAGTGTACCAATCAAAGGCGTTTCCGTTTAGAGAACGCACAATTTGCTTCACCAAGTGATCTCCATATGTCCAAGCGTTGTTGCAAGTTTCAACAAAATGGGAAATGCGTTGCTTTGGATTGCCCTTTCCATCCAATTGCTGGAACTTCAGTGATCCTTAACCGGCCGGCATCTTCAGATCATCAATCATTTGGGTGTATGGTTTGGAATACCTTTGAAATGAATTTACAGACCTTCTGACTTTGTCCTTGATAGTACCCATGATGAATTCCTGCAACGGGTTGATAGGAATGGTTCCATCAGGGGAAATCTTCAGATCACTTGTCAAGGTAAAAGACTTGGAACCCTCTTGATATTTGGAAGAGTTTTCTGGGGAAACCCTCAAGTTATTCACCATGCAAAGAGACTTGAAGACTCCTTGATATTTGGAATGATGTCAAGTTTGTCCTCGTCATCATGCACCACTTATTTTGCCTTACTTGCTTCTCAAACGGAATCAAGCTTGCCGGCAAGCTTCGCAATTCACATGTCTTGAGTCTAAACATGCGACGTGAGTGCTTCAATGGCATTTGTGAGGTTGGAAATATGCTCCTCCGGGGTGGTGGAATTTTCAATCATGATGACCGTGGCTATTGGTGACGAGAATCCATCATAAGTTTCCTAAAGGAAAAAGAGGTGGAGGTCAGACTCCTTCGACAAGCTCCGAGTGATAGGGCCAGAAGGTTGACCTTGAGATGAGGAAACATCCTAAGCGGCAACAACTTCGTAGTGGCACATTTTGAAGCAACAACTTTCACAGCAACAACCGTTAGAGCGGCAATCATTGAAGTAGCCTTTGAAGTAGAAGACTCTGAAGCGGTAGAAGCCTTTGGTGCCATTTCCACAAGACTTTTCTTTTTTGCAAGGAGAGATTGGTCCCACTGGGCGTGCCCGAAATTTGTAACGCAAATTTTGTTGTCCTGCAATTAAATTAAAAAGAAAGACAATAAAATTGGAACAAATATAATTTTATTAATTTCAAAATGTGAGTGGGTACAATCTCTAGCAAAATCCCTATATCTACGGGACACCTTTGATACTCCTTTGATTTTGCCGAGGGTCGTGGGGACTTGTTCTCGGGCTTTGTCAATACTCCTCCAATTTGTTGGGAAGGATGCTGGATTTATTGAAGATCTCCGGATATGGCGGATAATCTTCGATAATTGTTGAAGAACTCTGGACATGGAGGATATTTTGGAGATGACCTAGATGCTTTCATGCTTCCTTGATCTTCTCATTTGATTTCTTCGAGGGTCGCCATGACTTGTTCTCGGACTTTGTCGATTCTCTTCCGATTTTTTAGGAAGAATGTTGGATTTGCAGAAGAACTCCAGGTATGGTAGATGATCTTCCTTTGTTGGAGACGATTTGGATGCTTCTGTGCTTCCTTGACATTCTCCTTTTATTTCTCTGAGGGTCGCCAGGACTTGGTATCGGATTTTAGTGGTGTTTCTCCTATTTGTTGGGAGGAATGCCTTTGTTGAAGGACTCCGGATATGGCGGATGATCCTCGACTGTTGAAGAACTCTGAATATGGCGGGCGAGCTTTGAATGTTGGTGAAGAACTCCGGATGTGGCGGATGATCCTCGAATGTGGAGGAACTCTGAATATTGTGGATGACCTTCGATTGTCGTTGAAGAACTCTGAATAGGGCAGACGAACTTCAAAAGTTGTTGAAGAACTTGAAGACTTCTTTGTTGCTTCTTAGATCTTCTCTTTGTTGAAGAACTCCGGTTTTCGCAGATGGACTTCGTTTGCTAAACAACTTGAAGGCTTGTTTGTTGCTTCCTAGATATTTTCTTTGTTGAAGAACCCCGGATTTGCCAGATGATCTTCGGTTGTTGGAGATGACTTGGAGGCTTCTCTATTACTCCTTGAATCTATCTCTGCGGTGGTTGAGTAGAGGGCTTGATGCTTCCTCTCTGACTTCTTCACCAATTGTTGTTGTGTCGATGAACTCCCAGATATGGAGGAAGAACTTTGACTTTGACGAAGACTTGAAGGAATACTTTGTATTTCCTTCAATCTCCTAGATAAAGGGTTTCGACTTTGCGGAAGATCTTCGATGTTGAAGAGACCTTTCATGGTTCTTTGAATATTTTGATGTTCTTCATCTTCTTGAAGAACTTTGGATTTTCCCGGAAGATCTTCAAGTGTTGAAGGCATCTTTGTTGAAGAACTTCATGTCCTTTCTTGGAAGATCCTCAATGTTTTTTTATGTTGCTGCAGAGTTCTTGGTGCTCTTCTTCCACCAATCCTTCTTGCTTTTCACCAACTTTACTGTAAAGATGCTTGCACCAACTTTGTGTTGCTGATGCTTTTCGATCTTCCTGCCTTTCTTGACTTTGGGTTGATCTTCAAGTTTTGAAGACACCTTGTGCAAGAAATCCGCCTTTGTGTTGATCTTCAAGTGTTGAAGACGCCTTGTTGAAAAGCTCCGCCTTTGTGTTGATCTTCGAGTGTTGAAGATGCCTTGTTGAATAGCTCCGCCTTTGTGTTGATCTTCGAGTGTTGAAGATGCTTTTCGATATTTTTGGATTTCTTGAAGAACTTCAAGGATTTCTTGGAAAATCTTCGTTGCTTCGGTGTTGTTGATGAATGAAGCTTTTTGCTCTGTGATTTCCACCAACTCTTCAATGTGTTTTGCAAATGACCAATGCTCTCCTATTTATAGAGCTAGGTGATGCCTTTGCATTAATTTGCATTTAATGCGTCCACACTCATTTAATGTGTCCACATTCTGATTGATTCTTACAATATCCGCATTTAATGCGTCCGGACTGTCCTTATTGGCTTTAGCAATTTGAAGACAATCTTTGCATTTATTATAAATCAATAAAATCTCCTAACTAATTGATTTTAAGAGATTTTTAGGATTTATTGTCCTTTATATTATCTCCCAATATTTAATGTAGAAAATAATATAAAAATACTTCGATTTGATGGCATGTGTAGTATGTGACAAATATCATATGTCACGTATATATTTTGTATATCTACATAGCCATTTAATTATAAATAATGAAATCTCTAATTTTCTTTTAAGAGATTTTAATTAATCATTTATTTTACATCATTCCCTAATATTTTTTAAAGGAAATAATATAAAATAAATTTAACATAGGACAAATGTATTATGTGACATAACTGATGTGTCACATAAATTTTTTTGTATCCACAGGACCGTCGATATTGGTTATCTAAAGTGGGGCATTTATATATGATGTAGTCATATATGACTGGACCGATTTAATCTGCGTTTCTCCTATAATTCCGTGATTGAGAAATCTCATTAAATCACAAGATGATCATATATGGATTAACCTTAATCCTGAAGTGATTAAAGACTCCTACTTGTTTCAGGATAGGGTTGGATGTGTTCGTTAAGGATCGCTAAGAGGCACGGTCTGAATAACTTTCACGTTGGAACAATTCTGGAATGAGTGAGAAGTGTGTGTCTCACAGATATGGAATTAATTCCTTCCGTCGGGAAGTAGAAAGACAATCCCCTAATTCGTTAATCTTAGAAACTGATCGATCTGCGGAGTTTGTATTGGTTATGAACTAATTGATCACTAGTAGGTTAATGGTAAATAAGGATAAGATGTAGTGAAGAAGGTTTACGGAAATAATCCCGCTTCATTATGGATAGTCTATGGAGGGTTAGTCTGTATGTAATGATTATATCAATGGACACTTATCGACTCGACGTTTTGAGAATAAGTTATATCTACAATCGATAGAGTTCAGTTTCAGATTTATGGTGTCGTAATTCCGGAATTAATAAGTTGAGTAGAAATATTCTATTCGATAATAATTTATTCATTTTATTGTAGCTACTGATTATAGGTCCATGATCCCCGGGTTGGCTCCTAACACGCGAGTGTTTTCACATTTTATGGAACCTCGAGAATAAATTAAATAGTTGATCTATTTAATGAATATGCGGATATTATTTATTCGGTAAATAATATGTAATATAGAAAAGACATTTTCTATTATCCCAAATGGCATAAAAATGGCGCCAGATTTATTTGATTTTGGGAAAACTAAATTTCTCGTAATTAATTATAATGTGGATAATATAATTATTTATGTGTTAAATAATTATAAATAAGAAATTAGTTTTCTTATTGGATAAATAGGAAATTTGTTTTCCTATTAGATAGTGGTTTTATTTTCCTAAAAGGAAAAGATAAATTTGTGTGTAAAAGATAAACTCTCAAATTATTAGTTATTTTCCTATTAAAAGGAGATTTTCTCCCAACACAAAAATTGAATGAACCAATGCCATTTTAGAAAGAAAAAAAACACACCAGTTTTTTGAATAAAAGAGAGAAATTTTGTTTTCTTGCCTTTGCCATTGGGAAGAAGAAAAACTAGGGTTTTTCTTTAGCATATTCAAGGAGGTTCTACTACAAGGATCGACGTCCACTAGTCGTCGCTTGGAGATACAATCCGAAAGATCACGGCTTCTCACCGGTTGGGGTAAATCTACTAACCTTCTTGTAGTTTAATTTATTATGCGAATCGAATCGTGGTAAAATTGCATGCGAATTTATTCGTAGCTTCCGATGTGCATGATCGAGTGTCTCGATCGGTGTTGTGAATCAGATCTGACGATCCAATTATGGATCGAATCCTGATTCCGGTTTCTGTATATCTAGCATGTGGTATCAGAGCTAGGTTAAAGAAATTTTGCGATCTTGATTGCATAATTAATTAATAAGGAGTGGAATTGAATAAATATTATGTTATAAAACTAAGAAGATAATGGAGGAAGAACAAGAGGAAATGCAAGTATAGAAGAAGGGGAAATTGCTTGTGTCTTATTCCAATGACATAAGGGGTATTTATAGTAGAGATTACAATGTGAACACAATAATCTGAATTAATCACAAATCTACTTAAATCAATCAGAATAATAGATAATCCATCAATGATATTATTTCATAACACTCCCCCTTGGATATCTATTATTTAAACATACAACCAGATATGATATGCCTCATTAAAACCTTACTAAGAGAAAACCCAAAGTGGGAAAAAATCTTAGTTAAGGAAAAAGAGTACATATTTATCTGTTTGATTTACTCCCCCTGAACCAAGCGTCAATTTCGATATTTCAATTGCTGCATCCCAATGCTCTTCAATGGTCTTTCAAATGTTGCAGTCGACACTGTCTTGATAAATAATTATCGGTTGACCGGATCTGTTGCACATCAATCTTCTCATTCTTTTGCAAATCATGAGTAAAGAATAACTTGGGTGAAATATGTTTTGTTAATCTCCATTAATATAGCCTCACTTCAATTGAGATATGCAAGATGCATTGTCTTCATGCAATTAAATAATTTCCATTCTCATCTAGACAATGTCTCAATTGATTGTCTCGATCGTAGTTGCATAACGTATATGTCATGTACTATTAACTTTGCTAGAAAAACCCAAAGGGGGAAAAAAAACTAGACAAGGTAAATAGTTCATGTCATATGCGTTTCTATGTGTTGCACTCGATCGTCTCATTAAAAACCTTTAACTAAGAAAACCCTTTGGGAAAAACTTGGTTAAAGGGAAAAAGAGTACAATAATTGGTTTTAAGACCAAATCCACACAAAAGTTTTGAAGTTGTCGCTCTTCCTGACGACAACAATCTTTCAAATGTACACATTCCATTATTATAAACACTTATTATCCAAAACCGATGTAGGAATAATCTTAGTGAACAAATCTATGAGATTGTCACTTGAGCGTACTTTTGCATATCACTCTCTTTTAGAGTTTATTGGATAGTCGAATGTAGGGGCTAATAAGCGTCATTCCCACTACTAACTTGTGCAACACATGCAACACAATCAACACCGTAATCGCCTAAATAATGGGGGAAGTAATATAATCGAAATTTGCATGCATATATTTCCACTATCATGCATCGTAATTCCTTAAAATTTATGACATTAACCATGCATTACTTACATATTCCTTTCTCAATAGGAATCTACTCAACTGGTCATACTACATTCAACATGAATGATAACGACCTTAACCATATGCATGTTGCGATTGTCATATTAATTCATTTCTGAAATCCACCAAGGATTTTCATATCAATATTAATGTCTAACGACCCGTAAATATACCGTCATGACATAAAGTTACCGCCGATATATTAGTTAGCGGAACATTATATTATCTATAATGGGAGAATATATTTGATCATTAACAAACAAATATTTCCAATTCAAACTCAACCTCAATTGCTTATTTCATTTTTACCTAGTCCGAGTGTTTATGGCACTCGCGAATGACTTAGGTACTTGGATCCGGATATAATAATAGCAATTAAAGAGGCAAATATGTCGTCGACGACAATTATATTTTATTATAATTTCTCCCATAAAATTCATTGCTAATTCGATATTAGCATAAACCAATTCCTTATCAATGTATGGATTGGTTGTTCCGCAACCCCAATATTTAATCATTTGATGCACGTGCAATTTTTGTTTTGGGGTTTTCGTCTACAAGACGAATCTCTTTAAGAGATTTCATGAGTGACTGAATATCAATAATAAATTGATCATTCTTCCGCGGATTTTTATCTTTAACACCGATCGGTCTTCTACGCTTCGACGTAGAGAAATATCTTTAATCATACTTGTTGGTGCATTTATAAATAATCACTCATTTAATTTCAATATAGGTATCTGGCATATTACTTGTTAAATACTACAAGTAAGATTATTTTCGCAGTTCAGTTAAACTGATGCGTGGAAGATCGTTTATCTTGTTAAAATTTCTCGGCATTCTTTTATTCTAACATGAGATTTTCTTTATCTCCCCCTAATGCCGAGAATCGATCTTCATCGAACATGTTGTACCGAGCTATACATTGATGCTCTTTTATTCGCTTCATGCGATTGACACATATAAAACATAGTGGTTTCAATTAAATATCTCATTCTATGAGATTTTTGAAAACATTATATCTCTCTTGCGCTTTATATACCACTATGTGATTTCAGATTTTTCAAGAATCGTTCAAATTATACATCATATGTAGAGAAATCACTCGAACGAGACATTGAACTTTTGGTTCATTTCTCCATTTTTCTCAGAAAATATTTGATGTATGCAAAATGTGCATAAAATCTACCCTTCATGGGTTTGATATCAATGAATGATATGTGAACTCATAGTTCATTATGTCGAAGTTTGTCACGAGATATAATTCATATTGGGTTTTCCTCTCCTCATTCTCGGACAACATTTTTTCATAATCGATATGTCGAAAATTTGCAATAACCCATGACGGATTCAACATTTAATGTGAGATCCTCTTATGCGGGTATCAACAAACTTCTTTTATATTTTTCGATTTGTGGAGGAATTTTGTCTCATATAGAAATATTATATCCGTTCACAATTATGGATACAATATATCGAGTTATACCAATGTTCTTGAATCGCCATCCCAATTCTAGTCGGATTCTCACATAAAGAATGTTTATAACCACAATATTCAGAATCACTATATGCATCTTAAATACTTAATTTTGTCGCATTCATTTCACAGAATGACTGTGATGCATCTCATATAATATGATACATATATCATTGTTTTAAATGATGCATGTAGTATCAGTCACATTCTCTTCGTGGAATGGACATATATCATTATTTTCAAACACATTGTTTATACACATTTCATCGGGAAATAGTATATAAAGCAAATATTTCAATCTCGATATAACACCCATATTACTAAAAAAAAATCGAGACTTGAGAGAGCATAGTGCTTTATTTCAAACAATTTTGTTTCAATATAGCACTTGCATATTGCATTATCATTTGCATCTCTCGTTAATTCTTTTGAGAACTTGTTTCTCAATATAACGTGCGTGTCGCACTATCGATGAGGCAATTTAATTGCCCTCATGTTCCGGCTCCATTTCTTCCTTAGAACGAAATGAGCAATTAATTTTTTCAAAGTATAACAATTGTCACATAATATAAATGAATTTCAATGATTAATTATTTTAAATAGAAAATTATATGTATCAGTTCAAGCAAATCAAATTGATATTGTAAATGCTAGTGGATCCGAGAGACAATTATCCAGTATTACAATTCGTGAATCAATCATTATGAATAATTTCACTCAATAATAAAGCATTATAATATGTTGTCATATTCATTCTTACCACAACTAGGCAACGAATTTTGAATTATAGATCAAATGCGTCTTACAATCAGAGACGACCATATACATGGTATTCATTTTTCAAAAACCACAGGTTGAATATATCTCGTTTGTAATAAAGATATGTATAAATAATCACATTAATGATTATCACTATTCTTACAATAATCATAAAAAAATAAAATCTTTTCATTGAATAAACAAATATGATTTTATTTATTAAAATCAATGCAAACACTTTTACCAAAATACAATGAATGCATTAATTACTTCAATGATCATGCAATTATTGTAAAGTTATGGTTAATATCAATTCAATTAACTAAATGATATGGCAATATAATGTATTTTTCATACAATGTCAATTTAATTTATAGTCGAAAATATATTGATAAAACATAAAGTAACGTATAAGCGATATAAAAATTCCCACGCCGTTTCAAAATAATACAAAGATAAGAAACCAATTTATTTATTCATTTACCACAAACGATGCTAAAATTTCAAAAGCATCGTGTAAAATAATTTCCTCAAAATTACAACCAATTATATATTAGGACTGTATCAAGAATGTCCTCGTCCATGACCATAACCCAATATTAATACACTGAGTCGCATTCTTTATAAGGAATGAGTGTCATTATTTGGTCTGGACTTATTAGTCATATCGTTGATAACTCGGTGTTTTCATATCCCACATATGTGGGACTTTTATTTATTTAATTATGACATAACCATCACAATTAACTTCGTATGAATCACGAATCATTTCAATCGGTAGTGCCACTTCAAGGGCATACCATTACGATAAAATATCATTTATCGATGATCATATAAATTTATTGATATATTCAGTAGATTTATATCTCTGAATTCCAAATCACTCGTGGAAACATGTCTTTTTCAATGGAGTTCAGGTCCTTAGTTATTTTTATGAATAATACGTCCACGTTTTTGCTGTGAATCTCAAGTTCACTTTTACAAATATTTGGAATGTCCGACGTTCAAATATGTGAATTTTGTATTCACTTTCGTCATTAACGATATATCCATTTTTGTGAATTTTATATTCACTTTTACGAGCTTTCCACATGTCGATGGACTTCAAATCCATGTATATGCTCGTTTGATATATGATATATTGATCATCTGATGATATATTTTTCAAATTGTCTAGAAGACAAAATATTGCCGCCTTAGATATTAATCGTTTAGGGATTCATCTAATTGATCGTGTAGATCACATTTTAATATGATATTGACTTGATCCATCATTATATTCATATAGTCAATATCATTAGCTTCCTTAAAATATGGAATAATATATAATATACACAATAATATGCTTGTATAATAAATTAACAAACAAAATTTTACCTCAATGCTTCACCACTGATGTAACATTGGACAAATTTGATCCGAGATTCAATAGTGGTTTTTCTCAATAATACAATCCATCCCGCATTGAAGCCTTGATGGATATTGTTGCTATCGTCGTGATGGTCGACAAAAAAATCGATTTCTCCGGATCAGACTCTACAGGCACGACCCGAGTCAAATTCCGGATTAGTTGGGTCCGTTGGTCCGGGGGCTTTAAGCAAAATTAAATAAATCAGTACTCCATTTTATCAATGAATTCATATGTATAAACATTGTGCAGATTGAAGGCAATTTTGGTAGATTATAACAATGAAATATTTTGCCGGTAGTCTCGTGTAATACGTGATCATATATTTATAGTAATCTTGATATGATCACTATGATCAAGACCATTAGAACAAAGTAATCATATATGATAAAAGATGAGTATAAATGTATAACTAGAAATTTATATAATATATTTAATAAATCACTTCCCGATGGCTATGACGGATGCGGATTGATGCTAAAGTTAACGTGTATGGCTAACAATATGTCCACTCTTATTTTTTATGAAACCCAAATCTTCCGGCGGTAACTCTTTCCCGTGTGGAGTACGATTACGTATTGTTGCTTTATAGTGAGATGAAGATTTTAGATCCGGAAGAAAAATTGATGGAAACGTTTTGGTAATATTATAAGGAGTTATAGTGAGATGCAGATTTCAGATCCAGAAGAAAAATCGACGGAAACGTTTTGGGTGATATCATAAAGGAGAAAAATGAGTTTTTCTTGCTCCTCAGTGTGTTGAGACTCGTGCTGATAACGTGTTATAAAACTAAGAAGATAATGGAGGAAGAACAAGAGGAAATGCAAGTATAGAAGAAGGGGAAATTGCTTGTGTCTTATTCCAATGACATAAGGGGTATTTATAGTAGAGATTACAATGTGAACACAATAATCTGAATTAATCACAAATCTACTTAAATCAATCAGAATAATAGATAATCCATCAATGATATTATTTCATAACATATTACATCTTTTTTTATATTTTTTTATATAAATGCGTGGTTGAATGTTTTGGTTGACGAGATGGATTGGGGTTGTACCTACCGTTAGATCTATTGTAAACCCAAATTTTTCTGGGTGTAGGAAATTATGTAATTTATTTGCTGTAATTTAATTTCGTAGTATGTAGAATTATTTTCAAATCGGTGGTTGTATGTTATTTAAATACAATTCGAAGAACAACAATAACCAGCAGCATTGATGCAGAGATCAAGGTGCTAATCCAAAACCTTGAGGACGCAAGTTCAATCCCCTCCCCTGGTGTGTTTTTTATAATAAAAATTTTAGAAATCTAGAGCTTTTAGAAAATAAAAAGAATAAAATGCAACCTTGAGGATTCGAACCCACAACCTATTTGTAGAAGAAGAGGAAGCTCACCAACTCGGCTCAGAGTTTTTTGTTAAAGAAACGGAGCAGCAAAATATTATACCATGCGGCGGCGGTTTTATGAAGATTAGAAATTTCATGAACATAGGGTTTATTTAATTTTAGGTTTATAGATTAGATACGGGGTACCAACGATCCATCTCAGTGGTTTATTTTTCGCATTTATTTTCATTTGTGAATATTTATATGATATAACAATGTCATGTATCATATTCATTAATTCCACTCCTAGCATATACATACATGTAGAAAATTAATATTGACATTAATTACACATGTATGAACATGATAATTATTTTAGATTAAATATATATTAAATTAATTATAGGAAACAGAATTTTATCGGGATATAAAATTCAAATGATAAAAAAAATATTTATTGGGTAAATTTGATTTTGGATCTAAAAATTCTTTGAGAATTTTAATTATGTAGTGTCTACATAAAAAGATTTTAATAACCGAAAATTTGGAATCGTGAAAAGATGGACACTAACTAGACGGTATTTGGGACCGATAAGTTGGTGATTGCTTTTCATGTTTTGTTGTTTTCGAATTATTGGAAATATCCGAGATCCAAAATATTTATCATGACCCTATTAGGACATTAAAATTCTTTGGTGAATTTTAGGTGTGTAGTGTCTACACGCAAATTTCTAAATAATCGATAAATTGGAAAATCATGAATAAGGTGTCGCTAATTGTGATTTATTGTTTTTCGACTTGTTGAAAAAATTCATAAGTCCTAATGTATTAGGATTATAAAATTCATGGTAAATTTTAATTGTGTAGTGTCTACACAAAGATTATATAAATCCGAGAAATTGGAAAGTCGTGAATAAGTGACACTAGTTAGACGGTATTTGAAACCGATGAACTAGTGGGAGGATTAATTTAAATATTCATGATTTCTTGTTTTTTGGATTGTAAATAAATTCTGAAAATCCTTAAAGACTACATGATTTTCAAAATTTAAAATTACGAGTGGGAGCGGGGAAGGTGACAACCGACCCCACGGCCTCTATTGTTGGCACAAGCATGTGGGAGAAGGGTAACACCTCGAGCCGCTTTGATTACGGCCCCCTGTGGATGGCCTTCACTCCTATCAAAATTCAAGGCTTGGTCTCCAAAAGGATAGGATTTTGGGTATTCGTTGAGTCACTGATCGACCCTGCGGCGGTACACTCGGGGCGTATTTTGAAATCTGAAACAGTAGGTCACAGTCACAAGGATATTTTTGGAAATATCTTGGCTGAAAAAGGAAGGTAATCAACAATTAAATGGAGATGTTTGATTCTTAATGGTTTAATTGTTGAGAGAGATTTTCTCAATTTAATTATCATTGTGTTGATACCGACCATGCAGCGGCAACATGATGTGAGGTTAAATCCTTGGAATGGTAGCATAAACTCCATGCATGACAATACATTTATAATTCCTAAAATTATTATATGTTGTGGTGTATGATTTGATTTACATTTCTGTCATAATTTATTTTTGCAACTACATATCATCTCAAGGTATCTAAACTTCTAAACATATTATATTGACCAATAATGACTTCATAAAGGTGGAAAAGTAACAAGAACGTTGAACTCATAAATCGAGAATGGAAATTAATTTTTCGGAAGAGGATGTTCCTCCTAAGCCTTCAAACTTAAGTGACATTAATGAGTATGTCACTGCTGTCACTCGTGTTGAATGAGAGACAACCGATATTAGTTCAAAGATGACGAGAATGATTTGGTATCAATCTCACTAGACATCCCACAGTTCATGAGTAGTGTCTACTCAAATGAACTGCTAGTTCACGGCCATTTCCTTTAAAGAAAGTCAAAAATGGGAAGGTAAATGTCTACAAGTGTATGTCATCTAAACTTGATAAGTTAAAGACTAAACCGGATTCTTAATCGAAGAAAATATAGGATAAGGAAAGTGATTTTGGATCACTAACCTATGAATCCTTAGAGACTTTCTTAACCGAGTAATTTGACTCAAAAGTTCTTTTGTAAGAACAAGGTAGCTGGGCATTCATGATTAAAGAGTAGACATCGGGCAGTTATTTCAGCTAAGATAGTGGGAGTGATATAAGGAAATAAATTTCGGATTTTAATCCTTGAATATCAAAGAAATATAATTTATGTTTTCAGATTCGTTGGAACAAATGGATTCACTTACACATCGATAATATAGTTGACTTAAAGAAAGTGAATATGACATTTGTATACGATTCTGAGACTCGGACTTTTGTCTGATAATGTCAGAACCACTAAGTAATGCTGAAAAGGTATATGTAACACATCATAAACTATTAAGATAAATGGTTTCCGTATTTAGATAAACGATTCTTCAACATCTATTAATTAGAGCATATATCCTAGAGATAAGATCTGAATACTGGCTAAGGGTGATTCCTATCACCCAGTCTAAGAACACTATCTCAAAGTAAAAATGACAAAGTAACCTTTCAATTGGGAAAGGATAATGGAGCTAAAGAAGTATCATAGCTTGTTTATATTGTCCTTCGGGGCCTTATGAAAGATACAAGCTAGTGAGAGCTTTTGAGTAATAGACATTTTGTCTAATGACTACTCGAAATGCCGATAGTTTATCTAAATATTTGTAGGAATCTATGATATTACCAGAGAAATGAGTATTCCATGCTCAGATATATGCTATGGCATGGTTTTGGCACTGATGCTTGGCCTACCTCCGAGTGAAATGAGTTCACTGAAAGGATAAACCGTAGATTGTCTTGTATAGTTATTGATATTCTACAATACACTTCTTAACTCAATTAAGATATTAGTTGCAAAATAATGGTTTACATTATTATGTAATACAGAGAAGTGTACCAAGAAGATGCCTATGAATTTGTGGATAGGAGTGAAGTACATTTACTCCACTTCCACAAATGGAGGCATTTAGCACTAGTGCTTGAAGGTAGGACTGGAGATTTTGCATACACGTTCAGATGGTGATTGTTCGTGAAATATCTTAATGCAATGAGTAAAGGTTGGTTATAAGATTCTTGAGATCGGATCGTGATGGTTACACTATTACATCCTTTCTAAAAGAATGTTTAAATAACAACCTTAGACATTAAAGTATAGTTACTCAAGGAGTTACTATCTGATCTAAACAGACCACATCCAACATTGGTTGTTGAGGATTACGCTGATAAATACAATTGAACCATATCAGAATGTCAATCCACGCAAATGCAGTAGGAGTATGGTTTAACCATTGACCCATTGTGATTATGTAGACTTTACAACCTGCTGGGGATGATTGATAACCTAGGGTCCTCTGGAAGGACTGTGTAGGATTCTGATAGATAGAGGTTGGTTTAAAGCCATAAACCTCTAAATGGAGTTTTGGTACTCTAGTTCTGTTCACTCTTTTGTAGAACCACCTGAGTGTCTCAGGCCCAGTGGGAGTAATTGGATCTACGTAATGAAGATTTGAATGAATGGGAAAGTTTATTTTTTTAAGGCAAAGCCAAGTGGTCTAGGGGTAATTCCTTGAGAAGTAGATAGTTTAATAGGGGTGCGTGAAACTTTCTCACCACTCAGCCTAGCTTGACTCCATAGAAAGCAGAAAGATTAACAGGGGTGATGCCCTGGAACTTTCTTGCCGTACAATGGAGCTTAGAATTATTCGGAATGGAAGGGTTTAGCTTAAATCCAAGGGCAGATTGACTGCCTAGGCTTATATCCATTGGTGGATTAAAGCAAACCTCTTGGTCATTAAAAGTCACATGTTTGAAATGTGTGGGCTTGACCAGAATATTGATGAGTCTTTTGTAGACCAGAGAATCAATATTGGTAAAGAGTAGACATTAGTGTTTATAAATGATAACACTGCAACAGTTTTTGTAAGCAACATGAGTGTGTTATTTGAAGTCAGGAACTGACGAGCCAAACTTCTCTGAATAGGAGAAGTGGACTATATTCTTAGAATTCGATTCGGTCGAATTCATGAGAACAAGTTGTGGCGGTATCCAATCCATCTTATTGGTTAAGATGATAATGCATTTTTGTATGCAATATTCAATGAGAGGACTCCTACCCAACCCCTCAAGGAATAATTCTCTCAATCTTCGGATATAGAGAAAATGGGGTAGATTCTCTTATGGATAGAGAAAGTTAGATTATTGAAGTAAATTAAAGTCGAATCTTGGATTCGGACGTTGAATAGCAATATAGTGCATCCTCAAGTATCTTTAGAGAACGAGGAATCATATGCTTGTGTATTCGGGTGCAAACCTGAGTGTTGACAACACTGATTCTGACTTACAGTCAGATTAAGGATGATCGTTCCTCGATCTCAGGCTTATTGTTTACTCATTGTGATTGAGCTACAGTCTAGAGCAATCCAACACTGCCAATTTGACTCTCTTAGTCAAATACATAACAGCTTTCGGAGCAGCTAAAGAGACATTGTGGCTTGAGAAGTTCTTTGTTGGACCGGGAAGTGATTCTAGGTCTCGTAAGTCGATATCACTTTGCTACAAAAATAGTAGAGAGGTAGCTTATGCAAAGGATCTTTGCAATCACAAGAGGTCAAAATAATATTGAGAAAGAGTACCACCTGTTCAGACAGATCTTGTAGAGAGGCGATGTATCGGTCCTAAAGATCGCCTCGAGCCAACAACCTAGCTGATCAGTTTGCCAAGTCGTGTGGCATCTAGTTTTTAGATGTAGTGCCCGAAAGACAATTTGTGTAATTGTTTTTGATAATGGATAGCAGAATTTATCTCACCTTATTACTTGCTTTGTGCTTGCAAGTAATACACTGCTGCAAACCTTAAGTATATCAGTATGTAACCGCTTAACTCAGTGTATGGCATGCACGTGATGATTGAGTTAGTGGTGATATACTGAAAATGTTAGTCCGTGGTGAACTTAATCAGAGTTTAGGGTCTCATGATTAAAACACCAATAATGCGCCCAGAACACCTTAGGGTGTGATAGTCTTATCCGAACTGTCGGTAGAGGGTACCTAAGTGGGGCATTTATATATGATAGCATTCATATAGGACTGGACCGATTTAATCTGGGTTTCTCGATATAATTCTGTAATCGAGAAAACTTATAAAATCATTAGATGATCATATATGGATTAACCTTAATCCTGAGGTGATCACAAGGTACTGCTTGTCTCGGGGTAGTGTTTGATGTGTTAGTTAAGGATCACTTTGATATGTGATCTGAGTCACTTCTCGTTGGCACTATTCCCTGATGAGTGAGTAGTTCTGTGTTTCACAGACACAGAATCCATTCATTCCCGCGGGAAGTAGAGAGACAGTCCCTTTATTTGTTAGCCCTAAGAAAATGATCGATGGGCCCAGTTCATATGAGACTAATTAGCTACTAGTCAGATATGTGAACAAATTGATCACTAGGTGGTTAATGGTAAATAATGATAAGATATTCTAAGTCGGGTTTACGATGACTTCCCACTCAGAATGGACAGTCTATGGAGGGTTAGTCCGTATGTAATGATTATATCAATGGACGCTTATTTACTCATAGGATTGAGTGTAAGTATATATCTATAATTGGTAGAGTTCAGTTTCGGGTTTATGGTGGCGTAATCCCGGAATTAATAATTTAAGTGTGAATATTCTGTTCGATGAATATTTTACTTAATTTATTGGAGCTACTAGTTATAGGTCCATGGTCCCCAACGTGGCTCCTATAATACGAGTATTTTCTTGTTATTGGGCCTCAGTGATAAATAATTGGTTGGGCCAATTAATTGATATGCGAAATATTATTTAGTTGGGCTAAATAATATAATACACAGAAAAGACATTTTCTGGGGGCCTAAAACCCTAAGGTGTGGTGCCTCCCTCTCATAAAATGCAATATTTGATTTTCTTGTGTGATTAATTATTTACTTGGTAAGTAATTAATTAATAAAAGATAATTCATTTGTAATTGATTGATTGATTAATCACAGTCTTTTATAAATGGAATTATCTTTTATTGTGATTTCTTTTTAAATTATTTATTTAATTAATTAGAAACTTGGAGGCCAAGGATTTACTCTCGTATATAAAGAGAGTTTTTCCAAGACATATGAGAGATGGAATTTTCGACATACACACATAAAATAGAGAGAAAAACTTGTTTCTTGTCTTGGGTTTTTGGTTGAAGAAAAACTTGTAGTTTTTCTTGATGCATATCAAGGAGGTTTCAATTCCAAGGATCGGTGTCCACCAACCGCCGTTTGGAGAACACGTTGGAAGATTGTGGCTACTCATCCAACTATTGGTAAGTAGATCTAAACCCCCTTGTAGGAAGTTTAGATCCTTTATTTATGATATGTAGTTTATAGATCGTGATCCACCCGCAGCGCAAAGATCTATTTTGCACAGATCTGAGCTCCTACACCCTTCATGCGGTAGCAGAGCAAGGTTCCACGATCTATGAATTATATTCATAGATAAACGATTTAGAAGGAGTGGAATTGCCTGTAGATATTTTTATTAAATATGCATATGTGATTGGTTGTTGTGGTTGAAGAGATGGATTGGGGTTGGGGCTTTTTACCCGTTAGATCTATTGTAAACTCATATAAATTCGTTATATGAGTATATGAAATTTTGTAATTTATTTGTTGATGTAATTTTAAATTTCCTAGAAATAGATCTGTTTTGTTGCTGTTCGGTTTTTCTGTTTTTGCCCTCAAAAGTTGGTGTCGATCGGAGTCCGTCTCAATATCAGATTGCTACAATAAATTTGCTTCTGTAACTAAAAAGCACAGCAGCCATAAAAACCCTAGCTGTGAGTTCGTCGAATCTTGGAAGAGTTTGGAACATGGAGACAAAGATCCGACCGTTCAGATTGACTAACATGGAGTTATGAACAAGCCCTAAAAATTTCAGGTCGATCGGTTTTTGTCTCGATGCCCGATCGGCTCCGGGAAGACATTCTTTGCGCCGCGCAGCTTATAAACAGATGCAGCAGTTGGATTGGCGGATTGCTGGAGAAAATTGGGCCATCGAAACTCAGATCCAACAGTCCATATTGAAGCAGGAGGAGTGAAGAACAAGCCCACAAAGTTTTGTGACAATCAGAGTTCGTTTGGATGCCTGATCATCGATGAAACAGATCAGCAGCAGATTGTATTAGAAACTAGTAAACCCTAGTTAGGGTTTATTTATTTTTGTCGAATAGGTTAGATACGGGGGTCCCAACTGTCCATCTTGATGTTTATTTTCCGCACTAGTATGTATGTGTAACACCCCGATTTTTACGAAAAGGGCAATTTTGTCTTTTAATGATAATTGGGGTTTTATGTTTTTATTTAATTAAAAGGATTAAATAAAGGAATAAGAATTAGAATAAAAGGAAATATTCTGGTTAGCCGACGTAAACGGGAATTAAAGGTGTCGGGGTATTTAAACGGGAAAATAGAATTTGATCCTCACTTCTCCTTCAGTTCTTTTTTCATTCTTACGCTCTGAGACAGAAGAGGGCGCCTATTCCATCAAAAGGCTCACCCTAGGTTGAATTTTTGTGTTTGATCCATGGCTCGCTTATGCAGACGGAAGTAGAAGAAAAGGTTCGGAGGATTGCGGTGATTCTCCCGATACAAACGTTTTGTGATTTCGTTCCGGTGAGTTTTTCATCTTCTTTGGCTTAGAACTTGATGAATAGCATCAAGGTGTTGCTTGCTGCTGTTTTGACATCGTAGGAAGGTTCTAAGGTCTGGTTGTTTGTTTAGGTTCAAGGCTTAGGGCTTGTTGGTGCTTCGAGGGCTTGGAATCGTAGAACCACGCAATCAAAAGGTAACGTGGCTAGACTTCATACTATTTTAGGGGCCCAATCAGTGAATTGGAGTTTTGTATGTTTATTACCCTTTTACTTGTTTGTTGTATAAAAGATGGAATTTGGATTGGTTTTGGGTTGGAAATCGTACGGGGCTATTCTCGGTTTTCGTGCGATTTTGTGGCTATCCGTACGGATAGAAGGCTTATCCGTACGGATAAGTCACTGGTTTGGAGATTTGGGAATACAGTAAGTTATCCGGATGGTTGGGGCATTTATCCGTACGGATAACTTATCCATCTGTACGGATAACTTATCCATCCGTACGGATAAGAGTCTGGTTGGGCAAATGTTGGTTTGAGATATTTCGTGGTGTCAGCTCATGTCCGGGCTTTATAATCTGATCTCTAATATTGAACTAAGACCTGAAGGGAGTTCCCACACGCATTGAACCCAACCTTATGGAGTTTTCACTAACCGTGATCCTTCGTAGGGGACCGTGCGGAGAGCCTTGACGGACCTAGTGCTTTGACGAGCTAGTGTTCGCCATTGTCTGTGTATGTGCTAGGAGGTTAGAGTCTAGTGGTCTAGGACCTTGAGTAGATGGTAGGGGCCTTTTATGTGAATGAACTAGGTGGCTAGTTAAACACTTAATAAATTACGTATGTGTTAGCTAAAAGATTAAATGCTTTGGGAGGATTGCGTAAGGCACGTTTATACTCCGTCGATGTGTATATGGCCCGATGTGATGTGTGCCTCGTGGTCATCCGGACTTCCACGAGAGTACATGCACGAAGTCGGCGCACTATCGAACACAAGTTGTTCGTACTACGGAGACGTAATTCTAGTAGGTCGTAATCGTAACCGGTGCGCGTAATTACCGGTCGTATGTGTCCTTGCCAACCTTAGCGTGACAAATAGCGAGCTAAGCTAGAAACCCTAGGGACCTCATGTTGTTCCATGAACGCAATGTGATAGGTAGCTAGGTTAATAACGGAAAAGTTAATAAAAGACGGCGACGCCTTCTTACTGGTTGAGTAACGACGATAGTGCGGAACCTTCTAATGTTACTGTGTACTTTGTACTCACCCGTTATTCCCCCGTGTTTTGTCCCTTCTTTCTTTTAGATGTGTATCCAGAGGTTGACGAGACGGCTGAGGGTTATTCTGAGGACGAGGAATGAGTGGGATCTAAGCTTGGAGTCCAGCGTTTCTTATAGTTTTGTTATCCTTCCTTTTATTTTATTTTTGTTAAGGGAGTTCCGAGGGTGTTGTACTTTAAGATTTGGATGATGTCCATTGGATGTTTAGTTTCTCTTTTGAATTCGGTTTTTGTAGAACATCACTTGTAACTCTGGTTCGGTTTTTGGGAGACGTTTCAGATGTTTGGTTTTATTTTTAATTTCCGAGTTATCTTTTAGCTTCCACGTCGTTTAGTATCTCTGATTATTGATGAGGCTGACGTGTATGCTTTAAATTTTATTTATTGCTATGCGTGCCTAACGTACTTTTCCAGATAAGGACTCAGTATCCGGGAACAGGGCGTTACAGTTGGTATCAGAGCCGACGTTTACAGTGCTATTTAAGTTAAATCATTCCTTTAAGATAAGTTAGAGCTTGTAGTAATCCTCTCTCTTGTTTTGGGTGACAGATGGTTTGTACCAGAGGAGGTGCCAACACAGATAATCAACTAGTCGGGGTGGAGAACGAGGAAGTTCCTGAGGTAGTGATTGAAGAGGAGAATCGGGGAAGCGAGGAAACGAGCGGGCTAATGAGGCCGGGGCCAATGAGGGGGAAGAAATGCCGGTTGGGTGCGAGCCCCTATGAGGAGGAGGAGTGGGGCACCACCTGTTCTCCCACCGATTAATAGGTCCTCTTATGCTAGAGTGGGAAACAAAAGGAGGGTTCCTGAGGCCGCCAGGGCCAACTCTCGAAGTGCTCCACCTAGGGACACCCCAGTAAATCCCTCTTAGTTTGTTGACCCGACCAGTCTGCAGCAACATCAAGATGTGTTGCGTTACTTTCAGCAACTACGTCAAGTGCAACAACATCAGTCTATCCTCCAGCAACAACGGGCAATGTTGCAACAGCGGCAACATAGAGGGACTACCACAGTTAGTCAAGCTTCGCAAGAGACAGCCCGTCCGTACTATGAGAAACCGATTGACTGGGTCGAAAAGATTAGGAAGTATCATGTGTCAGATTTCTTTAGAAACGTGAGTGCAGAGAAAGCAGATTTATGGTTCAGGGGTTTCGAAAAGAATTGTACCAGTATGAAGGCTCCGGAGGCGGAGTGGTTACCGACTGCTTTAGCGTTGATGATGGGGAATGCCCAACGCTGGGTGGAGTCATGTCAGATGTTCAATGGAAACTTCACAACTTGGAAGGCTTTTAAGGAGTCATTTTACACGGAGTATTTTCCTCAAGCAGCTCAGGACACTAAGTCCAAGGAATTTCTGGAATTAAACAGGAATCACAGATGACAGTCACTCAGTATTCGCAGCGGTTCAATGAGTTAGGTCAGTTCTACCCGGATATCTCTTCGGATCAGAAGAGAAGTATAGCAAAGTTCGCTGATGGATTAACGGTGAGATAGCTATGGGTATGTTAGGCCCACGACCGCTACCATGGCCGATGCTTGTGGATAGAGCGTTGACGGCGAGAGAAGCTGCGAGGAAGAATGCAGCTGCCGCGGGTGCGAAGAGATCATTCTCAAGTTTTCAGAGGGGCAGCGGGACAACACCAAAACAGGGGCAGAAGAAATTTGGGGTGCCGGGAACAACAGGCTCAGTTGGGAAAACAGCTCAGGGAAGTGTGGGTTCGTCGGTGAGATGTTATGGGTGCGGAAAGATTGGGCATTATTCTAGAGATTGCCCGCAAAGAGGAATGGAGGTTAGTACACCGGCCACTGGGGCCAATCTTCAGGGTGCTAAAAATGGGGGCAACAGGCCTACCAGGGTTTTTGCAGCAGACGTCAAGACATGAGAGGTGGATGATCTAGTGGTGACAGGTATCTTTTAATGTCTTTATTTTATTTTGAACTACTTAATATGATATGGCGCCGTATGATATTAACTGTGAAATCTAAATAAATACATGATTAGGTACTACAATCCTGGAGAGTCTAGCAGTTACGGCACTATTTGATTCAGGAGCCTCAGGGTCTTTTGTGTCTACTAAGATAGCTAGGAAACTTAACCTACCATTGCAAGAGTTAGAGAATCCGTTGTCAATAACTACACCGTTGGGGAGGATGACTAGGTGTGCTCAACGTTTACAACGAGTCGATATTAGGGTTGGAAGTCATAAGAGCCATCATGACCTAACAGTGATGGATTTCACTGACTTTGTCGTGATCTTGGGAATGGATTGGCTATCCAAGAACCATGTGTTTCTGGACTGTCATGGTAAGAGAGTAATTTTCAAGGTACCCGAAAAGTCCGCTAAGACCTTTCAAGGGAATGTGGTGAAGACTGGAAACGGTAAGCAGGTTGTAATCTCAGCGGTCAGCGCCACGAGGGCACTGAAGATAGGATGTGAAGGATTCATGGTGTTCGCCTTGAACACAGAAGTTCAGAGAGCTAAGCTGGAAGAAACCCCGGTAGTGAAGGATTTCCCAGAAGTTTTTCCCGAGGAGTTGCACGGGGATATGCCGGATAGGGTTATCGAGTTTGAGATAAATTTGGTTCCCGGGGCTCAGCCTACGGCAAAGGCACCATATCGGATGGCGCCAGCAGAGTTGAAGGAATTAAAGGTTCAAATCAAAGAGATGTTGGAGAGAAAAGTGATACAGCCAAGCACGTTGCCTTGGGGAGCACCATTTTTATTTGTAAAGAAGAAGGACGGCAGTATGAGGATGTGCATCGATTATCGGGCACTAAATAATTTGACAATTAAGAATAAGTATCCTTTGCTGAGGATCGATGATCTCTTCTGTCAGTTGCAAGGGAAGAAAATTTTCTCCTAGATCGACCTCAGATCTGGTTATCACCAGTTGAAGATCAAGGTGTCCGATATTCCTAAGACAGCCTTCAGTACAAGATACGGGCACTATGAATTTTTGGTGATGCCATTCGGGTTAACCAATGCACCGTCGGCATTTATGGACTTAATGCAGCGGGTGTTCATGCCGTATTTGGACAAGTTCATGATAGTGTTCATCGACGACATTCTCATCTATTCTAGGGATGAGAAGGAACACGAGGAACACCTAAGGATAGTATTGCAAACGTTGAAAGATAGTCAGCTCTACGCAAAATTCAGCAAGTGTGAATTTTGGCTCGATCAAGTTAGTTTCCTTGGGCATGTAGTCACAGCGGAAGGAATCAAGGTGGACCCGGCCAAGATTGAAGCGGTAAGTAATTGGCCTAGGCCTACAACAGTAACAAAAATAAGGAGTTTCTTGGGCCTAGCCGGTTACTATCGGAAGTTTGTTCAGGATTTTGCGAGGATAGCCACATCTCTCACGAAGCTCACTCAAAAGAATGTCAAGTACGAGTGGACGGAGGAGTGTGAAGCAGCGTTTCAGACTTTGAAGGATAGGTTAACTACAGCACCGGTGTTAGCGTTACCAGAAGTTTTCGGGGATTATGATGTCTACACGGATGCGTCGGGTCAGGGTCTGGGTTGTGTGTTGATGCAGTCGGGAAAGGTGATCGCGTATGCTTTGAGACAACTGAAAGTACATGTTAAAAATTATCCGACTCACGATCTAGAATTAGCAGTTGTAGTGTTCGCCCTTAAGTTGTGGCGACATTATTTGTATGGTGTGAAAGCGAGGATTTACACGGATCACAAAAGCCTCAAGTTCTTCTTCACTCAAGAGAACTTGAATATGAGGCAAAGAAGATGGCTTGAGTTCGTCAAGGACTATGACCTAGATATTCAGTATCACTCGGGTAAAGCCAATGTCGTGGCGGATGCTTTGAGTCGGAGGGCGGTAAATGCTATTACGATAGTTCAGGAACTAGTTGATAAATTGGACGGACTTCAGGTCCAAGTGGTCGACCGAGGAGGTAAGACAGTCAGTTTGGCGCCATTGATGGCGAGGTCTGATTTACTAGACGAGATTCGGGTTAAACAGGACGAAGACCCAGTTATGGTGGACTTCAAGCGCGTAGCTCGGGAGAAGCCGACAGTGGGTTATCAGTTGGACAAGAGCGGCCATCTGTGGTACGGAGATCGTTTATGTGTTCCGGATGTGGATGGTCTACGGGACCAGGTCATGGAAGAAGCTCATAGGATTGCGTTTGCGGTTCATCCCGGAGCCACTAAGATGTATAGGGACCTTAAGGAACATTATTGGTGGCCAGGCATGAAACTTGATGTTGCAACCTTTGTGGCAAAGTGTGACACTTGTCAAAGGGTGAAGGCGGAGCACAGGAAGCCTGGAGGCTTGTTGAAGTCTTTGGAGATCCTGGTATGGAAGTGGGAGAACATCACCATGGATTTCATTACCGGATTGCCGAAGAGTAAGGGTGGTCATGACATGATTTGGGTGATTGTCGACAGACTCACGAAGTCAGCCCATTTCTTGCCATGTAAGAAGGACATCCCAATTAAGATTTTCACCACCTTGTATCTTGATAATGTGGTAAGGTATCATGGTGTGCCCTTATCGATTGTGTCGGACAGAGACACACGGTTCACTAGTCTCTTTTGGAATGGTTTGCAGAAAGCTTTTGGGACCAAGACAGCACTTAGCACGGCGTTCCACCCTCAGACGGATGGACAGTCCGAGAGGACAATTCAGACCTTAGAAGACATGCTTAGGGCATGTGTCTTGGACGCGGGGGGTTCTTGGTTGGATTATCTCGGATTAGCGGAGTTTGCCTACAACAACAGCTATCAGTCGAGCCTTGGCATGCCATCATTTGAAGCCCTATATGGAAGAAAGTGTCGGACTCCTCTATATTGGGATGAAGTAGGGGAGAGACAACTTATGGGGCCAGAGCTGGGGCAACAGGCTAAGGATAAGATCGATCTTATTTGCAAGAATCTCAAGGCATCTCAAGATCGTCAGAAGAGTTGGGCGGATGTCAGACGAAGACCGTTGGAATTCGAAGTCGGGGACCGAGTTTATTTGAGAGCGTCACCGATGAAAGGGGTCAAGAGGTTCGGGGTCAAGGAAAAGCTCATCCGAGATATGTAGGACCCTTAGACATTATGGAAAGGATTGGACGGCTAGCTTATAGACTTCGATTGCCGGAATCGATGTCTAGAGTTCATAATGTGTTCCATGTGTCGATGCTGAAGAAGTGTTTGACTCAAGCTGAAACTGATTCTGAAATAGATCCGGGGGTTTTGCAAGACAACTTGACATATGAAGAAAAACCGGTCAAAATTTTGGATAGGAAAGAAAGGATGATCAAGCGCCGGATGGTCCCGTTAGTGTTGGTGCAATGGACCAATCATGCACCGACTGAGGCCACTTGGGAAGTGGAAGCGGACATGATCATGGAATTCCCAGACTTTGTGTCTCTACCAGGTACGTTCTAGTTTCGAGGACGAAACTCTTTTCAAGGGGGAAGGGATGTAACACCCCGATTTTTACGAAAAAGGGTAATTTTGTCTTTTAATGATAATTGGGGTTTTATGTTTTTATTTAATTAAAAGTATTAAATAAAGGAATAAGAATTAGAATAAAAGGAAATATTCTGGTTGGCCGACGTAACGGGAATTAAAGGTGTCGGGGTATTTAAACGGGAAAATAGAATTTGATCCTCACTTCTCCTTCAGTTCTTTTTTCCTTCTTACGCTCTGAGACAGAAGAGGGTGCCTATTCCATCAAAAGGCTCACCCTAGGTTCAATTTTGGTGTTTGATCCGTGGCTCGTTTGTGTAGACGACAGTAGAAGAAAAGGTTCGGAGGATCGCGGTGATTCTCCCGATACAAACGTTTTGTGATTTCGTTCCGGTGAGTTTTTCATCTTCTTTGGCTTAGAACTTGATGAATAGCATCAAGGTGTTGCTTGCTGCTGTTTTGACATCGTAGGAAGGTTCTAAGGTCTGGTTGTTTGTTTAGGTTCAAGGCTTAAGGCTTGTTGGTTCTTCGAGGGCTTGGAATCATAGAACCACGCAATCAAAAGGTAACGTGGCTAGACTTCGTACTATTTTAGGGGCCCAATCAGTGAATTTGAGTTTTGTATGTTTATTACCTGTTTTACTGCTGTTTGGTGTATAAAAGATGGAATTTGGATTGGTTTTGGGTTGGAAATCGTACAGGGCTGTTCTGCAGTTTTCGTGCAGGAGTCCGGGGCTATCCGTACAGATAGAAGGCTTATCCGTACGGATAAGTCAGTGGTTTGGAGTTTTGGGAATACAGTAAGTTATCCGGATGGTTGGGGCATTTATCCGTACGGATAAGAGCCTGGTTGGGCAAATGTTGGTTTGAGATATTTGGTGGTGTCAGCTCATGTCCGTGCTTTATAATCTCATCTCTAATCTTGAACTAAGTCCTGAAGGTAGTTCCCACGCGCATAGAACCCAACCTTACGGAGTTTTCACTAACCGTGATCATTCGTAGGGGACCGTGCAGAGAGCCTTGACGGACCTAGTGCTTTGACGAGCTAGTGTTCGCCATTGTCTGTGTATGTGCTAGGAGGTTAAAGTCTAGTGGTCTAGGACCTTGAGTAGATGGTAGGGGCCTTTTATGTTAATGAATTAGGTGGCTAGTTAAACACTTAATAAATTACATATGTGTTAGCTAAAAGATTAAATGCTTTGGGAGGCTTGCGTAAGGCACGTTTATACTCTGTCGATGTGTATATGGCCCGATGTGATGTGTGCCTCTGTGGTCATCCGTACTTCCACGAGAGTACATGCATAGGTCAGCGCACTATCGAACACAAGTTGTTCGTACTACAGGAGACGTAATTCTAGTAGGTCGTAATCGTAACTGGTGCGCGTAATTACCGGTCGTATGTGTCCTTGCCAACCTTAGCGTGACAAATAGCGAGCTAAGCTAGAAACCCTAGGGACCTCATGTTGTGCCATGAACGCAATGTGATAGGTAGCTAGGTTAATAACGGAAAAGTTAATAAAAGACGGCGACGCCTTCTCACTGGTTGAGTAACGACAATAGTGCGGAACCTACTCATGTTACTGTGTACTTTGTACTCACCCGTTATTCCCCCGTGTTTTGTCCCTTCTTTCTTTTAGATGTGTATCCGGAGGATGACGAGACGACTAAGGGTTATCCTGAGGACGAGGAATGAGTGGGATCTAAGCTTGGAGTCCAGCGTTTCTTATAGTTTTGTTATCCTTCCTTTTATTTTATTTTTGTTAAGGGAGTTCCGAGGGTGTTGTACTTTAAGATTAGATGATGTTCTTTGGATGTTTAGTTTCTCTTTTGAATTCGGTTTTTGTAGAACATCACTTGTAACTCTGGTTCGGTTTTTGGGAGACGTTTCAGATGTTTGGTTTTATTTTTAATTTCCGAGTTATCTTTTAGCTTCCGCGTCGTTTAGTATCTCTGATTATTGATGAGGCTGACGTGTATGCATTAAATTTCATTTATTGCTATGCGTGCCGAACGCACCTTTCCGGATAAGGACTCGGTATCCGGGAACGGGGCGTTACAGTATGCTTAGGATGTATGCGTAGAACCGGAAAATTTCCATGACATGCATCATAACATGAATTCCACTCCTTATGCATATACCTGTTGAAATTAATCCAAGGAATTAGTTAGGCATGTATACAACACGCGATTAGTTTTAATTAATTGTATGATATTAATTAGAAACTATTTAGGGAAACCGAGGATTCCGGGTTTTGTCAATCGTCATGGTTAGGTGATGGACTCTCGGTGAATCCCACCTTGCGAAAGCGTAAGGAGTAAAATCACGAGACCTCGACGAGATTGCATTTTTTGTCCGTAGTGTCTACGTGAAAGTTTGATGTTAAAGGATTGAAGAATTATGGGTGAATATGGTTCGAAAGTGGTCAAACCATGGACGGGTGGTCAACTGAGCCACGGCTCGATCGACTTAACCCTCCACGTGTGGCGTTGCACGGGGGTCTAGCAAGGCTGAGCTATCCGACGAGCGACTATGGCTCAACGGAGCTTCCCTTGCCCTGATCCGTCCGACGGCCACATATGTTCCAACGAATAGGTCGGGTGGGCAAGCCCACATAACCGACACCATTCGGGCCCATGATTTATTGTACCTTAAAGATACATCAAGTCCAAAAACGAAATAATTAAAACCCACCACTTTTTCAAAATATTGAGTGGGAGCGGGGAAGGCGACAACCGACCCCACAACATCTACTGTTGACACAAGCAACATGAGAGAATGGTGACGCCTCGTGCCGGCCTGGGACCGGCCTCCCTAAGGAAGGCCTTCACCGCTATCAAAATTCAAGGCTTGATCTCCGAAAGGATAGGATTTTGGGTACTCGTCGGGTCACTGACCGACCTTAAGGCGGCACAGTCGAGGTCTACCGAAAAATCTGAAACAGCAGGTCACACTCATTATGGGTATTTTTGGTAATACCTTGGCTGAAAAATAAAGGTAATCGAGGATTAAAATTGGATGTTCGATTCCATTTAATCATCGAGAGAGTTGATCTCAATTTAGTTGTCACCTCTTTGACCTACCCTAAGGCGGCACTGAGGTGTGAGACTAAATCCTTGGAACGGAATATAGACTATGCATTAGTTTATAGTTCCTAAAATCAATTAGTAGTGTATAATTTGGATTTATTTTCTGTCAATTTTATTTACAACAATTTGTATATCTCTATAAGGTACTAGACTGCTAGTGTATGTTTTAAATTGACTAGTGACGACTTCGTTAAAAGTGGTAAGTAACTAGAACGTTGTACTTATTAATCATACATGCGATTAATCTTTCGGAAGAGATATTTCTCTTGAGCCTTCAAGACTTAAGTGACGTAAATAAATATGTCACTGCTGTCACTCGTGTTGAACGAGAGACAACCGTAGTTAGATTAAAAGATGGTTGGGACGATAAAATTCTTCTTGTGAATTTTTAATTATGTAGTGACTACACGAGAAATTTTCTAATAGAAAAATTGGAGAATCATAAATTAAAGTGTTGGTAGTTAGACGCTATTTGGAACCGATAAACTAGTGAGAGCTTTAATATTATGTTTTTTTTGTTGTTTTTCTGATTTATTATAAAATTAGTCCCACTGGGTAACGCTTTCATTAGACATCCCACAGTTCACGAGTAGTGTCTACTCAAATGAACTGCTAGTTCAAGACTATTTCCTTTTAAGGAAAGTCAAGAATGGGAAATCATCTAAACTAAGTTTGAGGCTAAACCAAAATATTAATTAAAGAAAGTATAGGAGAAGGAAAGTGATTTCGGATCACTAACCAATGAATCCTTAGCGACTTTCTTAACCGAGTAACTCGACTCGGGAGCTAAGTTCTTTGGAAGAACAAGGAAGTTTTGCATTAACGATTAATAGAGTAGACAACGGGCAGTAATTTCAGCTAGAATAGTGGGAGTGGTATGAGGAAATGAACTTTGGATTCGATCCTTGAATATAATGGAAAATTTATTTTTCTGTTTTCAGATTCGTTGGAACAAATGGATTCACTTTCAACTCGACACATTGTTGCCTCATAGAAAGTGAATATGACATTTGTAGTACGAATCCGAGACTCAGACTTTTGTTTGATAAAGTCAGAACCACTAAGAAATACTGAAAATGTATATGTAACACGTCTTAAACTATTATAGGCGAACGGTTTCCGTAATAAGATAAACGATTCTTCAAAACCTATTAATTAGTGCATATATCCTAGAGATAAGACCTAATGACTGGCTAAGGGTGATTCCTATCTCCCAGTCTCGGAACACTGTCTCAAAGGAACAATGACTAAGCTTCCTTTCAATTGGGAAAGGGTAATAGATCTGAAGAAGTAACGTAGCTTGTTCATAATGACCTTCAGGGTCTACTGAGAGATACAAGCTAATGGGAGCTTTTGAGTGGTGACATCTTCTCTGATAACTATTCGAAACACGGTTTAGTTTATCTAAAGAATACGAGGAGGCGTCTCTCATTTTAGCAGAGAAAAGAGTATTCCATGCTCAGAAATAGGCTATCACATAGTCTTGGGACTGATACTCGGCCTGCTTCCTAGTGGAATGTTTTTCACTGAGGAAGAAACCATAGACTTGCCCTATATAGTTATTGATGTGCTACAATACACTGCTAAACTCGATTAAGATAATTGGTTGCAAAATAATGGTTAACATTATTATGTAAACCGAGAGGTCTACCTAGAAGATGCTAGTGAATTTATGGATAAGGAATGAATTCGGTTAACACCACTTCCGTAAATGTAGGCATTTAGCACTTAATGCTTGAAGGTAGGACTGGAGATTTTGCGCATACGTTCAGATTGTGACTGTTCGTGAAATGTCTTAATGTGACGAGTGAAGGTTGGTTATAAGATTCATGAGATCAGAAAGTGACGGTTGAACTGTCACAAGCCTTCTGATAGAATCTATAAATAATAGCCTTAAACCTTGGAGTACGGTTACCCAAAGGTAGTTACTATCTAATTTAATCTGGCCACGTCCAACATCGGTTGTTGGTGAATACACTGATAAATACTGCTAGATAAGAATATCAATCCACCTAAAACACAGTGGGAGTATGGTTTAATCGTTGACCCATTGTGGTTTTGTGGACTTTACAGTCTGCTGGGGTGATTGATAACCTATGGCTCTTGGTGGGCCGTATAGGATTCTGATCATAGAGGTTGGTTTGAAAGCCTTAACCCTGTGAATGGAATTTTGGTACTCCAATTCTGTTCAGTCTCTTGTAGAACCACCTGAGTGTCTTAGGCCCAGTGGGAGCAATTGGATCTACACGGAAAAGAGTTGAATGAATAGGAAAGTTTAAATTTTCAGCGCAAAGCTGAGTGGTCTAGGGGTAATTCCCTAACAAGTAGAGATTCAACCAGACCTTCAACTCTCTCACCACTCAATCTTGCTAGATTTTGCTAGAAAGCAGAAAATAGGGGTGATTCCCTAAGACTTTCTTGCCGAAAAATGGAGTCTGGATTCATTCGGAACAGAAGGGTCTTGGTTGAACAAATAGCAGGATGACTGCCGGGGCTTATATCCTTTGTGAATTTAAGAGAACCTCTCGGTCATTTAAAGTCACATGTTTTAAAATATGTGGACTTGACCAGAATATTGATAAGTCTTTCGTAGACTTGATATCAATATTGGTAAAGTAGTAGTATTAGTGTTCATGAATGATAACACTGCAATGGTTGGAAACAACATGGTTGTGCTATCTGAAGTCGGAAAATAACACGCCAAGATTCTCTGGATTGGAATATATTTTAAGAATTTGATTCGGTCATATTCACAAGAATGAGTCATTGGCTATCCCATCCGTCTTATTGGTTAAGATGATCTTGCATATACATATGCAACATTCAACGAGAGTAGTCCTACCCTAGCTCTTATGAATGATTCTCTAAATCTTCGGATAAAGAGAAAATGGGATAGAGTCTCTCATGGATAACGGAAAGTCAGGTTATCACAAGTCAATAGTAGTCGAATCTCGGATTTGAGCATTGAATAGCGGTTTAGTACGTCCTCAAGTATAATGTGCTTGTATATTCGGGTGCAAGCTTGAATATGGTTGACTACACTGATTCTGACTTATAGTCAGATTAAGGATGATCGTTGGGACGATCTCGGGCTCAGTGTTTACTCATTGTGATGGAGCTATAGTCTGGAGAAATCTGGCACCGCCAATTTGACTTTGATTAATCGGATACATAGCAGCTTTCGGAGCAGCTAGAGTGGCGATATAGCTTAGGAATTTCCTTCCTGATCTAGGACAAATTCCAGGTCTGGTGAGCCGATATCACTTCATTGTGAAAACAGTGAAAAGATAGCTTTGAAGGATCTTCTCAGTCACTAGAGGTCAAAAGCATATTGAGAGAGTAACGCCTGATTAGATGGACCGGCGATGTTTCGATCATAAAGATCGTCTTGAGCCGACAACCTAAATAATTAGTGTACCAAGTCGAGTGCTTGGTATGGCATTGAGGGCTATGTCTCATCTGCTTTTAGAGCAAGTGGGAGAGTGTTGTGAATAAGATGAGAAAGGGTGTGCTCTAAAAACAATCGTTGCTTGTCATTTCGTGCAAGTGGGAGATTGTTAGGTGTAGTGCCCGAAAGACAATTTGTGTAATTGTTTTTTGATAATGGATAACAGAATTTATCAGTATGTAACCGCTTAACTCAGTGTATGGCATGCACGTGAGGATTGAGTTAGTGGTGATATACTTAAACTGTTAGTCCGTGGTGAACTTAATCGAGTTTAGGGTCTCATGATTAAAACACCAATAATGCGCCCAGAACACCTTAGGTTGTCATAGTCTTATCCAGACTGTCGGTAGTGGGTACCTAAGTGGGGCATTTATATATGATGGCATTCATATTGGACTGGACCGATTTAAACTGGGTTTCTCGATAAAATTCCATAATCGAGAAAACTTATTAAATCATTAGATGATCATATAGGGATTAACCTTAATCCTGAGGTAATCATAGGGTACTGCTTGTCTCGGGGTAGTGTTTGATGTGTTAATTAAGGATCACTTTGATATGTGATCTGAGTCACTTCTCGTTGGCACTATTCCCTGATGAGTGAGTAGTTCTGTGTTTCACAGACACGGAATGCATTCCTTCTTGCGGGAAGTAGAGAGACAGTCCCTTTATTTGTTTCCCTATGAAAATGATCGATGGGCCCAGTTCATATTAGACTTATTAGCTACTAGTCGGATATGTGAACTAATTGATCACTAGGGGGTTAATGGTAAATAAGGATAAGATATTCTGAGTCGGGTTTACGGAGACTTCCCACTCAAAATGGACAGTCTATGGAGGGTTAGTCCGTATTTAATGATTATATCAATGGATGCTTATTTAATCATAGGATTGAGTGTAAGTATGTATCTATAATTGGTAGAGTTCAGTTTCGGGTTTATGGTGGCGTAATCCCGGAATTAATAATTTAAGTATGAATATTCTGTTCGATGAATATTTTACTTAATTTATTGGAGCTACGGGTTATAGGTCCAACGTCCCCAATGTGGCTCCTATAATACGAGTATTTTCTTGTTATTGGGCCTCAGTGATAATTAATTGGCAGGGCCAATTAATTAATTGTTATGCAAAATATTATTTAGTTGGGCTAAATAATATAATACACAGAAAAGATATTTTCTGTTGGCCTAAAACCCTAATGTGTGGCGCCTCCCTCTCATAAAATGCAAGAATTGATTTTCTTGTGTGATTGATTATTTACTTGGTAAGTAATTAATTAATAATAGATAATTGATTTGTAATTGATTGATTGATTATTCACAATCTTTTATAAATGGAATTATCTTTTATTGTGATTTCATTTCAAATTATTTCTTTAATTATTTAGAAACTTGGAGGCCAAGGATTTATTCTCCTATATAAAGAGAGTTCTTCCATGACATATGAGAGATGAAATTTTCGACATACACACATAAAATAGAGAGAAAAACTTGTTTCTTGTCATGGGTTTCTGGTTGAAGAAAAACTTGTAGTTTTTCTTGATGCATATCAAGGAGGTTTCAATTCCAAGGATCGGTGTCCACTAACCACCGTTTGGAGAACACGTTGGAATATTGTGGCTACTCATCCAACTATTGGTAAGTAGATCTAAACCCCCTTGTAGGAAGTTTAGATCATTTATTTATGATATGCAGTTTATAGATCGTGATCCATCCGCTGCGCAAAGATCTGTTTTGTACAGATCTGAGCTCTTACATCCTTCACTAGTGTCACGGATAAGCGCTTGGCGGGTATGAAATTGGGAGATATGTCTCATCTGCTTTAGAGCAAGTGGGAGAATGTTGTGGATAGATAGAATAAGGGTGTGGTGCTCTAAAAACAATCATTGCTTGTCTTTACAAGCAAGTGGGAGATTGTTAGATATAGTGTGCCCGAAAGACAATTTTTGCTTGTCTATAAAGACAATTGTTGCTTGTCTATACAGGAAAGTGGGTGATTGTTGGAAGTAGCGCCCGAAAGACAATTTATGTAATTGTTTTTAGAATTAATAATTGACAGATTTATTCTCATCTTATTATTTTCTTTGTGCTTATAAGTAATACACTACTGAAAACCCCAAGTCGTATCATATGTAGCCATATAACTTAGTGTGTGTCGCATATGAGGATTAAGTTTATGGTGATACACTTAAACCGTTGGTCCGTGGTGAACTTAATCAAAGTATGGGGACTATTGATTAAACCACCATTAATGCGCTCAAAACACTTTATGGTGTGACCGTCTTATCCGGACCGTCGATATTGGTTATCTAAAGTGGGACATTTATACATGATGTAGTCATATAGGACGGGACGGATTTAATCTGCGTTTCTCATATAATTCCGTGATTGAGAAATCTCATTAAATCACAAGATGATTATATATGGATTAACCTTATTCCTGAAGTGATTACAGACTCCTACTTGTTTCAGGATAGAGTTTGGTGTGTTCGTAAAGGATCGCTAAGAGGTGCAGTCCGAATCACTTTCACGTTGGCACTATTCTGGAATGAGTGAGAAGTGTGTGTCTCACGGATATGGAATCCATTCCTTCCTATGGGAAGTAGAAAGACAATCCCCTTATTTGTTAATCCTAAAAACTGATCGATCCGCGGAGTTCGTATTGGTTATGAACTAATTGATCACTAATGGGTTAATGGTAAATAAGGATAAGATGTAGTGAAGAAGGTTTACGGAAATAATCCTGCTTCATTACGGATAGTCTATGGAGGGTTAGTCTGTATGTAATGATTATATCAATGGACACTTATCGACTCGACTCGACGTCTTGAGAATAAGTTATATCTATAATCGATAGAGTTCAGTTTCGGATTTATGGTGGCGTACTTCCAGAATTAATAAGTTGAGTAGAAATATTCTGTTCGTTGAATATTTTATAAATTTTATTGTAGCTACTGGTTATAGTTACATGGTCCCCGGGTGGGCTCCTAACACGCGAGTGTTTTCTCGTTTTATGGAACCTCGAGAATAAATTAAATAGATGGTCTTTTTAATGAATATGCGGTTATTATTTATTTGGTAAATATATGTAATATAGAAAAGACATTTTCTATTATCCCAAATGGCATAAAATGGCGCTATATTTATTTGATTTTAGGAAAAGAAATTTTCTCCTAATTAATTATAATGTGAATAATATAATTATTTATGTGTTAAATAATTATAAATAAGAAATTAGTTCAATATAAATAATTATTTATCCAAGTAGAAAACTAATTATTTATATTGGACTAATTTCTTATTTATAATTATTTAACACATAAATAATTATATTATCCACATTATAATTAATTAGGAGAAAATTTCTTTTCCCAAAATCAAATAAATATGGCGCCATTTTTATGTCATTTGGGATAATAGAAAATGTATTTTCTATATTACATATTATTTACCAAATAAATAATATTGCATAGTCATTAAATAGACCAACTATTTAATTTATTCTCGAGGTTCCATAAAATGAGAAAACACTCGCGTGTTAGGAGCCAACCCGTGGACCATGGACCTATAACCAGTAGCTACAATAAATTGAATAAAATATTCATCGAACATAATATTACTACTCAACTCATTAATTTCGGAACTACTCCACCATAAATCCGAAACTGAACTCTATCGATTATAGATATAACTTATTCTCAAGACGTCGAGTCGAGTCAATAAGTGTGCATTGATATAATCATTTCATATAAACTAACCCTCCATAGACTATCCGTACTGAAGTAGGATTATTTCCGTAAACCTTCTTCAATACATCTTATCCTTATTTACCATTAACCCACTAGCGATCAATTAGTTCATAACCTATACGAACTCCCGGGATCGATCAGTTTCTAGGATAAACAAATAAGGGGATTGTCTTTCTACTTTCCGCAGGAAGGAATGGATTCCATATCTGTGAGACACACACTTCTCACTCATTCCAGAATAGTGCCAATGTGAAAGATATTCGGACCGCACCTCTTAGCGATCCTTAACGAACACATAAAACCCTATCCTGAAACAAGTAGGAGTCTGTAATCACTTCAGGGTTAAGGTTAATCCATATATGATCATCTTGTGATTTAATAAGATTTCTCAATCATGGAATTATATGAGAAACACAGATTAAATCGATCCAGTCCTATATGACACTCATCATATATAAATGCCCCACTTAGACAACCAATGTCGACGGTCCGGATAAGACGGTCACATCATAAAGTGTTCTGGGTGCATTAATGGTGGTTTAATCAATAGACCCCATACTTTGATTAACTTCACCACGGACTAACATTTCAAGTGTATCACCATAAACTTAATCCTCCCGTGTGACACACACTAAGTTATATGGCTACATATGATACGACTTGGGGTTTTCGGCAGTGTATTACATATAAGCACAAAGCAAATAATAAGATGAGAATAAATCTGTCATTTATTAAATAAAAATAATTGCATAAATTGTCTTTCAGGCGCTACTTCCAACACTCTCCCAATTGCCCGTAAGGACAAGCAACAATTGTCTTTCGGGCACACTATATCTAACAATCTCCCACTTGCCCGTAAAGACAAGCAATGATTGTTTTTAGAGCACCACACCCTTATTATTTCTGTCCACAACATTCTCCCACTTGCTCTAAAGCAGATGAGACATATCTCCCTAATTCATACCCGCCAAGAGCTTATCAGTGACACTAAATGTCACACAACTTGGTAAACTCATCAGCTAGGTTGTCAGCTCAAGGCGATCTTTTAGGACATAAACGTCGCCTCTTTGCACGATCTTTCTTACCATGTGGTATTTACTTTCAATATGCTTTTGACCTCTGGTGACTGCAAAGAACTTTTGCATGAGCTACCTCTCAACTGTTTTCACAGAAAAAATGGTATCGGCTCATCGAGACCTGGAATCACTTCCCGGTCCAACAAAGAACTTCTCAAGCCACACTGCCTCTTTAGCTGCTATGAAAGCTGCTATGTATTCGACTAACATAGTCAAATTGGTAGTGTTGGATTGCTCCAGACTATAGCTCCATCACTATGAGTAAACACTGAGCCTGAGATCGATTCATGATCATCCATAATCTGACTAATAATCAGAATAAGTGTAGTCAACAACACTCAGGTTTTCACCCAAATACTCAAGCATATGATTCCCCGTTCTCTAAAGATACTTGAGGATGCACTATACTGCTATCAACGTCCGAATCCATGGCTCGACTTTTATTGACTTTTAATAACCTGGCTTTCTCTATCCAAAAGAGAATCTATCCCATTTTCTCTATATCCGAAGATTGAGAGAATTATTCTGTGAAGGGTCGGGTAGGAAACCTCTCGTTGAATCTAGCATTCGAAATGCATCATCATTTTAACAATAAGATGAATGGGACACTGCCACTACTTGCTCTCATGAATTCGACCGAATCAAATTCTAAGAATATAGTCCACTTCTCTATTTCAGAGAAGCTTTGGCTCGTCAGTTCTTGACTTCAGATAACACACCCATGTTCTTTCCAACTGTTGCAGTGTTATCTTTTATAAACACTAATATCTACTACTTTACCAATATTGATTCTCTGGTCTACAAAAGACTCATCAATATTCTGGTCAAGCCCACACACTTTAAAACATGTGAATTTCAATGACCTGAAGGTTTACTTTAATCCACCAATGGATTTAAGCATAGGCAGTCAATCTACCACTGGCTTTAAGCTTCTGAATGAATTCAAGCTCCTTTGTATGGCAAGAATGTTTCAGGGCATCACCCCTGTTAGTCTTTCTGCTTTCTAGGGAGTCAAGCAAGGTGGAATAGTGAGAGAGTTTTAGGGTATCACCCCTGGTTAACCCTCTACTTCTCAGGGACTTACCCCTGGGCCACTTGGCTTTGCCTTGAAAGTTAAACTTTCTCATTCATTCGACTATTTTCATGTTGATCCAATTTCTCCCACTGGGCCTGAGATACTCAGGTGGTTCTATAAAAGTGTGAACAAAATTGAAGTACCAAAACTCCATTTTTGGGTTTATGGCTTTAAACCAACCTCTTATTATCAGAATCTTATACAGTCCTTTCAAAATACCATAGGTTATCAATCGCCCCTAGCAGACTATAAAGTCTGCATAATCACAGCGAGTCAATGGATAAAACCATACTCCCACTGCATTTGGGTGGTTTGATATTCTGATCTGGTTCAGTATTATTTATCAGCTCATCCCCAACAACCAATATTGGATGTGGTCTGATTAAATCAGATAGTAACTCCTTGAGTAAGTGTACTTCAAGGTCTAAGGTTGTTATTTAAACATTCTTTTAGAAAGGATGTAACAGTGTAACCATCACGATCCGATCTCAAGAATCTTATAACCAACCTTTTACTTATTGCAATAAGATATTTCAAGAACAGTCACCATCTGAACGTGTATACAAAATTTTCAGTCCTACCTTCAAGCACTAGTGCTAAATGCCTCTATTTGCGGAAGTGAAGTAAATGTAATTCACTCATTATCCACAAATTCATAGGCATCTTCTAGGTAGACTTCTCGGTATTACATAATAATGTGAACCGTTATTTCGGAACCAATATCTTAATTGAGTTAAGCAGTGTATTGTAGCATATCAATTACTATACAAGACAGTCTATGGTTTATCCTTTTAGTGAAATCATTTAACCTGGAGGTAGTCAAGCATCAGTGCCAAAACTATGCTTTAGCCTATATTTGAGCATGGAATACTCGTTTCTCTTGTAATATCAGAGATTCCTCCAAATATTTAGACAAACTAATTGGCGTTTTGAGTAGTCAATAGAAAAAAGTCTATTACTCAAAAGCTCCCACTAGCTTGTATCCTTCATAAGAACCCGAAGGTCAATATGAACAAGTTGTGATACTTCTTCTACTCTATTACCCTTTCCAAATTGAAAGGTTACTTACTCATATTTCCTTTGAGATAGTGTTCTTAGACTGTGAGATAGGAATCACCCTTAGCCAGTCTTCAGATCTTATCTTTAGGATATATGCACTAATTAATAGATGTTGTAGAATCGTTTATCTAAATACGGAAACCATTTGTCTCAATAGCTTATGATGTGTTACATATTCATTTTCAGCATTACTTAGTGGTTTTGACTTTATCAGACAAAGTCTCAGAATCGTATACAAATGTCATATTCACTTTCTTTGAGGAAACTATATTATCGATGTGAAAGTGAATCCATTTGTTCCAACGAATCTGAAAACAGAAATTATATTTATTCGATATTCAAGGATTAAAATCTGAAATTTATTCCTTATATCACTCCCACTATCTTAGCTAAAATAACTGGCCGTTTTCTACTCTTTATCATGAATGCCCAGCTACCTTGTTCTAACTAAAGAATTTTAGCTTCTGAGTCAAATAAGTCGGTTAAGAAAGTCTATTAGGATTCATAGGTTAGTGATCCGAAATTACTTTCCTTATCCTATGCTTTCTTTTAGAAATATTTCGGTTTAGCCTTAAACTTGTTTAATTTTGATGACTTACATTTTTAGACATTTACTTTCCCATTCCTGGCTTTCTATAAAGGAAATGGCCGTGAACTAGCGGTTTATAAGAGTAGACACTACTCGTAAATTGTGGGATGTACGAGTCGATTTATATCAAATCATTCTCGTCATCTTTGAACTAATATCGGTTGTCTTTCATTCAACACGAGTGACAGTAGTGGCATACTCATTAATGTCACTTAAGTTTGAAGGCTTAGGAGGAATATCCTCTTCTGAAAAATTAATTTGCATTCTCGATTTGTGAGTTCAACGTTCTTGTTACTTTTCCACTTTTACGAAGTCATCATTAGTCAATTTATCATGTTTAGCAGTTTAGATACCATGAGATAATATGCAGTTGTAGAAAATAAATCATGACAGAAATATACATCAAATCATACACCACAACAAATAATGATTTTAGGAATTATAAACGTGATGTCATGCATGCAGTTTATCCTAACATTCCAAGGATTTAACCTCACATCATACTGCCGCCGCAGGGTCGGTATCAGCATAATGACGGTTAAATTGAGACAATCTCTCTCAACAATTAAACAATTAATAATCAGACATCTCTATTTAATTGTTGATTACCTTCCTTTTTCAGCCAAGATATTTCCAAAAATATCCTTATTAGTGTGACTGTTGGAAATAAAATTTATGTTTTGATGATAATTCATCATATTTATTCTAAGTATTATCTTAACCCCATTGATGAAGTGCTGAAGCTAGCTATTATAGTGAAAGGCTAAAAAATATCTAGAACTGAATGTATAAGTTTTACTAGAGTCTGATATTTGTATAGGTTACGTCAAACAAGCATTGTAATAGTTAGAGTGTCGTGAAACTGAAAACTGGAAGTCATTTAGAAAACTGGAAATTGTCAAGATAAACTGACTGACAAACTGACTCAGACTACACCAATATGGAACAGAAGAAGATGAGTTCGCTGAGGGACACAAACTCAGTTGGATTATCTAGAAGATTGAAGAACTGAGGGTCACAGACTCAGTTATAGAATATTGAAGAACTGAAGGTCACAGACTCAGTTATAGAAGATTGAAGAAGTGAGGGTTCAAACTCAGTTTACATGTCGAGACTGTAAAGTTAGAATTCAGGCAAGTTTGTGGTGACCTGAACTAACTTTATGGATCTTGAATGAAGACCTAAGAGTCATAAGGACAATGAACTCTTAGTGATATTTGCTTATAGTGTACTCTGGTTAAGTCATTTATAATCAGATGAAAAATTGGAGTACTGACATTTGAAGAAGAGTAAAATCTCAGTTAATGCTCCAAGTTAGTCAAGGAACTGACAACTAACAAACTCCGTATAAAACTGATTAGGAAACTCAGGTTTTTAAGTCAGTCATCCATCAAACTGATAGTACAGTCGAACGTGGTAAAGAAAGCATTTTTATTGGATGAAATATTGACACGTCAGAACGGTCATAAAATATAGCCATTACAAATAGCCATTGATACAATTCGAATTCAAGTAAATGAATGTTAGATCCTACACTATAAATAGAGGACATTGCACCAAGAATAAATAACGGAATTATTAAGATCAACAAGCAGTTTGTGTGCACAAGTCTAAGTTCATTCGAATTGATATCATTATCGCGATAACAAGATCTATCAAGAAATATTCCAAGTGTTCAAGCCATATAGATTTATCAAGAATCATACACTTAGAAGAACCACAGACAAGAATCAATTTATTGATTCTCAACCCAACTTTGATTCTTAATCAAAGGTTTAGACTGGGAAGCAAACCGGGAAGGTTTTGCCAAGGACAGTTGTCACAGCAGTCGGGTAGACTGTGTTTGTGGTGGTAGCTGGTGAAGAGGCATACGTATAACCTTTCAAGGACCAGTGTTCAAGCAATTGAAGAGTAGCAATTCTACCTGTTCTACAACTGTTTAGATAGTCAAGCAATGATTAGCCAAGGACTATTGTTTAGGACTTTTTGTAATAGCTCACCTCAAGAATTTCTAGTGGAATTTTCCTCCTACACCACAGGGGAAGAGAGGACTGACAGGATTACACCACCTGGAACCTCTATAATATTTGCCTCATATACTTTACGCATTTATTTACTTACTCAGCATTTATTTACAGCATTCTGAGAATTGATTGTTATACACGTCACAGCTCACAAACTGACATTCACCAGAATTCAGTTTAACACACTCAGCTTTCGCATAGAATAACAAGATCAAGAAAAAGGCTAGAATTATATCTGCTGCTGGTTGACTCAGTTTTGCTTAAGTGAGTTTGACTTAAACTCCGCTCAGTCAGCTTAACTCCACACAAGTTAAAACTGAACCTTAATTTGTTTAAAATCCAGTTTTTAGGGACAAGTTTATTCACCCCCCCCCTCTAAACTTGTGTTAGCCTTTCCAAGGGACCAACAATTGGTATCGGAGCAGTGATTCTTTAACAAGCCAGTGTTAAAAGCTCGTTTGCTCCAAATCTCATATAGTTGTTCTCATTAGAAAGCTCAGTTTCTAGTTATCACATAATCAGTTTTCACTCACTCGCAATGGATAACAATCAGTATGCAAGACATATGCTTATGTGCAACATGGATAGGTTTGATGAATACAAACGTCGTATACAGCCTTTTCTAGCTGCTACTCATGACGAGATGATGGACGTGCTCATAGATGGACCAATTCAGATCACTTACATGCAAACTGATGGTGAAAGACAAGTTTGAGTTCCAAAGCCCAAAGCTGAATGGACTAGGGATGATCGCAAGCAAAATAATCTCAACAATGTTGCTATGGACTTTATCCTCAGAACTCTTGACAGCAACATGTACTTGAAGGCGAAAGAATGCACAACTGCTAAGGAAATGTGGGACAAACTTCAGTTAGTTTGTGAAGGAACTGACCCAATCAAGGAGAACAAAATCTCAGTTGCAAAGCAGAAGTTTGAGAATTTCAAGAAGAAATCTGGAGAAACCATTGACCAAATGGAGACAAGATTCAGTGCTATCATGGATGAACTAGATCTACTCAAGATTGAATACACAAAGACAGTAATCAATACACGAATTTTGAAGGCCTTACCTATGTGTTGGAAAATGAAGGTCACTGCTATGGAAGAATCTAGAAGACATGATATAGAAGACTCCTTCAAAATCTTCTCAGATTTAAAAGCTTATGAATTCAGTGAAGATTTTACAAGCACATCTGCAATAATCAAAGCTCTGGAAGAACCAAAGACCACAGCACTTGCAGCAGCATCAAATGACTCTCAAGAAACATCCACAAACAATCTTCAACAGTTGGATGAAATGGAGGAACAAATGGCACTCATGATGAGTCGAATCAGAAGGATGAAGAATGGTCATCCTGTAACTCCGAAGTTTATCAAGAAGACTCCTGAAAAGGGAAAAGATGATGAATATCTTTGTTTCAACTGTAAGAAGCATGGACACTACAAAGCTGAATGTCCAGAACTGACCAAGAAGACTCAGCAACGATGAACCGGCAGAAGAGCACTATTAGCTGGAGATGAGTCCGATTACGAAGCTGGTATAGAATGATTATCTGATGACACAGCTTTAATGGCACACATGGAAGATCCCAATGAGGTATGTGAATCAAACTCTAAATACAACTCAGCTCAGATTTCCATGCAAAATGCATGTTCTTCAACAGCCGATTCCAATCCAAAGAACTCAGAATTAGAAGAAACTCTTGACCAATTGATGAATCAGCTTGTCACCATACAAGCTGGTTATGAATCAATCAAAGCTGAGAAAGAAGCTCTAATTCTAAAAGTCAAAAGTTCGAATGATGAACTGAACACGTTAAGACTAAGCAGAACTGATAAATGAAAGAATCAGTGTCAGTCTGCTGCATCAGCAGCAACAACTTAGTCTTTTGCTCAATCTAGTTCAGCAACTGGATTCAAATCAGGAAAGCCATATGGAGATAGAACTGGCTTAGGATTTGATACACATCAAACTTCGAAGGTAGGAACAAGTAAAGTAACTCCAAAACTGGTGTTAAGTTTGTAGCTGAACAATGTCCTCAAACTAAGAAGCATGCTGAACCAGTGAAACAAGTTCAACGTGAATCAGATCAGTCTCAGCATCAGTTTTCAAAAAAGACAGCTGTATACAACAACAGGGTCAATCAAAAGGGTAAATCAGCTGTACATCATGAAAATCGAAAAGGTACATCAATTGCTGAATCTACTAAAGCTTATCAGGCCAAGAACCAGAAAAACTTCAGTCAAAGTAAATCCAAGAATATCAATTATTCAAAGATTCACAAAGTCAGGGGGAAAGACAGATTATTTCCAACTGATGATGACTGGAATTTCTCTGAATCTACTATTAAAATTGATAAAAGTAATCATTTCAGACAGAAAACTTATCACAAGTTTCAATCCAAAAGTCAGCAGAGGAATCACTTTACTCCTCAACCTAAACCTCAGTGTCAAGGTCAGCACAGACCTCAGTACAAAAGAAATGATGGTTATTATTTAAGTGTTAATAATAGAAACATCATGGAAATCAGTTTTAGTCAAAGGATCTGAGAGATCATGTAAATAAGACACAGTCAAAGCATAGATACTATGGGAGTGTGGCTTATATATATGAAAACAAGTGCAAAAATATCCGAAGGATACCTAAAGGGTATATCCCAAAGTTGTACTGAATACTGGCACCCATGGACCCAAACAGAGTTGGGTACCTAAAAATGTTTAATTTATTTTTCAGGATATATGGTACTTTGACAGTGGTTGCTCAAGACACAAGACAAAGAGCAAAGACTGTCTAAGTAATTTTATTGCCAAGGATGGACCAAATGCTAATTTTGGAAGTAAAGACAAACCTGGATTCACCAAAGGTTATGGTACCTGGATCAGAAATGGACTTACAATCAAGAATGTATCGTATGTAGAAGGATTGCATTACAATCTACTCAGCACCAGTCAATTCTTTGATATTGGATACAAAGTTACTTTTGATAAAGATTTCTGCGTTGTTGTCAGCGAAACAGCATTTCAAGTTGTTTTAGCCGGATGAAGAAAAGATAATATGTATGTTGTAGATTGGACTACAGCTGTTGCAGAAACCTGTTTACTTGTGCATACCAAATCAGAAATCAGCTGGTTATGGCACAAGAAACTGAGTCATCTAGACTTTGATGACATCAACACCCTTGTCAAGAAACAGTTAGTCATTGGACTACCAGAAATCTCTTACAAGAAGGATAGCTTATGTGATGCTTGTCAGCAAGGAAAGCAACAAAAGCAAGTTTCAAGACAAAATCTCAGCATTCAACAACTAGAGTCCTGGAGCTACTACATATGGACTTATTTGGACCTATTACTCCAATCAGTATCAGTGGAAAGAATTATACATGGGTGGTAGTAGATGATTTTTCAAGATACACTTGGGTTATCTTCTTGACCAAGAAAAGTGAAACCAAGCAAAGACTTACTGAACTAATCAAAAGGCTCCAAAATCCGAAAAGTCTATCAGTTGTGAAGATAAGATCAGATAAAGGAACTGAATTCCTAAACAAAGTGATTATTGAATACTGTTAAGAAAATGGTGTTTTACATCAACTTGCTGCCACATCAACACCTCAACAGAATGGTGTAACTGAAAGAAGAAATAGAACACTCAAAGAAGCGGGAAGGACTATGATCTCTGAAGCAAAACTGCCTGAAAGGTATTGGGCGGAAGCAGTCAACACAGCTTGCTATACACAAAACAAAGCTCTCATGAATAAAAGGCATGAGAAGACTCCTTATGAAATTTGGAATGGAAGAAAGCCAAATGTTTCTTACTTTCATGCTTTTGGAAGCAAATGTTTCATACATAATAATGGAAAATATCAACTTCATGTTTTTTAGCCCAAAGCTGATGAAGGAATTTTTCTGGGATATTCAAGTGACAGCAAAGCATTTAGAGAACTAAATAAAAGGACACTCAATCATGAGGAATCAATACATGTGGTATTTGATGAACCAAATTTTCCTGGTGAAATAACTGAAGACAGACCATAATCTATTTCTCAGTCTCAGTTACCAGTCCTGCCAGAATCAGTTTTTGTTGACATTGGAAGACTAAGGATTTCGGAATCTTCATATCAAGATCAGTCTCAGTTTCCAACTACACAACAACCTACTCCTGAACAACATGATTCTGACTCAGTTGAAGAAAATCAAGAACCAGTTGGACAAACTATAGATCCCTTGATGCAAGCCCCAGTACATCAATGAATGAGGGATCACCCTGAAGAACAAGTAATTGGTGATACTCAAGCTGGTGTTTGAACAGGACATCAACTAGATGCAATGATTGCATGCTTTCTATCTTAATCTGAACCTAAAGAGATAGAAGAAGCTTTGAAAGATCCAGATTGGATACTAGCTATGCAAGAAGAACTGAATGAATTCGAAAGAAATCAAGTATGGGAATTGGTAGAGAGACCAGTTCATGTGAATGTCATTGGAACCAAATGGGTTTTCACAAACAAACTTGATGAAGATGGGAATATCATCAGAAATAATGCTAGACTTGTAGCTAAAGGATATTCTCAAGCAGAAGGCATAGATTTTTATGAAACTTATGCACCAGTTGCAAGATTGGAAGCAATCAGACTATTTCTTGCCTTTGCAGCTCATAAAAAGTTCAAAGTATACCAGATGGATGTTAAAAGTGCATTTTTAAATGGAATAATTGAAGAAGAAGTTTATGTTCAACAACCACCTGGATTCGAGATCAAAGATCAAGCTGACAAAGTTTTCAGACTAAGGAAAGCTCTTTATGGACTTAAACGAGCACCAAGAGCTTGGTATGAAACTCTATCTCAGTTTCTAGTGGATAATGGATTTATCAAAGGAACCATCGACAAGACTTTATTCAGAATGAAAAATGAAGAAAGCACTCTCCTTGTTCAGATTTATGTTGATGACATTATTTTTGGATCAGAAAATGAACAGTTATGTGAGAAATTTGCAATTTTAATGAAGAGCAAATTTCAGATGAGTATGATGGGAGAATTGAAATATTTTCTTGGATTACAAGTTAAACAATTAGATGATGGAATTTTTATTCACCAAACCAAATATACAAGAGAACTTATCAAAAAGTTTGGTATTGATAAATCAGCTGGAATTTCTACACCAATGGGGACCAACATAAGACTAGATGAAGACAAAGAAGGCAAAGATGTTGATCAAACACATTATAGAAGAATGATTGGAAGCTTACTCTATCTTACATCAAGTAGGCCAGACATATGTTTTATTGTTGGTGTATGTGCAAGATTTCAGTCGAAACCAAAGGAAAGTCATCTCACAGTTTTTAAAAGGACCTTGAAGTATTTGAAAGGTACAGATGGAGTTGGAATTTGGTATTCAAGAGAAGGAAAATTCAAAATAATATCCTACTCAGACTTAGATTATGCAGGATGCAAAGTGGACAAAAAAAAAAGCACAGCAGGCACATGTTAGTTGCTAGGAAATAGACTTGTGTCATGGTTTAGCAAAGAGCAAAATACAATTTCCACTTCAACAGCTAAAGCTGAGTATATAGCAGCTGGAAGTTGTTGTCCTCAAGTCTTATGGATCAGACAGCAATTAAGATATTATGGGATAGAAGAAGGAACAATTCTCATAATGTGTGATAACACAAGTGCAATTGTAATAACTGACAATCAAGTTTTGCACTCAAGGACAAAACATATTGATGTGCGACATCATTTTATAAGAGATCATGCAGAGAAAAAGGATATTGTAGTTCTTTATGTACCTAGTAAAGATCAGTTGGCTGATATCTTTACAAATCCATTAGACAAAGAAAGGCTTTCCAAACTAAGAACTGAGTTGGGCATAATAAGAGTCAGTTAAGTTAGTTTAAGCCAGAAATTCATCAAGGGGATTGATCTTTGTGCTGCTGGGTGTGCTCACTTAACAGATCAGTCATTGACATCAACAATTTCAAACTGACTAAATGAAACTAAAGCATTAACTGATATTTAAGCATCAGTCAACTTTAGTCAAAGGTTGACAAGATAAAACCGACATCGGTTATATCGCATTTAATTACCGTAGTTTTTGTCAGAATATGTTGCGTGTACACCCCTTTACTATCAGAACAGTACATGCATCGGTTACTAAAACCATCATGGAATTTGAAAAGTTGTACCAATCAACCGCCAGTACATTACACCTATATATCCAACCTCCACTCATATTTTCTCAAAATCAAAAATTTCTTTTCATCACAAAATTCAAACGTTTTCACACTAAACCCAGAAATGGCCGCCTCAAAGAAATCTCAAGAAGAAAGATTGATCACAGATTTAGATGTCTATACATTTGAAATTTATGAAGCTATGTGCAATAACACTCTACTTGCAAGTTATATCTGCGAGAAGATCCAGAAACAACCAGGATTAAGAAGCATTTTGGAAGTCACTTTCAACGACAAACATGATGTGGAAGGAATTTTGTAGTTCTGGGAGAACATACGTTTGGTAAGAGACTCCGTCTTTACTAAGGTTGGTGGAGATCGAATCATTATCAATGAACGAGTCATGAAGTCACTATTCGGTTTCTCAACTCCACCTGTGACATCAATAGACTTGGCTTGTCTACCATTGAAAAGGGACGCCTTTCTTAGGCAGATTTCCTTATCTAAGGAACCAGCAGAAGTTGGTATTCATATTGATAAACTCAAGCCTAAATTTGGACTCCTCAGTAGATGGCTCAGCAGACATGTTATTGTAAAATCCAAAGGAATCAATATATTATCCGATGACAGTGCTTATCTGATGAACATAATCTGGGACGAACTAGAATTCAATTAGGCCGGTTATATCGTCAATCGGATAAAGAAACAACATTTAGCTAAATTAGAAAGTGTGCAGAAAGCTAAAGCTGAAGGACAAATAACTATTGGCAGATTCCGACTGAAGAAATCACTCAGTGGAGTCATTCAATACTATTTGGAGAAACTCAAGGCAGGGAAGAAATCAAAACAAACTGCAGCCGCAACTACTGATACAGAACTAATTACAGCAGTTGAAAGTTCAAGAAGAACAACTTCCCAACCTGAAGCCAGAAAGAAAACTATGTCTCAGCAGGAAGCTGAACACAAAGGAGTCAAGCGGAAAGCTGACTCAGCAAGAGAAAAATCAGTTGTCAAATGTTTATACCCAGGTACTTCAAGTCAACAAGCACCAATTGAGGGGGAACTACAACAACTGACAGTGGAAACTACAAGGAAAGATATTCTTGCTGATGATACTTCTCAGTCACAACAATCTCAGCACCATTCAAATCAACAACCAGCCCCAGTTTTTGAAGCTGATAAAATCGTCAAGCTGATGAAGATGAAGCTCAAACCAAAAGACTCTCGTGATGCTATCTTACAAACTAAAGAAAAGTTACTCTTGGAGAAACTTGAAATTAGAGACCTATATACTATATTTCCTATATCAATGTTTCTAGCAAATTGCTTCAGTAGATTCAATGAAGTAGCCCAACGAATAGAATCAGCCACATCATCTATTCCCAAGGATTCTTTAAAGAAGAAGGATGATGATGAAGATGATAATTCAAGGAAAGAAGTTGATATGACTACGGATTGCGACGGATACTCAACCTCAAATCCAAGATCGCAAGCGTAACTCGGCAAGAAGAATTGCCAGTTGGAAATCTGACAACTAACAATCAGCAAGCAGCTGTTGAACTTGATAATCAACAACTTGTGGTAATTAAAGATATCACTCAGTCAAAATTTCAAACATAAGACACATATGATCCTTCTGATATTTTGAGAAAGGAAGAATTGAGCAAAGTTCATGAGAACTTAAAGATTGTGCTCAGCCAAAAGGATGCATACAATGGCTAAATATAGGAATCCATGGCTCGACTTTAGGATGCATTATATTGCTATCAACGTCCGAATCCATGGCTCGACTTTTATTGACTTTTAATAACCTGGCTTTCTCTATCCAAAAGAGAATCTATCCCATTTTCTCTATATCCGAAGATTGAGAGAATTATTCTGTGAGGGGTCGGGTAGGAAACCTCTCGTTGAATCTAGCATTTGAAATGCATCATCATTTTAACAATAAGATTAATGGGACACTGCCACTACTTGCTCTCATGAATTCGACCGAATCAAATTCTAAGAATATAGTCCACTTCTCTGTTTCAAAGAAGCTTTGGCTCGTCAGTTCTTGACTTCAGATAACACACCCATGTTCTTTCCAACTGTTGCAGTGTTATCTTTTATAAACACTAACATCTACTAATTTACCAATATTGATTCTCTGGTCTACAAAAGACTCATCAATATTCTGGTCAAGCCCACACACTTCAAAACATGTGAATTTCAATGACCTAAAGGTTTACTTTAATCCACCAATGGATTTAAGCATAGGCAGTCAATCTACCACTGGCTTTAGGATAAAACCCTTCTGTTCTGAATGAATTCAAGCTCCTTTGTATGGCAAGAAAGTTTCAGGGCATCACACCTGTTAGTCTTTCTGCTTTCCAGGGAGTCAAGCAAAGTGGAATAGTGAGAGAGTTTTAGGGCATCACCCCTGGTTAACCCTCTACTTCTCAGGGAATTACCCCTGGGCCACTTGGCTTTGCCTTGAAAGTTAAACTTTCTCATTCATTCGACTATTTTCATGTAGATCCAATTTCTCCCACTGGGCCTGAGATACTCAGGTGGTTCTATAAAAGTGTGAACAGAATTGAAGTACCAAAACTCCATTTTTGGGTTTATGGCTTTATGCCAACCTCTTATTATCAGAATCTTATACAGTCCTTTCAAAATACCATAGGTTATCAATCACACCTAGCAGACTGTAAAGTCTGCATAATCACAGCGAGTCAATGGATAAAAACATACTCCCACTGCATTTGGGTGGTTTGATATTCTGATCTGGTTCAGTATTATTTATCAGTGTCATCGCCAACAACCAATATTGGATGTGGTCTGATTAAATCAGATAGTAACTCCTTGAGTAACTGTACTTCAAGGTCTAAGGTTGTTATTTAAACATTCTTTTAGAAAGGATGTAACAGTGTAACCGTCACGAGCCGATCTCAAGAATCCTATAACCAACCTTTTACTTATTGCAATAAGATATTTCAAGAACAGTCACCATCTGAACGTGTATACAAAATTTCCAGTCCTACCTTGAAGCACTAGTGCTAAATGCCTCTATTTGCGGAAGTGAAGTAAATGTAATTCACTCATTATCCACAAATTCATAGGCATCTTCTAGGTAGACTTCTCGGTATTACATAATAATGTGAACCGTTATTTCGGAACCAATATCTTAATTGAGTTAAGCAGTGTATTGTAGCATATCAATTAAGATACAAGACAGTCTATGGTTTATCTTTTTAGTGAAATCATTTAACCTGGAGGTAGTCAAGCATCAGTGCCAAAACTATGCTTTAGCCTATATTTGAGCATGGAATACTCGTTTCTCTGGTAATATCAGAGATTCCTCCAAATATTTAGACAAACTAATTGGCGTTTTGAGTAGTCAATAGAAAAAATTCTATTACTCAAAAGCTCCTACTAGCTTGTATCCTTCATAAGAACCCGAAGGTCAATATGAACAAGTTGTGATACTTCTTCTACTCTATTACCCTTTCCAAATTGAAAGGTTACTTACTCATATTTCCTTTGAGATAGTGTTCTTAGACTGTGAGATAGGAATCACCCTTAGCCAGTCTTCAGATCTTATCTTTAGGATATATGCACTAATTAATAGATGTTGTAGAATCGTTTATCTAAATACGGAAACCATTTGTCTCAATAGCTTATGATGTGTTACAAATTCATTTTCGGCATTACTTAGTGGTTTTGACTTTATCAGACAAAGTCTCAGAATCGTATACAAATGTCATATTCACTTTCTTTGAGGCAACTATATTATCGATGTGAAAGTGAATCCATTTGTTCCAACGAATCTGAAAACAGAAATTATATTTATTCGAAATTCAAGGATTAAAATCTGAAATTTATTCCTTATATCACTCCCACTATCTTAGCTTAAATAACTGGCCGTTTTCTACTCTTTATCATGAATGCCCAGCTACCTTGTTCTAACTAAAGAATTTTAGCTTCTGAGTCAAATAAGTCGGTTAAGAAAGTCTATTAGGATTCATAGGTTAGTGATCCGAAATTACTTTCCTTATCCTATGCTTTCTTTTAGAAATATTTCGGTTTAGCCTTAAACTTGTTTAATTTTGATGACTTACATTTTTAGACATTTACTTTCCCATTCCTGGCTTTCTATAAAGGAAATGGCCGTGAACTAGCAGTTTATAAGAGTAGACACTACTCGTAAATTGTGGGATGTCTGGTGAGATTTATATCAAATCATTCTCGTCATCTTTGAACTAATATCGGTTGTCTTTCATTCAACACGAGTGACAGTAGTGGCATACTCATTAATGTCACTTAAGTTTGAAGGCTTAGGAGGAATATCCTCTTCTGAAAAATTAATTTGCATTCTCGATTTATGAGTTCAACGTTCTGGTTACTTTTCTTCTTTTACGAAGTCATCATTAGTCAATTTATCATGTTTAGCAGTTTAGATACCATGAGATAATATGAAGTTGTAGAAAATAAATCATGACAGAAATATACATCAAATCATACACCACAACAAATAATGATTTTAGGAATTATAAACGTGATGTCATGCTTGCAGTTTATCCTACCATTCCAAGGATTTAACCTCACATCATACTGCCACCGCAGGGTCGGTATCAGCATAATGACGGTTAAATTGAGACAATCTCTCTCAACAATTAAACAATTAATAATCAGACATCTCTATTTAATTGTTGATTACCTTCCTTTTTCAGCTAAGATATTTCCAAAAATATCCGTATTAGTGTGACTGTTGGAAATAAAATTTATGTTTTGATGATAATTCATCATATTTATTCTAAGTATTATCTTAACCCCATTGATGAAGTGCTGAAGCTAGCTATTATAGTGAAAGGCTAAAAAATATCTAGAACTGAATGTATAAGTTTTACTAGAGTCTGATATTTGTATAGGTTACGTCAGACAAGCATTGTAATAGTTAGAGTGTCGTGAAACTGAAAACTGGAAGTCATTTAGAAAACTGGAAATTGTCAAGATAAACTGACTCAGACTACACCAATATGGAACAGAAGAAGATGAGTTCGCTGAGGGACACAAACTCAGTTGGATTATCTAGAAGATTGAAGAACTGAGGGTCACATACTCTGTTATAGAAGATTGAAGAACTGAAGGCACAGACTCAGTTATAGAAGATTGAAGAAGTGAGGGTTCAAACTCAGTTTACATGTCGAGATTTGTAAAGTTAGAATTCGAGCAAGTTTGTGGTGACTCGAACTAACTTTATGGATCTTGAATGAAGACCTAAGAGTTATAAGGACAATGAACTCTTAGTGATATTTGCTTATAGTGTACTCTGGTTAAGTCATTTATAATCAGATGAAAAATTGGAGTACTGACATTTGAAGAAGAGTAAAATCTCAGTTAATGCTCCAAGTTAGTCAAGGAACTGACAACTAACAAACTCCGTATAAAACTGATTAGGAGACTCAGGTTTTTAAGTCAGTCATCCATCAAACTGATAGTACAGTCGAACGTTGTAAAGAAAGCATTTTTATTGGATGAAATATTTACACGTCAGAACGGTCATAAAATATAACCATTACAAATAGCCATTGATGCAATTCGAATTCAAGTAAATGAATGTTAGATCCTACACTATAAATAGAGGACATTGCACCAAGAATAAATAACGGAATTATTAAGATCAACAAGCAGTTTGTGTGCACAAGTCTAAGTTCATTCGAATTGATATCATTATCTGCGATAACAAGATCTATCAAGAAATATTCCAAGTGTTCAAGCCATATAGATTTATCAAGAATCATACACTTAGAAGAACCACAGACAAGAATCAATTTATTGATTCTCAACCCAACTTTGATTCTTAATCAAAGGTTTAGACTGGGAAGCAAACCGGGAAGGTTTTGCCAAGGACAGTTGTCAGAGCAGTCGGGTAGACTGTGTTTGTGGTGGTAGCTGGTGAAGAGGCATACGTAACCTTTCAAGGACCAATGTTCAAGCAATTGAAGAGTAGCAATTCTACCTGTTCTACAACTGTTTAGATAGTCAAGCAAGGATTAGCCAAGGACTATTGTTTAGGACTTTTTGTAATAGCTCACCTCAAGAATTTCTAGTGGAATTTTCCTCCTACACCATAGGGGAAGAGAGGACTGACAGGATTACACCACCTGGAACCTCTATAGTATTTGCCTCATATACTTTACGCATTTATTTACTTACTCAGCATTTATTTACAGCATTATGAGAATTGATTGTTATACACGTCACAGCTCACAAACTGACATTCACCAGAATTCAGTTTAACACACTCGACTTTCGCATAGAATAACAAGATCAAGAAAAAGGCTAGAATTATATCTCGCCGCCGGTTGACTCGCTTTTGCTTAAGTCGGTTTGACTTAAACTCCGCTCGCCGACTTAACACCACACAAGTTAAAACTCGAACCTTAATTTGTTTAAAATCCAGTTTTTAGGGACAAGTTTATTCACCCCCCCCTCTAAACTTGTGTTAGCCTTTCCAAGGGACCAACAATTGGTATCGGAGTAGTGATTCTTTAACAAGCCAGTGTTAAAAGCTCGTTTGCTCCAAATCTCCTATAGTTGTTCTCATTATAAAGCTCAGATTCTAGTTTTCACATAATCATTTTTCACTCACTCGCAATGGATAACAATCAGTATGCAAGACATATGCTTATGTGCAACATGGATAGGTTTGATGAATACAAACGTCGTATACAGGCTTTTCTAGCTGCTACTCAAGACGAGATGATGGACGTGCTCATAGATGGACCAATTCAGATCACTTACATGCAAACTGATGGTGAAAGACAAGTTTGAGTTCCAAAGCCCAAAGCTGAATGGACTAGTGATGATCGCAAGCAAAATAATCTCAACAATGTTGCTATGGACTTTATCCTCAGAACTCTTGACAAGAACATGTACTTGAAGGCGAAAGAATGCACAACTGCTAAGGAAATGTGGGACAAACTTCAGTTAGTTTGTGAAGGAACTGACCCAATCAAGGAGAACAAAATCTCAGTTGCAAAGCAGAAGTTTGAGAATTTCAAGAAGAAATCTGGAGAAACCATTGACCAAATGGAGACAAGATTCAGTGCTATCATGGATGAACTAGATCTACTTAAGATTGAATACACAAAGAAAGTAATAAATACACGAATTTTGAAGGCCTTACCTATGTGTTGGAAAATGAAGGTCACTGCTATGGAAGAATCTAGAAGACATGATATAGAAGACTCCTTCAAAATCTTCTCAGATTTAAAAGCTTATGAATTCAATGAAGATTTTACAAGCACATCTGCAATAATCAAAGCTCTGGAAGAACCAATGACCACAGCACTTGCAGCAGCATCAAATGACTCTCAAGAAACATCCACAAACAATCTTCAACAGTTGGATGAAATGGAGGAACAAATGGCACTCATGATGAGTCGAATCAAAAGGATGAAGAATGGTCATCCTGTAACTCCGAAGTTTATCAAGAAGACTCCTGAAAAGAGAAAAGATGATGAATATCTTTGTTTCAACTGTAAGAAGCATGGACACACAAAGCTGAATGTCCAGAACTGACCAAGAAGACTTAGCAACGATGAACCGGCAGAAGAGCACTATTAGCTGGAGATGAGTCCGATTACGAAGCTGGTATAGAATGATTATCTGATGACACAGCTTTAATGGCACACATGGAAGATCCCAATGAGGTATGTGATTCAAACTCTAAATACAACTCAGCTCAGATTTCCATGCAAAATGCATGTTCTTCAACAGTCGATTCCAATCCAAAGAACTCAGAATTAGAAGAAACTCTTGACCAATTGATGAATCAGCTTGTCACCATACAACCTGGTTATGAATCAATCAAAGCTGAGAAAGAAGCTCTAATTCTAAAAGTCAAAAGTACGAATGATGAACTGAACACGTTAAGACTAAGCAGAACTGATAAATGAAAGAATCAGTGTCGGTCCGTCGCATCGCGAAAACAACCGAGTCTTTTGCTCAATCTAGTACAAAGAATCGGATTCAAATCGTGCAAGCCATATGGAGATAGAACTGGCTTAGGATTTGATACACAGCAAACTTCGAAGGTAGGAACAAGTAAAGTAACTCCAAAACTGGTGTTAAGTTTGTAGCTGAACAATGTCCTCAAACTAAGAAGCATGCTGAACCAGTGAAACAAGTTCAACGTGAATCAGATCAGTCTCAGCATCAGTTTTCAAAGAAGTCAGCTGTATACAACAACAGGGTCAATCAAAAGGGTAAATCAGCTATACATCATGAAAATCGAAAAGGTACATCAACTGCTGAATCTACTAAAGCTAATCAGGCCAAGAACCAGAAAAACTTCAATCAAAGTAAATCCAAGAATATCAATTATTCAAAGATTCACAAAGTCAGGGGGAAAGGCAGATTATTTCCAACTGATGATGACAGGAATTTCTCTAAATCTACTATTAAAATTGATAAAAGTAATCATTTCAGACAGAAAACTTATCACAAGTTTCAATCCAAAAGTCAGCAGAGGAATCACTTTACTCCTCAGCCTAAACCTCAGTATCAAGGTCAGCACAGACCTCAATACACAAAGAAATGATGGTTATTATTCAAGTGTTAATAATAGAAACATCATGGACATCAGTTTTAGTCAAAGGATCTGAGAGATCATGTAAATAAGACACATTCCAAGCATAGATACTATGGGAGTGTGGCTTATATATATGAAAACAAGTGCAACAATATCCGAAGGATACCTAAAGGGTATATCCCAATGTTGTACTGAATACTGACCCCCATGGACCCAAACAGTGTTGGGTACCTAAAAATGTTTAATTTATTTATCAGGATATATGGTACTTTGACAGTGGTTGCTCAAGACACAAGACAAAGAGCAAAGACTGTCCTAAGTAATTTTATTGCCAAGGATGGACCAAATGCTAATTTTGGAAGTAAAGACAAACCTGGATTCACCAAAGGTTATGGTACCTGGATCAGAAATGGACTTACAATCAAGAATGTATCGTATGTAGAAGGATTGCATTACAATCTACTCAGCACCACTCAAGTCTTTGATATGGGATACAAAGTTACTTTTGATAAAGATTTATGCGTTGTTGTCAGCGAAACAGCATTTCAAGTTGTTTTAGCCGGATGAAGAAAAGATAATATGTATGTTGTAGATTGGACTACAGCTGTTGCAGAAACCTGTTTACTTGTGCATACCAAATCAGAAATCAGCTGGTTATGGCACAAGAAACTGAGTCATCTAGACTTTAATGACATCAACACCCTTGTCAAGAAACAGTTAGTCATTGGACTACCAGAAATCTCTTACAAGAAGGATAGCTTATGTGATGCTTGTCAGCAAGGAAAGCAACAAAAGCAAGTTTCAAGACAAAATCTCAGCATTCAACAACTAGAGTCCTGGAGATACTACATATGGACTTATTTGGACCTATTACTCCAATCAGTATCAGTGGAAAGAAGTATACATGGGTGGTAGTAGATGATTTTTCAAGATACACTTGGGTTATCTTCTTGACCAAGAAAAGTGAAACCAAGCAAAGACTTACTGAACTACTCAAAAGGCTTCAAAATCCGAAAAGTCTATCAGTTGTGAAGATAAGATCAGATAAAGGAACTGAATTCCTAAACAAAGTGATTATTGAATACTGTTAAGAAAATGGTGTTTTACATCAACTTGCTACCACATCAACACCTCAACAGAATGGTGTAGCTGAAAGAAGAAATAGAACACTCAAAGAAGCAGGAAGGACTATGATCTCTGAAGCAAAACTGCCTGAAAGGTATTGGGCATAAGCAGTCAACACATCTTGCTATACACAAAACAGAGCTCTCATGAATAAAAGGCATGAGAAGACTCCTTATGAAATTTGGAATGGAAGAAAGCAAAATGTTTCTTACTTTCATGCTTTTGGAAGCAAATGTTTCATACATAATAATGGAAAATATCAACTTCATGTTTTTTTAGCCCAAAGCTGATGAAGGAATTTTTCTGGGATATTCAAGTGACAGCAAAGCATTTAGAGAACTAAATAAAAGGACACTCAATCACGAGGAATCAATACATGTGGTATTTGATGAACCAAATTTTCCTGGTGAAATAACTGAAGACAGACCATAATCTATTTCTCGGTCCTCGCTTACCGATCCCGCGAATCGCTTTTGTTGACAGTGGAAGACTAAGGATTTCGGAATCTTCATATCAAGATCGGTCTCGCTTTCCAACTACACAACAACCTACTCCCGAACAACATGATTCTGACTCAGTTGAAGAGAATCAAGAACCAGTTCTTGAAGAACCAGTTGGACAAACTATAGATCCCTTGATGCAAGCCCCGGTACATCAATGAATGAGGGATCACCCTGAAGAACAAGTAATTGGTGATACTCAAGCTGGTGTTTGAACAAGACATCAACTAGATGCAATGATTGCATGCTTTCTATCTTAATCTGAACCTAAAGAGATAGAAGAAGCTTTGAAAGATTCAGATTTGATACTAGCTATGCAAGAAGAACTGAATGAATTCGAAAGAAATCAAGTATGGGAATTGGTAGAGAGACCAATTCATGTGAATGTCATTGGAACCAAATGGGTTTTCACAAACAAACTTGATGAAGATGGGAATATCATCAGAAACAAAGCTATACTTGTAGCTAAAGGATATTCTCAAGCAGAAGGCATAGATTTTGATGAAACTTATGCACCAGTTGCAAGATTGGAAGCAATCATACTATTTCTTGCCTTTGCAGCTCATAAAAAGTTCAAAGTATACCAGATGGATGTTAAAAGTGCATTTTTAAATGGAATAATTGAAGAAGAAGTTTATGTTCAACAACCACCTGGATTCGAGATCAAAGATCAAGCTGACAAAGTTTTCAGACTATGGAAAGCTCTTTATGGACTTAAACGAGCACCAAGAGCTTGGTATGAAACTCTATCTCAGTTTCTAGTGGATAATGGATTTATCAAAGGAACCATCGACAAGACTTTATTCAGAATGAAAAATGAAGAAAGCACTCTCCTTGTTCAGATTTATGTTGATGACATTATTTTTGGATCAGAAAATGAACAGTTATGTGAGAAATTTGCAATTTTAATGAAGAGCAAATTTCATATGAGTATGATGGGAGAATTGAAATATTTTCTTGGATTACAAGTTAAACAATTAGATGATGGAATTTTTATTCACCAAACCAAATATACAAGAGAACTTATCAAAAAGTTTGGTATTGATAAATCAGCTGGAATTTCTACACCAATGGGGACCAACATAAGACTAGATGAAGACAAAGAAGGCAAAGATGTTGATCAAACACTTTACAGAAGAATGATTGGAAGCTTACTCTATCTTACAGCAAGTAGGCCAGACATATCTTTTATTGTTGGTGTATGTGCAACATTTCAATCGAAACCAAAGGAAAGTCATCTCACAGTTTTTAAAAGGACCTTGAAGTATTTGAAATGTACAGATGGAGTTGGAATTTGGTATTCAAGAGAAGGAAAATTCAAACTAATATCCTACTCAGACTCAGATTATGCAGGATGCAAAGTGGACAAAAAAAAGCACAGCAGGCACATGTTAGTTGCTAGGAAATAGACTTGTGTCATGTTTTAGCAAAAAGCAAAATTCAATTTCCACTTCAACAGCTGAAGCTGAGTATATAGCATCTGGAAGTTGTTGTCCTCAAGTCTTATGGATCAGACAGCAATTAAGAGATTATGGGATAGAAGAAGGAACAATTCCCATAATGTGTGATAACACAAGTGCAATTGTAATAACTGACAATCCAGTTTTGCACTCAAGGACAAAACATATTGATGTGCGACATCATTTTATAAGAGATCATGCAGAGAAAAAGGATATTGTAGTTCTTTATGTACCTACTAAAGATCAGTTTGCTGATATCTTTACAAATCCATTAGACAAAGAAAGGCTTGCCAAACTAAGAACTGAGTTGGGCATAATAAGAGTCAGTTAAGTTAGTTTAAGCCAGAAATTCGTCAAGGGGATTGATCTTTGTGCTGCTGGGTGTGCTCACTTAACAGATCAGTCATTGACATCAACAATTTCAAACTGACTAAATGAAACTAAAGCATTAACTGATATTTAAGCATCAGTCAACTTTAGTCAAAGGTTGACAAGATAAAACCGACAGCGGTTATATCGCATTTAATTACCGTAGTTTTTGTCAGAATATGTTGCGTGTACACCCCTTTACTATCAGAACAGTACATGCATCGGTTACTAAACCATCATGGAATTTGAAAAGTTTTACCAATCAACCGCCAGTACATTACCCCTATATATCCAACCTGCACTCATATTTTCTCAAAATCAAAAATTTCTTTTCATCACAAAATTCAAACGTTTTCACACTAAACCCAGAAATGGCCGCCTCAAAGAAATCTCAAGAAGAAAGATTGATCACAGATTTAGATGTCTATACATTTGAAATTTATGAAGCTATGTGCAACAACACTCTACTTGCAAGTTATATCTGCGAGAAGATCCAGAAACAACCAGGATTAAGAAGCATTTTGGAAGTCACTTTCAATGACAAACATGATGTGGAAGGAATTTTGCAGTTCTGGGAGAACATACGTTTGGTAAGAGACTCCGTCTTTACTAAGGTTGGTGGAGATCGAATCATTATCAATGAACGAGTCATGAAGTCACTATTCGGTTTCTCAACTCCACCTGTGACATCAATAGACTTGGCTTGTCTACCATTGAAAAGGGACGCCTTTCTTAGGCAGATTTCCTTATCTAAGGAACCAGCAGAAGTTGGTATTCATATTGATAAACTCAAGCCTAAATTTGGACTCCTCAGTAGATGGCTCAGCAGACATGTTATTGGAAAATCCAAAGGAATCAATATATTATCCGATGACAGTGCTTATCTGATGAACATAATTTGGCACGAACTAGAATTCAATTAGGCCGGTTATATCGTCAATCAGATAAAGAAACAACATTTATCTAAATTAGAAAGTGTGCAGAAAGCTAAAGCTGAAGGACAAATAACTATTGCCAGATTCCGACTGAAGAAATCACCCAGTGGAGTCATTCAATACTATTTGGAGAAACTCAAGGCAGGGAAGAAATCAAAACAAACTGCAGCCGCAAATACTGATACAGAACTAATTACAGCAGTTGAAAGTTCAAGAAGAACAACTTCCCAACCTGAAGCCAGAAAGAAAACTATGTCTCAGCAGGAAGCTGAACACAAAGGAGTCAAGCGGAAAGCTGACTCAGCAAGAGAAAAATCAGTTGTCAAATGTTTATACCCAGGTACTTCAAGTCAGCAAGCACCAATTGAGGGGGAACTACAACAACTGACAGCGGAAACTACAAGGAAAGATATTCTTGCTGATGATACTTCTCAGTCACAACAATCTCAGCACCATTCAAATCAACAACCAGCCCCAGGTTTTGAAGCTGATAAAATCGTCAAGCTGATGAAGATGAAGCTCAAACCAAAAGACTCTCGTGATGCTATCTTACATACTAAAGAAAAGTTACTCTTGGAGAAACTTGAAATTAGAGACCTATATACTATATTTCCTATATCAAAGTTTCTAGCAAATTGCTTCAGTAGATTCAATGAAGTAGCCCAACGAAGAGAATCAGCCACATCATCTATTCCCAAGGATTCTTTAAAGAAGAAGGATGATGATGAAGATGATAATTCAAGGAAAGAAGCTGATATGACTACAGATTGGCAGACAGATACTCAACCTCAAATCCAAGATCTGCAAACTGTAACTCGGCAAGAAGAATTGCCAGTTGGAAATCTGACAACTAACAATCAGCAAGCAGCTGTTGAACTTGATAATCAACAACTTATGGTAATTGAAGATATCACTCAGTCTAAAGTTCAAACATAAGACACATATGATCCTTCTGATATTTTGAGAAAGGAAGAATTGAGCAAAGTTCATGAGAACTTAAAGATTGTGCTCAGCCAAAAGGATGCATACAATGGTCTTCTGACAAACATCTCTGGATATCTAGATTATAGAACGAAAATAGATATCTCAGTTCATGCAAGACTAGAGATGATTTATAAGTCAAGTTCAAGTTCTGCTTCAGAAATTTTGATACTCAAGAAGAAGCTTGAAGACTTAACCGTAGTAGATAGGGAAACACATGCTCGTGCTCACTGGCATTTAAATCAAGACATCTACAAAAGTGTTAGAGAATCACTCAAATGTAACGCCCCGCTCCCGGATATAAATCCGAGCCCTTATCCGGAAGAGAAACGTTCGGCGCGTATAGCATTAAATAAATCTAATATTATACGCATAGCCTTATCCGGAAGAGAAACGTTCGGCGCGTATAGCGTCGTCGTATCAAAATAAAAGCAAACGGAAGCTAAAAAGACTCGGGTAAAAACATAAAAGCTACTATGAATAGAAATTAACCATACTAAAGATGGATAGACAAATTACAACGACGAATAATCCAAATACTTATACAATACGAGGTCTTAAGAGTACAAGTACAACAAATCTAAGTAAAAGAATACAACTAGTCTAGTACAACCTCTACAAGAAAGAATTAGAAGCTCCGTCAAGACTCCAAGTCTTCAAAACTCATCATCAACACTTGATCTACCTGCTCGTCTTCTCACCCCACAATGCATACAAACATAAAATGCAAAGGAGGTAAGTACAAAGTACTCAGTAAAAGTGAGAAGCTATGACAACAATTATAATTTATAAAGAAAAGATATTTTAATTGATTAGTTATTTATGTGTGACCGACTCAATCTAGGGTTCATTTCATGTCCATCAACATGAATTGACTAAACGTTTCTAACTTAGCTTATCTTTGTTACATCATGAATAACAAGGGCACTACGCTAGTAATAGGATGTACTAGGACAACTCGGGTGCAACCTACTTAGAGACACGCTCTAGTAGCCCCGGGAATATCGAGTCCCGATAGTGTGATGACCGGCGAGTGCACCGGACGCTTTATCGGCCAATCGATTGACCGGCGTGGGTACAGTCTACTTTGTCTAGTCAGAGAACACATCGCGATATTGTACTATGCCTTACCAAGCATTGCATGATGTTTAAGATTTTAAACTAACACATACGTTCGATTAGATGTTTAACTAGCCACCTAAGTGTTTTCACATAAGCTCCCTCACATCTCCTACTCTCGTACTTAGACCCCTAGACACGGACAAGGTCCTAGCAATTACACAGACATCGATAAACCCTAGTTTATCGAAGCACAAGGCAAATCCGAAGCTTTCGACGGTCCCACCTTTCTTCTTTTTAGGGAATCCATGTGGTGCCGGAACTAAACGCATCAAAAGCTAATTCAGAGCTTTGTCACATTTATACCATATTAACATTTCATGTTTGAAGGTTTAAAATGATCAAAACATGCTTATAACACTAAAACGATAAAAACGGTAAAAGGAATTAAAAACGGTTCGGACGCCCGTTTGGAAGCACTGGACGCCCGTCCACTTAAAACCGCTACATCTGAATCAAAATTAACACCTCGGACGCCCGTCCGGAAAATCCGGACGCCCGTCGAAATGCAACCAAGGCGGACGCCCGTCCACGTGGAGCGAGACGCCCGTCGACACGGGTTTCGACTAGAACCCTAAAATCTTCGTCTTGCGATTTCTAAATCGTTTCTAACCCAATTATCAGCAAAATAAGCACAGTAAAGCCTAGAAAACCATATCTAAGCATACCATATCATCCATAGTCATTGATCAATCCAAAGGCTCATCTTTCTAACATCAAAACACCTCTAAGTTTAATCTAAACCCTATAAACGATAATTGAAATCATAGGAAGAGCCTCTTACCTTAAAGGCATGCAAAACCAACATCAAAACACCAAGCAAGCGCAACAATTGTTGATCCTCAACTCCCAAAACCTATTTGATCAACAAAAACCCTAAAACCCTATTTTTCCTTTCAAAAAACGAAACTGAAAAAGTACCATAAACTGTAGATTACCTGGAGTAACTGCTGCGAAACTATTTTTAGATTGATCTACGCTCCAAGACGATCGTTTCGACTACTCATGGCTGAAAAACGAGCTACGGATTGAAAGATACGAATTTTCCAAGAATCGGACTCTGAATACCAAAACTAGGGCTAAGCTGAAAACTTACGGATTAAGGATATTTTATTTTCCAAAGTTGCGTCTCCTCGCGCTGATCACTTTTCTCTCTTGCGGCATCTTGATCAGATGAACGGATTGATCACACGGTTGATGCCTACTATTTCGCTTTCTTCCTGCGTCTTCTCATGTTGCCGCCGTTCCTCTTCTTTTTTTTTTTTTCAAAACTTGCGTGTGAAATAATGAGGGAATAATTGGGATTATCTCTTTTTATAGCCAATAATTAAATCCTTTATAATTAATAGCTAAAACCTTTTAATTAAATCCCTTTTATTCAAATAAATAGGATAAATAACAATTAGGTCATAGTAAATACGCCCAATGACTATTTTACCCTTTTACGAAAAGTCGGGATGTTACATTCCTCCCCCTTAAGAGGAGTTTCGTCCTCGAAACTCGAATGTAACCGGGAGGTGCTTGAACACTTTGGACTTTGCAAAGCGTTTCGTCTCTTAACTCGTACAGTCTTCTTCTTCTTCCATCTTCCAACCCTTCCACCTGTCTTGAGCTATCTCGAGGTGGCGACGATCTACTTCAATCTTTCGTTGACTTGCTGTATCAAATATGGTCTTGTATTCTGTTGTCGCTCCACTTCATCCTAGAAACTCGTGTTCTTCTATCTCTATCTTCATGAAAGATTTCCGCCGATGCACCGTTCCAACTCTTGTACATCTTAGTCGCTCGAGATGAGCTGTAATTGCCATCCCGGGTTCTCATTCTTCTTTGTCCTTCCCAATCTTCCGCAATCGGTACCCAAAGGCGATTCCGATTCCAAAGGTTGTCATCTTCATCTAACTTGCGACCATTGGTGGTTTGGCTCCGGCCAACGACTTGTAACTTGGAGACAAGCTGGATCTTTGCCTTGTTTCATCATGAACTCATCAACACTCTCGAATCTTGAAATCATCGGTTTACCATTCTTTGCTTGCTCCTGCTGACCTATGTCCTGAGTGCTTGACCTTCCCAACTGACTCACATCTTCCTGGCGTACTCGACTTCCTTCGATCTCAATTACCATCATGGCACCACAAGCTTGCTGAAGAACGGCAAGGATCCCGACTGAAAGACTTATGAGACTTCTTGGGGATGGAGAACATGTTTTGCCATACTTTTTCTCTGGAGGTCTGATCCAATCCTTGTGCCTATTAGGGTTAGCTTGGAAAATATAAGAAGTTGAAAGGTGACAAGTTGAGTACCGGGGTGGTATGTCAACTAGGTAAGCCAAGGAAGGATACAATGCACTTGGAATAAGGAAGGTTGCTTGGGTTACAAGCGAAACAAAATGATTCCATATTAGGGAAAAATTGAAGGTGGTTCCAAACTGAAGAATGAGACATTGTATCATAATACAAAAGGTAGCCACTAGAAGAAAAACAAAAAGAACACCTTGCATATGAAGTTCTTTTGAGGGAGTGAAATTCTGCAAGAAACAGTGGTCTACAATGACTTCACAGGACACTTGAAAGGATGGTAATAAGCTTTCATATAAACCTTTAGACAGTGGAGACGTTAAAGGAAACATCACACAACATAAGAACAAGTAAAGGTGCATGGTCGAGCACCAGAAGGACTGAAAAGGATTTAGAAATCAACAGAGAACAAGAATCTCAACGGGAAGGAGCCATGGAGACAAAACGAGTACACCAAAAGGTTTCGAATAAAATAAACACTTGTCAAGAAGTATCCAAGTTTGCAGTAGTCAAAGAGAGGTTATCTCAAGATTTAAAAGAAGTAGAAATTTCCCTCAAGAAATTGTAAGGGATTAACAAAAGTTTGAATAAGTAAACGGCAACCAAGATTTTGAATGTAGGGGAAACGACACTTAAGAAGCGTCGGATAAGGTTTAAAGAAAATAGACTTTCAACCGGTATGATAGAATTGTGATAGAAATGCCATAACGAGAAAGTGGAAAGTCAAAATGGTGTATATGATAGTTCATGGATCTAAATGGCACGAAAGAGAGTTAAAGCTGAAGGGTACAAGGTACAATAATGCGAAACGGAGATCAAAAGTTTAGGAACTCAAAAGTCGGTTGGCTAGTTAGGTTCGAAGGCACCTTGGCAAAAACTACCTTCTAGTTGAAACTAGTCTAGCATAAAACGCTAGAAGGTTAAAGATAAGTAGCGAAGATAGATGTCAAGATAGGGTTAAAGGTCCCGGATGGTAAGAAGATGAGATGCATACATCGAAAGAATAAGTAGCATCACCAAAATCAACACTACCCTTAGAAGGGAAGGCGAGAATAAACACAAGTAAGAAAAATGTTCGACCTCATAAGGCTTAGTCAAACTTGAATTTGAAATGAAGGATGGGAGTGTGACAACTGCGGTTACGAAGAGATCTTGTTTCTTGATTTGAAAAGAAAGAAGGCATGAATTTGCTCGAAGAAGGGCTCAATGTGATATATTTACGAGGTAATTCATGACAACAAGTGGAGAGAATTTGTTGAGTTTAAAGATCTCAAGTGAGGGATTACATGAGAAACAAATTACTAGAAAAAGGTATAATTACAACGGGCACAACAAGGGTCGAACAACAAGCATGGCATCTTTGGAGGATAGCGTCTTGGTTATTGTTTATAAGCGCAAAAGAAACAACAATGTTAACTTTAACGATTCCTACTAAAAGGTTTAACTCGAAGGAGGTCAAACTTCGAGGAACTACTAAACATGAAAATCATAACTTACTACCCTCTTAGCCCAAATCCCAAGTCGAAGAGGTGAAAAATTCCTTTTTGGTTGCTTGTGTATGATATTTACTCCGGATCTGACATTATCAGTTTTTACAGAACAAAGGAAGAGGAATTTGAGCATGATACAAAGAGATAAGAGTTAGATACTAGAGTTTTCTAGATGATATAAAAATTTTAAAATTTTTGGATGGAAATAACTTGGTCAAAAACATTTATTTCTGATAATTGCACAAGCTGTCAGAATTTCCAGATTCATAAACACTGAGTTGAATTGCAAATTGATATCAAACGAAAAAGAATCTGAACTTAATTCCAAAAGGAAAACTGTAGATAAAAGTCTTATCTGCAACATATCAAAAATTCAGATCATTTGAAGGTGTTTAACCTGTTCAAAACAGAAGAAGAAGCGAAAGTGCTGCTGCAGATTTTCTGGACAGAGTGTCCAGCATAAACACGAACTTTCTGAAAAATCCATAACTATTATCGAGTTGATGTAAAAAGAGAAATTGTAGATAAAACAGTAATCTATGTTGCTGAAAATTTTCAGAATTTTTAGAGTAGTGGAAGACTGTCTTATGTTAAAGGGAAAACACAGGAACAGAAGTATTCACTCATGTTGGATAAAGCCAAACACGAGAATGATGAGAAGTATGTGCCAAAGTAAGAGACCTTTAACACTATTAGTTGAAACGACTGAAAAGTATTTGGAAGGAATAGAATTACACATTGAGTTCGTGTAGAATCCATCTCAAGCAAAGAAAAGGTCAAAGAATGTTGATGAACTCAAACCAAGTGATGGTGAAAAGAGAAAGCGGAGGATTTGTAGAGTTGAATCAAATATCATTCTCTACCAAGTTAGGCCAAGAAAAGTAAACTTAGATATTCGTGTGTAGAGAAGGTGAAGAGATTTCAATAGGGAAAGTAAGGAAAATGAAATCAACCAAGTGGACCTCGACTTTAAGGTGTAGGCATAAAACTCCGATCCCAAAGCTTTACTTAAAACGGTTTCATTTAATCCTATGTGACCGATTACGGTTTGGAAACTTCAAAATAAAAGAGAGTTTCTAATGAAGATCCTAGGAGGAACAAAACCTAAGGTGATCACATAAAAGATGTGAGCTGGGAACTCAACATAACCTTCGTCTCGAAAGACTCCTCACTAGGTCTTGATAACTTGACCACGGTTTAAGGATTCTTAGTCATAAGAGGATTACCACCAAGCTCAAGTTCTAAAAGGTCTAAAGGATTCTTATCTTAGAGGAAGAGATGCCTAGAACGAAAGGACGCTTCTCTCGATACCAAGCGTAACGCCCCGCTCCCGGATACCGAGCCCTTATCCGGAAGAGAAACGTTCGGCGCGTATAGCATTAAATAAATCTAATATTATACGCAAGCCTCGTCGTCGTATCAAAATAAAAGCAAACGGAAGCTAAAAAGACTCGGGTAAAAACATAAAAGCTACTATGAATAGAAATTAACCATACTAAAGATGGATAGACAAATTACAACGACGAATAATCCAAATACTTATACAATACGAGGTCTTAAGAGTACAAGTACAACAAATCTAAGTAAAAGAATACAACTAGTCTAGTACAACCTCTACAAGAAAGAATTAGAAGCTCCGTCAAGACTCCAAGTCTTCAAAACTCATCATCAACACTTGATCTACACCTGCTCGTCTTCTCACCCCACAATGCATACAAACATAAAATGCAAAGGAGGTAAGTACAAAGTACTCAGTAAAAGTGAGAAGCTATGACAACAATTATAATTTATAAAGAAAAGATATTTTAATTGATTAGTTATTTATGTGTGACCGACTCAATCTAGGGTTCATTTCATGTCCATCAACATGAATTGACTAAACGTTTCTAACTTAGCTTATCTTTGTTACATCATGAATAACAAGGGCACTACGCTAGTAATAGGATGTACTAGGACAATGCGGGTGCAACCTACTTAGAGACACGCTCTAGTAGCCCCGGGAATATCTGAGTCCCGATAGTGTGATGACCGGCAGAGTGCACCAGACGCTTTATCTGGCCAATCGATTGACCGGCGTGGGTACAATCTACTTTGTCTAGTCAGAGAACACATCGCGATATTGTACTATGCCTTACCAAGCATTGCATGATGTTTAAGATTTTAAACTAACACATACGTTCGATTAGATGTTTAACTAGCCACCTAAGTGTTTTCACATAAGCTCCCTCACATCTCCTACTCTCGTACTTAGACCCCTAGACACGGACAGGTCCTAGCAATTACACAGACATCGATAAACCCTAGTTTATCGAAGCACAAGGCAAATCCGAAGCTTTCGACGGTCCCACCTTTCTTCTTTTTAGGGAATCCATGTGGTGCCGGAACTAAACGCATCAAAAGCTAATTCAGAGCTTTGTCACATTTATACAATATTAACATTTCATGTTTGAAGGTTTAAAATGATCAAAACATGCTTATAACACTAAAACGATAAAAACAGTAAAAGGAATTAAAAACAGTTCAGACGCCCGTTTGGAAGCCTGGACGCCCGTCCACTTAAAACCGCTACATCTGAATCAAAATTAACACCTCGGACGCCCGTCCGGAAAATCCGACGCCCGTCGAAATGCAACCAAGGCGGACGCCCGTCCACGTGGAGCGGACGCCCGTCGACACGGGTTTCGACTAGAACCCTAAAATCTTCGTCTTGCGATTTCTAAATCGTTTCTAACCCAATTATCAGCAAAATAAGCACGGTAAAGCCTAGAAAACCATATCTAAGCATACCATATCATCCATAGTCATTGATCAATCCAAGGCTCATCTTTCTAACATCAAAACACCTCTAAGTTTAATCTAAACCCTATAAACGATAATTGAAATCATAGGAAGAGCCTCTTACCTTAAAGGCATGCAAAACCAACATCAAAACACCAAGCAAGCGCAACAATTGTTGATCCTCAACTCCCAAAACCTATTTGATCAACAAAAACCCTAAAACCCTATTTTTCCTTTCAAAAAACGAAACTGAAAAAGTACCATAAACTGTAGATTACCTGGAGTAACTGCTGCGAAACTATTTTTAGATTGATCTACGCTCCAAGACGATCGTTTCGACTACTCATGGCTGAAAAACGAGCTACGGATTGAAAGATACGAATTTTCCAAGAATCGGACTCTACGAATACCAAAACTAGGGCTAAGCGAAAACTTACGGATTAAGGATATTTTATTTTCCAAAGTTGCGTCTCCTCGCGCTGATCACTTTTCTCTCTTGCGGCATCTTGATCGGATGAACGGATTGATCACACGGTTGATGCCTCTTATTTCGCTTTCTTCTGCGTCTTCTCGTATTGCCGCCGTTCCTCTTCTTTTTTTTTTTTTGTCAAAACTTGCGTGTGAAATAATGAGGGAATAATTGGGATTATCTCTTTTTATAGCCAATAATTAAATCCTTTATAATTAATAGCTAAAACCTTTTAATTAAATCCCTTTTATTCAAATAAATAGGATAAATAACAATTAGGTCATAGTAAATACGCCCAATGACTATTTTACCCTTTTACGAAAAGTCGGGATGTTACACTCGGTTATAAAGGATTGAAGATGTGAGGGTTCAAACTCAGTTTACATGTCGAGACTATAAATTTAGAATTCAGGCAAGTTTGTGGTGACCTGAACTGACTTTATGGATCTTGAATGAAGACCTAAGAGTCATAAGGACAATGAACTCTTAGATGATATTTGCTTATGGTTTACTCTGGTTAAGTCATTTATAATCAGATGAAAATTTGGAGTACTGATATTTGAAAAAGAGTAAAATCTCAGTTAATGCTCCAAATTAGTCAAGGAACTGACAACTACGAACTCAGTATAAAACTGATCAGGAAACTCAGGTTTATAAATGGGTCATCCATCAAACTGATAGTACAGTCGAACTTTGTAAAGAAATCATTTTTATTGGATAAAATACTGACACATCAGAACGGTCATAAAATATAGCCGTTACAAATAGCCGTTGATATAATTCGAATTCAAGTAAATGAACGTTAGATCCTACACTATAAATAGAGGACTTTGTACCAAGAATAAATAACAGAATTATTAAGATCAACAAGCAGTTTGTGTGCATAAGTCTAAGTTCATTCTAATTGATATCATTATCTGCGATAACAAGATCTATCAAGAAATCATCCAAGTGTTCAAGCGACATAGATTTATCAAGAATCATACACTTAGAAGAACCACGGACAAGAATCAATTTATTGATTCTCAACCCAACTTTGATTCTTAATCAAATGTTTAGACTGTGAAGCAAACCGGGAAGGTTTTGCCAAGGACAGTTGTCACAGCAGTCGGGTAGACTGTGTTTGTGGTGGTAGCTGGTGAAGAGGCATACGTAACCCTTCAAGGACCAGTGTTCAAGCAATTGAAGAGCAGCAATTCTACCTGTTCTACAACTGTTTAGATAGTGAAGCTAGGATTTGCCAAGGACTATTGTTTAGGACTTTTTGTAACAGCTCACCTCAAGAAGTTCTAGTGGAATTTTCCTCCTACACCACAGGGGAAGAGAGGACAGACATGATTACACCACCTAGAACCTCTATAATATTTGCCTCATTTACTTTATGCATTTATTTACTTACTCAGCATTTATTTACAGGATTCTGAGAATTGACTGTTAAACACCTCACAGCTCACAAATTGACATTCACCAGAATTCAGTTTAACACACTCAGCTGTCGCATAGAATAACAAGATCAAGAAAAAGGCTAGAATTATATCTGTTGCCGGTTGACTCAGTTTTGCTTAAGTCAGTTTGACTTAAGCTCAGCTCAGTTAGCTTAACTCCACACAAGTTATAACTGAACCTTAATTTGTTTAAAATCCAGTTTTTAGGGACAAGTTTATTCACCCCCCCCCTTTAAACTTGTGTTAGCCTTTCCAATGGAGCAACAGTGACCTGCTGTTTCAGACCTCAAAGTACGCCCCGAGTATGCCGCCACAGGTTCGGTCGGTGACTCGACGAGTACCCAAAATCCAATCCTTTTGGAGACCAAGCCTTGAATTTTGATAGGGGTGAAGGCCATCCGCAGGGGGCCGTAATCAAAGTGGCTCGAGGCGTCACCCTTCTCTCACGTTCTTATGCCAACAGTAGAGGCCGTGGGGTCGATTGTAACCTTCCCCGCTCCCACTCATTATTTTGAAAAATAGGTAGTCGTATTAGGATTTTCAGAATTTCTTAATCATCCAAAAAACAATAAATCATGAATATTTAATTAATCCTCCCACTAGTTCATCGGTTCCAAATACAGTCTAACTAGTGTAACTATATTCACGATTTTCCAATTTTATGGATTAATTAAAATTCCTTGTGTAGACGCTACACAATTAAAATTCACCAAGAATTTTATAATCCCAATACATTAGGACTTTATGAATTTTCTACCAAATTGAAAAACAATAAATCACAAATTTAATGCTCCCACTAGTTTATCGGTTCTAAATACTGTCTAACTAGTGTCACTATATTCATGATTTTCCAATTTTTTGAATATTTAGAAATTTCTTGTATAGACAGTACACAACTAAAATTCACCAAATAATTTAAAAGATCCTAATTTTGTCATGATAAAATTTTTAGGATTGTAGGATTTCATCTCAATAATTTGAAAACAATAAATATTGAAAAGAAATCACCAACTTATCGTCATTAAACCCTGGCTGAGCTTTAACCGAGTTCACCGAACGGTGTCGGGATTGGCTAAGCCGACCCGTCCTCTTCGTTGGTTCATATACGACGCTAACGTCGCACGTGTGCGGGTGCTGGGTTGAAAATTGGGCTAAGGTTGCCCCATTGAGCCTCATCTCGCCGATAGCTTGACCTTGCCAGACCCCTATGGCTAACCCGTACTTGGACGGACAAGTCGAGTCGAGCCGAAGCCCTGTTGACCGCCCGAACCAATTTTTGAACTTTTTGCTCAGTTGGTGTCCAACTTTTCCAGATTTTCCAATTTTTCAATTTATTAAAATTCTTTTATGTAGTCACTACATAATTAAAATCCACGACGTATTTTTAGATCCCAAAATTAAATTTACCGAGTATATTTATTTTATCATGTGAATTTTATATCCCTATAAAATTTCGTTAGTTTCAATTTATTTAATTAATTACCTAAATTAATCTAAATTAATTACGTCTTATACATTCCTAATTAATATCTTGATTAATTATCTACATGTATGCATATGCTAGGAGTGGAATTAATAAATATGATGCATGGCATGGTTATATCATATAAATAATCATACCAGAAAATAAATGCGAAAAATAAACCACTGAGATGGATCGTTGGTAAATCTATAAACAAATAAACCCTAAATTATTTGTAGCTGCCGACGGGTATAAGAATTTTCTGCTCCAAATCTTCAATAAAATCCCTTCTAGCTGAGTTGGTTATAGCTAATTCTTTCTTCATCACCACCCGAGTTCGATTCCCTGCTCCCCCGATTTTTTTTAATTCGTAATTTTTTTTGATTCGTATAAAAAACTAAAATAAAAAACGAACAGAAAAAATTAGAAAAAAAAAATTTAGAATATTATAAATATGATGCATGGCATGGTTATATCATATAAATAATCATACCAGAAAATAAATGCGAAAAATAAACCACTGAGATGGATCGTTGGTAAATCTATAAACAAATAAACCCTAAATTATTTGTAGCTGCCGACGGGTATAAGAATTTTCTGCTCCAAATCTTCAATAAAATCCCTTCTAGCTGAGTTGGTTATAGCTAATTCTTTCTTCATCACCACCCGAGTTCGATTCCCTGCTCCCCCGATTTTTTTTAATTCGTAATTTTTTTTGATTCGTATAAAAAACTAAAATAAAAAACGAACAGAAAAAAATAGAAAAAAAAAATTTAGAATATTATAAGGCCAGGAGGATTCGAACTCGGGTCTGCACAAAATTAAACTTGTGTCTTTACCACTGTGCTGTTGCTATTCTTCTTCACAACATGATCCGATTTTATTAAATAAGGTGCAGCCGTAAAAAAAACGGAAAATTAAATTGCAAAATTAAATTACATGTCATCCTATACCCGGAAAAAAACGGGTTTACAATAGATTTAACAGTATACAAGTACCAACCCCAATCCATCTCGTCAACCAAATCATTCAATCGCATATATATAAAAAAATATAAAAGATGCAATATTTATTCAATTTCACTCCTTATTAATTAATTATGCAATCATGATCGCAAAATCGCTTTAACCTAAGCTCTGACACCACATGCTGGATATACAGAAACCCGAATTCGGATCCAATCCATAATTGTATCGTCAGATTTGATTCACAGCACCGATCGAGACACTTGATCTAGCTCAGCGGAAGCTACGAATAAATTCGCATACGATTTTACCACGATTCGATTCACATAAATAATTAATCTAACTATGAGAAGGTTGAATATTTACCTTAATGAGGAAAATTAAATTGACAGAAAGAGAAGCCACAATCTTCCGGATTGTATCTCCTAGAGACGACTGGTGGACGTCGATCCTCGCCGTAGAACCTCCTCGAATATGCACAAGAAAAACCCTAGGTTTTTCTTCTATAAATGACTAAGGCAAGAAACTAATTTTTCTTCCTTTTATTATGTAAGTGGCACAAATTTCAATGCGTGTGTTGTGTTAGGAGGAACTCTCTTTATATATGAAAATAACTAGTCAAGAGAGTTATTATTTTCACACCACAAAAACCTATTCCCATTAGGAAAATATATTTTTCCCAGAAAATAAAAGATAATTCCCAAAAAATCAATCTCTTAATTTTCCGTTAATTGTCCAACAAATAGATAATTAATTAATTACACATGTGACATAATCTAGAAAAATTTCTTTTCCTAATTTATCACACATGCATGCTCCACTTTTGACATTAATTTAATAGAAAATGTCTTTTCTATTTTACATATTATTTACCAAATAAATAATATTGCATATTCATTAAATAGACCAACTATTTAATTTATTCTCGAGGTTCCATAAAATGAGAAAACACTCGCGTGTTAGGAGCCAACCCGGGGACCATGGACCTATAACCAGTAGCTACAATAAATTGAATAAAATATTCATCGAACAGAATATTACTACTCAACTCATTAATTTTGGAATTACGTCACCATAAATCCGAAACTGAACTCTATCGATTATAGATATAACTTATTCTCAAGACGTTGAGTCGAGTCGCTAAGTGTCCATTGATATAATCATTTCATATAAACTAACCCTCCATAGACTATCCGTACTGAAGTAGGATTATTTCCATAAACCTTCTTCAATACATCTTATCATTATTTACCATTAACCCACTAGTGATCAATTAGTTCATAACCAATACGAACTCCCGGGATCGATCAGTTTCTAGGATTAACAAATAAGGGGATTGTCTTTCTACTTCCCGTAGGAAGGAATGAATTCCATATCTGTGAGACACAAACTTCTCACTCATTTCAGAATAGTGCCAACGTTAAAGTGATTCAGACCGCACCTCTTAGGGATCCTTAACGAACACATTAAACCCTATCCATATGTGTTAGTAATATCATCCGCAACGGAAGCGATTTAAGGATCTAGATCTATAATATACACGTAATAAAACAACTAGATCTATTCTACAAGGGGGTTGTAGAACATACCTCTTGGATCTCAAAATCCAAGTTGAAGAACCGCAATAGAAAGAACGAACAAGGTGTGAAGAGCACCACGATCTTCCGTACGTGTGATCCAAGCAACTCCCGGTGGAAGGAAATTCTCGTCTCGAATCCTTCCGATATGCTACCCGGAAAATCTCCAAGATTTTCCCCTCAACTACCCTTGGCCGAAATTTCCTTCCTCTCTCTAAGAGATGGAAGTCGAAATTTTATTGTGTGTCTAAGGCTTGGGAGAACTCTCTTTATATAGGAGAGTAAAACTTAGCCTCCAAGGATTTAATAATTAATACAAAATCAATTATAATAATCCCATTAAATAAAAGATAATCCCATAATATTCTAGAACAAATCTAGAATAATATTTATCTTTATTTCTTTCCATAAATATTTATCCAATAAATATTTTATGCACATGTCTTATTAATACACAAGAAAATAATTTCTTGTTCCATAAAAATAAGAGGGGGGCGAAAATCATTAAATTGACCTAGTCAATATTAATTTTTTCCATTACACAATAATTGGGCCAAGATTATGGAAAATGTCTTTTCCACATATTTATTTATTTAGCCCAACTAATTTAATAGTCCACTAAACAATTAATTCACATATCGTTTTAATAAAGTCCAACAAGAACTAAATTAATATTATTAGGATTCGACGCCCGAGAATAGCTATGCTATATTAGGAGGCACGTCGGGGACCATAGACTAATAATCAGCGGCTCCGATAAATCAAATAAATAATTATCTTATGAACGAGAATAATTATATTCGATAAATCAATCACGGGAATATGCCACCATAATCCCGTGATCGCACTCCTCCGATTATAAGATTATATTTATCTCCTCACGAGAATAATAATAAGCGTCCATTGATATAATCATTACATATGGATTAATCCTCCATAGATCGTTCATTCTAAATCGGGAAGTTACCGTTAACCCTTTCTAGAACCTCTTATCCTTATTTACCATTAACCCCCTAGTGATCAATTAATTCATACAACTCACTTTGGTAGCTAATCGGTGTAATATGAACTCCATGGATCGATCGGTTTCTAGGATTAACAAATAAGGGAACCGTCTATCTACTTCCGTAAATGGAAGGAATGGATTCCGTATCCGTGATAACACGGACTACTCACTCAATCCAAGACAATGCCAAGATGGGGTAATTCGGACCACGGACTCGGTGTAATCCTTAACCGTCAAGTCAAACTTCATACCGATTCAAGCGGTTGATTTGTGATCACCTCGGGATTAAGATATATCCATAAATATGATCATCCATTGATTCGATAAGAATTCTCAATTACGGAATTATATCGTGAACTCTAATCAAATCGGTCCACCCTATATGATATATCTATCATATATAAATGCCCCATTAGGTTCTCTTAACCGAAAGTCCGGATAAGACAATCACACCTATTGTGTTCGGGCGCATTAATAGCACGTTAAAGGAGAGACCCGATACTCTCGATTAACTTCACTACGGGCTAATTGTATTTTAAGTACATCTTCACTAACTCAATCCTCCCGTGTATATACCATACACCGAGTTAAGTGATTACATAAACGATATACTTCGGGGTTTTACGTAGTGTAATTACTATTGTCACATCGGTGAATATGAGAATAATAAATATGAATAACAATATCATTTCATTTATTAAATAAAACAATTACAAAATTGTCTTTCGGGCATCACACCTAACAATCTCCCACTTGCACGAAAGCATGTGATTAATTGTTTTAAAGCACACCCTATTATTTAAAATACAACAAACTACATCTCCCACTTGCTCTAAAGCAATGGAGACTCATCCCGTATTCTAGTACCCATTAAGCATATCATAACCATTTCAGATTCCAAAGTACACTCCGAGTATGCCGTCGTAGGATAGGTCAGTGACTCGGGGAGCACCTACATCCAAATGTCATGGGTCTTAATGATTAGTTAGATTGTCGGCTCGAGACGATCTGTAGAATCGAAACGTTACCGGTCCATCTAATCATGTGGTACTGAGTAAACACTGAGCCCGAGATCGACTTAACGATCATCCTCAATCTGACTTAAAGTCAAAATCAGTGTATCACACATATCCAAGTTCACACATGAATATGTCCGCATATTATTCCTCGTTCTCTTCAAGATACTAAAGGACATACTAAACTTGCTTTGTTAACCGCCGAATCTAAGATTCGATCAAAGTTGACGTTCAATAACCTGACCATCTCTTAAGAGAATCTATCCCATTTCTCTTGATCCGAAGATTTAGAGAGTCATTCCTGAGGCATAGGGTAGAACTTCCTCGTTGAATGTTGCATACACAGATGCATCATCTTAACCAATAAGATGGATGGGAAACCGATGGATCGATTCTAATGAATTCGACCTAGTCAAACTCTTAAGAATGTTGTCCAAATCTCTATTGCGAGAGAATTGTGGTATTGTCGGATTGTGACTTCGATATACACACCCATGTTGATTCCAATTGGTGCGGTGTTATCCTTCACAAACACTAATGTATGTATATATTCACTACTTTGTACTAAAATTGATATCCAGATCTACAAAAGACTTATCAATATTCTGGTCAAATCCACATATTGTAGAAATATATGACTTCCAATGACCGAGAGGTTTGCTTTTTATCCACAAAGGACATAAGCCTTGACAGTCATCCTGTCATAAGTTCATAAGTCAATACCCTTCTATTTCGAATGAATCTAGACTCCGTTTGTTTGGAAAGAAAGTCTCAGGGAATCACCCCTATTTTCTGCTTTTGAACGAAATCATGCAATACTAAGTGATAAGAGAGTTCAAGGTCTAATTAACTCTCTAGGCCACTCAAGCTTTGCTCTGAAAGATAAACTTTCCTATTCATTCTACTCTTTTCCGTGTAGATCCAATTACTCCCACCGGGCCCGAGACACTCGGTGGTTCTACAAGAGTATGAACAAATACGAGTACCAAACTCCATTCACGGGGTTATGGCTATTAAACCAACCTCTATTATCGAATCCTATACTTGCTCACAAAAGAGCCATAGGTCATCAATCGATCCTCAGACTACAAAGTCCGCAGAACCCGTAATGGGTAATGGATAAACCATACTCCCACTACATTCTGGGTGGATCGAAATTCTGATCTAGTTTAGTAGTATTTAGTGTTATCACCAACAACCGATGTTGGATGTGGTCTGATTTTAATCAGTTAGTAACTACCTTGAGTAAACATACTTCAAGGTTCAAGGTTTTACTATTCATGGACTCTATCAGAAAGGATGCAACAATATAACTGTCCCTTCCCGATTTCAAGAATCTCATAACAAACCTTTTTACTCAATGCTACAAGATATATAACGATTGGTCACTGACCGAACGTGTTCGCGAAATTCCCAGACCTACCTTCAAGCACCGTGTGCTAAATGCTTATATTTATGGAAGTGGGGTGAACCGAATCCACACCTTATCCGTAAATTCCAAAGCATATTCTAGGTAGACTTCTCGGTCTTACATTTCAATGTAAACCGTTATTTCGCTTCCAATATCTTTATTGAGTTAAGCGATATATTGTAGCACATCTAAAACATATATAAGGCAATTTAACGGTTTCTCACTTAGTGAAAGCATTTCACTATGAGGCGGGCCGAGTATCGGTCTCTAGGACTATGTGATGGCCTATTTCTGAGTATAGAATACTCCATCTCGTTGAAAACAGAGAAACCTCAAAATATTTTGGATAAACTTACCGGAGTGTTTGAATAGTTATCAGACAAGAAGTCACTACTCGGAAGCTCCTACTAGCTCGTATCTTTCATCAGACCCCGAAGGTCGTCATGAACAAGCTATGTTACTTCTTTATAACCATTATCCTTTCCCGATTGAAAGGAAACTTAGTCATTGAACCTTTGAGACAATATAACCAGACTGGAGAAAGGAATCACCCTGAGCCAGTCTTCAGGTCTTGTCTTTTAGGGACTATGCACTAACTATGGAATATGAAGAAGCGTTTATCTAAATATAGAAACCAATTGCTTTTAATAGTTCTTAAGATGTGTTTTATATACATATTTCAGCGATTCTAAGGGTTTTGACTTTATCAAACAAAAGTCCGAGTCTTGGATTCGTACTACAAATGGTATAATCACTTTCTATACGACAAACAAATTATCGAATAGAAGGTAAATCCATTCGTTCCAACGAATCTTAAACTGAAAATAAATTTTCCGCGATATCCAAGGATTGAATCCGAGATTCATTTCCTTATATCACTCCCACTATTCTAGCTAAAATTAACTTCCCGTTGTTTACTCTTTTAATCGTTAAATGCACTGCTACCTTGTTCTTCCAAAGAACTTAGCTCGAGAAAATCTCCAAGGATTCATAGGTTGGTGATCCAAAATCACTGTCCTTATCCTATGATTTTCAGTTAATTAATTTTTCGGTTCAGCCTTAAAGTTTTCTCAGTTTAGATGACTAACACTTTTAGACATATTCTCCCATTCTTGACTTTCCGTGAATGGAAACAGTCTTGAACCAGCGGTTCGTTTGAGTAGACACTACTCTTGAACCGTGGGATGTCTATTTCGAGTGTTACTCGTCGGGACTTCTCGGATTTTCTAATATACCGAAAAAAAACAACAAATCATAACATTAAAGCTCCCACTAGTTTATCGGTTCCAAATACCGTCTAACGAGCAATGCTTTATTTTTATGATTTTCCGATTTTTTCGATTAGAAAAATCTATAGTTCCAATGTTTCTAGAAAAACAACAAATCATAGAACTCCCACTAGTTCATCGATTCCAAATATCGTCCAACTAGCGACATTTCATGACTTTCCGGTTTTTCAATTAGAACGGTTACGTGTGTAGTCAGTTACACTTTTCTAATGTTCTAGAAAAACAACAAATCATAAAGCTCCCACTAGTTCATCGATTCCAAATATCGTCCAACTAGTAACACTTCATGATTTTCCGATTTTTCAATTAGAAAATTACTCGTGTAAGCACTACACACTCAAAATTCACTAGAAGAATTTCAAAGTCCGAAATCACCTAAGTTTGTCTTCCGTTTGACACGAATGACATTAGTGACATACCTATATGTCACTCTGGTTTTTAAAAGGCTTCAGAGAAAATATCTCTTCCGAAAATTAATTGCATTATCGATTAACTAGTTCAACGTCCTAGTTACTTTCCACTTTTTAACGAAGTCAATACTAGTCAATTATAAATTTTAAGCAATTTAGTAAGGGATATAATGCTGTAAATAAAATGACATATATTAATTCAAGTTAACACTACTATATTTATTTTAGGAATTGTAAACTAAAATTAAGTCTACTCTACCATTCCAAGGTTTTAACCTCGCATCTCAGTGCCGCCGTAGGGTAGGTCAAAGAGATGACGGTTAAATCGAGACAATCTCATCAATGAATAACTTGTGAGAATCAAACATCCCACGAGAATCGAACATCCCTTTATTCATTGACTACCTTCCTTTTTTAGCCTAGATATTACCAAAAATATCCTTTATGAGTGTGACCTACTATATCGGATCTCTTAGGTACGCCCCGAGTGTGCCGTCGTAGGATAGGTCGGTGACCCGACGAGTACCCGTAAATCCTATCCTTTCGGAGACCAAGCCATGAATGTTGATAGGGGTGAACACCATCCGTAGGGGGACGAAATCAAAGCGCCGCGAGGCGTCACCCTTCTCTCACTTACTTGTATCTATAGTAGAGGCCGTGGGGTTGGCCGTCGCCTCCCCCCCGCTCCCACTCAATATTTTGGAAGTGGTGGTGGGTTAACTAACCACGTCTTTTTGATGTTAACATAAAAGTACATCAAATCAAGGATTCCGAATGGTGTCGGTAACGTAGGCAAGCCTACCCGTCCTATTCGTTGGAACATATGTGACGCGGACGAAGTCGGGTCAAGAGAGCCCCATTGAGATAAGAAGGAATCACCCCTCCGCTCGCTGGTGTAGCTTAGTCTTGCCGGACCCCCGTGCATACATCACACTAGGAGGGTTAAGTCGGTCGAGCGTAGCTCGCTTGACCACCCAACCTATAAGCGAACCGTTTTTATCCAAGATTTATTGTTCTTTTACCATCATTCAATCTCGTAGACACTACGAATCGAAAACGTGATCTCGTTTGGGCTTTAAGGCGGTTCACCGAGAACACACACCAAAAGGCTTAACGATTTCATAACCCGTCCTCGGATCTTTAATTAGTTACTAAATTAATTAATTACCACGTATTAATTAAATTTCAACTAATTACGCGAGTTTGTATACATGCTATTTTAATTACCAAAATTAAAATTCTACATGTATGCATGGAGTGGATTTATGATATGATGCATGTCATGGCAATTCCGATTTTATATCTATTTTATGATCAAACACATAAAAAATAAAGTGCGGAAAATTTAAACACCGAGATGGATTGTTGGTACCCCCGTATCTAACCTATTAGAAAATAAATAACCAAACCCTAACTAGGGTTTACTACTTTCTAACATAATCTGCAGCTGTTCAAATTCTTCGATGATCGGGAAACTAAACGAACTCGGATCGAGACGAAACTTTCCAGATCTGTTCTTCATTCCTCGGGCTTCAATATGGACGGTTGGATCTGAGTTTTGACTTGTCAATTTTCTTCAGTGAGCCGCCGATCTTGATGCTGCATCTGTCTCTGACTGCAGCGTATCAGTTACTTTCCGGAGCCGATCGGGAGTCGAGATGAAACCCGATCGACCTGAAATTTTTATGCCACATCAAAAACTCCATATTTATCGATCTGACCGGTTGGATTTGCGATTCAACGGTTCAAACTCTCCCAGAAATTCGAGGAAGTCACAGGTAGGGTTTCTGTGAATCCTGCGTTTTTCTGTTACAGCAGCTTCTTTGCAGCAATGAACGGATATCAAAACGGACTCCGATCGACGCCAAATTTTGTGGAATTGTTCATCATCTTCCAATCTTGATTCTGACCGGAGGGATCGTCGTTTCAACGGCTCAATCAACGGGAAACACGAAATAACTAAACAGCTACTAAACAGATCTATTTTCTGGAAATTAAAATTGCAATAAAAAAGAATTACATAATTTCCTATACTCATATGGACGAATTTTCATCGTTTATATGAGTTTACAATAAATCTAACGGGTAAACAAGTGCCAACCCCAATCCATCTCTTCAACCACGACATTCATAAGCATAAAAATTAAACATATGCATCGGCCCCCAAAAAAATTGGGACAAAAATCTACATGTTTTACCACTCCTAGATCTAATATTTTATACGTATAAATATAGATCACCTTGGCGACTGATACCACTGTTAGTAATATCATCCGCAACGGAAGCGATTTAAGGATCTAGATCTATAAATTACACGTAATAAAATAACTAGATCTACATCTACAAGGGGGTTGTAGAACATACCTCTTGGATCTCAAAATCCAAGTTGAAGAACCGCAATAGAAATTGAACGAACAAGGTGTGAAGAGCACCACGATCTTCCGTACGTGTGATCCAAGCAACTCCCGGTGGAAGGAAATTCTCGTCTCGAATCCTTCCGATATGCTACCCGGAAAATCTCCAAGATTTTCCCCTCAACTACCCTTGGCCGAAAATTTCCTTCTTCTCTCTAAGAGGGAAGTCGAAATTTTATTGTGTGTTGTCTAAGGCTTGGGAGAACTCTCTTTATATAGGAGAGTAAAACTTAGCCTCCAAGGATTTAATAATTAATACAAAATCAATTATAATAATCCCATTAAATAAAAGATAATCCCATAATATTCTAGAACAAATCTAGAATAATATTTATCTTTATTTCTTTCCATAAATATTTATCCAATAAATATTTTATGCACATGTCTTATTAATACACAAGAAAATAATTTCTTGTTCCATAAAAATAAGAGCTTGGGGCGAAAATTTCATATTGTGACCTAGTCAATATTAATTTTTTCCATTACACAATAATTGGGCCAAGATTATGGAAAATGTCTTTTCCACATATTTAATTATTTAGCCCAACTAATTTAATAGTCCACTAAACAATTAATTCACATATCGTTTTAATAAAGTCCAACAAGAACTAAATTAATATTATTAGGATTCGACGTCCGAGAATAGTTATGCTATATTAGGAGGCACGTCGGGGACCATGGACTAATAATCAGCGGCTCCGATAAATCAAATAAATAATTATCTTACGAACGAGAATAATTATATTCGATAAATCAATCACAGGAATATGCCACCATAATCCCGTGATCGCACTCCTCCGATTATGAGATTATATTTATCTCCTCACGAGAATAATAATAAGCGTCCATTGATATAATCATTACATATGGATTAATCCTCCATAGATCGTTCATTCTAAATCGGGAAGTTACCGTTAACCCTTTTAGAACCTCTTATCCTTATTTACCATTAACCCCTAGTGATCAATTAATTCATACAACTCACCGGTAGCTAATCGGTAATATGAACTCCATGGATCGATCGGTTTCTAGGATTAACAAATAAGGGAACTGTCTATCTACTTCCGTAAATGGAAGGAATGGATTCCGTATCCGTGATAACACGTACTACTCACTCAATCCAAGACAATGCCAAGATGGGGTAATTCGGACCACGGACTCGGTGTAATCCTTAACCGTCAAGTCAAACTTCATACCGATTCAAGCGGTTGACTCGTGATCACCTCGGATTAAGATATATCCATAAATATGATCATCCATTGATTCGATAAGAATTCTCAATTACGGAATTATATCGTGAACTCTAATCAAATCGGTCCACCCCTATATGATATATCTATCATATATAAATGCCCCATTAGGTTCTCTTAACCGAAAGTCCGGATAAGACAATCACACCTATTGTGTTCGGGCGCATTAATAGCACGTTAAAGGAGAGACCCGATACTCTCGATTAACTTCACTACGGGCTAATTGTATTTTAAGTACATCTTCACTAACTCAATCCTCCCGTGTATATACCATACACCGAGTTAAGTGATTACATAAACGATATACTTTTTTGGTTTTTCGTAGTGTAATTACTATTGTCACATCGGTGATTATGAGAATAATAAATATGAATAATAATATCATTTCATTTATTAAATAAAACAATTACAAAATTGTCTTTCGGGCATCACACCTAAACTAACAAACCCGATCGAAGGCAAGATGAGCGAGTGTATGTGCAGGTAAGTTAAGATTGTGGGGTTAATACAACTTGATTCTCCTCAGAACGCACTATCACGACTAATTCATCACACGACACATTGATGCGTGGTGAGTAGTTATTAATGGGGAGCTTATGGATTGTGGCTTGATGTGTGTTCTGCCGAAAATCTTTATTGAATATGTGGTAGTTAATGGAGATTTCTTTTGGATTTACATCCGCCTTGATACTCTGCTCGCGGACGAGCATAAGGCTAGTAGGGGGTAGTTGATGACGGTTAAACTATCCATCCTACGGCATCAACATTCTATCCATTATGAGCTAAAAATAGTTGTTTTGACCTATAAATATGAACCATTTAAGTTGAATTTCATATGTCGGGTTCGTGAGTCGATAAATCTGCACTTAACGTTTATTTTCCTTATTTCGATATTATTTCGGGCATTATTTGATTATTTTCAGGATACGAAATATTGGGCTGAGCATTATGGAAGAATCTGGAGTGGACTGAATGAAAGGAATGGGCCTAGAGTATTCCAGAACATTCCAAGTTATGTTGGCCGAGAAAAAAGGACAAAATTGCCCTCAGTTTACCGAGTATATGCACCGACTTACCGAGGTTCTAGATCCTTCAGAAACGTGTTTTCTTGGACGAGGGGTAGATCTAGATGTTTGTAAGTGGGTTTATGTACCTATAAATAAGAGGCTTCGCCTCAGAATTCAATGTACCACACAATTTACATGTATTATGCAATAAAATTTCTTTGTTCTTTATTTTATTTTATGAGTTCTGGTCGGAGAGACGACGGAGTCGCCGCCTTGGGAGAGATCTGAGGGATATCTATGCTTGTCTTAGAGGGTATGATTTTCTATCTGTCGTTGTTCTATTTGACTAGTCTTCAATTTCCTATGCATCCTATTATTTACGGATATCTTGTCTACTATTTTGTCGTTTTCTGACTTGCTTTTGCAAAACGACGCCGTTTCAGCAGGTTAGATTCATTCCACTACCGTCTCTTCCAGCGAATGGGTGTTGTCCAACTTTCCTTGCTCCTGCAACGTAGTGGGCGGTGCCTCATCCTCCATCACCACCGATTTCATATAGTTGGTTTCATCTGATCTTATCACTTATCCCATCTTCTCCAAAAATCTCTACACTCATGTGATTAATCTCTCTTTTCTCCGTTCCTTCTTGTCGCTTCCCGACTCTTCCTCATCTGTTCTCATTTCCTGGCTCTATTCTCTTCTTCGCTCTATCTTCACTCTATTTTCTTCTTTGTTAATTTTTTTGTTCTTTATTCTATTAATTGTTTAGGCTTATTGTTGTTTTGAAATTAATCAATTGATAATTGACTTTTTTCCCTTCTTCTTTGTTGTGTATTGTGCAGAGTCTGACCAGGTCGGATACGCGGTGGTCGGTGGATCTGTTGGCGAGCTGCTACAGCCTGGAGGTTATCTCAAGCTGATTGAGTTGGGATTGGAAGGTGAGGTGTACCAGACTATTTAGAAAATTTTAAAGTGTTCTTAAATAGCCCTGAAATGACATACTCTGAGATCTCAAATCTTGGTCACGTTTCTTGGATTGTGGGTGCCTTATGTCTTCTTTCATATTTAATGGTAATGAAAAAAGTTTTCTACTGTTAATGCAGATTGTGTGGAAGAAATTGATGCTCAACAAGTGTTTGGATATGCACTTTTTAAGGATGGAAGAAGAACTTGCCTTTCATATCCACTTGGAAAATTTTCATTCGGATGTTTCGAGACGGGAGCTTCCATAATGGGAGGTTCATTCAAAGAATGAGAGAGAAGGTGCATCTCTTCCAAAGTAATATCCCTTACCTTTTAGTTATGATCTATTAATCCCTAAATATTGTTTTTCTCAATGTGTTCCTTTTTTTATTGGTTTAAATGAGCACTCCTTTTTATTTTGTCAAGCGTAATGCAATGCGAATATCCCTGAACATCTCTTGGCTAAGGAGGGTTTGCACTTAGTTGGAAGTGTGGATTGGGGTTCTTCCCCCTCCTTCTCATGTAATGCATGATATTTTTTATAATATGAATTAATAAAATCATTTTTAGTCCTCACAAAAAAAAGGGGAAACTTTGAAATGGCTTTTATGAAATATATACATAGATGATATAGTTGTTTGAAAAGTTATGCTTCCGGCCTTCGTTTTCATCAGTGCTTGACACAGTCCAAGATTTTGGAATGTCTCAATCAATTCATTTTTAATGTGTAGTGAATTGACAGACTTAAGATGTTGCCGTCAGTCATCTTTGACATTTTCAATGCTCTTTAGTTGTGTATTTGTCTTGCTCCAAGTGGTTCGTTTGTGCATGCTGTAAGACTAATAGTTATTGATCATAACCAGTGTCCAACTGGAGCAAGGAACAGTCACATCTCTGTTCGAAGAAGATGGAACTATCAGGGGTGTGCAATACAAAACGAAGTCCGGTGATGAAGTGACCGCCTATGCTCCTCCGACTATTGTGTGCGATGGTCGCTTTTCAAACTTGAGACGGACTCTCTCGTGAACCTAAGGTGATAATGGCTTCTACATTAACTAATCTCCCCGTCCCAAATTATACGTCTTTTTAGGGAATTTTGCACGGATTAAGAATGTGGATGAATGTCGTAAATTTTAAGGAAAATGGTCTTTAGAAACTAATATTATGGGAGACAACAGCAAAGAGTAAAAAATACTCATGTTATGTGACGGATGAAGTACTGGCTTGAAACTTACTTCTCATTATTTAATCCTTTTTTGGCAGATCTTTAGATTGTGCTCTGTAATATTTTTCAGTTAATTAGAATTTTTTTTGTCTTTTTGTTTTTGCACTTGTTTGTTTCAAAGAGGTTTTTTCCCCCTCTTTCAAAGCGTGTTTTGTTGACAACTTTATTTTGCAGGTTGATGTGCCGTCTTGTTTTGTTGGTTGGTATTAAAGAACTGCCAACTTCCATTTCCCAATCATGGCCATGTCATTCTAGCAGATCCATCACCTATATTATTTTATCCAATCAGCAGCACAGAAATTCATTGTTTAGTTGATGTACCCGGTCAAAAGGTGCCGTCGATTTCAAATGGTGAAATGGGCAAATATTTGAAGACAGTTGTTGCATCACAGGTAATATAACATTATATATATGTTCATCAGTCATTGATTTCTCGAATTATTGATGTCGCGGTAATTTGACTAAAATTTTCACTTGCTTATTATATATTGTAGGCCCCTTCTGAATTGCATAGTGCATTCCTTGCAGCAGTTGAAGAGGGCAATATTAGAACAATGCCCAACAGAAGCATGCCGGCAGATCCTCATCCTGCCCCGGGGGCTTTACTCATAGGAGATGCATTCAACATGCGTCATCCTTTGACGGGAGGACGAGTGACTGTGGCATTGTCTGATATTGTTGTGTTACGTAATCTGCTTAGACCTCTTGTTGATCTCAACGATGCCCATACTCTTTGCAAATATCTTCAAATCATTTTACACTTTACGAAAGGTACTTGATCTCTATACAATAACATCAGCATTTTTTTAGTCAATTATTTACGAGAAAATTTCTCATGTTGCAGCCTGTAGCATCCACCATCAATACACTGGCGAATGCACTATACAAGGTGTTTTCTTCTTCTCCCCGATCTAGCAAGAAAAGAAATGCGCCAAGCTTGCTTCGATTATCTTAGCCTTGGAGGTGTTTTCTCCACTGGACCAGTGTCTCTGCTATCTGGACTGAACCCTAGGCCCTTAAGCCTGGTTTGCCATCTCTAAAACGAATGTGGATTGGAGCAAGATTGAGGAAAAGATGGAAATGCAGACTCATTGGCACCGGTGACACCCATCAAAAAGATGAAGTTCACAGATATCTAGGCACTCTACCGCTCAACAATGTAAAAAACCACATCCCTATTCCCCTAAGTCCATAAAAACTATCTATTTTGCTATCTACTCCCACAAAGGCGACCTATGTACTATCTATTTTGCTACTCTACTCCCACAAACTATCTATTTTGCTAGGTACTCCCACAACGGCAGCCTATGTAAGATACAAATACTAACATGCCGGAACAACTGTAGTCAAACCAGTAACAATGTATTTTGAGAAACACGCTGATACATGTACCCCGTGTTTCTAGCCACAACTACTTTCAGTAAAAAAAGGCTTAACGGACGTATTTTGATATATTACAACCACATCTTCCCCTACCCCCACAACGAAACACATAAAAAAACAACTTCGCCATTCGAACACGCAAAAAAAAAAAAAAACCCGAGGGCCTCATCGTGCATAGCACGAACATCCCACTAGTATGTTGTAATTACCTATTTAGTTTAATTATATACTAGTTAGTTTATTTTACCCCATGTGTTATAGATCTAATTCATTGGTGAAGAAATCATGATACAGTGGTTGCGTTCTTTAGATCTGCGATGGTCTATATCGCTAGATCTGAATACCTAGTAAATTACTAATTCTTGATAATCGGTGCCAACTACATTGATCGATAGATTTAATTGACAAGCCTAGTCAAATATTTGCATGTCATCATCAAATTAGCATGAAATACGAATAGTGAAGTGTTAATTTGGACATTATCTTGATGGACCCTAGGAACTTGTTGATCAGTGTCGACAGCTGTCTAGGCAGGTTTGCGGTATGAGTTAGCGCTCGATACTGACAGCTCTAGTTCGTTATGCGTATGGGCTATTATGGACCAATTAAAGAGGGTAGCTTGTGTATAGATTGTCTATTACTATGGTCAGCTAGGAGTTGTACCCGTAGCTGAACAATGAATTAAAATTCACTAATGGGGAGGACTATTGCATGTGTGGGGGGAATAACTAATTACTCATAATACTTATACATTAGAAACTCTTGTTTGCGTTGTGTGAACTAGTGTAACCTTGTTATTTTATGACACCAAATTTACTACTATCTATATTATAGTTGGTCGTACACCATTAATTGTGACAAGCTCAATCCTGATAATTTGACGTTCTTACGAGTCTCTATGGGATCGACCTTGACTCGCCCGTACTTTACTATGATAGAGCTAGTCATATTGCTTGTAATTGCTTTTCACGTGATCAATTTGCCACGGACAGTTGTTTTTACAGTCTGGGTAGACTATGTTTGTGGTGGAGCTGGAGAAGAGGCAATCCAACCCTTAAGGACCATTGGAAGCAGTTGCAGAGCAGCAATACTACATGTTCTTTAGTTGCTTAGATAGTGATGCTAGGGATTTTCCAATGACTATCAGATTAGGACTGTTTGTAACCAATCTACTTCAAAGAGTTCTAGTGGAAATTTTCCTCCTACATCACAGGGGAAGAGAGGACTGAAAGGATTACACGACCTAGAACCTCTATAATTTCTTGCCTTACTTACTTACTTTATTTATGCATTTACTTAATGTTATTTACATTTCAGTTTTGCATATCAGCTTTTTCATAGATACAACAAGATCAATTTTAAAAGGCTAAAACTTAATCCGCTGCCGGTAAAGCGAGTTGACCTTTACTCAGCTCTGTTAGCTCAACTCCACACAAGTTTATAACTGAACCTAATTTGTTTCAATTTTTTGGTTTGAGGTGACAAGTTTATTCACCTCCTCTAAACTTGTGCACAGCCTTTTTGAAGGGACCAACAATTGGTATCGGAGCAGTGTTCTTTAATAAGAACTTGTTCTGACAATCTCCTGTAGTTGATCTTATGAGAAAGCTCAGTTTTCCTATTTTTGCATAATTCAGTTTTCATAAAATTGCATCATGGTCAACAATAAGTATGCTAGACAAATGCTTATGTGCAACATAGACCGTTTTGATGAATATAGAATACGTTTGAAGGCATTCCTTGCTGCTACACATGACGAAATGATGGATGTTCTCACTGATGGACCAATTAAGATCACTCACATGCAAATAGGTGAAGGTGGAGCTCAAGTCAGAGTCCCCAAGCCCAAGTGTGAATGGAACAATGTGATAGAAAAGAAAGTCTGAACAATGTTGACATACACATCATTCTAAGAACCTTAGATAGAAAAATGTACCTGAAAGTCAAAGATTGTACAACTTCCAAAGAAAAATAGGATAAACTACAGCTGGTGTATGAATGAACTGACTCAATCAAAGAGAATAAGATCTCAGCAGTAAGACAGAAATTTCATGAATTCAAGATAAAACATGGTGAAACCAATGAGCAAATGGAGACCAGATTCAGTGCAATTCTGGATGAGCTAGCACTTCTCAAGATTGTCTACCCCAAGAAAGAGATCAATTTTCGAATTTTAAAATCTTTATCCTCATGCTGGAAGATGAAGGTCACAACCATGGATGAATCAAGAAAGCTTGGAGAAGAAGATACCTTTAAGATCTTCTCAAACTTAAAAGCTTATGAGTTCAGTGAAGATTTTACAATAATAGCCGCATTAATCAAGGCTCTTGAGGCTCTAAAGACTACAGTTCTTGCAGCAGTTGATGATAACTTGGAGACATCAACAAGCAATCTTCAACAACTAGATGAAATGGAGGAACAAACGACTCTCAAGATAAAAAGAATAAGGAGGATGAAAAGTGGTCAAGGATATGTAGAGAAGTATATCAAGAAAACTCCAGAGAAAAAGAAAGATGATGAGGGCTTGTGTTTCAACTGCAAAAAGCCTAGACATGACAAGGCTGAATGTCCAGAACTGGCCAATAAGAGAACTCAGCAAAGAAGAACTGGTAGAAGAGCTCTACTAGCTAGTGATGATTCGGACTACGAAGCTGAAATTGAAAAGTCACTATCAGACGACACAGCATTGATGGCTTAAATGGAGGACTCAACTGAGGAATGTGAATCCAACTCTAAGTACACCTCAACACATAATTCCATACAAAACGCATGTTCTTCAACAGCTGGTTCCAATCCAAGAAATCCTGAATTAGATGAAACTCTTGATGAATCAGTTGGTAGTAATACAAGCTAGTTATGGAACAATCAAGGCACACAAAGAATCTATAATTAAGGAAGTCAAAAGATTAAAAAACGAATTGAACATTCTGAGATTGCAAAGAACTGACCGTACAAAGAATCAGTATTAGCCTACTACTAAAGTAGCAGCTGAATCTTTAGCTCAATCAAGTTCTGCAATTGGATTCAAATCCGGAAAGCCTTACTGTGATAGAACTGGCTTAGGATTTGATACACAGCCCATTTCAAAGGAAGGAACTAGTAAAGCTGGTGAATCAAATGTCAAAACTGGCATTAATTTCATAGCTGAACAAATTCCTCAAACTAAGAAGCATGCCAAACCAGTCAAGTCAACTCGGAATGAAACAACTCAGTTTCAACATCAGTTTTCAAAGAAGTCAGCTGCACACAAAAACAAAGGTAGATCTAAAGGTAGATCTGTTGAACTTTAAAGAAACAATGATGGTAGATCAAATGCTAGATCTACAAGAGAAAACCATGCTAAGAACTAGAAATGCTAGATCAAAGAATGTTAGTCATTCAAGGAATTACAAACTCAGGTGGAAAGGTAGATTATTTCCTTCTGCTAATGACAAGAACTTTTCTTATCCTATTGGTAAAGCTGAGATGAACAATCATTCAAATCATAGAACTTATTCTATGTCTCAGACAATGACTCAGCAGAAAACTTATCCTAGATGTCAGCAGAATCCTCAGTACAGAAGTCAGCCCAGACCTCAGTACAATGATCCATCCCGAGGATTTGGGCTTGAATTAATGTGGCCACCATGAAGACCGTTACTTAGTTATTGGACATGTTTTATTTTACTTTGCATTGGATTTATTTAATAAAGTTCTTTTGGCCCAAAATGCTAGTATGACCCATCAAAAAAAGTGTCTATATGATAGTATATTGGGTTACGTATTTATTTTCAGCAAATAAAAGTCATTTGGGCTTAGTAGAATCAAGTTAGGTCCATCAGAAAACAAAGTGACGAATTTTATTTGTAAAAATATCACACATTGCTTAGGTTTTCTATTTTCATTATGATTGTAGCATATAAAAGGCAAACTAGGAGCATATACTATAGATAGTTAAATTTTGAGAGAAATATTTATTTGTATTCTTCTTGAACTTGTGAGTATTCTAGAGTAGATTATTCAAACCCGAACTTATCAAGGTCGGGAACATAACTTGTGGCGTTCACAAACCGAGGTTCTTAGGTACAAGAATATCTAGGGGTCGAGGTCCTTAATCCAAGGTTCTTAGATACAAGGATATCTAGGGGTCGCGGAGCTCGCTTTTATTGTTCCTACAATCAAATCCTTGGGCAAATTTCGAATTGAACCCCCTCGGTTCACTTCAGTTGGTATCGGAGCCAGTATTGTGGGTAATAAATATCCCTTTTTTCTTGTTAACTGTCTTCTTGTTTTTATCAAAAAAAATATATACACATATAATCCCAACCATTTTTTTCTACCTATTGCGTTAATCCAGTGTTCTGCTTTTCTTACCTGTTGCGTTAATCTTTAGTTTAAAAAAATTTCTTCCTACCCCCAAGCTTGATCCTCAGCCGGCCCTAATTATACGGGAAAAATAATTCAGTCGACAATAGTCTTGCTTCACGTTGGCAATATCGTTGATCTTTATTGATTAATCCTCCTTGCATATTATTGATTGATCCTTTTTGCATAATTTGCTGTCAAAGCCCTTATTTGTTCGTGCTATAATTCACTTACGTAAACAAAAGAAGTTGACCTAATTTGTTCTATTTTATTTTATTTTATTTACTTAAAGTCGGCTGGAAGAAAAAAAAAGACTCATAAATTACGTAAAAACTCTATAGTTCACACAAAAGGGTGTTTAAAAAAATTAGTGTTTCACATCCTGGGTGTGAAAATTTTCACACTCGTGAAATTTGGCTGTCAAAAAAATTCATTCCTTTTTCTTTTTTACTTCATTCTTTGCTCTTGTTTCTTACACCTTGCTTCTTCCTAACCTTTCCATCTCACTTCTAGGTCCCAATTTAGATTCTTTGGTTGTGATTGCTCGGTTTGCTCATTATTTTGGTTTGTTCTCCGTTTGAACTCTACATGAAGGACGAGATAAATATGAGAGAATTGTGAGGATATAAATATTTGTGTCATGGATTACAACATATTTTATTCACATTGTTTTATTCGGGAAAGGAAATATGAGTTCTGCATTGATCACTATGAAGAGGAGAATTTAGTTAGCATTGCGGTGGTTAAAGAGTTGAACTTACGGACGCATGAACATCCTTGTCCTTATTACGTTCTAGATGAAGGTCACCGAGTTCATGTTACAAGAACAACAGGTGTTACAATTGATATTGGTGGTTATAAAACTATCGTATTATGTGATGTGTTTCCGTTGAGAGGTTAAGATCTGGTTTTAGGACTGTGTATGAGGTAAGGTATAATTCATCTCATACTCGATATTCTTTTTGTGGGTTATACGGAAAGAAGTATGTCAATGAATCACGACCTTCTAAACAAGAGGTGAAACAAGAGGCGAAACGAGAAAATAAGGTTATGATGCAAGAGTCGCAGGATAGCTTGAAGGTTAAGGGAACTCTACCGATAGTTTGCAGTCGTTGTCAGGAGAGTGACCATCACTTCTTTGATTGCTTTGATTTCTTGCAGGAACTACATAGAATCGGTGAGGAATGTCGTTTGGGAATTGTTGATGACTTGAAACGGTTGACTGAACTTAAAAAAGGAAAAGAATTGGTTGCATATGTGGGTGAATCTTTCGGTGATGTCATTGGGGAAGAAGTAGTGGAGACAATTGAAGAGCGAGTTGAGGAAGAAACACTCAATGAGAGAACTAAGGATGTGGAGAATATTGATGATGCACATACTCCTGAATTTGTTGATCAGCAAGTGGAGATTGCTGAGACGTCTATTGTGGAGGAAGAACACGCGCAGTTGATTTTGGTTGAGGGAAAAGAAGATGCTATGTTACTCAATTCTTGTGCCAGTTTTGTTGAATCTTCTTTGCAGGTACATAATGTTCATACACTTGAAGAGAAATTGGATTTATTGGATTTTCCTGAAGCAGCACCTTTAGTGCATATGGATGTTTTTGGTACCATTGATGTTGGTTGAAAGCCGGATCATAAATTTTATGATCCTATTGTTACTCCTATTGGTGAAAATCATAAATTGCCATTCTATACTTATATTGCATCCACACAGGTCATCATCGACATTTGTATCAAGCCGAGAGATTTTTATTATATTACATTGGTGAAGCATGAATCGTCAGTTCAATGTTCCATCAATTTGAAGTCGTCTATCCACATTGTATTTGATCCCGGTATCTCATTGATGCTTTTTTAGGGCTACTCGAGATTGGTTTGTGTTGATAAATTTTACGACATCCTTTTGATTCGAGGACGAATCATTTCCAACCGGGAGCGAATGATGTGATACATCCCGAGGGTTTGGGTTTGAATTAATGCGGCCATTAAGACCATGAAGACCGTTACACAGTTATTGGAAATGTTGTATTTTACTTTGTACTGGATTTATTTAATAATGGTCTTTTGGACCAAAATGCTACTATGACCCATCAAAAAAGGTGTCTATATGATAGTATATTTGGTTTGGTATTTATTTTCAGCAAATAAAAGTCAATTGGGTTTAGTAGAGTCAAGTTAGGTCCATCTAAAAACAAAGTGGTGAATTTTAATTGTAAAAATATCCCACATTGCTTAGGTTTTCTATTTTCATTATGATTGTAGCCTATAAAAGGCAAACTAGGAGCATATACTACGTATAGTTATATTTTGAGAGAAATATATTTATTTGAGTTCTTCTTGAACTTATGAGTATTCTAGAGTAGATTATTCGAACCCGAACTTATCAAGGTCATGAGCATACCATGTGGCGTTCACAAACCATGGTTCTTAGCTACAAGGATATCTAGGGGTCGAGGTCCTTAATCCAAGGTTCTTAGATACAAGGATATCTAGGGGTCGTGGAGCTCGGTTTTATTATTCCTACAATCAAATCCTTGGGAAAATTTTGAATTGAACCCCCTCGGTTCACTTCCGAGCTGTTCACCACAGACAACAGAATAATGGTTATTACTCAGTTTTCAACAGTAAATGGGAATATGGAAATCAGTTTAGACCAAAAGACTTGAGAGAGCATATAAATAAGACAAAATCCAGAGATAGATACCATGGGAATGTAGCTTATATATATGACAGTAAGTGCAATAATTTCCAAAGGAGGCCCTATGGAAATATTCCATATATTGTACTCACAACTGACCCTTATGGACCCAAACGGGGTTGGGTACCTAAAACTCATTAATTTTTTTTGTATGATTTATGGTACTTTGACAGTGGCTTCTCTGGACATATGACAATGAGCAAAGACTGTTTAGTAGATTTTCATGCTAAGGATGGACTTAAAGTCAACTTTGGTGGAAAAGACGAACCTGGTTATACAAGAGGATATGGAACCTTGATCAAGAATTGTTTGAAGATAAGGAATGTAGCATATGTTGAAGGACTCAATTACAATCTACTTAGCACTAGTCAATTTTGTGACATGGGTTACAGTGTCACTTTTGACAAAGAGTTTTGCATTGTCATAAGTGAAACTGCCTATCAAGTAGTTCTTCCTGGGAAAAGGAAAGAAAAGATGTATGTTGTAGACTGGACAACAACTGTTTCAGAAACTTGCTTACTTGTGCATACCAAATCAGAAGCCAGCTGGTTATGGCACAAGAAACTGAGTCATCTCAACTTTGATGACATCAATCTCCTGGTCAAGAAAGAATTAGTAATTGGATTACCAAAAGTTTCCTACAAGAAGGACATCCTATGTGATGCTTGTCAAAAAATGAAGCAAGTAAAAGCAAGTTTCAAGACTTAGTCTCAGCACTCAACAACAAGAGTTTTGGAACTGTTACATATGGATTTGTTTCGTCCAATTACGCCTATCAGTGTCAGTGCAAAGATGTATACAATGGTAGTGGTTGATGATTACTCAAGATATACATGGGTTATTTTATTAACAAAAAAAAGTGAGACCAAGCAGAAACTCACAGAACTGATGAAGAGACTTCCAAATCAGAAAAGTGTTACAGTTGAAAAGATAAGATCTGACAAAAGAACTGAATTCCTCAACAATGTGATCATTGAATAATATGAAGAGAATAGAGTGTTACATCAACTTGCAGCTACAGCAACACCTCAACAGAATGGGGTAGCTGAAAGAAGAAACAGGATACTCAAAGAAGCTGGAAGAACAAAGATTTGTGAATCTAAGTTACCTGAAAGATATTGGGCAGAAGCTATTAACACATCTTGTTACACACAAAATAGAGCCCTAATGAACAATAGGTTGAAGAAAATACCTTATGTATGGAATGCAAGGAAGCGAAATGTCTCATATTTTCATGCTTTTTGAAGCGAATGCTACATCCACAACAATGGAAAAGATCAGCTCAAGACATTTCCACCCAAAGCTGATAAAGGAGTATTCTTTGGATATTCAAGAGTTAGAAAAGCTTTTAGAGTTTTAAACAAGAAGGCAGTCAATCATGAAGACTCAATACATGTTGTTTTTTATTAACCAAATTTTGCTGGTGACACAATCGAAGACCAACCTGAACCAGTTTCTTAGTCTCAGTCACAAAAGATATCTGACCCAATTTTTGTGGATATTGATATGAGAAGGATATGACTGGCAGACTCTTCAGATCAAGATCAGTCTTAGTTACCAATAACTGAAACTCTAGTTTAACAACCAATACAAGAACAAACTGAAACAGTTCAAGCTCAGGATAATCAGCCTCAAGCTGATCTAATTCCAGAAGATCAAATTGTTGAAGACCTAGTTCAAGGAAATCAAGCTCCAGTAATGCAACCCCTAGTGCATCAATGGATGAGAGACCATCCTGAAGAACAAGTAATTGGAGAAATCCAACAAGGAGTTCGGACAAGAAATCAGTTAGATGTAATGATTGCATGATTTCTATCTCAAACTGAACCAAAAGAGGTGAAGGAAGCTCTAAAAGATCCATATTGGATACTAGCCATGCAGCAAGAACTCAATGAATTTGACAGAAATCAAGTATGGGAGTTGGTGGATAGACCTGATCATACAAATATAATTGGCACTAAGTGGGTTTACAGAAACAAACTTGATGAAGATGGACATCTTGTTAGTGTTGGTCCCTTGGAAAGGCTAACACAAGTTTAGAGGGGGGTGAATAAACTTGTCCCAAAAAACTGACTGTAAACTGAATCTTGAGCAGATTGAGTTCAGCTTAAAACATGTGTGGAGTTAAGCTAACTTAGCTGAGTATAAGTCAAAACTGACTTATCCTTAACTGAGTTAACCTGCAGCGGATTAAGTTAAGCCTTTATGAAAACATGAGTTTATCAGTTTGTTTAAGTGAAATGCAATGCTTTGCTGACTCGGTTTCTTATATTTTCTGAGTGTGTGATTAGGTGCAATATAAACTTAGATGCAGTAATAAATGCGTAAAGTAAGTAAGTAAATGAGACAGAGATTGTAGAGGTTCCAGGTGGTGTAATCCTGTCAGTCCTCTCTTCTCCTATGATGTAGGAGGCCAAATTCACTATGTTCTTGAGGTTTACAGTTACAAGACACAAAGTAAATTCTAAACACTTGATTGTCCTTCACTAATCCCTAACTTCACAATCTCCCAGCTTCAGTCTTCAACAGGTAGAATTGCTGTTTGAACTAAGCTTGCTACTGGTCCTTGAAGGGTAGGATTGCCTCTTCACCAGCTCTACACAAACACAGTCTTCCTGACTGCACACAACTGTCCTTCACACCTTCTTGGTTCTTCACAGTCTAAACCTTTGATTAAATCAAAGTTGAGAATTGAATAATTAACTATGATTCAATTGTGTTTCAAGCTTCTTCTTCTAGATGTATATGATATGTGCTCAGGCTCTTTGTTTCTCTTCTAGTGTTGTTCTTGATCTTTCATTGAATGCTTATGAACACTTGAAGATTTCTTGATCTTGATCTTGCAATAAAGTACACAGCAGGAGTTCTTCTTGATCGACTTTCCCCTTTACTTGAATATAATTCATCTTAGAACTCCACACTTATTATTGAGGTAGAAGTGACCTATTTATAGGGGTTTTCCAATGGTTAGAAGAATTCGAATGTTTGAAATTGAATTCTTGAATCCGTTAGTGGTCCTGCTTGTCCTGAGGAATGTCAGTGTCCTTTCTGACATTTCTGTGTGTCCAATAAGATTGCTTGCTTTGTAATGGTCCACTTTTCTTCAGTTTTCCATTCTTTGACCTCAGCATGAAAACTGGTCTTAGTCAGTTTTTAGCTTAAGAGCATTAACTGGGTTTTTACTCTTCTTCAAAAACTCAGTACTCCATTTTTCATCTGTTTACAGTTGACTTAATCAGAGTAGACCATAACTCATAAATCAACCAAGATAACATTTTCCTTACATATCTTAGGTCTTCTACTAAGATACATAAAGTTAGTTCTAGTCATCCCAGACTTTCCTGAATTCTAACTTTACCGTCTCAGCTTTGAAGACCGGGCATGTTTTTCAAGTTTTTATTATTATAATTGCATACTCAATAAGGATCCGATTACGAATCCGTTTGATCCGGAAATTTGGTGTAATCAGCAAGTATATTTCTGTTTTCATTTATCTAGGGATATATGATGGGATTCGGAGTTTTCATTGGATCCGATACATTAGTGCTGGGAGAGGAGGCACGTGGGAACCGCACGGACATTGATGTGACGATATGCATGCGAAAGAGACGAAAATGAGTGATGAAGAAGATAGGAACAAAAAAATTCAAAAAGATGAGACAAAAACGAGTGAAGAAAAAGATAAGAACGAAAAAAAAAAAGGCAAAAAGAGGGGTGCAACACGAGGACTTCCCAGAGGGTCACCCATCCAAGTACTACTCTTCTCCAAACACGCTGAACTTCGGAGTTCTGATGGGATCTGGTGCACCCGTTAAGAGGATCCGTTCTTATGTATTTGAGCATTGAGAGGCCGCCGACCGCGGGGCGAGGGAACGTAGAATACGACGGCCGGGCACGTTTTTCAAATTTTTATTATTTTAATTGCGTACTTAATAAGGATCCGATTACGAATCCGTTTGATCTGGAAATTCTGTGTAATCAGCAATTAGATTTCTGTTTTCATTTATCTAGGGATTTATGATGGGATTCGTAGTTTTCATTGGATCCGGCACATTAGTGCTGGGAGAGGAGGCGCGTGGGAACCGCACGGCCGTTGATGCGACGACATGCACGCGAAAGAGACGAAAACGAGTGAAGAAGAAGATAGGAATGAAAAAAGGCAAAAAGATGAGACGAAAACGAGCGAAGAAGAAGATAGGAACAAAAAAAGTAAAAAAGAGGGGTGCAACACGAGGACTTCCTAGGGGGTCACCCATCCTAGTACTACTCTCGCCCAAGCACGCTTAACTTCGGAGTTATGATGGGATCCGGTGCATTAGTGCTGCTATGATTGCACCTGTTAAGAGGATGCGTTCTTATGTATTTCAGCATTGAGAGGCCACCGACCGCGGGGTGAGGGAACGTCGAGTACGACGGCCGGGCACGTTTTTCAAGTTTTTATTATTTTTATTGCATACTCAATAAGGATCCGATTACGAATCCGTTTGATCCGGAAATTCGGTGTAATCAGCAATTAGATATCCGTTTTCATTTATCTAGGGATTTATGATGGGATTCGGAGTTTTCATTTGATCCGGTGCATTAGTACTTGGAGAGGTGGGGCGTGGGGACCGCACGGATGTTGATGCGATGATATGCATGTGAAAGCAACGAAAACGAGTGAAGAAGAAGATAGGAACAAAAAACGTCAAAAAGATGAGACGAAAACAAGTGAAGAAGAAGATATGAACAAAAAAATGCCAAAAGAGGGGTGTAACAGGAGGACTTCCCAGGGGGTCACCCCTCCTAGTACTACTCTCGCCCAAGCACGCTTAACTTCGGAGTTCTAATGGGATACCGTGCATTAGTGCGGGTATGATCACACCCGTTAAAAGGTTGTGTTCTTATGTATTTGAGCATTGAGAGGCCGCCGACTGCAGGGCGAGGGAACGTCGAGTACGACGGCCGAGCACGTTTTTCAAGTTGTTATTATTTTAATTTGTTAGGTTTCCATATTAGTTTTGATGAATAAAGCTAGTCTGAAGACAAACCAGACGATCAATGGACACACACTAGTAATGGAACTTCAATGTAGACGACTTTGTAACGAGGAAGCAAGTCAATCGGAAAAGGGAATTTATTCTGATAAAGGAGAGTATGATGTTATATCAAAATCACATTAAAGATGAAAAGTGTTACAACTTTAATGGTCAAATGATTATTAAATCAAGTGCGACAAAGAATTAATATTCAGACCACTTGGATATTCAAATCACAATATACGAAGGGTTATCAGGGGATTTGCAGGGTGTTTCAATGAAATCAGAAACACGGAGAGCTCACATTGGTCAGACGTCTACTGATTGCAATTCTGATGGCTTGGAGCAGTCGTCTTACGTCTTTAAACTTCCCTAAAGTGTCTTCATTATGGACAGATCATGATCTTCGATGCATAAAGCCATCATTACAGCTAGAAGGCATATGATCGGTGCTTTGATTCACACGATCCCCAGATCATTTATATCTACACAGTCCATCATTTATAAAACTTCCCTCCCATATTACTTCACATCACCATTTTCAAAATTCAAAACCCTATTTCGTACAAAAACGTCATCTTATTCACCAGAAAATTCTCACCCAAATTATCCTAATGGCTGATGATAATCAAGTTCCTATTGGTCTTCCATATCATCTTGATGGATATCTAGCCAATTCTGGAGATTTCCCTATCGCACAAAGAGTGGTTGAGTATATAAGAAGAACTAAGTTGGATTCCATCATGGATTATAGAAATCCACAATACAACTATGACAATGTCAATGATTTCTGGAAAAATACCACATACAGTGAATCAGGTGATGAAATCAAGACAAAGGTGCAGGAATGGGATCTCATCATCAACAAAACCACCTTCACGGAAATAATGGAGCTAGAAACAACAGATTCACACATCCCCCAGGATGTATTCATGATGGACATAAATCAATTCCTTGATACAATTTCCTTCAACAACAGCGATAAAGTCAAAGCAACAGGAAATTCAAAGAAGCTGAAGGAACCCTTTATCCAGCTTCTTGACATGATCATAAAAAATATATGAGTTGGACGAGGAAACAAAAATAGTGTCCCTCAGAAAAATGGTAAACCTAGTGAAATCTGAGCAAAGTCTAGCGAGAAAGTGTTAGGTGTGATGCCCGAAAGACAATTTTGTAATTGTTTTATTTAATAAATGAAATGATATTATTATTCATATTTATTATTCTCATATTCACCGATGTGACAATAGTATTTACACTACAGAAAACCCTAAAGTATATCGTTTATGTAATCACTTAACTCAGTGTATACACGGGAGGATTGAGTTAGTGAAGATGTACTTAAAATACAATTAGCCCGTAGTGAAGTTAATCGAGAGTATCGGGTCTCTCCTTTAACGTGCTATTAATGCGCCCAAAACACAATAGGTGTGATTGTCTTATCCGGACTTTCGATTAAGAGAACCTAGTGGGGCATTTATATATGATAGATATATCATATAGGGCTGGACCGATTTGATTAGAGTTCACGATATAATTCCGTAATCGAGAAGTCTTATCGAATCAATCGATGATCATATTTATGGATATATCTTAATCCCGAGGTGATCACGAGTCAATTTGCTTGAATCGGTATGAGGTTTGACTTGACGGTTAAGGATTACACCGAGTCGTGATCCGAATTACCCCATCTTGGCATTGTACTTGGATTGAGTGAGTAGTCGTGTTATCACGGATACGGAATCCATTCCTTCCATTTATGGAAGTAGATAGAACAGATTCCCTTATTTGTTGATCCTAGAAACGATCGATCGTACGAGTTCAAGTTACACCGATTAGCTACCGTGAGTTGTATGAATTAATTGATCACTAGGGGGTTAATGGTAAATAAGGATAAGAGGTTCTAAAAAAGGTTACCGGTAACTTCCCGATTTAGAATGAACAGTCTATGAAGGATTAATCCATATGTAATGATTATATCAATGGACGCTTATTATCAATCTCGTGAGGAGATAAATATAATCTCATAATCGGAGGAGTGCAGTCACGGGATTATGGTGGCATATTCCTGTGATTGATTTATGGAATATAATTATTCTATTCGTAAGATAATTATTTATTTGATTTATCGGAGCCGCTGATTATTAGTCCATGGTCCCCGACGTGCCTCCAAATATAGCATAGCTATTCTCGGACGTCGAATCCTGATCATATTAATTTAGTTCTTATTAGAATTTAATTAAAACGATATGTGAATTAATTGTTTGGTGAACTATTAAATTAGTTGAGCTAAATAATTAAATATGTGAAAAAGGCATTTTTCATAATCTTGGCCCAATTTAGTGTGTTAGTCGAAATTATTGTGACTAGGTCACAAATAAGAATTATTGTTGCTCGGTAAGGCATGGATTTAGAGGCAAACGTAGTCGCCTCTGATGGGGTGGAAGATGATCCTCCGACCTATAAGAAGGCCCTATTGGATCATGATAAGGATAAATGGATTGACACAATGAATCAAGAGATGGAGTCTATGTACTCTAACTCAGTCTGGAAACTTGTAGAACTTCCTCAGGGTGAAAGGCCCATTGGATGTAAATGGCTCTACAAACTAAATAGAGGAGTAGATGGGAAGGTCGAAACCTTCAAAGCACGGCTGGTAGCCAAAGGTTACACACAGCGAGAGGGTATAGACTACGAATAAACCTTCTCACCTGTGGCCATGATGAAAACCATCCGCATCCTCCTTTCGATTGCTGCATGTCTAGATTATGAAATCTGGAAAATGGATGTTAAGACAGCGTTTCTAAACGGCTTTCTCGATGAGGAAATCTATATGCAGCAACCAGAAGGATTCATTGAAGAAGGTCGAGAGCACATGGTGTGCAAGTTGCTCAGATCCATTTATGGGTTGAAGCAAGCATCTCGTTCCTGGTATCATAGATTCGATCACACGATCAAGTCTTATGATTTCGAACAACACTTTGTTGAATCTTGCATGTACAAGAAGGTTATCAAAGATAGTGTTGTATTTCTAGTGTTGTACGTTGATGACATACTCCTAATTGGCAACGATAAGGGGATGATGTCCGACGTAAAAAGTTGGTTAACCACGCAATTCCAAATGAAGGATTTGGGAGAAGCGAGTTATGTTCTAGGGATCCAAATTATACGGGATCGCAAGAACAGGATGTTAGCTCTGTCCCAAGCAACTTATATAGATAAGGTGCGGGCACGCTTCAGTATGGAGAACGCAAAGAAGGGTTTTCTACCAACCCGTCACGGCGTTTACCTCTCTAAGACTCAGGGACCTAAAACTCCTGAAGTGATTGAAGCTATGGGAAGAGTGCCATATGCCTCGGCTGTTGGTAGTCTTACGTATGCTATGAGGTGTACGAGACCTGATATTTGTTATGGAGTTGGATTAGTCAGCCGTTTTCAGTCAAATCCAGGGCAACCGCAACTTTGGACGACGATAAAGAATCTCATCAAATATTTGAAGAGAACCAGAAATTATATGCTCGTCTATTCGAGTGGGAGTTTGGAGTTAGCGGGGTACACCAATTCTGACTTTTAGTCAGACAGAGATGATTCTAAATCAACCTCTGGTTCAGTGTTTACGCTTGGTGGCGGTGCAATAGAATGGAGAAGCCAAAAGCAATCCAGCACAGCCGATTCAACAATGGAAGCTGAGTTCATAGCGGCCTCCGAGGCAGCTAAAGAAGCAGTTTGGTTAAGAAAGTTCATCAGTGGATTAGGCGTTGTCCCGAATGCTGAAGATCCTATTACTCTCTATTGTGATAACAATGGGGCCATTGCCAACTCTAGGGAACCTTGAAAGCATAGTAATTCGAAGCATATAGAGAGGAAATACTGGTGATCAACGATTTTGTCGATAGAGGTGACGTTTCCGTCCGAAGAATCGCCTCCGCCGATAATCCTGCTGATCCATTCACCAAGACACTGTCGATTGAGGCTTTTAGTCGACACTTGGAGACTATAGGTATTAGAGACATGTCTCATTTGCTTTAGAGCAAGTGGGAGTGATAGTTTTCTGTATTTTAAATAATAGGGTGTGCTCTAAAACAATTAATCACATGCTTTCGTGCAAGTGGGAGATTGTTAGGTGTGATGCCCGAAAGACAATTTTGTAATTGTTTTATTTAATAAATGAAATGATATTATTATTCATATTTATTATTCTCATATTCACCGATGTGACAATAGTATTTACACTACAGAAAACCCTAAAGTACATCGTTTATGTAATCACTTAACTCAGTGTATGGGATATACACGGGAGGATTGAGTTAGTGAAGATGTACTTAAAATACAATTAGCCCGTAGTGAAGTTAATCGAGAGTATCGGGTCTCTCCTTTAACGTGCTATTAATGCACCCAAAACACAATAGGTGTGATTGTCTTATCCGGACTTTCGGTTAAGAGAAACTACTGGGGCATTTATATATGATAGATATATCATATAGGGTTGGACCGAATTGATTAGAGTTCATGATATAATTCCGTAATCAATAAGTCTTATCAAATCAATCGATGATCATATTTATGGATATATCTTAATCCTGAGGTGATCACAGTCAACCGCTTGAATCAATATGAGGTTTGACTTGACGGTTAAGGATTACACTGAGTCTGTGATCTGAATTACCCCATCTTGGCATTGTACTGGATTGAGTGAGTAGTACGTGTTATCACGGATACGGAATCCATTCCTTCCATTTATGGAAGTAGATAGACAGATTCCCTTATTTGTTGATCCTAGAAACTGATCGATCGTACGAGTTCATATTACACTGATTAGCTACCAGTGAGTTGTATGAATTAATTGATCACTAGGGGGATAATAGTAAATAAGGATAAGAGGTTCTAAAAAGGGTTAACGGTAACTTCCCGATTTAGAATGAACAGTCTATGGAGGATTAATCCACATGTAATGATTATATCAATGGACGCTTATTATCAATCTCGTGAGGAGATAAATATAATCTCATAATCGGAGGAGTGCAGTCACGGGATTATGGTGGCATATTCCTGTGATTGATTTATCGAATATAATTATTCTTTTCGTAAGATAATTATTTGTTTGATTTATCGGAGCCGCTGATTATTAGTCCATGGTCCCCGACGTGCCTCCAAATATAGCATAGCTATTCTCGGACGTCGAATCCTGATAATATTAATTTAGTTCTTATTATAATTTAATTAAAATGATATGTGAATTAATTGTTTGGTGAACAATTAAATTAGTTGGGCTAAATAACTAAATATGTGAAAAAGGTATTTTTCATAATCTTGGCCCAATTTAGTGTGTTAGTCGAAATTATTGTGACTAGGTCACAAATAAGAATTTTCGCCCCCCCCCCCCCTCATGTTTTAGGAAACAATAAATTGTTTTAAGACATGTGCACAAAATATTTATTGGATAAATATTTATGGAAAGAAATAAAGATAAATATTATTATAGATTTGTTCTAGAATATTATGGGATTATTTTTATTTATTGGATTTATTTATTTGCAAAATAAAATCCTTGGAGGTCAAAGATTACTCTCATATATAAAGAGAGTTCTCCCAAGCCTTACACACAACACAAAATTCGACTTCTACCTCTTAGAGAGGAGAAGAAAATTTCGGCCAAGGGGTTGAGGGAAAATCTTGGAGGTTTTTTCCGGGTAGCATATCGGAAGGATTCGAGTCGAGAATTTCCTTCCAACGGGAGTTGCTTGGATCACACGTACGGGAGATCGTGGTGCTCTTCATACATTCTTTCGTTCTTTCTATTGCGGCTCTTCTACTTGGATTTTGAGATCCAAGAGGTATGTTCTACAACCCCCTTGTGGAGTAGATCTAGTTATTTTATTATGTGTAATTTATAGATCTAGATCCTTAAATCGCTTCCGTTGCGGATGATATTACTAACAGAAAGAAAAAGGAGAAAGCAGATGGTTCATTTCGTGAAGGAAAATTCATGGAATTTATCATCCGATCCTTACTGTCAAAACATAACTTTCAAATGACAAAGCCTAGGAACGTCCACATCTCAAAGGTCAAATTTCTCCTAACTGATGAAATCGTGGTAACAAAATATTCAACAAGCCAAAGGCCAACAAAGAAAAGGAAGAAAACTGTTGAGCAATGAAAGAAGACACATTTGGCTGAGGCAACCTTTACATCGAATGTTTTTGATACCAGTTCTCTCACTCCTGATAATGACCAACAAATATCCATTGATCCTCCTCAAATTAATCTAAATGACATACCTTTATCAGAAGAGGACACTCTCACTCTGTCTGAAATCAACAAGAAGGTAACAAGTAGAACCAAACAGCAACAGGAGGACCCACTTGATAATGTTCCTCTCTCTGAGAGTAGAAAAACTATTTAGCAAAGTATGACTCTCAGAGACACAGAGAAGACTGGTCAATCTCCTTAAACCAGAAATATCAATACATGAGATTCTACACACAAAGTGAATGAGGAAATGCCTGTTCCGAAGGTAGAAAGACATAAAACAACATTACAGGTTCATGAGGTTGCTACTCAAACAGACCAGTCTCTCCTACAAACTGAAATTGATCAACCCATTCAATCCGAAGGTGGTCTTCCATTAGAACCAGAACAAGATCAGTCTCAACCAAACCTCACTGAGCCTATAATTTAAATTGAGGATTTTGTAGAAATTTCAGGACTATGAGAGTAAGATCTGACTCTTTTTACAATAGAGAAGTTCAAAGAATTGATCTTTATCATATAGGTCCATCTGATCCTCTACATGATAAAAAGGTAAGCGTAGTCAATTGGATGAAATGGAAAGTCAGTCTCATTGAAGTTCATGATCAAACAAATAGAGAAATGATGACACAAGAAGACGCTTGGGTAAGAAACCGACATAGATAGGACAAAGTGCACATCGACTTAGAAACTAATTTTCTTGATCTCTTTGATCCCTAGAGGCTTATAACTATCACTACCAACATTCTAAGAGAAATGAGTGAAACTTCCCCAAGATCAGGGCCTGAAGTTCCTGGAAACATTGATGAGAATGCAAATTCCAAAGTTCTGAACCAATCAGTGAACCTGCTCAGGAAACTGAACCCATTGAAAATACTGAAATTCTTGGAGAAAATGTGCCAGCCTTAGAGGTAAATCAAGCAGAGAGAGAACCAACTCAGGGGGAACAGGAATCCTTCCCACAACTTGCTGCATCTGTAGGTCCTTGTCGATGGATATCACAAGGGATATACATTATGATGTTGACTTTATCCACACTCATCTTAAACACTGAGAAGACTTTGATGGAAGAGCGTTACAAAGTCTGACAAACATGATTTCTGAATAAAAGGTTGAGACTTCAAGATTAAGGGAGTAGTTTGCAACATATGCCAACAATACTCAAACCACATTGAACTACATGATTGATCAATGCATGGTTGGTAAACATCAAGAAGTATTGGAAAAAATCCAAACAAGCAATGATATATATGGGAGTAGACATGACCATACTTACTTCAAGATCGATCGACTGGAAGGCCAAATGAGGGCACGTATTGATTCAAGTGCATCTGGGACTGATGTACGGATCCAAAACATTCATGAAATGGTCAATTCCCTAACCACTATTCTCAAACCTTCATCACTAATCAGACTGCTCTTAACCAGACCTTCATGAACTCCCTTTTGGATGCTACCAAAAAATAGGAAGATAAAAAGGAATATGGAGATGCTGCTGCTGGGAAAGAAAAGGAGAAGATCTGATCTGGGAAAAGATGAAAATTTTTGTTTTTGATTGTGGAAATATGGGAAGAAGAATGAGACGTTTTATAAGGGACGGATGGACATGAGTCTGTAGGAAGCACAAGAGAAGACAAGACTAGTGTTTTATTTTGCTTTATTTTGTCCTTATTCCATCTGTACTCTTATGAATTTATATGACTTGTATCAAACTTGTATCCATTTATAAAACATCTATCTTTTCTCCATAAAGTCAGAAATCTCTTTGACTTCTTTACTTGTGCTAAAAAATTAATGTATCTAGCACTTGTTTGTTTTGGCATCATCAAAAATGGGGAATTTGTTAGGTCCCCATAGACTATAAGTTTTGATGATACCAAAATAGTTGGTTTAGAAACCAAGTATAAGTTTGCTTAGTAGTCTGACATGCGAATTGTATAGGATTAGTTAGACTTTGCCTATGTATTCATAGTCTAGGCTTGAAGACAAGAAGACCAGATGACTAGAAGACCAGACACTTGTCCAATCATCTATCAATACAGAATAAGCAGAGGCAAAGCATACCAGAAAGCAAAGAACAGACAATTAAAAGTATTGAGGACTAGGCGAGCTAAGCATCCAGACGAGTAAAGGATCAGATCAAAGACTACCAAATGCTCTCAAGTGACTAAAAGACAAATGAAGTGAGAAATTAAAGGGCTTGTCACCATACATAAGATCAACACTTGATCTAATGGCTACAAAATCATACAAGTGGAGAAATAGCATTTGATGCTATAAAGTTATTTTCTAGAAGCCATCAGGTACAAAGGCTCTAACGGTTCAAAAGCTAAACGGAACTATTTTCAAAATATCAAGGGACAACACAGCAAATCAATCAAAGCCACACAGTCTTCCAACGGGACACCAATCCTACGAAGACTATATAAAGATGAAGAAGAACAACCAAGAAAGAAGGCGTTGAGAAGAAAGTGAAGAGAGAGCTGAGTAACTCAAAACGGAATAAGCCAAGTATAAAAGTCGTGTCTCAACAAGATGTTCATCTCAGAAGCTTACCAATATAAATCCAAAAATCAAACAGATCAAATAAAGATCTCGAACAGAAATCATCCAGGATCTACTTGATCAAAGAGAGCTGCAAGCAAGATCTACAAAGTCAAGTCCAACTGAAAGCTCTCATCATTGTATCAATAATTTGATACATCACCAACTCAATTTTATCAACCAAGTTCTCAAGGAAACGGCGAACCTGTTGAAGCATCGGCGGGGTGTGAAGGAGCATCAAAGAAGAGAGATGAGTTGTTGGAGAAAGTAAATTCTTCAGACGAGCTACGTGCAAGTAGACCATTGAAGCATCTACGGGGTGTGCGACATTTGTGGGGTGTCAAGGATTGGCTACTTAGGGTGTGAAGCATCTGCGGGGTGTGAGGCATCTATGGGGTGTCAAAGACACTTACCTATTGTATTAGTCTAGAGTACAATAGTGATACCTCCTGAGCCATGGGAGAAGTGGTCACGTAGGAGATTACGCCACTCCGAAGATCGAAAACAAGAAAGACAACATTTGTGATGCGTGTCATAAAGGAAAGCAAATTAGATCAAGCTTCAAGACTAAATCTCAACAATCAACAAGCAGAGTATTAAAGCTTCTACACATGGATCTTTTTGGACCAGTCACACCAATTAGTGTTAGTGGAAAGAAATACACACTACATGTGGTGGATAACTACTCAAGATACATTTGGGTGATCTTCATGTCAAAGAAGAATGAAACTCGCAAGAAGTTACATGAGTTACTGAAGAGAGTTCAAAATGAGAAAAGTATATAAGTTGTAAAGATCAGATCAGACAAAAGAACTAAATTCCTCAACAAGGTAATCATATAATACTGTGAACAGAATGGTGTTCTCATCAACTAGCTGCTATAGCAAAACCCCGGCAGAATGGAGTAGCTGAAAAGACAAATAGGACACTCAATGAAGCAGTAAATATAGCTTGCTATACACAGAATAGATCCCTTATGAACAAGAAAGTTGAGAAGACTCCTTATGATATTTGGAATGGAAGAATACCCAACATCTCATACTTTCATGCATTTGGAAGTAAATGTTTCATTCATAACAATGGGAAGGATCAGCTAAAGACTTTTCAACCAAAAGCTAATAAGGGAATATTTCTGGTATACTCAAGTGTCAGAAAAGCACTCAGAGCTTTTAATAAAATGACACTTAAGCATGAAGAGTAAATTCATGTTGTTTTCGATGAACCCAAGTTCATTAGAGAAACTATTGAAGATGTTCCGGAACCAGTTTCTCAACCAAAGTAAACAACCCCGATTTATGTGGAAATTCAGAAGAATCTTGGTCATCTAAGACTGACTGATAGCTCAACAGAACCTGGACCATTTGATATCAACTTAGATCTTTTGACCAGCTGTTAAACCTACCAATGATCAAGCTGCTAAAGATGAAGTTGAAAATCATGTAGATCATGATCCATAAGATCAACCAATTCCAGTAAATCCAAAAAATCAACAAGAATCTGTTCAAGCAAACCAAAGAGTACAACTTGATGAATTCAGATGGATGAAAAATCATCATGTTGGACAAGTACTTGGAGATATTCAACAAGGAGTACAAACAAGAAGTCAACTAGATGCTATGTTAACTTGTTTCCTATCCCATATAGAACCCAAAGTCATTGAAGAAGCAATTAAATATCTATATTGGATAATTGCTATGCATGAAGAACTTAATAGGTTTGAAAGAAATCAGGGCTGGGAATCAGTTGATAGACCTGAATATGTAAACATTATTGGAACCTAGTGGGTATACATAAACAAACTTTATGAATCTGGCATCCTTTTTAGAAATAAAGCAAGACTACTTGCAAAAGTTTATTCACAAGAAGAATGAATAGATTTTGATGAAACTTACGCACTTGTAGCAAGATTGTAGGAAATTAGAGTCTTTCTTACCTATACAACCTACAAGAACTTCAAAGTTTATCAAATGGATGTCAAGAGTGCTTATTTGAATGGATTACTTAAAGAAGAAGTTTATGTACAACAACCTCCCGTATTTGAAGTCAACAGTCAAGAAGACAAAGTTTACAGTTTGATGAAAGCTTTGTACGGACTAAAGAAAGCTCGTAGAGCATGGTATGAGACTTTGTCTCAGTTTTTGGTGAACAATGGTTTTACAAAAGGAACCATTGACAAGACTCTCTTCAGAATCAAAGATTGAAGACAAGACCTTACTTGTACAAATATATATATTGATGACATTATTTTCGGATCAGAGAATGAGCTGATGTGTGAAAATTTTGCCAACCTAATGAAGAGAAAATTTCAGATGAGTATGATGGGAGAGCTAAATTTTTTTCTTGGACTGCAATAAAACAGATGAAAGATGGAATTTTCCTATACCAAACCAAATACACAAGAGAGTTGTTAAAAAGTTTGGTATGGAAAATAGTACATGAATTGGCACCCCCATGGGCACTGGCATCAGAATAGATGAAGATAAAGAATGCAAAGATGTTGATCAGACACTTTACAGAAGAATGAATGGAAGCTTACGCTACTTAACAGCAAGTAGACCTGACATATCATTTGCAGTAAGTGTTTGTGCTAGGTTTCAGTGAAGACCTATGGAAAGTCACGTAGTAGCTGTTAAAAGAATTCTGAAGTATGTGAGAGAAATCATTAGAGTTGGAATATGGTATTCAAAAGAAGGAGAATTTAAACTGATTACATATTTAGATTATAACTATGTAGGATGCAAAATAGACAGAAAGAGCTCATGAGGCATATGTTAGTTTCTAGGAAATAGACTAGTGTCTTGGTTTAGCAAGAAGCAAAACTCAATCTCAACTTCAACGGTAGTTTTGCCGAATACATTGCAAAATTGAAGTTGTTGTGCTCAAGTTTTATGGCTTAGACAACAACTTAGAGATTATGAGATTGAAGAAATTGAAATTCCTATAATGTGTGACAATACAAGTGCAATTGCCAAGGAAAAAGCACATTGATGTTAGACATCACTTTCAAAGAGATCAGGTGGAGAAAATTGATGTAACAGTACTTTATATATCAACTGAAGATGAGCTAGAAGATATTTTTACCAAGCCATTAGCTGAAGAAAGATTCTCAAAACTAAGAACTGATTTCGGAATAATCAAGGTTAGTTAATCAACTGAGATCCACCAAGGGGATTGATCTTTGTCATGCTGGGTGAGCTCACTTGACAGATCAGTCATTGGTATTGTTGGTCCCCTGGAAAGGCTAACACAAGTTTAAAGGGGGGGTGAATAAACTTTTCACCAAAAACTAGTTTTAAGTCAAACTGACTTATACAAAACAAAGTCAACCGACAGCGGATGTAATTCTAGCCTTTTTCTTGATCTTGTTATTCTCTGTGAAAGCTGAGTGTAAAACTGAATTCTGATGAATGTCAGTTTGTGAGCTGTGAGTTGTGTAACTGAATGATAATAAATACAGTAATGATAAACAATAGAATGTAAATGTGTAAAGTAAATGAAACAAGAGTTATAGAGGTTCCAGGTGGTGTAATCCTGTCAGTCCTCTCTTCCCCTAGGGTGTAGGAGGAAAATTTCCACTAGAACTTCTTGAGGTGAGCTGCTACAAAAAGTCCTAAACAATAGTCCTTGGCTAATCCTAGCTTCACTATCTAAACAATCAAAGAACATGTTGGATTGCTGCTCTTCAAATGCTTGAGCCACTGGTCCTTGAAGGGTTACGTATGCCTCTTCACCAGCTACCACCACAAACACTGTCTACCCGACTGCTGATACAACTGTCCTTGACAAATCCTTCACCGGATTGCTTCACAGTCTAAACCTTTGATGTAGGATCAAAGTTGGGCTGAGAATCAATAAATTGATTCTTGTTTCTGGTTCTTCAAAGTGTCTAAATCTAGATAAATTCTGTGTAGCTTGAACACTTGAAGAAATTCTTGATTGATCTTGTTAGCGTAGAGATGATAGCAATTCAAATGATCGAGAGTAGTGCACAAAATGCTTGTAATCTTGTTAAATCATCATGTTTTATTCTTGGTGCAAAGTCCTCTATTTATAGTGTAAGGTCCAACGTTAATTTCGCTTGAATTTGAATTGTATCAACATCTATCTTGTAACGGCTAGATTTAGTGACCATTCTAACTTGTCAGTATTTCATCCAATAAAAATGCTTCCTTTGCAACGTTCGAATGTATTTTCATTTGTTGGATGACTGACTAATAAAACTAAGTTTCCTGATTAGTTTTACATTGAGTTTGTCAGTTGTCAGTTTCATAACTGACTCGGAGCATTAACTGAGATTTTACTCTTCTTCAAATATCAGTACTCCATTTTTTCATCTGATTATCATTGATTAAATCAGAGTACACCATAAGCATATATCATCTAAGAATTCATTGTCCTTATGATTCTTAGGTCTTCATACAAGGTCCATAAAGTCAATTCAGGTCACCACAAACTTGCCTGAAGTCTAACTTTATAGTCTCGACTTGGTCTTCATAAACTGAGTTTGAACCCTCAGTTCTTCAATCTTCAATAACTGAGTTTGAACCCTTAGTTCTTCGATCTTCTAGATAAGCCAACCGAGTTTGTGTCCCTCGGCGAACTTACCTTCTTCGATTCCCGAGTGAGCTTCGATTCTTGGTGTATTCGAGTCGATTTTAGATGACTTGTCTTTCCGAGTTCTTAGATGATTTCCAGTTTCAGTTTTACGACACTTCTATCTATTACAGTGCTTGTCTGATGTAACCTATATAAATATCAGACTCTAGTAAAAACTATACATTCTGTTCTAGACATCTTTTAGCTTTTCACTATAACAGCTGGTTTAAGCACTCCATCAATGGGGTTAAGACAATAACTGATTAAATATGATGAATTATCATCAAAACATAAATTTTATTTCCAACAATTTCCCCTTTTTTGATGATGCCAAAACTCTCCTTAAAAGAAAATCTTAAAGATAAATACAATATAAAAACAATGTAAAACTGGAAACTGGATTTCATTAAGAGCAAAAACTGGAATAGTTACACATTTTGGTAAAAACTTAAATAAGAGCTAAACTGTTTTCTGTGCTCGTTGTGTAACTAACTCATATTTTCTTTCCTTATCATGAAGTTGATAAGCTTTTTCCAGCTTGGTGTCTTATTTGGAGAATGTCTTGAGATAATCCACTTGACTGGAACGCTTCCGTTTTCTCCATAAGACTAACTTGGGTAAAGCTGATTCATCCTTGTAGTAATTTTTGAATTCGGCAATATCAGCTTTCATTTGTTCAGTTTTGTCTTTGATCTGCTACATTTCTTCAATCTTCTTGATATTATTATAGTGTGCCATCCTTTGACTGTGAAACTGGTCAGATAAGAAGTAGGCAAGAGATTCTTCATAAGTTTTGTCTTTGTACTTCAGCTTGACATTGTTGTGATCATTGACAAACTTCATCCACAAATCATTTGTTAAAATAGCTCTCCTATCTCCAGGTTGACTGTATTTTTCAATGAGTTGTCTGTCGGTTAGTTCTTTTACAAGAACATAAGGATTTGCTTCTGATTTGTATTTCTTCAGTTCTTCTTCCAGCTTCATCTTTTCATCAAGTAATCTCAGCTTTTCTTCTTCAGCTTCCCCCTTTTTGGCATCATATAACTGATTTACCAATTGATGGGTTGCAAGTTGACCTGCTGAGATAGTCTTTTGAGAATCAAGCACTTCTTTCAGCTGAGTTTCTAATACATAAATGCGCTGATTTAAATGCCATTGTGCTTGAGCATGTATCTCTCTATCTTCCATGGTTGAGACTTCAAGTTTCTCTTTAAGACTGAGAATTTCTGATGCTGAGCTAGAAGATGATTTCTGAATAATATCCAACTTGGTGCAGACTGAGACGTCCGTTTTCTTTCGATAATCCAAGTATCTAGAAATGTTTTTCAAAAGGCCATTGTAATCATCCTTTTGATTTAGAAAAATCTTCAGATTTTCTTGTACCTTGCTCATCTCATCTTTTGTCAAGAATTCAGATGGATCCGTTGCTTCTTGTTGTTGAATCTTAGGCTGAGTATCATCTTCAATTACCATGAGTTGCTGATTCTCATCATTTCCATCTGTTTGCTAGTTAATAGTTGATTGGTTTCCAACTGGCAAATCTTTTTGCTAATTAGCATATTGAGCTTGAAGGTGCATTGCACTTTGCGAATCTGTGAATCGTTAGCTATCTCAGTGAATCTTCTGAAACAATTTGTGAGAAACTTATCCATTGGAAATAGAGTGTATAAATCCTTGATTTCAAGTTTTTTCAATAATGATTTTTCTTCACTTGCTAGAGTAGCTTCTCTACAATCTTCAGTGTTGAGTTTCATCTTTATCCGCCTGATGATCCTGTCAGCTTCGAGCTTTGAAAAACTGAGATGGTTGTTGAACTTGTTGTTGAGCTGATTGCTGCTGAAATTGCTGTTGCTCCTTTTCTGCATGTATAACGGAAACTTGTTTCTCTGAAATCTTCTATTGTAATTGAGAAAAAATTTCAGTTGCTATATTGTCCTATCTGGTGACTTCAGCTTTCAGTTGTTGTTCCCCCTCAGTTGGTGCTAACTGACTTGAAGTTCCTGGGAACAAACATTTGCCAACTGACTTAACTTTCTCTAAGTCAGCTTTCTGTTTGACTCCTTTGTGTTCAGCTATCTGCTGAGACACAGTTTTCTTCTTTACTCCAGGCTTACTACATCTCCAATTGATGTATCCATTCTTTGTATAAATGCACCAGAAGTTTGTTCTGTTGCATTACCTGCCTTGAGTCTTTCCAAATAATGTTGAATAACTCCACTAAGTGTCTTTTTCAGTCGAAGTCTTCCAACTGTTTCTCTTCCATCAGCTTGAGCTCTTTGAACACTTTCCAATTCAGCTAAGTGTTGTTGCTTCAGCTGATTAAGCACATAACCTGCGCAATTGAATTCAAATTCATCCCAGATTATGTTCATCAGAAAAATGTTGTCTTAAGATAACTTGGCTATTCCTTTGTATTGGCCAATGATGTGTCTGTTGAGCCATTTGCTGAGTAGTCCTAACTCTAGCTTGAGTTCGTTGAAATGAGTACCAACTGTTGCTGGTTCCTTACTTAAGGAGATTTGTCTAAGAAAGGCGCTCCTTTAGAGTGGTAAACAACTCAAATCTATTGATTTCACAACTGGTTCATTGAAATCAAAAACCAACCTGATTACTTGCTCATTAACGATAATTCTTTCACCTTGAACTTTTGTGATTAAGGAGTTCTTTATCAATCTCACGCTCTCCCAGAACTGAAGGATCCTTATCACGTTCTTCTTTGAAAGTAACTTCCAGGATATCTCTCAATCCTGGTTGACGTTTGATCTTCTCGCAAATATGACTTGCTAAAAGGGTGGTGCTGCAAAGTTCTTCATATTGCTCGAAAGATAAAGTATCCAACTCAGTAATGAGCCTTTCTTCATGTGTTTTCTTTGAAGCTGCCATTGTAATTTTTGGCTTTTGAGAGAAAAAGATTTGATTTTTCTTATGTGTGAAAGGATATGTAAAACAGGGTGGATTTATAGGTGGTTTGTAAGACGGTTTAGTGAGTGGGTACACAATCTTATGGGGATTTAGTACCACCCTTTCAAATTCCTGACGGTTTTATAACCAATGCATGTACTGTTCTGACAGTTAGTGAGAGGTGTACAAGCAACAGGTTCTGACAAACGGCGGGAATTAAATGCGATGTAACCGCTGATACTGAGGTCAGTTTTTGAGTAAACTTTCAGTTCCGTCAAATCTTTCAGTTTCAGTTGGTCAGTTTGAGATTGTTGATGTCAATGACTGATATGTTAAGTGAGCATACCCAGCAAAACAAAGATCAATCCCCTTGACGAATCTCTCGCTTAAACTGACTTAACTGACTTTGATTATACCCAACTCTGTTCTCAGTTTGGCAAATCTCTCTTTGTCCAATGGCTTAGTAAAGATGTCTGCCAACTGATCTTCAGTAGGTACATAAAGAACTGTAATGTCTTTCTTTTCCACATGATCCCTTTTAAAGTGATGTCTCACATGAATGTGTTTCGTCCTTGAGTGCAAAACTGGGTTGTCAGTTATTGCAATTGCACTTGTATTATCACACATTATAGGAATCATTCCTTCTTCTATCCCATAATCTCTTAGTTGTTGTCTAATCCATAAAACTTGAGCACAACAACTTCCAGCTGCGATATATTCAGAATCAGCTGTTGAAGTAGAGGTTGAGTTTTGCTTCTTGCTGAACCATGACACAAGTCTATTTCCTAGCAACTGACATGTGCCTGATGTGCTTTTTCTATACACTTTCCATCCTGCATAATCTGAATCTGAGTAGGATATCAGTTTGAATTCTCCTTCTCTTGAATACCATATCCCAACACCTTCTGTGTCTTTTAAATACATCAAGGTCCTTTTTACAACTGTGAGATGGCTTTCTTTAGGTCTAGTTTGAAATCTAGCACAAACACCAACAGCAAAAGATATATCTGGTCTACTTGTAGTAAGATAAAGTAGACCTCCAATCATTCTTCTGTAGAGAGTTTGATCCATATCTTTGCCCTCTTTGTCTTCATCTAATCTGATATTAGTCCCAATTGGTGTTGAAATGCCAGCTGATTTCTCCATTCCAAACTCTTTGATCAATTCTCTTGTATACTTAGTTTGGTGAATGAATATCCCATTATCCAGTTGTTTAACTTGTAAACCGAGGAAATAATTCAGTTCTTCCATCATACTCATTTCAAATTTGCTCTTCATTAGACTTGCAAATTTCTCACAGAGTTGTTCATTCTCTGATCCATAAATAATATCATCAACATATATCTGAACAAGTAAAGTACTTTCTTCAAATTTCATTCTGAACAAAGTCTTGTCATTGGTTCCTTTGATGAATCCATTATCCACTAGAAACTGAGATAGAGTTTCATACCAAGCTCTTGGTGCTTGCTTTAGTCCATATAGAGCTTTTCTCAGTTTAAAAACTTTATCAGCTTGATCTTTTATCTCAAATCCATGTGGTTGTTGAATGTAGACTTATTCTTCTAGAATCCAATTCAAAAATGCACTTTTCACATCCATCTGGTACACTTTGAATTTCTTGTGAGCTGCAAAGGCAAGAAATAGTCTGATTGCTTCAAGTCTTGCAACTGGTGTATAAGTTTCATCAAAATCTATGCCTTCAACTTGAGAATATCCTTTAGCAACAAGTCTGGCTTTGTTTCTGATGATATTCCCATTTTGTGCCAATGATGTTTACATGATCTCGTTTGTCTACAAGTTCCCACACTTGATTTCTTTCAAACTCATTCAGTTCTTCTTGCATAGCAAAAATCCAATATGGATCTTTCAAAGCTTCTTCTATCTCTTTAGGTTCAGACTGAGATAGGAAACATGCAATCATTGCATCTAGTTGATGTCTTGTTCGAACACCAGTTTGAGTATCACCAATCACTTGTTCTTCAGGGTGATTTCTCATCCATTGATATACTGGGGGTTGCATCAATGGATCTACAATCTATTGAACTGGTTCTTCAGGAACTGGTTCTTGATTTTCTTCACCTTGATCATTTTGAACTGGGTCTGAATCATGTTGTTCAACTGTATGTGGTTCAGTTGTTGGAAACTGAGGTTGATCTTGATCTGATGATTCTGAACCTCTTAATCTTCCAATGTCAACATAAACTGATTCTAGTAAAACTGGTAACTGAGGCTGAAAATTAACTGGTTCTGGTCTGATTTCAGTTTCTTCTCCTGGAAAGTTTGGTTCATCAAATACTACATGAATTGATTCTTCATGCTTAAGTGTCCTTTTGTTCAGTACTCTAAATGCTTTGCTGACACTTGAATATCCCAGAAATATTCCTTCATCAGCTTTGGGCTGAAAAACATGAAGTTGATCTTTTCCATTATTGTGTATGAAACACTTGCTTCCAAATGCATGAAAGTAGGAAACATTTGGTTTTCTTCCATTCCAAATTTCATAGGGTGTCTTCTCATGTCTCTTATTCATGAGAGCTCTGTTCTGTGTATAGAAAGCTGTGTTAACTGCTTCTGCCCAATATCTTTCAGGTAGTTTTGATTCACAGATCATAGTCCTTCCTGCTTCTTTGAGTGTTCTATTTCTTTTCTCAGCTACACCATTCTGTTGAGGTGTTGCAGTTGATGCAAGTTGATGTAACACACCATTTTCTTCACAATATTCAATATCACTTTGTTGAGGAATTCAGTTCCTTTACCTGATCTTATCTTCACAACTGAGAAACTCTTCTGATTCTGAAGTCTTTTGAGAAGTTCTGTAAGTATTTGCTTGGTTTCACTTTTCTTGGTTAAGAAAATAACCCAAGTGTATCTTGAAAAATCATCTACCACCACCAATGTATACTTCTTTCCACTGATACTGATTGGTGTGATTGGTCCAAATAGATCCATATGTAGTAGTTCCAGTACTCTGGTTGTTGAATGTTGTGACTTAGTCTTGAAACTTGCTTTTGTTTGCTTTCCTTCCTGACAAGCATCACATAAGCTATCTTTCTTGTAGGTAATCTCAGGTAGTCCAATTAGTAACTGTTGCTTGACAAGAGTGTTGATGTCATCAAAGTTAAGATGACTCAGTTTCTTGTGCCATAACCAGCTGACTTCTGATTTGGTATGCACAAGTAAACAAGTTTCTGCAACTGCTGTAGTCCAGTCTACAACATACATATTTTCTTTTCTTCTTCCGGCTAGAACTACTTGAAATGCCGTTTCACTAACGACGACACAGAAATCTTTGTCAAATGTAACTTTGTATCCCATGTCACAAAATTGACTAGTGCTGAGTAGATTGTAGTGTAATCTTTCTACATAAGATACATTCTTGATTATGAGTCCATTTCTGATCAAAGTACCATAACCTTTGGTGTATCCTGGTGTGTCTTTGCTTCCAAAATTAACCTTTGGTCCATCTTTGGCAATAAAATTACTCAGACAGTCCTTGCTCTTTGTCATGTGTCTTGAGCAACCACTGTCAAAGTACCATATATCCCGCAAAATAAATTAAACATTTTTAGGTACCCAACTCTGTTTGGGTCCATGGGGTCAGTTGTCAGTACAACCTTGGGAATATATCCTTTAGGTATTCTTCGGATATTGTTGCACTTGTTTTCATATATGTAAGCCACACTCCAATAGTATCTATGCTTGGACTGTGTCTTATTTATATGATCTCTCAGGTCCTTTGGCTGGAACTGATTGCCATGTTGCTTCCTATTATTGAAACTTGAATAATAGCTATCATTTCTTTTGTACTGAGGTCTGGACTGACCTTGGTACTGAGATTTCTGCTGAGGACTGAAGTGATTCCTCTGCTGACCTTTAGACTAAAACTTGTGATAAGTTTTCGGTCTGAAATGATTGCTTCCATCAGTTTTAATAGTAGATTCAGAGAAATTCCAGTCATCATCAGTTGGAAATAATCTACCTTTCCCCCTGACTTTGTGAATATTTGAATAAATGATATTCTTGGATTTACTATAACTGAAGTTTTCCTGGTTCTTAGCCTGATCAGCTTTAGTAGATTCAACAGTTGATCTACCTTTTCGATTTTCATGATGTGCAGCTGATTTACCTTTTTGGTTGAATCTGTTGTTGTTTACAGCTGACTTCTTTGAAAACTGACGTTGTTGCTGACTTGATTCACGTTGAACTTGTTTTGCTGGTTCAACATGCTTCTTAGTTTGAGGAAATTGTTCAGCTATGAACTTAACACCAGTTTTGGTATTAGGTTCAGTTGCCTTACTCTTTCCTCCCTTCGAAGTTTGTTGTGTATCAAATCCTAAGCCAGTTCTATCTCTATATGGCTTGCCTGATTTGAATCCAGTTGCTGAACTAGATTAACCAAAAGATTCAGTTGCTCCTGGTGATGCAGTAGACTGACATTGATTCTTTCCTTTATCAGTTCTGCTTAGTTTTAACGTGTTCAGTTCATCATTCAATCTTTGGATCTCTAGAATTAGAGATTCTTTCTCAGCTTTGATTGATTCATAACCAGCTTGTATGGTGACAAGCTGACTCATCAATTCATCAAGAGTTTCTTCTAATTCTGAGTTCTTTGGATTGGAATTGGTTGTTGAAGAACATTCATTTTGCATGGAAATCTGAGCTGAGCTGTATTTGGAATTTGATTCACATACCTCATTGGAATCTTCCATGTGAGCCATTAAAGCTGTATTGTTAGATAACCTTTCTGTACTAGCTTCGTAGTCAGATTCATCTTAAGCTAATAATGCTCTTATGCCTGTTCTTCTTTGTTGAGTCTTCTTTGCATTCAGTTCTGGTCATTCAGCTTTATAATGTCCAGGTTTCTTGCAGTTGAAACAAAGATACTCATCATCTTTTCTTTTCTCAGGAGTCTTCTTAATGAACTTCTGAGTTACAGGATGACCATTCTTCATCCTTCTGATTCGACTCATCATAAGTGCCATTTGTTCTTCCATTTCATCCAACAGTTGAAGATTATTTGTGGATGTTTTTTGAGAGTCATTGGATGCTGCTGCAAGTGCTGTGGTCTTTGGTTCTTCCAGAGCTTTGATTATTGCAGCTGTGCTTGTAAAATCTTCACTGAATTCATTGGCTTTTAAATCTGACAAGATTTTGAAGGAGTCTTCTATGTCAAGTCTTCTAGATTCCTCCATTGCAGTGACCTTCATCTTCCAACACATTGGCGAGGCCTTCAAGATTCTGGTATTGATTACTTTCTTTGTGTATTCAATCTTGAGTAGGTCTAATTCATCCATAATAGCACTGAATATTGTATCCATTTGGTCAATGGTCTCTCCAGACTTCATCTTGAAATTCTCAAACTTCTACTTTGCAACTGAGATTACTGTTCTCCTTGATTGAATCAGTTCCTTCACAAACTAACTAAAGTTTGTCCCACATTTCCTTAGCAGTTCTGCAGTCTTTCACATTCAAGTACATGTTGCTATCAAGCGTTCTGAGGATATAATCCATAGCAACATTGTTGAGATTGTTTCGCTTGCGATCATCACTGGTCCATTCAGCTTTAGGTTTTGGAACTCGAACTTGATCTTCACCAACAGTCTGCTTGTGAGTGATCTGGATTGGTCCATCAGTGAGCACGTCCATCATCTCGTCATGAGTAGCAGCTAGAAAAGCCTGCATACGATGTTTGTATTCATCAAACCTATCCATCAACATTTGTCTTGCATACTGATTGCTATCCATTGTGAGTGAGTGAAAAACTGTTTATATGAAAACTAGAAACTGAGCTTTCTAACGAGAATAACTAGATGAGATTTAGAACAACTATCAGTTACTTGTTCTAAGTCGGAACAGAAAGCTCTGCTCCGATACCAATTGTTGGTCCCTTGGAAAGGCTAACACAAGTTTAGAGAGGGGTGAATAAACTTGTCACCAAAAACTAGATTTTAATCAAATTAAGGTTCAGTTTTAACTTGTCTGGAGTTCAGCTGACAAAGCAGAGTTTAAGTCAAACTGACTTATACTAAACTAAGTCAACCGGCAGCGGATGTAATTCTTGCCTTTTTCTTGATCTTGTTATTCTCTGTGAAAGCTGAGTGTAAAGCTAAATTCTGATGAATGTCAGTTTGTTTGTTGTGAGTTGTGTAACAATCAGTGTAACTGTATGATAATAAATACTGTAATGATAAACAATAAAATGTAAATGCGTAAAGTAAATGAAACAAGAGTTATAGAAGTTCCAGGTGGTGTAATCATGTCATTCCTCTCTTCCCTTGTGGTGTAAGAGGAAAATTTCCACTAGAACTTCTTGAGGTGAGCAGTTACAAAAAGTCCTAAACAATAGTCATTGGCTAATCATACCTTCACTATCTAAACAATCAAAGAACAGGTTGGATCGCTGTTCTTCAAATACTTGAGCCACTGGTCCTTGAAGGGTTACGTATGCCTCTTCACCAGCTACCACCACAAACACAGTCTACCCGACTGCTGATACAACTGTCCTTGACAAATTCTTCACTGGATTGCTTCACCGTCTAAACCTTTGATGTAGGATCAAAGTTGGGAGGAAATTGATTCTCGTTTGTGGTTCTTCAAAGTGTCTAAATCTTGATAAATTATGTGTAGCTTGAACACTTGAAGAAATTCTTGATTGATCTTGTTAGCGCAGAGATGATAGCAATTCGAATGAACGAGACTAGTGCACAAAATGCTTGTAATCTTGTTAAATCTTCGTGTTTTATTCTTGGTGCAAAGTCCTCTGTTTATAGTGTAAGGTCCAACGTTCATTTCGCTTGAATTCGAATTGTATCAACGTCTATCTTGTAACGGCTATATTTTATGACCGTTCTAACTTGTCAGTATTTCATCCAATAAAAATGCTTCCTTTGCAATGTTCGAATGTACTTTCAGTTGTTGGATGACTGTCTTATAAAACTGAGTTTCCTGATCAGTTTTATACTGAGTTTGTCAGTTGTCAGTTTCATAACTGACTCGGAGCATTAACTGAGATTTTCATCTGATTGTCATTGACTAAATCAGAGTACACCATAAGCATATATCATCTAAGAATTCATTGTCCTTATGATTCTTAGGTCTTCATACAAGATCCATAAAGTCAGTTCAGGTCACCACAAAATTTCCTGAAGTCTACATTTTGTCTCGACTTGGTCTTCATAAACTGAGTTTGAACCCTCAGTTCTTCAATCTTCAATAACTGAGTTTGTACCCTCAGTTCTTCAGTCTTCTAGATAAGCCAACCGAGTTTGTGTCCCTCAGCGAACTTACATTCTTCACTTCTGAGTGAGCTTCGGTTCTTGGTGTATTCTGAGTCAGTTTTAGATGACTTGTCCTTCCAGTTTCTTAGATGATTTCCAGTTTCAGTTTTACGACACTTCTATCTATTACGGTGCTTGTCGATGTAACTTTGTACAAATATCGGACTCTAGTAAAACCTATACATTCGGTTCTAGACATCTTTTAGCTTTTCACTATAACAATTTGGTTTCGGCACTCCATCAATGGGGTTAAGACAATAACTGATTAAATATGATGAATTATCATCAAAACATAAATTTTATTTCCAATAGGTATCAATGATCTCATTGGGACTACGAAGAACTAACAACTAAAGAACTGCTATTTGAAGAACTCACATTTATAAGAGCTGAAGTTAGACTAACAACTGAAGATTAGTTTTTGCTTTATTGGAAGTCAAATTTAGTCAATTCCTAAAGTGTATGTTGACTACTACAGTCACTTCATATTAATTACCGCCATATTTTTCAGAAAAGTTGTTATGTATGTACTCGAATAAGGACAAATAGTACATGCATTGGATACATAAATATTCAGAGTGGAAATTCAAATGGTACCAGATCAAATCTTTATAAAGATTGCAAATCAGTTTATAAGGTGAATCATTTTACACTACAAAACTTTCTCTCAATAATTTCTAAAGAAATGGACGCACAAAGATTATCTTCAAATGAGACAAGAATAATCTATAGAGGGATGATATTTTCACTAGAAGAGTATGAGAAGGAATGTAAAGGAACCCTTCTAGCAAGCCAGATTAGTGAGAAGATTCAGAAAATTCAAGGATTAGAAGACCTACTCGACAACAAATTGGAAAAAGACCTTGATTTTGAAGCAATTCTACAATTTCGGGAGAATATGAAGATAGAAAGACACTTTCTCTCAACAATAGTTTATGGTGATAAGGTCAGCATCAAAGCTGAAGTAATTCGAAGACTTTTCAATTTCTAGAAAACTACAAATAGGTCAATCGAGTACCCAGTTTACCTCTGAAACGAGAAGAATTTTTTACTATAATTTCTTGAAGCTAGAAGACAACACATATTTATTCAAATGTGCAGACTCTAAAACCAGAATTTGCCCTATTGAGCAAATGGTTGACAAGAAATGTAATTGGACAATTTCAAGGCTTAGACTGTTTATCTAATGATATGACAGATTTGATGAACATCATTTGGCAACAACTCGATTTCAACTGGGCTGGTTATGTCTAACCAGATGAAGAAGCAATATGGTGAAGAAATTGGCAGAATCAGCAAAGTCAAGATTGAAGGCACTAAAAAAGAAGGATGACTTCATTGGAAGAAGTCATTCAGCTTACTCATTCAGAATTATCTTGAATTACTTAAGCATGGAAAAGAGACTGAAGATGCTGGACAACAGTGCAAAATTGAGAAAATTGCAGTTGACACATGTCCAAAGAAACCTGAACTACTCTCAAAGAAAGATAAGAATAAAACAGTTTCTAAGCACATTAAACAAAAATGAGTTAAGCATAATGTAGATTCAGAAGCCAGAAGATATTTAGAAAGGAAGTTGTTTTCAGATTCCCCTGAAAACTGGTGAAACCGACATATCAGCACCAGAAACTGAAAATACATTAGAACAAACTGAAGTTGATAATGTTCAACCAGTACCAATGGAAACTGATGTGATAACTCAACAACCAGAAGATGAGTTTTCGATTGCACCTGAAAGGATTGTACACTTAATGAAGATGAAACTCAATACAATCAGCAACCAAGAACCACTCAAGGAATAATTGTGAATTGAAGAATAGTGGTTTATTGATCAGTGTGGAGTGACATGCTTGTATGAGTTATTTTCCATAGATCAATTCCTGAACATGTGTTATAAGCTTCTACAAGACAAGGCAGTCTAGAAGAAGTCAGTTACATCATCAGAACCTGCAAAGCAACCTAAGAAGATGAATGATAAAGATAAGGATGATGATGAAGACAAGCGACTGACAAAGAAAGATCTGTTATCTACTCTGACTGATGAACATGACAGTAAAGTTATTTCAACTATAGAGGAGAAAACTGAAAGAAAAACTGAAAACAAAGGAAAGTCAGTTAAGCATGCAGATGAATTGCCAGCTGGGTCACAGACAGTTGACATTCATGTGAAGACTGAAGACAACAGCAAAGCATTGATGATTCTAGATCCTCTAACTCATACTACATTAAAGTAGTTGATTATCTAATCGAGTTCATTACTGCTGATGACATGAACAAAATACATAAATCAATGGAAATCTTACTTAGTCACAAGAATGATTATAGTGAAATCTTTGACACTATGATCACTTACATGGACTATAGAAAGAAAATATATGAAGCACTTAACAAACTTTTGGTTAAAATCTCTCAAGTCTCGACAAACTCAGCTTCAGAAATAGTTGACTTAAAGCAAAAACTGGAGATTTCCACAACTAAAGACAGATAATTCAAACTGAAGCTGCATGACACCTCAATCAGAGACTCCTTAGACTGGAAACTCGGTTTGAGGAGCTTTATACCTCTCAAATTGGCATTGCAGCGCAACAGAAACTCACTCCTGAGTTAGTATTACTGTTTAATGATGCCAAAAAGGGGGAATTACAATAAGAAAAGAAGTACAAGAAGCAACTCAAAGCTGAAATTGAAAAACTCAAAGAAGAGAAACTGAGATTACAGCCAAGCAATATGATCATGAAAGAGTCCAATGAACTAAATGATGAAGAGCTTATCTTAAAGTACAAAATACCTGCTGAAGAAAGATTAACTTAAACAAGACAGTTATGGAATCATTTCGTAGATGACTACAATCATTTGAAATTCAGGTATAAGTACAAGATGTATGAAGAATCTCAATGGAGGTCTTTGTCAAGCAAGTTATCTGACCAAAGAATGAAGCAATACAAGAAAGACAGAAAAATTTAAGAATAACTTGATGTGAAGGATAAGCGTCAATAGATGAACATTGACATATAAGAATTTGATATCTTCTACCAACACAACAATGAACTACCCAAGCTAGTTCAGTGGAGAAGATGGAAATATACAAGTCAAGTTGATTACAACAATGTTTTTGCTGCTGAAGACCGGGCTAAAGAAGAAGAATATAGACCCTTTGATAAAGATAGACGTTTTGTTATGAGTTTAGAATTAGTTGAACAATGAAAGTTAGCTCAGCATGCTAAAACTGAATTAGTGAAACTAAAAAGTTGTATCTATTAATCAACTATGTTTTTGACCTTAATGAAAATCAAGTTTTTTATTTTGTTTTCTTTTGTTTTTATCTTTAAGATTTTCTTATAAGGAGGGTTTTGGCATCATCAAAAAGAGGGAAATTGTTAGAAATAAAATTTAGTTTTGATGATGATTCATCTATTATTATTTAATTGATTGCTTTGACCCCATTGATGAAGTGCTGAAACTATCTGTTATAGTGAAAAGCTAAAAGATGTCTAGAACTAAATGTATAGTTCTTACTAGAGTTTGATTATGTATAGGTTATATCGGACAAGCAATTTAATAGATAGGTTTTAGTGGAGTCTAGGAGTGAAATCGATATCTAAAAATGATTCACCGAGGGAACAAACTCGGTTAGTCATTTACAAGACTGAAGACTCAAAGCTGAGAGGAAAAACACAGTTATGAAGGCTGAGGGATCAGACTCAGTTTCAAGACTGAAGACCTGAGGGTTCAAACTTACTTTATGAAGAATAAAAGCCGAGACTATAAGGTTAGACTTCAGGTAAGTCTTTGATGGGCTGAGCTGACTTTATAGATCTTGTTATTAAAGATCTAAGTTACATAAGGAAAATGTAAACTTAGTTATTGAGATGAATATGGTGTACTCTAATCTCACAGTAAATGATCATATGATGAACTATGAGTACTAAGTTTTAAAGAAGAGTACAAACTGAGTTAATGCTCTATGTCAGTTAAAAATTGAAAACCCAGTTTTAACTAGAAATGAAAGTCAGCTAATCAGTTCTATAAAGAAATTCAGAACGTTGAAGATCAAGCTTTCTAATTGGCTGAAGGACTAACAAGTCAGAAATGACACTGATATATCTGAAAGTATGATAGCGTATTCCATCGAAAACAAGGTGGATATTATGAATTTCAAAAATATGATCGTTGGAGTTCACCCTATAAATAGAGGACTTAGCAAACAAGAATCAAGTAACCAAGAGAACCTTTGTAGATAGAAGTTGCACATTTTGAGCCAAAGTTCGGAACGTTTTTGCATTCAAGTTTCTGAGTAAATTACTATCATTTGAGCTTACAAGTTACAATCAAGAAAAAACTTCGAAGTGTTCAAGCACTCAAGATCAATCAAGAACCAACACTTGAAGACTCTACAAGTCTGAATCACTTACTTAATTCAAACCCAACTTTGATTTTATCAAAGGTTTGGACTGTGAAGCATCTGGTCTAGGGTGTCGAGGACAGTTGCATGCAGTTAGGAAGACTGTGTTCGTGACCTGTTTTCCAAGTGTTTAGATTATGAAGCTAGGAATTGGAGAATCAACTTGGGCTTTTTGTAACCGTTGTAACCTCAAAAGACTAGTGGAAATTTTCCTCCTATGTCACAGGGGAAGAGTTGACTGACAGGATTACACCACCTGGAACCACTATAAAAACTATGTTTTATTTATGCATTTACTTTTACTTATTCCAGTAATCGAACTCTTGCATACAAACTGATTGAACTCACATTTAGCCCAAAGCTGAGTTTCACCAAAACTCAGTTCAGCATATTTCAAACATGAACAACATATGTAAGGCTTTAATTGGTTCCGATGCATTTAACTTAGTTTAAGAAAAAGTCAGCAGACCTATTCTTATCTCAGTTATATCTACTCCGTAATCTTTTAAGTACCAGTTTACTTAAGAGTAAAAGTTTTTAAGTGACAAGTTTATTCACACCCCCCCCCCTCTTAATTTGTCCAAAGCCTTTACAAGGGACCAACAAAGGATAAAGAAAGGAAAAACGGGAAAAAGAACTCAGTCAACATTGAAAACGATCAAATCTTGTACATGAAATCGCCGGAGGTCCCTTGGAAAGGTGTGGCACTTAGTTCCGTATGATTGTCGTCTTTGATACCATTCTGTAACGCCCCTAGACCCCGGGCCGGGTAGTGCTAAATGAGTCATAAATGGTCCGGTCAACTGCTTAAACCGCCGTCCTCGCTTGGTCTAAAAGGGCCAACCCGAGTTGACAAGTCATTTATGTCTCACACTTATATTGGGATGAGCGGGACTTTACTTTACCGATGGACACGTTTTTCAAGTTTTTATTATTTTAATTGCGTACTCAATAAGGATCCGATTACGAATCCGTAAATTCGGTGTAATTAGCAATTAGATTTCTGTTTTCATTTGTCTAGGGATTTATGATGGGATTCGTAGTTTTCATTGGATCCAGCGCATTAGTGCTGGGAGAGGTGGCGCGTGGGAACCGCACGGACGTTGACGCGACGATATGCATGCGAAAGAGACGAAAACGAGTGAAGAAGAAGATAGGAACGAAAAAAGGAAAAAAGATGAGACGAAAACGAGTGAAGAAGAAGAAAGGAACGGAAAAAAGTAAAAAAGAGGGGTGCAACACGAGGACTTCCCAGGGGGTCACCCATCCTAGTACTACTCTCGCCCAAGCACGCTTAACTTCGGAGTTCTGATGGGATCCGGTGCATTAGTGCTTTGGTATGATCGCACCCGTTAAGAGGATGCGTTCTTATGTATTTGAGCATTGAGAGGCCGCCGACCGCGGGGTGAGGGAACGTCGAGTACGACGGCCGGGCACGTTTTTTAAGTTTTTATTATTTTAATTGCGTACTCAATAAGGATCCGATTACGAATCCGTTTGATCCGTAAATTCGGTGTAATTAGCAATTAGATTTCCGTTTTCATTTATCTAGGGATTTATGATGGGATTCGTAAGTTTCATTGGATCCGGCGCATTAGTTCTGGGAGAGGTGGCGCGTGGGAACCGCACGGACGTTGATGCGACGAGATGCACGTGAAAGAGACGAAAACGAGTGAAGAAGAAGATAGGAACGAAAAAAGGAAAAAAGATGAGACGGAAACGAGTGAAGAAGAAGATAGGAACGGAAAAAAGTAAAAAAGAGGGGTGCAACACGAGGACTTCCCGGGGGTCACCCATCCTAGTACTACTCTCGCCCAAGCACGCTTAACTTCGGAGTTCGATGGGATCCGGTGCATTAGTGCGGTATGATCGCACCCGTTAAGAGGATGCGTTCTTATGTATTTGAGCATTGAGAGGCCGCCGACCGCGGGGTGAGGGAACGTCGAGTACGACGGCCGGGCACGTTTTTTAAGTTTTTATTATTTTAATTGCGTACTCAATAAGGATCCGATTACGAATCCGTTTGATCCGTAAATTCGGTGTAATTAGCAATTAGATTTCCGTTTTCATTTATCTAGGGATTTATGATGGGATTCGTAAGTTTCATTGGATCCGGCGCATTAGTGCTTGGAGAGGTGGCGCGTGGGAACCGCACGGACGTTGATGCGACGAGATGCACGTGAAAGAGACGAAAACGAGTGAAGAAGAAGATAGGAACGAAAAAAGGAAAAAAGATGAGACGGAAACGAGTGAAGAAGAAGATAGGAACGGAAAAAAGTAAAAAAGAGGGGTGCAACACGAGGACTTCCCGGGGGGTCACCCATCCTAGTACTACTCTCGCCCAAGCACGCTTAACTTCGGAGTTCGATGGGATCCGGTGCATTAGTGCTTTGGTATGATCGCACCCGTTAAGAGGATGCGTTCTTATGTATTTGAGCATTGAGAGGCCGCCGACCGCGGGGTGAGGGAACGTCGAGTACGACGGCCGGCACGTTTTTCAAGTTTTTATTATTTTAATTGCGTACTCAATAAGGATCCGATTACGAATCCGTAAATTCGGTGTAATTAGCAATTAGATTTCATTTTCATTTGTCTAGGGATTTATGATGGGATTCGTAGTTTTCATTGGATCCGGCGCATTAGTCTTTGGGAGAGGTGGCGCGTGGGAACCGCACGGACGTTGACGCGACGATATGCATGCGAAAGAGACGAAAACGAGTGAAGAAGAAGATAGGAACGAAAAAAGGAAAAAAGATGAGACGAAAACGAGTGAAGAAGAAGAAAGGAACGGAAAAAAGTAAAAAAGAGGGGTGCAACACGAGGACTTCCCGGGGGGTCACCCATCCTAGTACTACTCTCGCCCAAGCACGCTTAACTTCGGAGTTCGATGGGATCCGGTGCATTAGTGCTTTGGTATGATCGCACCCGTTAAGAGGATGCGTTCTTATGTATTTGAGCATTGAGAGGCCGCCGACCGCGGGGTGCGGGAACGTCGAGTACGACGGCCGGGCACGTTTTTTAAGTTTTTATTATTTTAATTGCGTACTCAATAAGGATCCGATTACGAATCCGTTTGATCCGTAAATTCGGTGTAATTAGCAATTAGATTTCCGTTTTCATTTATCTAGGGATTTATGATGGGATTCGTAAGTTTCATTGGATCCGGCGCATTAGTGCTGGGAGAGGTGGCGCGTGGGAACCGCACGGACGTTGACGCGACGAGATGCACGCGAAAGAGACGAAAACGAGTGAAGAAGAAGATAGGAGCGAAAAAAGGAAAAAAGATGAGACGGAAACGAGTGAAGAAGAAGATAGGAACGGAAAAAAGTAAAAAAGAGGGGTGCAACACGAGGACTTCCCAGGGGGTCACCCATCCTAGTACTACTCTCGCCCAAGCACGCTTAACTTCGGAGTTCTGATGGGATCCGGTGCATTAGTGCTTTGGTATGATCGCACCCGTTAAGAGGATGCGTTCTTATGTATTTGAGCATTGAGAGGCCGCCGACCGCGGGGTGAGGGAACGTCGAGTACGACGGCCGGGCACGTTTTTTAAGTTTTTATTATTTTAATTGCGTACTCAATAAGGATCCGATTACGAATCCGTTTGATCCGTAAATTCGGTGTAATTAGCAATTAGATTTCCGTTTTCATTTATCTAGGGATTTATGATGGGATTCGTAAGTTTCATTGGATCCGGCGCATTAGTCCTGGGAGAGGTGGCGCGTGGGAACCGCACGGACGTTGATGCGACGAGATGCACGTGAAAGAGACGAAAACGAGTGAAGAAGAAGATAGGAACGAAAAAAGGAAAAAAGATGAGACGGAAACGAGTGAAGAAGAAGATAGGAACGGAAAAAAGTAAAAAAGGGGGTGCAACACAAGGACTTCCCAGGGGGTCACCCATCCTAGTACTACTCTCGCCCAAGCACGCTTAACTTCGGAGTTCGATGGGATCCGGTGCATTAGTGCTTTGGTATGATCGCACCCGTTAAGAGGATGCGTTCTTATGTATTTGAGCATTGAGAGGCCGCCGACCGCGGGGTGAGGGAACGTCGAGTACGACGGCCGGGCACGTTTTTCAAGTTTTTATTATTTTAATTGCGTACTCAATAAGGATCCGATTACGAATCCGTAAATTCGGTGTAATTAGCAATTAGATTTCGTTTTCATTTATCTAGGGATTTATGATGGGATTCGTAGTTTTCATTGGATCCAGCGCATTAGTGCTGGGAGAGGTGGCGCGTGGGAACCGCACGGACGTTGACGCGACGATATGCATGCGAAAGAGACGAAAACGAGTGAAGAAGAAGATAGGAACGAAAAAAGGAAAAAAGATGAGACGAAAACGAGTGAAGAAGAAGAAAGGAACGGAAAAAAGTAAAAAAGAGGGGTGCAACACGAGGACTTCCCGGGGGTCACCCATCCTAGTACTACTCTCGCCCAAGCACGCTTAACTTCGGAGTTCGATGGGATCCGGTGCATTAGTGCGGTATGATCGCACCCGTTAAGAGGATGCGTTCTTATGTATTTGAGCATTGAGAGGCCGCCGACCGCGGGGTGCGGGAACGTCGAGTACGACGGCCGGGCACGTTTTTTAAGTTTTTATTATTTTAATTGCGTACTCAATAAGGATCCGATTACGAATCCGTTTGATCCGTAAATTCGGTGTAATTAGCAATTAGATTTCCGTTTTCATTTATCTAGGGATTTATGATGGGATTCGTAAGTTTCATTGGATCCGGCGCATTAGTGCTGGGAGAGGTGGCGCGTGGGAACCGCACGGACGTTGACGCGACGAGATGCACGCGAAAGAGACGAAAACGAGTGAAGAAGAAGATAGGAGCGAAAAAAGGAAAAAAGATGAGACGGAAACGAGTGAAGAAGAAGATAGGAACGGAAAAAAGTAAAAAAGAGGGGTGCAACACGAGGACTTCCCAGGGGGTCACCCATCCTAGTACTACTCTCGCCCAAGCACGCTTAACTTCGGAGTTCGATGGGATCCGGTGCATTAGTGCTTTGGTATGATCGCACCCGTTAAGAGGATGCGTTCTTATGTATTTGAGCATTGAGAGGCCGCCGACCGCGGGGTGAGGGAACGTCGAGTACGACGGCCGGGCACGTTTTTTAAGTTTTTATTATTTTAATTGCGTACTCAATAAGGATCCGATTACGAATCCGTTTGATCCGTAAATTCGGTGTAATTAGCAATTAGATTTCCGTTTTCATTTATCTAGGGATTTATGATGGGATTCGTAAGTTTCATTGGATCCGGCGCATTAGTCTTTGGGAGAGGTGGCGCGTGGGAACCGCACGGACGTTGATGCGACGAGATGCACGTGAAAGAGACGAAAACGAGTGAAGAAGAAGATAGGAACGAAAAAAGGAAAAAAGATGAGACGGAAACGAGTGAAGAAGAAGATAGGAACGGAAAAAAGTAAAAAAGAGGGGTGCAACACGAGGACTTCCCTGGGGGTCACCCATCCTAGTACTACTCTCGCCCAAGCACGCTTAACTTCGGAGTTCGATGGGATCCGGTGCATTAGTGCTTTGGTATGATCGCACCCGTTAAGAGGATGCGTTCTTATGTATTTGAGCATTGAGAGGCCGCCGACCGCGGGGTGAGGGAACGTCGAGTACGACGGCCGGGCACGTTTTTCAAGTTTTTATTATTTTAATTGCGTACTCAATAAGGATCCGATTACGAATCCGTAAATTCGGTGTAATTAGCAATTAGATTTCGTTTTCATTTATCTAGGGATTTATGATGGGATTCGTAGTTTTCATTGGATCCGGCGCATTAGTCTTTGGAGAGGTGGCGCGTGGGAACCGCACGGACGTTGACGCGACGATATGCATGCGAAAGAGACGAAAACGAGTGAAGAAGAAGATAGGAACGAAAAAAGGAAAAAAGATGAGACGAAAACGAGTGAAGAAGAAGAAAGGAACGGAAAAAAAAGTAAAAAAGAGGGGTGCAACACGAGGACTTCCCAGGGGGTCACCCATCCTAGTACTACTCTCGCCCAAGCACGCTTAACTTCGGAGTTCTGATGGGATCCGGTGCATTAGTGCGGTATGATCGCACCCGTTAAGAGGATGCGTTCTTATGTATTTGAGCATTGAGAGGCCGCCGACCGCGGGGTGCGGGAACGTCGAGTACGACGGCCGGGCACGTTTTTTAAGTTTTTATTATTTTAATTGCGTACTCAATAAGGATCCGATTACGAATCCGTTTGATCCGTAAATTCGGTGTAATTAGCAATTAGATTTCCGTTTTCATTTATCTAGGGATTTATGATGGGATTCGTAAGTTTCATTGGATCCGGCGCATTAGTCTTTGGGAGAGGTGGCGCGTGGGAACCGCACGGACGTTGACGCGACGAGATGCACGCGAAAGAGACGAAAACGAGTGAAGAAGAAGATAGGAGCGAAAAAAGGAAAAAAGATGAGACGGAAACGAGTGAAGAAGAAGATAGGAACGGAAAAAAGTAAAAAAGAGGGGTGCAACACGAGGACTTCCCAGGGGGTCACCCATCCTAGTACTACTCTCGCCCAAGCACGCTTAACTTCGGAGTTCGATGGGATCCGGTGCATTAGTGCGGTATGATCGCACCCGTTAAGAGGATGCGTTCTTATGTATTTGAGCATTGAGAGGCCGCCGACCGCGGGGTGAGGGAACGTCGAGTACGACGGCCAGGCACGTTTTTCAAGTTTTTATTATTTTAATTGCGTACTCAATAAGGATCCGATTACGAATCCGTAAATTCGGTGTAATTAGCAATTAGATTTCCGTTTTCATTTATCTAGGGATTTATGATGGGATTCGTAGTTTTCATTGGATCCGGCGCATTAGTCTTTGGGAGAGGTGGCGCGTGGGAACCGCACGGACGTTGACGCGACGATATGCATGCGAAAGAGACGAAAACGAGTGAAGAAGAAGATAGGAACGAAAAAAGGAAAAAAGATGAGACGAAAACGAGTGAAGAAGAAGAAAGGAACGGAAAAAAGTAAAAAAGAGGGGTGCAACACGAGGACTTCCCGGGGGGTCACCCATCCTAGTACTACTCTCGCCCAAGCACGCTTAACTTCGGAGTTCGATGGGATCCGGTGCATTAGTGCTTTGGTATGATCGCACCCGTTAAGAGGATGCGTTCTTATGTATTTGAGCATTGAGAGGCCGCCGACCGCGGGGTGCGGGAACGTCGAGTACGACGGCCGGGCACGTTTTTTAAGTTTTTATTATTTTAATTGCGTACTCAATAAGGATCCGATTACGAATCCGTTTGATCCGTAAATTCGGTGTAATTAGCAATTAGATTTCCGTTTTCATTTATCTAGGGATTTATGATGGGATTCGTAAGTTTCATTGGATCCGGCGCATTAGTGCTGGGAGAGGTGGCGCGTGGGAACCGCACGGACGTTGACGCGACGAGATGCACGCGAAAGAGACGAAAACGAGTGAAGAAGAAGATAGGAGCGAAAAAAGGAAAAAAGATGAGACGGAAACGAGTGAAGAAGAAGATAGGAACGGAAAAAAGTAAAAAAGAGGGGTGCAACACGAGGACTTCCCAGGGGGTCACCCATCCTAGTACTACTCTCGCCCAAAGCACGCTTAACTTCGGAGTTCTGATGGGATCCGGTGCATTAGTGCTGGTATGATCGCACCCGTTAAGAGGATGCGTTCTTATGTATTTGAGCATTGAGAGGCCGCCGACCGCGGGGTGAGGGAACGTCGAGTACGACGGCCGGGCACGTTTTTTAAGTTTTTATTATTTTAATTGCGTACTCAATAAGGATCCGATTACGAATCCGTTTGATCCGTAAATTCGGTGTAATTAGCAATTAGATTTCCGTTTTCATTTATCTAGGGATTTATGATGGGATTCGTAAGTTTCATTGGATCCGGCGCATTAGTGCTGGGAGAGGTGGCGCGTGGGAACCGCACGGACGTTGATGCGACGAGATGCACGTGAAAGAGACGAAAACGAGTGAAGAAGAAGATAGGAACGAAAAAAGGAAAAAAGATGAGACGGAAACGAGTGAAGAAGAAGATAGGAACGGAAAAAAGTAAAAAAGAGGGGTGCAACACGAGGACTTCCCAGGGGGTCACCCATCCTAGTACTACTCTCGCCCAAGCACGCTTAACTTCGGAGTTCTGATGGGATCCGGTGCATTAGTGCTTGGTATGATCGCACCCGTTAAGAGGATGCGTTCTTATGTATTTGAGCATTGAGAGGCCGCCGACCGCGGGGTGAGGGAACGTCGAGTACGACGGCCGGGCACGTTTTTCAAGTTTTTATTATTTTAATTGCGTACTCAATAAGGATCCGATTACGAATCCGTAAATTCGGTGTAATTAGCAATTAGATTTCCGTTTTCATTTATCTAGGGATTTATGATGGGATTCGTAGTTTTCATTGGATCCGGCGCATTAGTGCTTTGGGAGGTGGCGCGCGCGGGGAACCGCACGGACGTTGACGCGACGATATGCATGCGAAAGAGACGAAAACGAGTGAAGAAGAAGATAGGAACGAAAAAAGGAAAAAAGATGAGACGAAAACGAGTGAAGAAGAAGAAAGGAACGGAAAAAAGTAAAAAAGAGGGGTGCAACACGAGGACTTCCAGGGGGTCACCCATCCTAGTACTACTCTCGCCCAAGCACGCTTAACTTCGGAGTTCTGATGGGATCCGGTGCATTAGTGCTTGGTATGATCGCACCCGTTAAGAGGATGCGTTCTTATGTATTTGAGCATTGAGAGGCCGCCGACCGCGGGGTGCGGGAACGTCGAGTACGACGGCCGGGCACGTTTTTTAAGTTTTTATTATTTTAATTGCGTACTCAATAAGGATCCGATTACGAATCCGTTTGATCCGTAAATTCGGTGTAATTAGCAATTAGATTTCCGTTTTCATTTATCTAGGGATTTATGATGGGATTCGTAAGTTTCATTGGATCCGGCGCATTAGTGCTGGGAGAGGTGGCGCGTGGGAACCGCACGGACGTTGACGCGACGAGATGCACGCGAAAGAGACGAAAACGAGTGAAGAAGAAGATAGGAGCGAAAAAAGGAAAAAAGATGAGACGGAAACGAGTGAAGAAGAAGATAGGAACGGAAAAAAGTAAAAAAGAGGGGTGCAACACGAGGACTTCCCAGGGGGTCACCCATCCTAGTACTACTCTCGCCCAAGCACGCTTAACTTCGGAGTTCTGATGGGATCCGGTGCATTAGTGCTTTGGTATGATCGCACCCGTTAAGAGGATGCGTTCTTATGTATTTGAGCATTGAGAGGCCGCCGACCGCGGGGTGAGGGAACGTCGAGTACGACGGCCGGGCACGTTTTTTAAGTTTTTATTATTTTAATTGCGTACTCAATAAGGATCCGATTACGAATCCGTTTGATCCGTAAATTCGGTGTAATTAGCAATTAGATTTCCGTTTTCATTTATCTAGGGATTTATGATGGGATTCGTAAGTTTCATTGGATCCGGCGCATTAGTGCTCGGAGAGGTGGCGCGTGGGAACCGCACGGACGTTGATGCGACGAGATGCACGTGAAAGAGACGAAAACGAGTGAAGAAGAAGATAGGAACGAAAAAAGGAAAAAAGATGAGACGGAAACGAGTGAAGAAGAAGATAGGAACGGAAAAAAGTAAAAAAGAGGGGTGCAACACGAGGACTTCCCGGGGGGTCACCCATCCTAGTACTACTCTCGCCCAAGCACGCTTAACTTCGGAGTTCGATGGGATCCGGTGCATTAGTGCTTTGGTATGATCGCACCCGTTAAGAGGATGCGTTCTTATGTATTTGAGCATTGAGAGGCCGCCGACCGCGGGGTGAGGGAACGTCGAGTACGACGGCCAGGCACGTTTTTCAAGTTTTTATTATTTTAATTGCGTACTCAATAAGGATCCGATTACGAATCCGTAAATTCGGTGTAATTAGCAATTAGATTTCTGTTTTCATTTATCTAGGGATTTATGATGGGATTCGTAGTTTTCATTGGATCCAGCGCATTAGTGCTGGGAGAGGTGGCGCGTGGGAACCGCACGGACGTTGACGCGACGATATGCATGCGAAAGAGACGAAAACGAGTGAAGAAGAAGATAGGAACGAAAAAAGGAAAAAAGATGAGACGAAAACGAGTGAAGAAGAAGAAAGGAACGGAAAAAAGTAAAAAAGAGGGGTGCAACACGAGGACTTCCCGGGGGGTCACCCATCCTAGTACTACTCTCGCCCAAGCACGCTTAACTTCGGAGTTCTGATGGGATCCGGTGCATTAGTGCTTGGTATGATCGCACCCGTTAAGAGGATGCGTTCTTATGTATTTGAGCATTGAGAGGCCGCCGACCGCGGGGTGCGGGAACGTCGAGTACGACGGCCGGGCACGTTTTTTAAGTTTTTATTATTTTAATTGCGTACTCAATAAGGATCCGATTACGAATCCGTTTGATCCGTAAATTCGGTGTAATTAGCAATTAGATTTCCGTTTTCATTTATCTAGGGATTTATGATGGGATTCGTAAGTTTCATTGGATCCGGCGCATTAGTGCTGGGAGAGGTGGCGCGTGGGAACCGCACGGACGTTGACGCGACGAGATGCACGCGAAAGAGACGAAAACGAGTGAAGAAGAAGATAGGAGCGAAAAAAGGAAAAAAGATGAGACGGAAACGAGTGAAGAAGAAGATAGGAACGGAAAAAAGTAAAAAAGAGGGGTGCAACACGAGGACTTCCCAGGGGGTCACCCATCCTAGTACTACTCTCGCCCAAGCACGCTTAACTTCGGAGTTCTGATGGGATCCGGTGCATTAGTGCGGTATGATCGCACCCGTTAAGAGGATGCGTTCTTATGTATTTGAGCATTGAGAGGCCGCCGACCGCGGGGTGAGGGAACGTCGAGTACGACGGCCGGGCACGTTTTTTAAGTTTTTATTATTTTAATTGCGTACTCAATAAGGATCCGATTACGAATCCGTTTGATCCGTAAATTCGGTGTAATTAGCAATTAGATTTCCGTTTTCATTTATCTAGGGATTTATGATGGGATTCGTAAGTTTCATTGGATCCGGCGCATTAGTGCTGGGAGAGGTGGCGCGTGGGAACCGCACGGACGTTGATGCGACGAGATGCACGTGAAAGAGACGAAAACGAGTGAAGAAGAAGATAGGAACGAAAAAAGGAAAAAAGATGAGACGGAAACGAGTGAAGAAGAAGATAGGAACGGAAAAAAGTAAAAAAGAGGGGTGCAACACGAGGACTTCCCGGGGGGTCACCCATCCTAGTACTACTCTCGCCCAAGCACGCTTAACTTCGGAGTTCTGATGGGATCCGGTGCATTAGTGCTTTGGTATGATCGCACCCGTTAAGAGGATGCGTTCTTATGTATTTGAGCATTGAGAGGCCGCCGACCGCGGGGTGAGGGAACGTCGAGTACGACGGCCGGGCACGTTTTTTAAGTTTTTATTATTTTAATTGCGTACTCAATAAGGATCCGATTACGAATCCGTTTGATCCGTAAATTCGGTGTAATTAGCAATTAGATTTCCGTTTTCATTTATCTAGGGATTTATGATGGGATTCGTAAGTTTCATTGGATCCGGCGCATTAGTGCTGGGAGAGGTGGCGCGTGGGAACCGCACGGACGTTGATGCGACGAGATGCACGTGAAAGAGACGAAAACGAGTGAAGAAGAAGATAGGAACGAAAAAAGGAAAAAAGATGAGACGGAAACGAGTGAAGAAGAAGATAGGAACGGAAAAAAGTAAAAAAGAGGGGTGCAACACGAGGACTTCCCAGGGGGTCACCCATCCTAGTACTACTCTCGCCCAAGCACGCTTAACTTCGGAGTTCTGATGGGATCCGGTGCATTAGTGCTGGTATGATCGCACCCGTTAAGAGGATGCGTTCTTATGTATTTGAGCATTGAGAGGCCGCCGACCGCGGGGTGAGGGAACGTCGAGTACGACGGCCAGGCACGTTTTTCAAGTTTTTATTATTTTAATTGCGTACTCAATAAGGATCCGATTACGAATCCGTAAATTCGGTGTAATTAGCAATTAGATTTCTGTTTTCATTTGTCTAGGGATTTATGATGGGATTCGTAGTTTTCATTGGATCCAGCGCATTAGTGCTGGGAGAGGTGGCGCGTGGGAACCGCACGGACGTTGACGCGACGATATGCATGCGAAAGAGACGAAAACGAGTGAAGAAGAAGATAGGAACGAAAAAAAAAGGAAAAAAGATGAGACGAAAACGAGTGAAGAAGAAGAAAGGAACGGAAAAAAGTAAAAAAGAGGGGTGCAACACGAGGACTTCCCGGGGGGTCACCCATCCTAGTACTACTCTCGCCCAAGCACGCTTAACTTCGGAGTTCTGATGGGATCCGGTGCATTAGTGCTTGGTATGATCGCACCCGTTAAGAGGATGCGTTCTTATGTATTTGAGCATTGAGAGGCCGCCGACCGCGGGGTGCGGGAACGTCGAGTACGACGGCCGGGCACGTTTTTTAAGTTTTTATTATTTTAATTGCGTACTCAATAAGGATCCGATTACGAATCCGTTTGATCCGTAAATTCGGTGTAATTAGCAATTAGATTTCCGTTTTCATTTATCTAGGGATTTATGATGGGATTCGTAAGTTTCATTGGATCCGGCGCATTAGTGCTGGGAGAGGTGGCGCGTGGGAACCGCACGGACGTTGACGCGACGAGATGCACGCGAAAGAGACGAAAACGAGTGAAGAAGAAGATAGGAGCGAAAAAAGGAAAAAAGATGAGACGGAAACGAGTGAAGAAGAAGATAGGAACGGAAAAAAGTAAAAAAGAGGGGTGCAACACGAGGACTTCCCAGGGGGTCACCCATCCTAGTACTACTCTCGCCCAAGCACGCTTAACTTCGGAGTTCTGATGGGATCCGGTGCATTAGTGCTGGTATGATCGCACCCGTTAAGAGGATGCGTTCTTATGTATTTGAGCATTGAGAGGCCGCCGACCGCGGGGTGAGGGAACGTCGAGTACGACGGCCGGGCACGTTTTTTAAGTTTTTATTATTTTAATTGCGTACTCAATAAGGATCCGATTACGAATCCGTTTGATCCGTAAATTCGGTGTAATTAGCAATTAGATTTCCGTTTTCATTTATCTAGGGATTTATGATGGGATTCGTAAGTTTCATTGGATCCGGCGCATTAGTGCTGGGAGAGGTGGCGCGTGGGAACCGCACGGACGTTGATGCGACGAGATGCACGTGAAAGAGACGAAAACGAGTGAAGAAGAAGATAGGAACGAAAAAAGGAAAAAAGATGAGACGGAAACGAGTGAAGAAGAAGATAGGAACGGAAAAAAGTAAAAAAGAGGGGTGCAACACGAGGACTTCCCAGGGGGTCACCCATCCTAGTACTACTCTCGCCCAAGCACGCTTAACTTCGGAGTTCTGATGGGATCCGGTGCATTAGTGCTTTGGTATGATCGCACCCGTTAAGAGGATGCGTTCTTATGTATTTGAGCATTGAGAGGCCGCCGACCGCGGGGTGAGGGAACGTCGAGTACGACGGCCGGGCACGTTTTTTAAGTTTTTATTATTTTAATTGCGTACTCAATAAGGATCCGATTACGAATCCGTTTGATCCGAAAATTCGGTGTAATTAGCAATTAGATTTCCGTTTTCATTTATCTAGGGATTTATGATGGGATTCGTAAGTTTCATTGGATCCGGCGCATTAGTGCTGGGAGAGGTGGCGCGTGGGAACCGCACGGACGTTGATGCGACGAGATGCACGTGAAAGAGACGAAAACGAGTGAAGAAGAAGATAGGAACGAAAAAAGGAAAAAAGATGAGACGGAAACGAGTGAAGAAGAAGATAGGAACGGAAAAAAGTAAAAAAGAGGGGTGCAACACGAGGACTTCCCAGGGGGTCACCCATCCTAGTACTACTCTCGCCCAAGCACGCTTAACTTCGGAGTTCTGATGGGATCCGGTGCATTAGTGCTGGTATGATCGCACCCGTTAAGAGGATGCGTTCTTATGTATTTGAGCATTGAGAGGCCGCCGACCGCGGGGTGAGGGAACGTCGAGTACGACGGCCAGGCACGTTTTTCAAGTTTTTATTATTTTAATTGCGTACTCAATAAGGATCCGATTACGAATCCGTAAATTCGGTGTAATTAGCAATTAGATTTCTGTTTTCATTTGTCTAGGGATTTATGATGGGATTCGTAGTTTTCATTGGATCCAGCGCATTAGTGCTGGGAGAGGTGGCGCGTGGGAACCGCACGGACGTTGACGCGACGATATGCATGCGAAAGAGACGAAAACGAGTGAAGAAGAAGATAGGAACGAAAAAAGGAAAAAAGATGAGACGAAAACGAGTGAAGAAGAAGAAAGGAACGGAAAAAAGTAAAAAAAAGAGGGGGTGCAACACGAGGACTTCCCGGGGGGTCACCCATCCTAGTACTACTCTCGCCCAAGCACGCTTAACTTCGGAGTTCTGATGGGATCCGGTGCATTAGTGCTTGTATGATCGCACCCGTTAAGAGGATGCGTTCTTATGTATTTGAGCATTGAGAGGCCGCCGACCGCGGGGTGCGGGAACGTCGAGTACGACGGCCGGGCACGTTTTTTAAGTTTTTATTATTTTAATTGCGTACTCAATAAGGATCCGATTACGAATCCGTTTGATCCGTAAATTCGGTGTAATTAGCAATTAGATTTCCGTTTTCATTTATCTAGGGATTTATGATGGGATTCGTAAGTTTCATTGGATCCGGCGCATTAGTCTTTGGGAGAGGTGGCGCGTGGGAACCGCACGGACGTTGACGCGACGAGATGCACGCGAAAGAGACGAAAACGAGTGAAGAAGAAGATAGGAGCGAAAAAAGGAAAAAAGATGAGACGGAAACGAGTGAAGAAGAAGATAGGAACGGAAAAAAGTAAAAAAGAGGGGTGCAACACGAGGACTTCCCGGGGGGTCACCCATCCTAGTACTACTCTCGCCCAAGCACGCTTAACTTCGGAGTTCTGATGGGATCCGGTGCATTAGTGCTTTGGTATGATCGCACCCGTTAAGAGGATGCGTTCTTATGTATTTGAGCATTGAGAGGCCGCCGACCGCGGGGTGAGGGAACGTCGAGTACGACGCCGGCCGGGCACGTTTTTTAAGTTTTTATTATTTTAATTGCGTACTCAATAAGGATCCGATTACGAATCCGTTTGATCCGTAAATTCGGTGTAATTAGCAATTAGATTTCCGTTTTCATTTATCTAGGGATTTATGATGGGATTCGTAGTTTTCATTGGATCCGGCGCATTAGTCTTTGGGAGAGGTGGCGCGTGGGAACCGCACGGACGTTGACGCGACGATATGCATGCGAAAGAGACGAAAACGAGTGAAGAAGAAGATAGGAACGAAAAAAGGAAAAAAGATGAGACGAAAACGAGTGAAGAAGAAGAAAGGAACGGAAAAAAGTAAAAAAGAGGGGTGCAACACGAGGACTTCCCGGGGGGTCACCCATCCTAGTACTACTCTCGCCCAAGCACGCTTAACTTCGGAGTTCTGATGGGATCCGGTGCATTAGTGCGGTATGATCGCACCCGTTAAGAGGATGCGTTCTTATGTATTTGAGCATTGAGAGGCCGCCGACCGCGGGGTGCGGGAACGTCGAGTACGACGGCCGGGCACGTTTTTTAAGTTTTTATTATTTTAATTGCGTACTCAATAAGGATCCGATTACGAATCCGTTTGATCCGTAAATTCGGTGTAATTAGCAATTAGATTTCCGTTTTCATTTATCTAGGGATTTATGATGGGATTCGTAAGTTTCATTGGATCCGGCGCATTAGTCTTTGGGAGAGGTGGCGCGTGGGAACCGCACGGACGTTGACGCGACGAGATGCACGCGAAAGAGACGAAAACGAGTGAAGAAGAAGATAGGAGCGAAAAAAGGAAAAAAGATGAGACGGAAACGAGTGAAGAAGAAGATAGGAACGGAAAAAAGTAAAAAAGAGGGGTGCAACACGAGGACTTCCCAGGGGGTCACCCATCCTAGTACTACTCTCGCCCAAGCACGCTTAACTTCGGAGTTCTGATGGGATCCGGTGCATTAGTGCGGGTATGATCGCACCCGTTAAGAGGATGCGTTCTTATGTATTTGAGCATTGAGAGGCCGCCGACCGCGGGGTGAGGGAACGTCGAGTACGACGGCCGGGCACGTTTTTTAAGTTTTTATTATTTTAATTGCGTACTCAATAAGGATCCGATTACGAATCCGTTTGATCCGTAAATTCGGTGTAATTAGCAATTAGATTTCCGTTTTCATTTATCTAGGGATTTATGATGGGATTCGTAAGTTTCATTGGATCCGGCGCATTAGTTCTGGGAGAGGTGGCGCGTGGGAACCGCACGGACGTTGATGCGACGAGATGCACGTGAAAGAGACGAAAACGAGTGAAGAAGAAGATAGGAACGAAAAAAGGAAAAAAGATGAGACGGAAACGAGTGAAGAAGAAGATAGGAACGGAAAAAAGTAAAAAAGAGGGGTGCAACACGAGGACTTCCCAGGGGGTCACCCATCCTAGTACTACTCTCGCCCAAGCACGCTTAACTTCGGAGTTCTGATGGGATCCGGTGCATTAGTGCTGTATGATCGCACCCGTTAAGAGGATGCGTTCTTATGTATTTGAGCATTGAGAGGCCGCCGACCGCGGGGTGAGGGAACGTCGAGTACGACGGCCGGGCACGTTTTTTAAGTTTTTATTATTTTAATTGCGTACTCAATAAGGATCCGATTACGAATCCGTTTGATCCGTAAATTCGGTGTAATTAGCAATTAGATTTCCGTTTTCATTTATCTAGGGATTTATGATGGGATTCGTAAGTTTCATTGGATCCGGCGCATTAGTCTTTGGGAGAGGTGGCGCGTGGGAACCGCACGGACGTTGATGCGACGAGATGCACGTGAAAGAGACGAAAACGAGTGAAGAAGAAGATAGGAACGAAAAAAGGAAAAAAGATGAGACGGAAACGAGTGAAGAAGAAGATAGGAACGGAAAAAAGTAAAAAAGAGGGGTGCAACACGAGGACTTCCCAGGGGGTCACCCATCCTAGTACTACTCTCGCCCAAGCACGCTTAACTTCGGAGTTTTGATGGGATCCGGTGCATTAGTGCTGGTATGATCGCACCCGTTAAGAGGATGCGTTCTTATGTATTTGAGCATTGAGAGGCCGCCGACCGCGGGGTGAGGGAACGTCGAGTACGACGGCCAGGCACGTTTTTCAAGTTTTTATTATTTTAATTGCGTACTCAATAAGGATCCGATTACGAATCCGTAAATTCGGTGTAATTAGCAATTAGATTTCTGTTTTCATTTATCTAGGGATTTATGATGGGATTCGTAGTTTTCATTGGATCCAGCGCATTAGTCTTTGGGAGAGGTGGCGCGTGGGAACCGCACGGACGTTGACGCGACGATATGCATGCGAAAGAGACGAAAACGAGTGAAGAAGAAGATAGGAACGAAAAAAGGAAAAAAGATGAGACGAAAACGAGTGAAGAAGAAGAAAGGAACGGAAAAAAGTAAAAAAGAGGGGTGCAACACGAGGACTTCCCAGGGGGTCACCCATCCTAGTACTACTCTCCAAGCACGCTTAACTTCGGAGTTCTGATGGGATCCGGTGCATTAGTGCTGGTATGATCGCACCCGTTAAGAGGATGCGTTCTTATGTATTTGAGCATTGAGAGGCCGCCGACCGCGGGGTGCGGGAACGTCGAGTACGACGGCCGGGCACGTTTTTTAAGTTTTTATTATTTTAATTGCGTACTCAATAAGGATCCGATTACGAATCCGTTTGATCCGTAAATTCGGTGTAATTAGCAATTAGATTTCCGTTTTCATTTATCTAGGGATTTATGATGGGATTCGTAAGTTTCATTGGATCCGGCGCATTAGTCTTTGGGGAGAGGTGGCGCGTGGGAACCGCACGGACGTTGACGCGACGAGATGCACGCGAAAGAGACGAAAACGAGTGAAGAAGAAGATAGGAGCGAAAAAAGGAAAAAAGATGAGACGGAAACGAGTGAAGAAGAAGATAGGAACGGAAAAAAGTAAAAAAGAGGGGTGCAACACGAGGACTTCCCGGGGGTCACCCATCCTAGTACTACTCTCGCCCAAGCACGCTTAACTTCGGAGTTCGATGGGATCCGGTGCATTAGTGCTTTGGTATGATCGCACCCGTTAAGAGGATGCGTTCTTATGTATTTGAGCATTGAGAGGCCGCCGACCGCGGGGTGAGGGAACGTCGAGTACGACGGCCGGGCACGTTTTTTAAGTTTTTATTATTTTAATTGCGTACTCAATAAGGATCCGATTACGAATCCGTTTGATCCGTAAATTCGGTGTAATTAGCAATTAGATTTCCGTTTTCATTTATCTAGGGATTTATGATGGGATTCGTAAGTTTCATTGGATCCGGCGCATTAGTTCTGGGAGAGGTGGCGCGTGGGAACCGCACGGACGTTGATGCGACGAGATGCACGTGAAAGAGACGAAAACGAGTGAAGAAGAAGATAGGAACGAAAAAAGGAAAAAAGATGAGACGGAAACGAGTGAAGAAGAAGATAGGAACGGAAAAAAGTAAAAAAGAGGGGTGCAACACGAGGACTTCCCGGGGGGTCACCCATCCTAGTACTACTCTCGCCCAAGCACGCTTAACTTCGGAGTTCGATGGGATCCGGTGCATTAGTGCTTTGGTATGATCGCACCCGTTAAGAGGATGCGTTCTTATGTATTTGAGCATTGAGAGGCCGCCGACCGCGGGGTGAGGGAACGTCGAGTACGACGGCCGGGCACGTTTTTCAAGTTTTTATTATTTTAATTGCGTACTCAATAAGGATCCGATTACGAATCCGTAAATTCGGTGTAATTAGCAATTAGATTTACATTTTCATTTATCTAGGGATTTATGATGGGATTCGTAGTTTTCATTGGATCCGGCGCATTAGTCTTTGGGAGAGGTGGCGCGTGGGAACCGCACGGACGTTGACGCGACGATATGCATGCGAAAGAGACGAAAACGAGTGAAGAAGAAGATAGGAACGAAAAAAGGAAAAAAGATGAGACGAAAACGAGTGAAGAAGAAGAAAGGAACGGAAAAAAGTAAAAAAGAGGGGTGCAACACGAGGACTTCCCGGGGGGTCACCCATCCTAGTACTACTCTCGCCCAAGCACGCTTAACTTCGGAGTTCTGATGGGATCCGGTGCATTAGTGCTTTGGTATGATCGCACCCGTTAAGAGGATGCGTTCTTATGTATTTGAGCATTGAGAGGCCGCCGACCGCGGGGTGCGGGAACGTCGAGTACGACGGCCGGGCACGTTTTTTAAGTTTTTATTATTTTAATTGCGTACTCAATAAGGATCCGATTACGAATCCGTTTGATCCGTAAATTCGGTGTAATTAGCAATTAGATTTCCGTTTTCATTTATCTAGGGATTTATGATGGGATTCGTAAGTTTCATTGGATCCGGCGCATTAGTCTTTGGGAGAGGTGGCGCGTGGGAACCGCACGGACGTTGACGCGACGAGATGCACGCGAAAGAGACGAAAACGAGTGAAGAAGAAGATAGGTGCGAAAAAAGATGAGACGGAAACGAGTGAAGAAGAAGATAGGAACGGAAAAAAGTAAAAAAGAGGGGTGCAACACGAGGACTTCCCAGGGGGTCACCCATCCTAGTACTACTCTCGCCCAAGCACGCTTAACTTCGGAGTTCGATGGGATCCGGTGCATTAGTGCTTTGGTATGATCGCACCCGTTAAGAGGATGCGTTCTTATGTATTTGAGCATTGAGAGGCCGCCGACCGCGGGGTGAGGGAACGTCGAGTACGACGGCCGGGCACGTTTTTTAAGTTTTTATTATTTTAATTGCGTACTCAATAAGGATCCGATTACGAATCCGTTTGATCCGTAAATTCGGTGTAATTAGCAATTAGATTTCCGTTTTCATTTATCTAGGGATTTATGATGGGATTCGTAAGTTTCATTGGATCCGGCGCATTAGTCTTTGGGAGAGGTGGCGCGTGGGAACCGCACGGACGTTGATGCGACGAGATGCACGTGAAAGAGACGAAAACGAGTGAAGAAGAAGATAGGAACGAAAAAAGGAAAAAAGATGAGACGGAAACGAGTGAAGAAGAAGATAGGAACGGAAAAAAGTAAAAAAGAGGGGTGCAACACGAGGACTTCCCAGGGGGTCACCCATCCTAGTACTACTCTCGCCCAAGCACGCTTAACTTCGGAGTTATGATGGGATCCGGTGCATTAGTGCTTTGGTATGATCGCACCCGTTAAGAGGATGCGTTCTTATGTATTTGAGCATTGAGAGGCCGCCGACCGCGGGGTGAGGGAACGTCGAGTACGACGGCCGGGCACGTTTTTTAAGTTTTTATTATTTTAATTGCGTACTCAATAAGGATCCGATTACGAATCCGTTTGATCCGTAAATTCGGTGTAATTAGCAATTAGATTTCCGTTTTCATTTATCTAGGGATTTATGATGGGATTCGTAAGTTTCATTGGATCCGGCGCATTAGTCTTTGGGAGAGGTGGCGCGTGGGAACCGCACGGACGTTGATGCGACGAGATGCACGTGAAAGAGACGAAAACGAGTGAAGAAGAAGATAGGAACGAAAAAAAGGAAAAAAGATGAGACGGAAACGAGTGAAGAAGAAGATAGGAACGGAAAAAAGTAAAAAAGAGGGGTGCAACACGAGGACTTCCCAGGGGGTCACCCATCCTAGTACTACTCTCGCCCAAGCACGCTTAACCGGAGTTCGATGGGATCCGGTGCATTAGTGCTTTGGTATGATCGCACCCGTTAAGAGGATGCGTTCTTATGTATTTGAGCATTGAGAGGCCGCCGACCGCGGGGTGAGGGAACGTCGAGTACGACGGCCAGGCACGTTTTTCAAGTTTTTATTATTTTAATTGCGTACTCAATAAGGATCCGATTACGAATCCGTAAATTCGGTGTAATTAGCAATTAGATTTATGTTTTCATTTGTCTAGGGATTTATGATGGGATTCGTAGTTTTCATTGGATCCGGCGCATTAGTCTTTGGGAGAGGTGGCGCGCGTGGAACCGCACGGACGTTGACGCGACGATATGCATGCGAAAGAGACGAAAACGAGTGAAGAAGAAGATAGGAACGAAAAAAGGAAAAAAGATGAGACGAAAACGAGTGAAGAAGAAGAAAGGAACGGAAAAAAGTAAAAAAGAGGGGTGCAACACGAGGACTTCCCAGGGGGTCACCCATCCTAGTACTACTCTCGCCCAAGCACGCTTAACTTCGGAGTTCTGATGGGATCCGGTGCATTAGTGCTTTGGTATGATCGCACCCGTTAAGAGGATGCGTTCTTATGTATTTGAGCATTGAGAGGCCGCCGACCGCGGGGTGCGGGAACGTCGAGTACGACGGCCGGGCACGTTTTTTAAGTTTTTATTATTTTAATTGCGTACTCAATAAGGATCCGATTACGAATCCGTTTGATCCGTAAATTCGGTGTAATTAGCAATTAGATTTCCGTTTTCATTTATCTAGGGATTTATGATGGGATTCGTAAGTTTCATTGGATCCGGCGCATTAGTCTTTGGGAGAGGTGGCGCGTGGGAACCGCACGGACGTTGACGCGACGAGATGCACGCGAAAGAGACGAAAACGAGTGAAGAAGAAGATAGGAGCGAAAAAAGGAAAAAAGATGAGACGGAAACGAGTGAAGAAGAAGATAGGAACGGAAAAAAGTAAAAAAGAGGGGTGCAACACGAGGACTTCCCGGGGGGTCACCCATCCTAGTACTACTCTCGCCCAAGCACGCTTAACTTCGGAGTTCGATGGGATCCGGTGCATTAGTGCTTTGGTATGATCGCACCCGTTAAGAGGATGCGTTCTTATGTATTTGAGCATTGAGAGGCCGCCGACCGCGGGGTGAGGGAACGTCGAGTACGACGGCCGGGCACGTTTTTTAAGTTTTTATTATTTTAATTGCGTACTCAATAAGGATCCGATTACGAATCCGTTTGATCCGTAAATTCGGTGTAATTAGCAATTAGATTTCCGTTTTCATTTATCTAGGGATTTATGATGGGATTCGTAAGTTTCATTGGATCCGGCGCATTAGTCTTTGGGAGAGGTGGCGCGTGGGAACCGCACGGACGTTGATGCGACGAGATGCACGTGAAAGAGACGAAAACGAGTGAAGAAGAAGATAGGAACGAAAAAAGGAAAAAAGATGAGACGGAAACGAGTGAAGAAGAAGATAGGAACGGAAAAAAGTAAAAAAGAGGGGTGCAACACGAGGACTTCCCGGGGGGTCACCCATCCTAGTACTACTCTCGCCCAAGCACGCTTAACTTCGGAGTTCGATGGGATCCGGTGCATTAGTGCTTTGGTATGATCGCACCCGTTAAGAGGATGCGTTCTTATGTATTTGAGCATTGAGAGGCCGCCGACCGCGGGGTGAGGGAACGTCGAGTACGACGGCCGGGCACGTTTTTCAAGTTTTTATTATTTTAATTGCGTACTCAATAAGGATCCGATTACGAATCCGTAAATTCGGTGTAATTAGCAATTAGATTTACGTTTTTCATTTATCTAGGGATTTATGATGGGATTCGTAGTTTTCATTGGATCCGGCGCATTAGTCTTTGGGAGAGGTGGCGCGTGGGAACCGCACGGACGTTGACGCGACGATATGCATGCGAAAGAGACGAAAACGAGTGAAGAAGAAGATAGGAACGAAAAAAGGAAAAAAGATGAGACGAAAACGAGTGAAGAAGAAGAAAGGAACGGAAAAAAGTAAAAAAGAGGGGTGCAACACGAGGACTTCCCGGGGGGTCACCCATCCTAGTACTACTCTCGCCCAAGCACGCTTAACTTCGGAGTTCGATGGGATCCGGTGCATTAGTGCTTTGGTATGATCGCACCCGTTAAGAGGATGCGTTCTTATGTATTTGAGCATTGAGAGGCCGCCGACCGCGGGGTGCGGGAACGTCGAGTACGACGGCCGGGCACGTTTTTTAAGTTTTTATTATTTTAATTGCGTACTCAATAAGGATCCGATTACGAATCCGTTTGATCCGTAAATTCGGTGTAATTAGCAATTAGATTTCCGTTTTCATTTATCTAGGGATTTATGATGGGATTCGTAAGTTTCATTGGATCCGGCGCATTAGTCTTTGGGAGAGGTGGCGCGTGGGAACCGCACGGACGTTGACGCGACGAGATGCACGCGAAAGAGACGAAAACGAGTGAAGAAGAAGATAGGAGCGAAAAAAGGAAAAAAGATGAGACGGAAACGAGTGAAGAAGAAGATAGGAACGGAAAAAAGTAAAAAAGAGGGGTGCAACACGAGGACTTCCCTGGGGGTCACCCATCCTAGTACTACTCTCGCCCAAGCACGCTTAACTTCGGAGTTCGATGGGATCCGGTGCATTAGTGCTTTGGTATGATCGCACCCGTTAAGAGGATGCGTTCTTATGTATTTGAGCATTGAGAGGCCGCCGACCGCGGGGTGAGGGAACGTCGAGTACGACGGCCGGGCACGTTTTTTAAGTTTTTATTATTTTAATTGCGTACTCAATAAGGATCCGATTACGAATCCGTTTGATCCGTAAATTCGGTGTAATTAGCAATTAGATTTCCGTTTTCATTTATCTAGGGATTTATGATGGGATTCGTAAGTTTCATTGGATCCGGCGCATTAGTCTTTGGGAGAGGTGGCGCGTGGGAACCGCACGGACGTTGATGCGACGAGATGCACGTGAAAGAGACGAAAACGAGTGAAGAAGAAGATAGGAACGAAAAAAGGAAAAAAGATGAGACGGAAACGAGTGAAGAAGAAGATAGGAACGGAAAAAAGTAAAAAAGAGGGGTGCAACACGAGGACTTCCCAGGGGGTCACCCATCCTAGTACTACTCTCGCCCAAGCACGCTTAACTTCGGAGTTATGATGGGATCCGGTGCATTAGTGCTTTGGTATGATCGCACCCGTTAAGAGGATGCGTTCTTATGTATTTGAGCATTGAGAGGCCGCCGACCGCGGGGTGAGGGAACGTCGAGTACGACGGCCGGGCACGTTTTTCAAGTTTTTATTATTTTAATTGCGTACTCAATAAGGATCCGATTACGAATCCGTAAATTCGGTGTAATTAGCAATTAGATTTACATTTTCATTTATCTAGGGATTTATGATGGGATTCGTAGTTTTCATTGGATCCGGCGCATTAGTCTTTGGGAGAGGTGGCGCGTGGGAACCGCACGGACGTTGACGCGACGATATGCATGCGAAAGAGACGAAAACGAGTGAAGAAGAAGATAGGAACGAAAAAAGGAAAAAAGATGAGACGAAAACGAGTGAAGAAGAAGAAAGGAACGGAAAAAAGTAAAAAAGAGGGGTGCAACACGAGGACTTCCCTGGGGGTCACCCATCCTAGTACTACTCTCGCCCAAGCACGCTTAACTTCGGAGTTCGATGGGATCCGGTGCATTAGTGCTTTGGTATGATCGCACCCGTTAAGAGGATGCGTTCTTATGTATTTGAGCATTGAGAGGCCGCCGACCGCGGGGTGCGGGAACGTCGAGTACGACGGCCGGGCACGTTTTTTAAGTTTTTATTATTTTAATTGCGTACTCAATAAGGATCCGATTACGAATCCGTTTGATCCGTAAATTCGGTGTAATTAGCAATTAGATTTCCGTTTTCATTTATCTAGGGATTTATGATGGGATTCGTAAGTTTCATTGGATCCGGCGCATTAGTCTTTGGGAGAGGTGGCGCGTGGGAACCGCACGGACGTTGACGCGACGAGATGCACGCGAAAGAGACGAAAACGAGTGAAGAAGAAGATAGGAGCGAAAAAAGGAAAAAAGATGAGACGGAAACGAGTGAAGAAGAAGATAGGAACGGAAAAAAGTAAAAAAGAGGGGTGCAACACGAGGACTTCCCTGGGGGTCACCCATCCTAGTACTACTCTCGCCCAAGCACGCTTAACTTCGGAGTTACGATGGGATCCGGTGCATTAGTGCTGGTATGATCGCACCCGTTAAGAGGATGCGTTCTTATGTATTTGAGCATTGAGAGGCCGCCGACCGCGGGGTGAGGGAACGTCGAGTACGACGGCCGGGCACGTTTTTTTAAGTTTTTATTATTTTAATTGCGTACTCAATAAGGATCCGATTACGAATCCGTTTGATCCGTAAATTCGGTGTAATTAGCAATTAGATTTCCGTTTTCATTTATCTAGGGATTTATGATGGGATTCGTAAGTTTCATTGGATCCGGCGCATTAGTTCTGGGAGAGGTGGCGCGTGGGAACCGCACGGACGTTGATGCGACGAGATGCACGTGAAAGAGACGAAAACGAGTGAAGAAGAAGATAGGAACGAAAAAAGGAAAAAAGATGAGACGGAAACGAGTGAAGAAGAAGATAGGAACGGAAAAAAGTAAAAAAGAGGGGTGCAACACGAGGACTTCCCGGGGGGTCACCCATCCTAGTACTACTCTCGCCCAAGCACGCTTAACCGGAGTTACGATGGGATCCGGTGCATTAGTCTTTGGTATGATCGCACCCGTTAAGAGGATGCGTTCTTATGTATTTGAGCATTGAGAGGCCGCCGACCGCGGGGTGAGGGAACGTCGAGTACGACGGCCGGGCACGTTTTTCAAGTTTTTATTATTTTAATTGCGTACTCAATAAGGATCCGATTACGAATCCGTAAATTCGGTGTAATTAGCAATTAGATTTACTGTTTTCATTTATCTAGGGATTTATGATGGGATTCGTAGTTTTCATTGGATCCGGCGCATTAGTCTTTGGGAGAGGTGGCGCGTGGGAACCGCACGGACGTTGACGCGACGATATGCATGCGAAAGAGACGAAAACGAGTGAAGAAGAAGATAGGAACGAAAAAAGGAAAAAAGATGAGACGAAAACGAGTGAAGAAGAAGAAAGGAACGGAAAAAAGTAAAAAAGAGGGTGCAACACGAGGACTTCCCAGGGGGTCACCCATCCTAGTACTACTCTCGCCCAAGCACGCTTAACTTCGGAGTTCTGATGGGATCCGGTGCATTAGTGCTTGGTATGATCGCACCCGTTAAGAGGATGCGTTCTTATGTATTTGAGCATTGAGAGGCCGCCGACCGCGGGGTGCGGGAACGTCGAGTACGACGGCCGGGCACGTTTTTTAAGTTTTTATTATTTTAATTGCGTACTCAATAAGGATCCGATTACGAATCCGTTTGATCCGTAAATTCGGTGTAATTAGCAATTAGATTTCCGTTTTCATTTATCTAGGGATTTATGATGGGATTCGTAAGTTTCATTGGATCCGGCGCATTAGTCTTTGGGAGAGGTGGCGCGTGGGAACCGCACGGACGTTGATGCGACGAGATGCACGCGAAAGAGACGAAAACGAGTGAAGAAGAAGATAGGAGCGAAAAAAGGAAAAAAGATGAGACGGAAACGAGTGAAGAAGAAGATAGGAACGGAAAAAAGTAAAAAAGAGGGGTGCAACACGAGGACTTCCCAGGGGGTCACCCATCCTAGTACTACTCTCGCCCAAGCACGCTTAACTTCGGAGTTCTGATGGGATCCGGTGCATTAGTCTTTGGTATGATCGCACCCGTTAAGAGGATGCGTTCTTATGTATTTGAGCATTGAGAGGCCGCCGACCGCGGGGTGAGGGAACGTCGAGTACGACGGCCGGGCACGTTTTTCAAGTTTTTATTATTTTAATTGCGTACTCAATAAGGATCCGATTACGAATCCGTAAATTCGGTGTAATTAGCAATTAGATTTACATTTTCATTTATCTAGGGATTTATGATGGGATTCGTAGTTTTCATTGGATCCGGCGCATTAGTCTTTGGGAGAGGTGGCGCGTGGGAACCGCACGGACGTTGACGCGACGATATGCATGCGAAAGAGACGAAAACGAGTGAAGAAGAAGATAGGAACGAAAAAAGGAAAAAAGATGAGACGAAAACGAGTGAAGAAGAAGAAAGGAACGGAAAAAAGTAAAAAAGAGGGGTGCAACACGAGGACTTCCCGGGGGGTCACCCATCCTAGTACTACTCTCGCCCAAGCACGCTTAACTTCGGAGTTCGATGGGATCCGGTGCATTAGTGCTTTGGTATGATCGCACCCGTTAAGAGGATGCGTTCTTATGTATTTGAGCATTGAGAGGCCGCCGACCGCGGGGTGCGGGAACGTCGAGTACGACGGCCGGGCACGTTTTTTAAGTTTTTATTATTTTAATTGCGTACTCAATAAGGATCCGATTACGAATCCGTTTGATCCGTAAATTCGGTGTAATTAGCAATTAGATTTCCGTTTTCATTTATCTAGGGATTTATGATGGGATTCGTAAGTTTCATTGGATCCGGCGCATTAGTCTTTGGGAGAGGTGGCGCGTGGGAACCGCACGGACGTTGACGCGACGAGATGCACGCGAAAGAGACGAAAACGAGTGAAGAAGAAGATAGGAGCGAAAAAAGGAAAAAAGATGAGACGGAAACGAGTGAAGAAGAAGATAGGAACGGAAAAAAGTAAAAAAGAGGGGTGCAACACGAGGACTTCCCGGGGGTCACCCATCCTAGTACTACTCTCGCCCAAGCACGCTTAACTTCGGAGTTCGATGGGATCCGGTGCATTAGTGCTTTGGTATGATCGCACCCGTTAAGAGGATGCGTTCTTATGTATTTGAGCATTGAGAGGCCGCCGACCGCGGGGTGAGGGAACGTCGAGTACGACGGCCGGGCACGTTTTTTAAGTTTTTATTATTTTAATTGCGTACTCAATAAGGATCCGATTACGAATCCGTTTGATCCGTAAATTCGGTGTAATTAGCAATTAGATTTCCGTTTTCATTTATCTAGGGATTTATGATGGGATTCGTAAGTTTCATTGGATCCGGCGCATTAGTCTTTGGGAGAGGTGGCGCGTGGGAACCGCACGGACGTTGATGCGACGAGATGCACGTGAAAGAGACGAAAACGAGTGAAGAAGAAGATAGGAACGAAAAAAGGAAAAAAGATGAGACGGAAACGAGTGAAGAAGAAGATAGGAACGGAAAAAAGTAAAAAAGAGGGGTGCAACACGAGGACTTCCCGGGGGGTCACCCATCCTAGTACTACTCTCGCCCAAGCACGCTTAACTTCGGAGTTCGATGGGATCCGGTGCATTAGTGCTTTGGTATGATCGCACCCGTTAAGAGGATGCGTTCTTATGTATTTGAGCATTGAGAGGCCGCCGACCGCGGGGTGAGGGAACGTCGAGTACGACGGCCGGGCACGTTTTTCAAGTTTTTATTATTTTAATTGCGTACTCAATAAGGATCCGATTACGAATCCGTAAATTCGGTGTAATTAGCAATTAGATTTCTGTTTTCATTTATCTAGGGATTTATGATGGGATTCGTAGTTTTCATTGGATCCAGCGCATTAGTGATGGGAGAGGTGGCGCGTGGGAACCGCACGGACGTTGACGCGACGATATGCATGCGAAAGAGACGAAAACGAGTGAAGAAGAAGATAGGAACGAAAAAAGGAAAAAAGATGAGACGAAAACGAGTGAAGAAGAAGAAAGGAACGGAAAAAAGTAAAAAAGAGGGGTGCAACACGAGGACTTCCCGGGGGATTGCACTCAATATTTTATTATAAAAATGCAAACCAAGTTGTGATCTTTTAATTGATGCGATTAATTATAATTCGAGAGATCGTTTATAGTTAATTGAGTAAGAGTATTAGAAATAATCTCGTGATCGTGTTTTGCATGTCGTTTTGTTTTACTTGAAAAAGAAAACGAAACCCTAGAATTCGCTTAGAGAAATTTAATCGAATTCGTGATTGATCGTTACTAAAAATTATATCTTTAGCTTGCCGTCTAGTTGGGGTTGGGTTGGTTGATCGGTGGATTCCCGTTGCCTTGCCGTTGTTTTAATTACTTGATAAATCGAATCATTAGTATAAATCGTTGATTGCTAAGTTAATTGTTAATTTTCTGCAAATTTACTATTCATCGAAGTTACTGTTCATCGTCGTTTTTACTGTTCATAATTAGTTTAAACCCTAGTTTAGTTAATAGTCGTGACATAATCGATAGAATAATTGTTCCTTGATCCGATAAACATTCGATTCCCTTAGGACGACTCGGTAACACCCTATACTACGATCCTTATACTTGGGGTGTTTCGGTTATAAATTGTAAAACTCGTTTTTACCGAACAAGTTTTTGGCGCCGTTGCCGGGGAATCGGTAACGGTTGTCGGATTATTTGTTAGTATAGTTTTTGTGTCGGTACTAACTCTGTTTTGCAGGGTACAAGTGCTAGCAGGTACATTTTATTTTTTTATTTTTTTATTTTTATTTTTATTTTATTATTATTTTATTATTATTTTTTTTTTATTTTACTTCAGTTTTTAGTTTATAAATTTTAGATTTAGGGTTAGTTAAAATTTTTTTTTTATTATTATTTATCTTATTTTTATTTTATTTTATAGCTAACTGATCGATAACTAAGTTTTAGGATTTAATTTAGTGTCTTCTGTTCGTTATCCCTGCTGTTTTCTCTGTTCTACCCTCGTTTTAGCCTTCAAACGGGCGTCCAACCATACAGACGCCCGTCTGGTTTTAATCCCTATCTTGAACCGTTCCAGCACACCAGACGAGCGTCTGGAGTACCAAACGCTCGTCCGGATCTCATTCCAGGCAGACGCCCGTCCAAGCTTTGGACGCCCGTCTGTTTCCTCTTTCTTGTTCTCACTAATTTAATTCCATCCTTTTCTTTTCCTTTCTTTTCTCAACCCTTGTTTACAAGGTTAAATCCCTTGTCAACCTGACCTTTCGTCAGTGTTGACTTTTCTGTTTGCTCCCCTGGTTTATGCAAACCAGGAGTAAGAAAGGACCGTTATTATACCGTCCCCGAACCCGAACGGGACATTGTCAAGAGGAGACTTTTCCCAAACGCCGACAACATGAGCGAACACGGTTCTAGTGATCACGAACGGGAGGACCAAGGGAATAATAACCAAAATCCTCCCGGGATGGATCCAAATCGGTTGAACATGCTTCGATGCAAATGTTGCGGAACCGACATTGCGAAGCAAGCCTGGATGAATCGGCGATGCAACAACAACAACAACAACCTCGGCAAATTTGTTGCACCTCCACCAGAAATCGAATGTTCAACAAAGAATGCCTCGGGCGGCTGCAAATTGTGCGGCAAGACCCCCTTATGCGCCTTATCTTGATCAAGACTTCTTGGAAGGGCATAGACCAATCCGGCCTCCGGAGATGGGAGGAATGCATTTTGATCTTAAGAATGGAGTTGTGGGGATGGTGCGGAATAGTTCATTCCATGGCACTGCTGCAGAAGACCCACATGACTTCTTGTCTACTTTTGTGCAAATCTGTGAAGCGGGTCACTACCCTGGCGTTCCTACAGAAATTGTTAAATTGAAACTCTTCCCCTTTGCTTTAAGGGGTGAAGCAAATCGATGGTTTAAGTCTTTACCCCATCACTCTCTTCATAACTGGGCTGATGTTAAAAGAGCCTTTGCTCTGAAATTCGTTTCACCTGGAACGATAATGGAACGAAAAAGAGATATAGCCACTTTCGAGCAACTAGAAGGGGAGAGTGTGGGAAAGGCTTGGGAGAGGTTGAATCTGTTAATGAGAAAATGCCCTAACCATGGATATACTCGACATGAGCTTCTAGAATTATTCTATCAGGGTGTTACGCAACCCAATAGAGATTACTTGGATTCCACAGCTCATGGATCATTTTTAGGAGGAGGAGATGATGCCGCCTATAGGGTAGCAGAAACGATAGCTAAGAATAACATGTGGGCAACTCAAAAGAAGACCCATGTTAGCGGAAGCAAAAAGGAGGCTGCTTCAAGTAACTCAGAGACAAAACTGCTTGTTGCTCAAATGGAAATGATGAACAAGCAACTCGCCAACATGCAAATGAAGCAGCAAGAAGGGCCAGCAGATGTGAATCACTCGGGCATACAGCCCGGGAATACGATGAATGAGGAAGTGCAGGCCTTGGAGAACCAGAATCAACCTTTCAGAAGCTTCAGTCAAAATTCTGGTCAATCAAGTCAAACTCAAAACCGTAACTATTCGGGAAACCCGCGAAATAGTTATTATACACCGCCTGGTGCATCCAACAACCAAAGACCCCAAGGTAACGGGCCCAAACGCAAAATCAACAGCCCACCTATGTCTCTCGAAGAAATTTGATGAGCTAGTAGACATGGTGAAAACACTAGCCACCGGTCAAAAAACGATGGAGAGACGGATAGGTCGGATGGCCGATCAACAAGCGAGCGGACCTCCGGGAGAAGACTCGCCTAGTTATACGGATAAAAACCCTAAGGCGGATGTCGGTGCTTGTAATGCCATCACACCGCAATGGAATTATGGACAAGAGGAGGAATTGAATGCGGTCACCCTCGAAGCGGTAAGGCAATTTGGACCCGAAAAGATGTCGGGAAACGAGTAGCCCCTCCCGACGCCATAAGTTCGGGAGGGGGCAATCGAAGTTAAATGCCAAAGAAAGCATCAGTGAGGAAAAGCTGAGTGGTGATGATACTTCGGGGGATAGTGATGAGGATGCTGAGAAGGGAAGTCAGGTAGCTGAACCCCTGACTAAAAAGAAAACTGAGAAGTTTGTCAGATGGAAGGATAAGGAAGATGAAGCCATTAAAAGTCAAAATATAATCGATCATTCGAAAACCCTTCCCTATCCGGCAAAGAAAAGAGAGAATATCCTAAACTCTGACAAACAGTATGACGGAGTGAGGAAGATGCTTAGAGATACTATGGTGACTATGCCACTTGCCGAGGTATTAACCGAGATTGCCTAAGTGCTGTAAGTATCTTAAGGATGCCCGTGGAAGTAAAAAGAAGCTCAAGGAAATGGCGAGAGGAAGTGCTAAGAGAAGAGTGTTCAACGGTTTCACGGAGCGTTGCAATCAAGCGAGGTGACCCCGGACGACCTTCAATCTCCCGTACGATTGAAGGCCACACGTTCCACAATGTTTTATGCGATTCGGGGGCCTCTCGTTAATGTGATGCCATTGAACGTCCGCAAGAGTCTCGGGCTGGACAAAAGGCTAAAGGAGCGTCCCGTCTCTCTTCGGTTGGTGGACCAATCTAGCCGTTTAGCCGCCGGTTGTGTTAACAACGTCCTTATCCATGTTAAACATCTAGTTTTTCCAATCGGCTCATACTTGGATTACCGGTCGACAAGGAGATGCCCCGATTCGGGCCGGCCTTTCTTAAACACTTCGCCTCCACCATCGACTTCCAAACTGGCCAAATCACTCTGAAAGTAGGGGACACTTCCATTACCCTCGAGCAGGGAAAAAGTTCTGCGGAAGCTTCGAACCAGGAGATCTCATTCATTGAAGCAATCTATGGAGATGGACCTGACCCTGATGAAGAACTCACAGAGATAGGAGCCCTGGATGTTATAATTCACGAACAGGCAGGAATCACTGTAGAGTTGTCTCAACAACTTGCGCATATTGAGCTTATGAGTGAACGGAAAATGCGGGATATTCCGGGGATGAGCGATAATGATTTGAAGGAGCTCAACCAGCGGACTTTAACCTCGCGAGAGGAGGAAGTTTTAATGGGTAGTTGGGACGAAATAGAATTCGGAAAGAAACTACTCATTGGGAGTTGGATGATTGGGAGCGGCTTGCGAAGAGAGCTTGAAGAAGAAGAACTTAAGAAGATGGTTAAGCATAAGAAAGAACAAATGGAAGGCGACAGGAGGATTCCTCTAGATGATGTCATTCAATACCTTTCGGGGTAACACCTCGGGAAGATGAGGTGTTTTTCGATCAACCGGTCCAAGCTCACAAGGAAAAAGGTGGTCCCTTAAAATCCGAAAGATCGAGCAACCACCGTGACTTAGAGTTGAAACCACTTCCGCAAACCTAAAATACATCTTCCTTAAGGACGGTGATAAGTTGCCCTTGATCATCTCATCTAAACTCGAGCCGGAGCAAGAAGCGAAATTGATCAAAGTGCTTTGGAGAAACATATCCTCGCGTTCGGATGGCAGGTGGGCGATATCGGAGGAATCGGCCCCGGACGTGTGCATGCATAAGATCCGAACGGAGGAAGGAGCGAAAAAGGTCAGACAACCTCAAAGGAGGCTAAATCCGCACATGCAGGAGGTTGTCAAAAAGGAGATCATCAAATGGCTTGACATGGGGATTATCTACGCCATCGCCGATAGTGAGTGGGTCAGTCCTACTCAAGTTGTGCCAAAGAAGGGAGGCATTACTGTGGAGAAGAACGAAAAAGGGGAAGAAGTTGCCTTACGCCTTGTGATCGGCTATAGAGTTTGCATTGATTATCGCAGGTTAAATGAAGTCACCGCTAAGGATCATTTCCCCCGCCCTTCATTGACCAACTTCTAGAAAGACGAGTGGTCATAAGTATTATTGTTTCCTCGATGGATATTCGGTTATTTCCGGATAGCCATCGACCCTAATGACCAAGAGAAGACAACTTTTACCCGTCCATCCGGCACTTTTGCTTTTCGCGAATGCCATTCGGCTTATGCAATGCACCCGCGACCTTTCAACGGTGCATGTTGGCCATTTTTGATGGACTTGTGGAGCGGTGCATGGAGGTCTTCATGGATGACTTTTCGATCTATGGCGACGACTTTGATGAAATCTTAAAGAATCTAGATATGGTACTCCAACGTTGTGTTGAGAAAAATCTGGTGCTTAACTGGGAAAAGTGCCATTTTCTAGTCGAGGAAGGGATTGTTTTGGGACACAAGGTGTCCAGTGATGGTATTCAGGTGGATAAGGCTAAAGTAGAAGCCATTGAGAGAATGTCGTACCCAAAGACAGTGAAGGAGGTACGAGGATTTCTGGGACATGTGGGCTTCTATCGGCGTTTCATTAAAGATTTTTCGACGATAGCAAAGCCGTTATCCAACCTGCTGAAAGAGGAAGTGGAGTTCTTGTTTGATGATGGGTGTAAGAAAGCTTTTAATAGCTTGAAGGATAAGCTTACCAGTGCCCCTATTTTAATCGCACCCGACTGGACTAAACCTTTTGAATTAATGTGCGATGCCTCTAACTACGCAGTGGGCGCAGTTCTAGGGCAGAGAATTGACAAAAAGTTCAGGCCGATTTACTATGCTAGCCGCACTTTGAACCCAGCTCAATGCAATTACGCCACTACCGAGAAGGAATTCTTGGCAGTCGTTTTTGCTATTGACAAATTCAGAAGTTATCTTTTAGGGTCCAAAGTGGTGGTGTGGACAGATCACGCAGCACTACGCTACCTTATGGGCAAAGCCAGACGCTAAACCAAGGTTACTCAGATGGATTCTGATACTACAGGAATTTGACCTTGAAATTAAGGACAAGAAGGGTAGTGATAATGTTGTAGCTGACCACTTATCTCGCCTAGTGAATGAGGGTGGCGAAGTCCCTAAGGAGATAGGCATTGACTTTCCGACTGAGCAATTAATGAAGCTAGAGACTGGGAGGCCGTGGTATGCTGATTACGCCAATTACTTAGCAAGTGGACATTTAGAAGAGATGACGTATCAGGAAAAGAAGAAATTTTTCAGCGACTTAAAATATCTCGTATGGGAGGATCCACATCTGTTTAAAATCTGCAAGGACGGGTTGCTTAGAAGGTGCGTTCCGGAGCATGAACAATTGGATATCTTGGAGCAATGCCATAGTGGTCCTGTTTGGTGGACACTACGGAGCACCTAAGACAGCCACAAAATCCTTCAAGCCGGTTTTTACTTGGCCTACTCGTTTTAAAGATGTCAAGCCTTTTGCAAGGGCTGTGATAGATGCCAAAGGGTAGGGAGACTCAGTAATAGGATGGAGATGCCTTTGAGGCCTATCTTGGAATGTGAAGTCTTTGATGTCTGGGGCATTGATTTTATGGGACCTTTCCCATCATCGTGCTCGAACAAATATATTCGTCGTCCGTGTAGACTACGTTTCCAAGTGGGTTGAGGCCATAGCCACCCAAACCAATGATCACAAAGTTGTTAAGAAATTCTTGCAAAAGAATATCTTTACTAGATTTGGTTGTCCTAGAGCCCTTATCAGTGATGAAGGTTCGCATTTCTGTAATGCACCACTGGATAAAATTCTTGAGAAGTATGGTGTCAAACATAGAATTGGTACACCATACCACCCCCAAACCAGTGGCCAAGTCGAGGTAAGCAACCGGAGCCTTAAGCGGATCTTGGAGAAAACGGTGAATTCAAATAGATCCAACTGGAGTCTGAAGTTGGACGACGCACTTTGGGCTTATCGCACCGCGTTTAAGACCCCTATGGGTACGTCACCCTTCCAAATGGTTTATGGAAAGGCTTGCCATCTACCAGTCGAGCTGGAGCACAGAGCTTCCTGGGCTATTAAATTCTTAAACTTCGATAGCCAACTCTGTGGGGAGAAAAGATTACTGCAATTACATGAGCTCGATGAATTCAGACTCAGGGCCTACGAGAACGCCAAGCTGAGCAAGGAAAGAATGAAGGCGCTCCACGATGCTAAGATTAAAGATCGGGAATTCAAAGTGGGAGACATGGCTTTGCTTTGTATAACACCGTACTCCATCTTTTGCTTTGGTAAGCTTAAATCTAGATGGTCCGGCCCCTTTGAGATTCTTGATGTTCATCCCGGTGGAGCCATTACGGCGAAAGGGTACGGCGATCAACCGTTCAAAGTCAATGGTCACGGGATTAAGAAGTACTTTGGGCAACCTAAAGAAAAGCCCGAAGTACTATACTTTCAAAAGAGAAATGAAACGGTTGAGTCGTTTATTTGTGAAGAGATTCCATCCGACTTCTTTGGAGTGGATGATGACATTATTACCCCTAACCTTTCAGATACTTCTGTCGATGCTCCTGAGCCTGTTAGCATACCTCAGCCGCATCTGCGAAACAAGAACAAGAAGAAAAGAGTCAGTGTCGTCTGGAGAGAGAAATTTCATGATCTTATCGCGCACTTGACTTGTTGTTGTTGTGGCGAAAACCATTTCCGTTCTAGTCATTCTGATTCTGACAGAGAAGTGGTTAGCCTCAAACCAAAGTGGCCCGATCCGGGTTGACTTTGAAATCTCTGTCAAGCTAATGACATAAAAGAAGCGCTACTAGGAGGCAGCCTAGTCTTTTAAGTATTTTTTTTTTGAGTTTTTAGGTTATTAGGAATAAAACCTTGGTGACTTGTGTGTTGGTTATCCCTTTCCTATTTGTGAATGCTTTATTTGCCCATTTCTGTGTGCATTCATGTTTACTCATATACCCCTTGTCCCCCGAGATTATATGCTATGTCGAGTGTTGCAGATACTGTTGAGCGGTTGTTGCCAGCTATTCCTTTAGTGTTGTCTGTTCATGCTACAAGTTGCAGCGGTACGTTCATGCTACGGCCTGACCACTGCCAACCTACAGCCGACAACCACTTCATAACCAGCTAAGTATTCTTTTCTTTTATTTGCACATTCGAGGACATAATGTGATTTAAGTGTGGGGGTGCAATTCATGCTTTATTTTCGACAGTATGAGTAAATATTTGTGATCTTTGTTAAATGGTGAAATTTTAAAATTTTTCAAAGTACACTTGGATAATTGTAAATCTTGAGCATGTAATTGAAACAAATGGCTTGCTAGTTGTAGTTTCCTGACAATGATTTTATGTGACTTCGTGAGATAATTATAGCATGTTTTACTGATTTGAGATAGTATTCGTTTCATACTCACGAAAGCCTTTGATATTGAAGCAAGAATTTTGAACTGTATTCCTTCATTTTTTTTAGTGATTTATCTTAGAGAGATTTGTTCTTAATAGTAACAGTGTAGTAACACCTAAGTTCAGTACGTGCACTGTGAATATCTGAAGGTTTGAATGTGATAAGTGAAACGTAACTAATGTTTTTGAAAAGTTGAGTTAATAATGAATAAATGGGTGTGTCGAAAGCTGGTTAATGATTGGAGTGCGGTAGGGCATTATCTCGAAATTTCCTATTCCACTATGATGACCAAAAGCTCACGACAGTCAGGAAAAGCTACCCTATGATTTGAGTAAGGTAGGGTGTTATCACGAAACATCCTATTCTACTATGATGGGTAAGAGCTCATTCTGATGTGCGTCAAAGAAGAAAAAAAAGAAAGTGAAAAAAAAATTAATTAAAGACTTTGTTATCGTTGAACTTATACCCAGTATAAGCTGAATGATATGCTGTAGGGATTATCCTACTGAGTGCGCGGGAAGACTTTGTGTGGAGCAATTACTGTCTATACCTAGGATAGTCATTAAATTATTTGAAAGGGTATTGTTTGAGACGATTGTGAAGATTGAAAAGGGCTTGTCACACACACATCGAATCTATCTCTATGTTGGTATCACTTGCTATATTTGTCGTATCTTTTGTCACGTGAGTCAGGAACCTATGTGGATTGCATGTACAGTGAGCCGGTTTTGATTATTTTGTTCGGGACGAACAAAAAGCTAAGTGTGGGGGTGTTGATTGCACTATATTTTATGCAATATTTTATTATAAAAATGCAAACATTCCTAAGCTTTTTATTAATTTTTATAGAAAATTATCTCATATGTGTTTAAATATTATTTTTATTATTTTTATATGAGAAAAATTAACTATGCGCTTAATTGTATAATTTTTTATAATTATTGTCGGTTTTACACTTTGGGTGTGTTTTATGTGATTTTTCAGGTACATTAAGAAGGACGGGCGATTGTGACAAAGTGTGATACAATATTTATTTGGATATGGATTAAATAAAAAAAAAATAAAAAAAGGAGGAAAAAGAATAGTACTTACCTTAGGTCAATTGGCATCATATATATCAATTCTTCTAGGGAAATAAAAGCGGCGGCGGCAGCATATGGTATATATATATATATTCCTTCGCAGCAAACAACATATTCATTCTGGGGAGACCTAATTATTCATGCATTGAGCGACGGCCGCATTACACAATCATTCACGCATACATACACACAATTGGAGCAGCCGCACCTTAGCTTTAGAAATATGAATTCTTTCCCTTCAATTCTATCTTGGAGATCAAAGATGGTTGTGGGCTAAGCACATCGCGGTGAGACAACGGATGAAACCGATCAACATCAACACCAACTAGAGAGATTTTTAGCCGTACTTTTAGTGAGTAAAGTTATCGTTTTTCATCAATTAGAATTTGTTTTGTATTGTTTATGTTTTATTCGAATCGAGAGATCGATGAAACCATCTTTTATGCTTTGAATTTATATGAAAATATTGTTCAAAGTTGTGATCTTTTAATTGATGCGATTAATTATAATTCGAGAGATCGTTTATAGTTAATTGAGTAAGAGTATTAGAAATAATCTCGTGATCGTGTTTTGCATGTCGTTTTGTTTTACTTGAAAAAGAAAACGAAACCCTAGAATTCGCTTAGAGAAATTTAATCGAATTCGTGATTGATCGTTACTAAAAATTATATCTTTAGCTTGCCGTCTAGTTGGGGTTGGGTTGGTTGATCGGTGGATTCCCGTTGCCTTGCCGTTGTTTTAATTACTTGATAAATCGAATCATTAGTATAAATCGTTGATTGCTAAGTTAATTGTTAATTTTCTGCAAATTTACTATTCATCGAAGTTACTTGTTCATCGTCGTTGTCACCCATCCTAGTACTACTCTCGCCCAAGCACGCTTAACTTCGGAGTTCGATGGGATCCGGTGCATTAGTGCTTTGGTATGATCGCACCCGTTAAGAGGATGCGTTCTTATGTATTTGAGCATTGAGAGGCCGCCGACCGCGGGGTGCGGGAACGTCGAGTACGACGGCCGGGCACGTTTTTTAAGTTTTTATTATTTTAATTGCGTACTCAATAAGGATCCGATTACGAATCCGTTTGATCCGTAAATTCGGTGTAATTAGCAATTAGATTTCCGTTTTCATTTATCTAGGGATTTATGATGGGATTCGTAAGTTTCATTGGATCCGGCGCATTAGTCTTTGGGAGAGGTGGCGCGTGGGAACCGCACGGACGTTGACGCGACGAGATGCACGCGAAAGAGACGAAAACGAGTGAAGAAGAAGATAGGAGCGAAAAAAGGAAAAAAGATGAGACGGAAACGAGTGAAGAAGAAGATAGGAACGGAAAAAAGTAAAAAAGAGGGGTGCAACACGAGGACTTCCCTGGGGGTCACCCATCCTAGTACTACTCTCGCCCAAGCACGCTTAACTTCGGAGTTCGATGGGATCCGGTGCATTAGTGCTTTGGTATGATCGCACCCGTTAAGAGGATGCGTTCTTATGTATTTGAGCATTGAGAGGCCGCCGACCGCGGGGTGAGGGAACGTCGAGTACGACGGCCGGGCACGTTTTTTAAGTTTTTATTATTTTAATTGCGTACTCAATAAGGATCCGATTACGAATCCGTTTGATCCGTAAATTCGGTGTAATTAGCAATTAGATTTCCGTTTTCATTTATCTAGGGATTTATGATGGGATTCGTAAGTTTCATTGGATCCGGCGCATTAGTCTTTGGGAGAGGTGGCGCGTGGGAACCGCACGGACGTTGATGCGACGAGATGCACGTGAAAGAGACGAAAACGAGTGAAGAAGAAGATAGGAACGAAAAAAGGAAAAAAGATGAGACGGAAACGAGTGAAGAAGAAGATAGGAACGGAAAAAAGTAAAAAAGAGGGGTGCAACACGAGGACTTCCCGGGGGGTCACCCATCCTAGTACTACTCTCGCCCAAGCACGCTTAACTTCGGAGTTCGATGGGATCCGGTGCATTAGTGCTTTGGTATGATCGCACCCGTTAAGAGGATGCGTTCTTATGTATTTGAGCATTGAGAGGCCGCCGACCGCGGGGTGAGGGAACGTCGAGTACGACGGCCGGGCACGTTTTTTAAGTTTTTATTATTTTAATTGCGTACTCAATAAGGATCCGATTACGAATCCGTTTGATCCGTAAATTCGGTGTAATTAGCAATTAGATTTCCGTTTTCATTTATCTAGGGATTTATGATGGGATTCGTAAGTTTCATTGGATCCGGCGCATTAGTTCTGGGAGAGGTGGCGCGTGGGAACCGCACGGACGTTGATGCGACGAGATGCACGTGAAAGAGACGAAAACGAGTGAAGAAGAAGATAGGAACGAAAAAAGGAAAAAAGATGAGACGGAAACGAGTGAAGAAGAAGATAGGAACGGAAAAAAGTAAAAAAGAGGGGTGCAACACGAGGACTTCCCGGGGGGTCACCCATCCTAGTACTACTCTCGCCCAAGCACGCTTAACTTCGGAGTTCGATGGGATCCGGTGCATTAGTCTTTGGTATGATCGCACCCGTTAAGAGGATGCGTTCTTATGTATTTGAGCATTGAGAGGCCGCCGACCGCGGGGTGAGGGAACGTCGAGTACGACGGCCGGGCACGTTTTTCAAGTTTTTATTATTTTAATTGCGTACTCAATAAGGATCCGATTACGAATCCGTAAATTCGGTGTAATTAGCAATTAGATTTATGTTTTCATTTATCTAGGGATTTATGATGGGATTCGTAGTTTTCATTGGATCCGGCGCATTAGTCTTTGGGAGAGGTGGCGCGTGGGAACCGCACGGACGTTGACGCGACGATATGCATGCGAAAGAGACGAAAACGAGTGAAGAAGAAGATAGGAACGAAAAAAGGAAAAAAGATGAGACGAAAACGAGTGAAGAAGAAGAAAGGAACGGAAAAAAGTAAAAAAGAGGGGTGCAACACGAGGACTTCCCGGGGGTCACCCATCCTAGTACTACTCTCGCCCAAGCACGCTTAACTTCGGAGTTCGATGGGATCCGGTGCATTAGTGCTTTGGTATGATCGCACCCGTTAAGAGGATGCGTTCTTATGTATTTGAGCATTGAGAGGCCGCCGACCGCGGGGTGCGGGAACGTCGAGTACGACGGCCGGGCACGTTTTTTAAGTTTTTATTATTTTAATTGCGTACTCAATAAGGATCCGATTACGAATCCGTTTGATCCGTAAATTCGGTGTAATTAGCAATTAGATTTCCGTTTTCATTTATCTAGGGATTTATGATGGGATTCGTAAGTTTCATTGGATCCGGCGCATTAGTCTTTGGGAGAGGTGGCGCGTGGGAACCGCACGGACGTTGACGCGACGAGATGCACGCGAAAGAGACGAAAACGAGTGAAGAAGAAGATAGGAGCGAAAAAAGGAAAAAAGATGAGACGGAAACGAGTGAAGAAGAAGATAGGAACGGAAAAAAGTAAAAAAGAGGGGTGCAACACGAGGACTTCCCAGGGGGTCACCCATCCTAGTACTACTCTCGCCCAAGCACGCTTAACTTCGGAGTTCTGATGGGATCCGGTGCATTAGTGCTGGTATGATCGCACCCGTTAAGAGGATGCGTTCTTATGTATTTGAGCATTGAGAGGCCGCCGACCGCGGGGTGAGGGAACGTCGAGTACGACGGCCAGGCACGTTTTTCAAGTTTTTATTATTTTAATTGCGTACTCAATAAGGATCCGATTACGAATCCGTAAATTCGGTGTAATTAGCAATTAGATTTCTGTTTTCATTTATCTAGGGATTTATGATGGGATTCGTAGTTTTCATTGGATCCAGCGCATTAGTCTTTGGGAGAGGTGGCGCGTGGGAACCGCACGGACGTTGACGCGACGATATGCATGCGAAAGAGACGAAAACGAGTGAAGAAGAAGATAGGAACGAAAAAAGGAAAAAAGATGAGACGAAAACGAGTGAAGAAGAAGAAAGGAACGGAAAAAAGTAAAAAAGAGGGGTGCAACACGAGGACTTCCCAGGGGGTCACCCATCCTAGTACTACTCTCGCCCAAGCACGCTTAACTTCGGAGTTCTGATGGGATCCGGTGCATTAGTGCTTTGGTATGATCGCACCCGTTAAGAGGATGCGTTCTTATGTATTTGAGCATTGAGAGGCCGCCGACCGCGGGGTGAGGGAACGTCGAGTACGACGGCCGGGCACGTTTTTCAAGTTTTTATTATTTTAATTGCGTACTCAATAAGGATCCGATTACGAATCCGTTTGATCCGTAAATTCGGTGTAATTAGCAATTAGATTTCCGTTTTCATTTATCTAGGGATTTATGATGGGATTCGTAAGTTTCATTGGATCCGGCGCATTAGTCTTTGGGAGAGGTGGCGCGTGGGAACCGCACGGACGTTGACGCGACGAGATGCACGCGAAAGAGACGAAAACGAGTGAAGAAGAAGATAGGAACGAAAAAAGGAAAAAAGATGAGACGGAAACGAGTGAAGAAGAAGATAGGAACGGAAAAAAGTAAAAAAGAGGGGTGCAACACGAGGACTTCCCGGGGGGTCACCCATCCTAGTACTACTCTCGCCCAAGCACGCTTAACTTCGGAGTTCGATGGGATCCGGTGCATTAGTGCGGTATGATCGCACCCGTTAAGAGGATGCGTTCTTATGTATTTGAGCATTGAGAGGCCGCCGACCGCGGGGTGAGGGAACGTCGAGTACGACGGCCGGGCACGTTTTTTAAGTTTTTATTATTTTAATTGCGTACTCAATAAGGATCCGATTACGAATCCGTTTGATCCGTAAATTCGGTGTAATTAGCAATTAGATTTCCGTTTTCATTTATCTAGGGATTTATGATGGGATTCGTAAGTTTCATTGGATCCGGCGCATTAGTCTTTGGGAGAGGTGGCACGTGGGAACCGCACGGACGTTGATGCGACGAGATGCACGCGAAAGAGACGAAAACGAGTGAAGAAGAAGATAGGAACGAAAAAAGGAAAAAAGATGAGACGAAAACGAGTGAAGAAGAAGATAGGAACGGAAAAAAGTAAAAAAGAGGGGTGCAACACGAGGACTTCCCAGGGGGTCACCCATCCTAGTACTACTCTCGCCCAAGCACGCTTAACTTCGGAGTTCTGATGGGATCCGGTGCATTAGTGCTTTGGTATGATCGCACCCGTTAAGAGGATGCGTTCTTATGTATTTGAGCATTGAGAGGCCGCCGACCGCGGGGTGAGGGAACGTCGAGTACGACGGCCGGGCACGTTTTTCAAGTTTTTATTATTTTAATTGCGTACTCAATAAGGATCCGATTACGAATCCGTAAATTCGGTGTAATTAGCAATTAGATTTCGTTTTCATTTATCTAGGGATTTATGATGGGATTCGTAGTTTTCATTGGATCCGGCGCATTAGTCTTTGGGAGAGGTGGCGCGTGGGAACCGCACGGACGTTGACGCGACGATATGCACGCGAAAGAGACGAAAACGAGTGAAGAAGAAGATAGGAACGAAAAAAGGAAAAAAGATGAGACGAAAACGAGTGAAGAAGAAGAAAGGAACGGAAAAAAGTAAAAAAGAGGGTGCAACACGAGGACTTCCCAGGGGGTCACCCATCCTAGTACTACTCTCGCCCAAGCACGCTTAACTTCGGAGTTCGATGGGATCCGGTGCATTAGTGCTTTGGTATGATCGCACCCGTTAAGAGGATGCGTTCTTATGTATTTGAGCATTGAGAGGCCGCCGACCGCGGGGTGAGGGAACGTCGAGTACGACGGCCGGGCACGTTTTTCAAGTTTTTATTATTTTAATTGCGTACTCAATAAGGATCCGATTACGAATCCGTTTGATCCGTAAATTCGGTGTAATTAGCAATTAGATTTCCGTTTTCATTTATCTAGGGATTTATGATGGGATTCGTAAGTTTCATTGGATCCGGCGCATTAGTGCTAGGAGAGGTGGCGCGTGGGAACCGCACGGACGTTGATGCGACGAGATGCACGCGAAAGAGACGAAAACGAGTGAAGAAGAAGATAGGAACGAAAAAAAAAAAAAGATGAGACGGAAACGAGTGAAGAAGAAGATAGGAACGGAAAAAAGTAAAAAAGGGGTGCAACACGAGGACTTCCCGGGGGGTCACCCATCCTAGTACTACTCTCGCCCAAGCACGCTTAACTTCGGAGTTCGATGGGATCCGGTGCATTAGTGCTTTGGTATGATCGCACCCGTTAAGAGGATGCGTTCTTATGTATTTGAGCATTGAGAGGCCGCCGACCGCGGGGTGAGGGAACGTCGAGTACGACGGCCGGGCACGTTTTTCAAGTTTTTATTATTTTAATTGCGTACTCAATAAGGATCCGATTACGAATCCGTTTGATCCGTAAATTCGGTGTAATTAGCAATTAGATTTCCGTTTTCATTTATCTAGGGATTTATGATGGGATTCGTAAGTTTCATTGGATCCGGCGCATTAGTCTTTGGGAGAGGTGGCGCGTGGGAACCGCACGGACGTTGATGCGACGAGATGCACGCGAAAGAGACGAAAACGAGTGAAGAAGAAGATAGGAACGAAAAAAGGAAAAAAGATGAGACGGAAACGAGTGAAGAAGAAGATAGGAACGGAAAAAAGTAAAAAAGAGGGGTGCAACACGAGGACTTCCCAGGGGGTCACCCATCCTAGTACTACTCTCGCCCAAGCACGCTTAACTTCGGAGTTCGATGGGATCCGGTGCATTAGTCTTTGCGTATGATCGCACCCGTTAAGAGGATGCGTTCTTATGTATTTGAGCATTGAGAGGCCGCCGACCGCGGGGTGAGGGAACGTCGAGTACGACGGCCGGGCACGTTTTTCAAGTTTTTATTATTTTAATTGCGTACTCAATAAGGATCCGATTACGAATCCGTAAATTCGGTGTAATTAGCAATTAGATTTATGTTTTCATTTATCTAGGGATTTATGATGGGATTCGTAGTTTTCATTGGATCCGGCGCATTAGTCTTTGGGAGAGGTGGCGCGTGGGAACCGCACGGACGTTGACGCGACGATATGCACGCGAAAGAGACGAAAACGAGTGAAGAAGAAGATAGGAACGAAAAAAGGAAAAAAGATGAGACGAAAACGAGTGAAGAAGAAGAAAGGAACGGAAAAAAGTAAAAAAGAGGGGTGCAACACGAGGACTTCCGGGGGTCACCCATCCTAGTACTACTCTCGCCCAAGCACGCTTAACTTCGGAGTTCGATGGGATCCGGTGCATTAGTGCGGTATGATCGCACCCGTTAAGAGGATGCGTTCTTATGTATTTGAGCATTGAGAGGCCGCCGACCGCGGGGTGAGGGAACGTCGAGTACGACGGCCGGGCACGTTTTTCAAGTTTTTATTATTTTAATTGCGTACTCAATAAGGATCCGATTACGAATCCGTTTGATCCGTAAATTCGGTGTAATTAGCAATTAGATTTCCGTTTTCATTTATCTAGGGATTTATGATGGGATTCGTAAGTTTCATTGGATCCGGCGCATTAGTCTTTGGGAGAGGTGGCGCGTGGGAACCGCACGGACGTTGATGCGACGAGATGCACGCGAAAGAGACGAAAACGAGTGAAGAAGAAGATAGGAACGAAAAAAGGAAAAAAAGATGAGACGGAAACGAGTGAAGAAGAAGATAGGAACGGAAAAAAGTAAAAAAGAGGGGTGCAACACGAGGACTTCCCAGGGGGTCACCCATCCTAGTACTACTCTCGCCCAAGCACGCTTAACTTCGGAGTTCTGATGGGATCCGGTGCATTAGTGCTGGTATGATCGCACCCGTTAAGAGGATGCGTTCTTATGTATTTGAGCATTGAGAGGCCGCCGACCGCGGGGTGAGGGAACGTCGAGTACGACGGCCGGGCACGTTTTTCAAGTTTTTATTATTTTAAATGCGTACTCAATAAGGATCCGATTACGAATCCGTAAATTCGGTGTAATTAGCAATTAGATTTACGTTTTCATTTATCTAGGGATTTATGATGGGATTCGTAGTTTTCATTGGATCCGGCGCATTAGTCTTTGGGAGAGGTGGCGCGTGGGAACCGCACGGACGTTGACGCGACGATATGCACGCGAAAGAGACGAAAAAAACGAGTGAAGAAGAAGATAGGAACGAAAAAAGGAAAAAAGATGAGACGAAAACGAGTGAAGAAGAAGAAAGGAACGGAAAAAAGTAAAAAAGAGGGGTGCAACACGAGGACTTCCCGGGGGGGTCACCCATCCTAGTACTACTCTCGCCCAAGCACGCTTAACTTCGGAGTTCGATGGGATCCGGTGCATTAGTGCTTTGGTATGATCGCACCCGTTAAGAGGATGCGTTCTTATGTATTTGAGCATTGAGAGGCCGCCGACCGCGGGGTGAGGGAACGTCGAGTACGACGGCCGGGCACGTTTTTCAAGTTTTTATTATTTTAATTGCGTACTCAATAAGGATCCGATTACGAATCCGTTTGATCCGTAAATTCGGTGTAATTAGCAATTAGATTTCCGTTTTCATTTATCTAGGGATTTATGATGGGATTCGTAAGTTTCATTGGATCCGGCGCATTAGTCTTTGGGAGAGGTGGCGCGTGGGAACCGCACGGACGTTGATGCGACGAGATGCACGCGAAAGAGACGAAAACGAGTGAAGAAGAAGATAGGAACGAAAAAAGGAAAAAAGATGAGACGGAAACGAGTGAAGAAGAAGATAGGAACGGAAAAAAGTAAAAAAGAGGGGTGCAACACGAGGACTTCCCAGGGGGTCACCCATCCTAGTACTACTCTCGCCCAAGCACGCTTAACTTCGGAGTTCTGATGGGATCCGGTGCATTAGTGCTTTGGTATGATCGCACCCGTTAAGAGGATGCGTTCTTATGTATTTGAGCATTGAGAGGCCGCCGACCGCGGGGTGAGGGAACGTCGAGTACGACGGCCGGGCACGTTTTTCAAGTTTTTATTATTTTAAATGCGTACTCAATAAGGATCCGATTACGAATCCGTAAATTCGGTGTAATTAGCAATTAGATTTCCGTTTTCATTTATCTAGGGATTTATGATGGGATTCGTAGTTTTCATTGGATCCGGCGCATTAGTCTTTGGGAGAGGTGGCGCGTGGGAACCGCACGGACGTTGACGCGACGATATGCACGCGAAAGAGACGAAAACGAGTGAAGAAGAAGATAGGAACGAAAAAAGGAAAAAAGATGAGACGAAAACGAGTGAAGAAGAAGAAAGGAACGGAAAAAAGTAAAAAAGAGGGGTGCAACACGAGGACTTCCCAGGGGGTCACCCATCCTAGTACTACTCTCGCCCAAGCACGCTTAACTTCGGAGTTCGATGGGATCCGGTGCATTAGTGCTTTGGTATGATCGCACCCGTTAAGAGGATGCGTTCTTATGTATTTGAGCATTGAGAGGCCGCCGACCGCGGGGTGAGGGAACGTCGAGTACGACGGCCGGGCACGTTTTTCAAGTTTTTATTATTTTAATTGCGTACTCAATAAGGATCCGATTACGAATCCGTTTGATCCGTAAATTCGGTGTAATTAGCAATTAGATTTCCGTTTTCATTTATCTAGGGATTTATGATGGGATTCGTAAGTTTCATTGGATCCGGCGCATTAGTCTTTGGGAGAGGTGGCGCGTGGGAACCGCACGGACGTTGATGCGACGAGATGCACGAAAGAGACGAAAACGAGTGAAGAAGAAGATAGGAACGAAAAAAGGAAAAAAGATGAGACGGAAACGAGTGAAGAAGAAGATAGGAACGGAAAAAAGTAAAAAAGAGGGGTGCAACACGAGGACTTCCCAGGGGGTCACCCATCCTAGTACTACTCTCGCCCAAGCACGCTTAACTTCGGAGTTCGATGGGATCCGGTGCATTAGTGCTTGGTATGATCGCACCCGTTAAGAGGATGCGTTCTTATGTATTTGAGCATTGAGAGGCCGCCGACCGCGGGGTGAGGGAACGTCGAGTACGACGGCCGGGCACGTTTTTCAAGTTTTTATTATTTTAAATGCGTACTCAATAAGGATCCGATTACGAATCCGTAAATTCGGTGTAATTAGCAATTAGATTTCTTTTTCATTTATCTAGGGATTTATGATGGGATTCGTAGTTTTCATTGGATCCGGCGCATTAGTCTTTGGGAGAGGTGGCGCGTGGGAACCGCACGGACGTTGACGCGACGATATGCACGCGAAAGAGACGAAAACGAGTGAAGAAGAAGATAGGAACGAAAAAAGGAAAAAAGATGAGACGAAAACGAGTGAAGAAGAAGAAAGGAACGGAAAAAAGTAAAAAAGAGGGGTGCAACACGAGGACTTCCCGGGGGTCACCCATCCTAGTACTACTCTCGCCCAAGCACGCTTAACTTCGGAGTTCGATGGGATCCGGTGCATTAGTGCTTTGGTATGATCGCACCCGTTAAGAGGATGCGTTCTTATGTATTTGAGCATTGAGAGGCCGCCGACCGCGGGGTGAGGGAACGTCGAGTACGACGGCCGGGCACGTTTTTCAAGTTTTTATTATTTTAATTGCGTACTCAATAAGGATCCGATTACGAATCCGTTTGATCCGTAAATTCGGTGTAATTAGCAATTAGATTTCCGTTTTCATTTATCTAGGGATTTATGATGGGATTCGTAAGTTTCATTGGATCCGGCGCATTAGTTGGGAGAGGTGGCGCGTGGGAACCGCACGGACGTTGATGCGACGAGATGCACGCGAAAGAGACGAAAACGAGTGAAGAAGAAGATAGGAACGAAAAAAGGAAAAAAGATGAGACGGAAACGAGTGAAGAAGAAGATAGGAACGGAAAAAAGTAAAAAAGAGGGGTGCAACACGAGGACTTCCCAGGGGGTCACCCATCCTAGTACTACTCTCGCCCAAGCACGCTTAACTTCGGAGTTCTGATGGGATCCGGTGCATTAGTGCGGTATGATCGCACCCGTTAAGAGGATGCGTTCTTATGTATTTGAGCATTGAGAGGCCGCCGACCGCGGGGTGAGGGAACGTCGAGTACGACGGCCGGGCACGTTTTTCAAGTTTTTATTATTTTAAATGCGTACTCAATAAGGATCCGATTACGAATCCGTAAATTCGGTGTAATTAGCAATTAGATTTCCGTTTTCATTTATCTAGGGATTTATGATGGGATTCGTAGTTTTCATTGGATCCGGCGCATTAGTCTTTGGGAGAGGTGGCGCGTGGGAACCGCACGGACGTTGACGCGACGATATGCACGCGAAAGAGACGAAAACGAGTGAAGAAGAAGATAGGAACGAAAAAAGGAAAAAAGATGAGACGAAAACGAGTGAAGAAGAAGAAAGGAACGGAAAAAAGTAAAAAAGAGGGGTGCAACACGAGGACTTCCCGGGGGGTCACCCATCCTAGTACTACTCTCGCCCAAGCACGCTTAACTTCGGAGTTCGATGGGATCCGGTGCATTAGTGCTTTGGTATGATCGCACCCGTTAAGAGGATGCGTTCTTATGTATTTGAGCATTGAGAGGCCGCCGACCGCGGGGTGAGGGAACGTCGAGTACGACGGCCGGGCACGTTTTTCAAGTTTTTATTATTTTAATTGCGTACTCAATAAGGATCCGATTACGAATCCGTTTGATCCGTAAATTCGGTGTAATTAGCAATTAGATTTCCGTTTTCATTTATCTAGGGATTTATGATGGGATTCGTAAGTTTCATTGGATCCGGCGCATTAGTGCTTTGGGAGAGGTGGCGCGTGGGAACCGCACGGACGTTGATGCGACGAGATGCACGCGAAAGAGACGAAAACGAGTGAAGAAGAAGATAGGAACGAAAAAAGGAAAAAAGATGAGACGGAAACGAGTGAAGAAGAAGATAGGAACGGAAAAAAGTAAAAAAGAGGGGTGCAACACGAGGACTTCCCAGGGGGTCACCCATCCTAGTACTACTCTCGCCCAAGCACGCTTAACTTCGGAGTTCTGATGGGATCCGGTGCATTAGTGCTTGGTATGATCGCACCCGTTAAGAGGATGCGTTCTTATGTATTTGAGCATTGAGAGGCCGCCGACCGCGGGGTGAGGGAACGTCGAGTACGACGGCCGGGCACGTTTTTCAAGTTTTTATTATTTTAAATGCGTACTCAATAAGGATCCGATTACGAATCCGTAAATTCGGTGTAATTAGCAATTAGATTTCGTTTTCATTTATCTAGGGATTTATGATGGGATTCGTAGTTTTCATTGGATCCGGCGCATTAGTCTTTGGGAGAGGTGGCGCGTGGGAACCGCACGGACGTTGACGCGACGATATGCACGCGAAAGAGACGAAAACGAGTGAAGAAGAAGATAGGAACGAAAAAAGGAAAAAAGATGAGACGAAAACGAGTGAAGAAGAAGAAAGGAACGGAAAAAAGTAAAAAAGAGGGGTGCAACACGAGGACTTCCCGGGGGGTCACCCATCCTAGTACTACTCTCGCCCAAGCACGCTTAACTTCGGAGTTCGATGGGATCCGGTGCATTAGTGCTTTGGTATGATCGCACCCGTTAAGAGGATGCGTTCTTATGTATTTGAGCATTGAGAGGCCGCCGACCGCGGGGTGAGGGAACGTCGAGTACGACGGCCGGGCACGTTTTTCAAGTTTTTATTATTTTAATTGCGTACTCAATAAGGATCCGATTACGAATCCGTTTGATCCGTAAATTCGGTGTAATTAGCAATTAGATTTCCGTTTTCATTTATCTAGGGATTTATGATGGGATTCGTAAGTTTCATTGGATCCGGCGCATTAGTCTTTGGGAGAGGTGGCGCGTGGGAACCGCACGGACGTTGATGCGACGAGATGCACGCGAAAGAGACGAAAACGAGTGAAGAAGAAGATAGGAACGAAAAAAGGAAAAAAGATGAGACGGAAACGAGTGAAGAAGAAGATAGGAACGGAAAAAAGTAAAAAAGAGGGGTGCAACACGAGGACTTCCCGGGGGGGGTCACCCATCCTAGTACTACTCTCGCCCAAGCACGCTTAACTTCGGAGTTCGATGGGATCCGGTGCATTAGTGCTTTGGTATGATCGCACCCGTTAAGAGGATGCGTTCTTATGTATTTGAGCATTGAGAGGCCGCCGACCGCGGGGTGAGGGAACGTCGAGTACGACGGCCGGGCACGTTTTTCAAGTTTTTATTATTTTAAATGCGTACTCAATAAGGATCCGATTACGAATCCGTAAATTCGGTGTAATTAGCAATTAGATTTCTGTTTTCATTTATCTAGGGATTTATGATGGGATTCGTAGTTTTCATTGGATCCGGCGCATTAGTCTTTGGGAGAGGTGGCGCGTGGGAACCGCACGGACGTTGACGCGACGATATGCACGCGAAAGAGACGAAAACGAGTGAAGAAGAAGATAGGAACGAAAAAAGGAAAAAAGATGAGACGAAAACGAGTGAAGAAGAAGAAAGGAACGGAAAAAAGTAAAAAAGAGGGGTGCAACACGAGGACTTCCCAGGGGGTCACCCATCCTAGTACTACTCTCGCCCAAGCACGCTTAACTTCGGAGTTCGATGGGATCCGGTGCATTAGTGCGGTATGATCGCACCCGTTAAGAGGATGCGTTCTTATGTATTTGAGCATTGAGAGGCCGCCGACCGCGGGGTGAGGGAACGTCGAGTACGACGGCCGGGCACGTTTTTCAAGTTTTTATTATTTTAATTGCGTACTCAATAAGGATCCGATTACGAATCCGTTTGATCCGTAAATTCGGTGTAATTAGCAATTAGATTTCCGTTTTCATTTATCTAGGGATTTATGATGGGATTCGTAAGTTTCATTGGATCCGGCGCATTAGTCTTTGGGAGAGGTGGCGCGTGGGAACCGCACGGACGTTGATGCGACGAGATGCACGCGAAAGAGACGAAAACGAGTGAAGAAGAAGATAGGAACGAAAAAAGGAAAAAAGATGAGACGGAAACGAGTGAAGAAGAAGATAGGAACGGAAAAAAGTAAAAAAGAGGGGTGCAACACGAGGACTTCCCGGGGGTCACCCATCCTAGTACTACTCTCGCCCAAGCACGCTTAACTTCGGAGTTCTGATGGGATCCGGTGCATTAGTGCTGGTATGATCGCACCCGTTAAGAGGATGCGTTCTTATGTATTTGAGCATTGAGAGGCCGCCGACCGCGGGGTGAGGGAACGTCGAGTACGACGGCCGGGCACGTTTTTCAAGTTTTTATTATTTTAAATGCGTACTCAATAAGGATCCGATTACGAATCCGTAAATTCGGTGTAATTAGCAATTAGATTTCTATTTTCATTTATCTAGGGATTTATGATGGGATTCGTAGTTTTCATTGGATCCGGCGCATTAGTGCTGGGAGAGGTGGCGCGTGGGAACCGCACGGACGTTGACGCGACGATATGCACGCGAAAGAGACGAAAACGAGTGAAGAAGAAGATAGGAACGAAAAAAGGAAAAAAGATGAGACGAAAACGAGTGAAGAAGAAGAAAGGAACGGAAAAAAAAAAAAAAGAGGGGTGCAACACGAGGACTTCCCGGGGGTCACCCATCCTAGTACTACTCTCGCCCAAGCACGCTTAACTTCGGAGTTCGATGGGATCCGGTGCATTAGTGCTTTGGTATGATCGCACCCGTTAAGAGGATGCGTTCTTATGTATTTGAGCATTGAGAGGCCGCCGACCGCGGGGTGAGGGAACGTCGAGTACGACGGCCGGGCACGTTTTTCAAGTTTTTATTATTTTAATTGCGTACTCAATAAGGATCCGATTACGAATCCGTTTGATCCGTAAATTCGGTGTAATTAGCAATTAGATTTCCGTTTTCATTTATCTAGGGATTTATGATGGGATTCGTAAGTTTCATTGGATCCGGCGCATTAGTCTTTGGGAGAGGTGGCGCGTGGGAACCGCACGGACGTTGATGCGACGAGATGCACGCGAAAGAGACGAAAACGAGTGAAGAAGAAGATAGGAACGAAAAAAGGAAAAAAGATGAGACGGAAACGAGTGAAGAAGAAGATAGGAACGGAAAAAAGTAAAAAAGAGGGGTGCAACACGAGGACTTCCCAGGGGGTCACCCATCCTAGTACTACTCTCGCCCAAGCACGCTTAACTTCGGAGTTCTGATGGGATCCGGTGCATTAGTGCTGGTATGATCGCACCCGTTAAGAGGATGCGTTCTTATGTATTTGAGCATTGAGAGGCCGCCGACCGCGGGGTGAGGGAACGTCGAGTACGACGGCCGGGCACGTTTTTCAAGTTTTTATTATTTTAAATGCGTACTCAATAAGGATCCGATTACGAATCCGTAAATTCGGTGTAATTAGCAATTAGATTTATGTTTTCATTTATCTAGGGATTTATGATGGGATTCGTAGTTTTCATTGGATCCGGCGCATTAGTCTTTGGGGAGAGGTGGCGCGTGGGAACCGCACGGACGTTGACGCGACGATATGCACGCGAAAGAGACGAAAACGAGTAAAGAAGAAGATAGGAACGAAAAAAGGAAAAAAGATGAGACGAAAACGAGTGAAGAAGAAGAAAGGAACGGAAAAAAGTAAAAAAGAGGGGTGCAACACGAGGACTTCCCGGGGGGTCACCCATCCTAGTACTACTCTCGCCCAAGCACGCTTAACTTCGGAGTTCGATGGGATCCGGTGCATTAGTGCTTTGGTATGATCGCACCCGTTAAGAGGATGCGTTCTTATGTATTTGAGCATTGAGAGGCCGCCGACCGCGGGGTGAGGGAACGTCGAGTACGACGGCCGGGCACGTTTTTCAAGTTTTTATTATTTTAATTGCGTACTCAATAAGGATCCGATTACGAATCCGTTTGATCCGTAAATTCGGTGTAATTAGCAATTAGATTTCCGTTTTCATTTATCTAGGGATTTATGATGGGATTCGTAAGTTTCATTGGATCCGGCGCATTAGTCTTTGGGAGAGGTGGCGCGTGGGAACCGCACGGACGTTGATGCGACGAGATGCACGCGAAAGAGACGAAAACGAGTGAAGAAGAAGATAGGAACGAAAAAAGGAAAAAAGATGAGACGGAAACGAGTGAAGAAGAAGATAGGAACGGAAAAAAGTAAAAAAGAGGGGTGCAACACGAGGACTTCCCGGGGGGTCACCCATCCTAGTACTACTCTCGCCCAAGCACGCTTAACTTCGGAGTTACGATGGGATCCGGTGCATTAGTGCTTTGGTATGATCGCACCCGTTAAGAGGATGCGTTCTTATGTATTTGAGCATTGAGAGGCCGCCGACCGCGGGGTGAGGGAACGTCGAGTACGACGGCCGGGCACGTTTTTCAAGTTTTTATTATTTTAATTGCGTACTCAATAAGGATCCGATTACGAATCCGTAAATTCGGTGTAATTAGCAATTAGATTTCGTTTTCATTTATCTAGGGATTTATGATGGGATTCGTAGTTTTCATTGGATCCGGCGCATTAGTGCTTTGGGAGAGGTGGCGCGTGGGAACCGCACGGACGTTGACGCGACGATATGCACGCGAAAGAGACGAAAACGAGTGAAGAAGAAGATAGGAACGAAAAAAGGAAAAAAGATGAGACGAAAACGAGTGAAGAAGAAGAAAGGAACGGAAAAAAGTAAAAAAGAGGGGTGCAACACGAGGACTTCCCAGGGGGTCACCCATCCTAGTACTACTCTCGCCCAAGCACGCTTAACTTCGGAGTTCGATGGGATCCGGTGCATTAGTGCTTTGGTATGATCGCACCCGTTAAGAGGATGCGTTCTTATGTATTTGAGCATTGAGAGGCCGCCGACCGCGGGGTGAGGGAACGTCGAGTACGACGGCCGGGCACGTTTTTCAAGTTTTTATTATTTTAATTGCGTACTCAATAAGGATCCGATTACGAATCCGTTTGATCCGTAAATTCGGTGTAATTAGCAATTAGATTTCCGTTTTCATTTATCTAGGGATTTATGATGGGATTCGTAAGTTTCATTGGATCCGGCGCATTAGTGCTTTGGGAGAGGTGGCGCGTGGGAACCGCACGGACGTTGATGCGACGAGATGCACGCGAAAGAGACGAAAACGAGTGAAGAAGAAGATAGGAACGAAAAAAGGAAAAAAGATGAGACGGAAACGAGTGAAGAAGAAGATAGGAACGGAAAAAAGTAAAAAAGAGGGGTGCAACACGAGGACTTCCCAGGGGGTCACCCATCCTAGTACTACTCTCGCCCAAGCACGCTTAACTTCGGAGTTCTGATGGGATCCGGTGCATTAGTGCTTTGGTATGATCGCACCCGTTAAGAGGATGCGTTCTTATGTATTTGAGCATTGAGAGGCCGCCGACCGCGGGGTGAGGGAACGTCGAGTACGACGGCCGGGCACGTTTTTCAAGTTTTTATTATTTTAATTGCGTACTCAATAAGGATCCGATTACGAATCCGTAAATTCGGTGTAATTAGCAATTAGATTTCCGTTTTCATTTATCTAGGGATTTATGATGGGATTCGTAGTTTTCATTGGATCCGGCGCATTAGTGCTGGGAGAGGTGGCGCGTGGGAACCGCACGGACGTTGACGCGACGATATGCACGCGAAAGAGACGAAAACGAGTGAAGAAGAAGATAGGAACGAAAAAAGGAAAAAAGATGAGACGAAAACGAGTGAAGAAGAAGAAAGGAACGGAAAAAAGTAAAAAAGAGGGGTGCAACACGAGGACTTCCCGGGGGGTCACCCATCCTAGTACTACTCTCGCCCAAGCACGCTTAACTTCGGAGTTCGATGGGATCCGGTGCATTAGTGCTTTGGTATGATCGCACCCGTTAAGAGGATGCGTTCTTATGTATTTGAGCATTGAGAGGCCGCCGACCGCGGGGTGAGGGAACGTCGAGTACGACGGCCGGGCACGTTTTTCAAGTTTTTATTATTTTAATTGCGTACTCAATAAGGATCCGATTACGAATCCGTTTGATCCGTAAATTCGGTGTAATTAGCAATTAGATTTCCGTTTTCATTTATCTAGGGATTTATGATGGGATTCGTAGTTTTCATTGGATCCGGCGCATTAGTGCTGGGAGAGGTGGCGCGTGGGAACCGCACGGACGTTGACGCGACGATATGCACGCGAAAGAGACGAAAACGAGTGAAGAAGAAGATAGGAACGAAAAAAGGAAAAAAGATGAGACGAAAACGAGTGAAGAAGAAGAAAGGAACGGAAAAAAGTAAAAAAGAGGGGTGCAACACGAGGACTTCCCGGGGGGTCACCCATCCTAGTACTACTCTCGCCCAAGCACGCTTAACTTCGGAGTTCGATGGGATCCGGTGCATTAGTGCTTTGGTATGATCGCACCCGTTAAGAGGATGCGTTCTTATGTATTTGAGCATTGAGAGGCCGCCGACCGCGGGGTGAGGGAACGTCGAGTACGACGGCCGGGCACGTTTTTCAAGTTTTTATTATTTTAATTGCGTACTCAATAAGGATCCGATTACGAATCCGTTTGATCCGTAAATTCGGTGTAATTAGCAATTAGATTTCCGTTTTCATTTATCTAGGGATTTATGATGGGATTCGTAAGTTTCATTGGATCCGGCGCATTAGTGCGGGGAGAGGTGGCGCGTGGGAACCGCACGGACGTTGATGCGACGAGATGCACGCGAAAGAGACGAAAACGAGTGAAGAAGAAGATAGGAACGAAAAAAGGAAAAAAGATGAGACGGAAACGAGTGAAGAAGAAGATAGGAACGGAAAAAAGTAAAAAAGAGGGGTGCAACACGAGGACTTCCCAGGGGGTCACCCATCCTAGTACTACTCTCGCCCAAGCACGCTTAACTTCGGAGTTCTGATGGGATCCGGTGCATTAGTGCTGGTATGATCGCACCCGTTAAGAGGATGCGTTCTTATGTATTTGAGCATTGAGAGGCCGCCGACCGCGGGGTGAGGGAACGTCGAGTACGACGGCCAGGCACGTTTTTCAAGTTTTTATTATTTTAATTGCGTACTCAATAAGGATCCGATTACGAATCCGTAAATTCGGTGTAATTAGCAATTAGATTTCTGTTTTCATTTATCTAGGGATTTATGATGGGATTCGTAGTTTTCATTGGATCCAGCGCATTAGTGCTTGGAGAGGTGGCGCGTGGGAACCGCACGGACGTTGACGCGACGATATGCATGCGAAAGAGACGAAAACGAGTGAAGAAGAAGATAGGAACGAAAAAAGGAAAAAAGATGAGACGAAAACGAGTGAAGAAGAAGAAAGGAACGGAAAAAAGTAAAAAAGAGGGGTGCAACACGAGGACTTCCCAGGGGGTCACCCATCCTAGTACTACTCTCGCCCAAGCACGCTTAACTTCGGAGTTCTGATGGGATCCGGTGCATTAGTGCTTTGGTATGATCGCACCCGTTAAGAGGATGCGTTCTTATGTATTTGAGCATTGAGAGGCCGCCGACCGCGGGGTGAGGGAACGTCGAGTACGACGGCCGGGCACGTTTTTCAAGTTTTTATTATTTTAATTGCGTACTCAATAAGGATCCGATTACGAATCCGTTTGATCCGTAAATTCGGTGTAATTAGCAATTAGATTTCCGTTTTCATTTATCTAGGGATTTATGATGGGATTCGTAAGTTTCATTGGATCCGGCGCATTAGTGCTGGGAGAGGTGGCGCGTGGGAACCGCACGGACGTTGATGCGACGAGATGCACGCGAAAGAGACGAAAACGAGTGAAGAAGAAGATAGGAACGAAAAAAGGAAAAAAGATGAGACGGAAACGAGTGAAGAAGAAGATAGGAACGGAAAAAAGTAAAAAAGAGGGGTGCAACACGAGGACTTCCCAGGGGGTCACCCATCCTAGTACTACTCTCGCCCAAGCACGCTTAACTTCGGAGTTCTGATGGGATCCGGTGCATTAGTGTTGGTATGATCGCACCCGTTAAGAGGATGCGTTCTTATGTATTTGAGCATTGAGAGGCCGCCGACCGCGGGGTGAGGGAACGTCGAGTACGACGGCCGGGCACGTTTTTCAAGTTTTTATTATTTTAATTGCGTACTCAATAAGGATCCGATTACGAATCCGTTTGATCCGTAAATTCGGTGTAATTAGCAATTAGATTTCCGTTTTCATTTATCTAGGGATTTATGATGGGATTCGTAAGTTTCATTGGATCCGGCGCATTAGTGCTGGGAGAGGTGGCGCGTGGGAACCGCACGGACGTTGATGCGACGAGATGCACGCGAAAGAGACGAAAACGAGTGAAGAAGAAGATAGGAACGAAAAAAAGGAAAAAAGATGAGACGGAAACGAGTGAAGAAGAAGATAGGAACGGAAAAAAGTAAAAAAGAGGGGTGCAACACGAGGACTTCCCAGGGGGTCACCCATCCTAGTACTACTCTCGCCCAAGCACGCTTAACTTCGGAGTTCTGATGGGATCCGGTGCATTAGTGCTTGGTATGATCGCACCCGTTAAGAGGATGCGTTCTTATGTATTTGAGCATTGAGAGGCCGCCGACCGCGGGGTGAGGGAACGTCGAGTACGACGGCCGGGCACGTTTTTCAAGTTTTTATTATTTTAATTGCGTACTCAATAAGGATCCGATTACGAATCCGTAAATTCGGTGTAATTAGCAATTAGATTTCCGTTTTCATTTATCTAGGGATTTATGATGGGATTCGTAGTTTTCATTGGATCCGGCGCATTAGTGCTGGGAGAGGTGGCGCGTGGGAACCGCACGGACGTTGACGCGACGATATGCACGCGAAAGAGACGAAAACGAGTGAAGAAGAAGATAGGAACGAAAAAAGGAAAAAAGATGAGACGAAAACGAGTGAAGAAGAAGAAAGGAACGGAAAAAAGTAAAAAAGAGGGGTGCAACACGAGGACTTCCCAGGGGGTCACCCATCCTAGTACTACTCTCGCCCAAGCACGCTTAACTTCGGAGTTCGATGGGATCCGGTGCATTAGTGCGGTATGATCGCACCCGTTAAGAGGATGCGTTCTTATGTATTTGAGCATTGAGAGGCCGCCGACCGCGGGGTGAGGGAACGTCGAGTACGACGGCCGGGCACGTTTTTCAAGTTTTTATTATTTTAATTGCGTACTCAATAAGGATCCGATTACGAATCCGTTTGATCCGTAAATTCGGTGTAATTAGCAATTAGATTTCCGTTTTCATTTATCTAGGGATTTATGATGGGATTCGTAAGTTTCATTGGATCCGGCGCATTAGTGCTGGGAGAGGTGGCGCGTGGGAACCGCACGGACGTTGATGCGACGAGATGCACGCGAAAGAGACGAAAACGAGTGAAGAAGAAGATAGGAACGAAAAAAGGAAAAAAGATGAGACGGAAACGAGTGAAGAAGAAGATAGGAACGGAAAAAAGTAAAAAAGAGGGGTGCAACACGAGGACTTCCCGGGGGTCACCCATCCTAGTACTACTCTCGCCCAAGCACGCTTAACTTCGGAGTTCTGATGGGATCCGGTGCATTAGTGCTGGTATGATCGCACCCGTTAAGAGGATGCGTTCTTATGTATTTGAGCATTGAGAGGCCGCCGACCGCGGGGTGAGGGAACGTCGAGTACGACGGCCGGGCACGTTTTTCAAGTTTTTATTATTTTAAATGCGTACTCAATAAGGATCCGATTACGAATCCGTAAATTCGGTGTAATTAGCAATTAGATTTCTGTTTTCATTTATCTAGGGATTTATGATGGGATTCGTAGTTTTCATTGGATCCGGCGCATTAGTGCTGGGAGAGGTGGCGCGTGGGAACCGCACGGACGTTGACGCGACGATATGCACGCGAAAGAGACGAAAACGAGTGAAGAAGAAGATAGGAACGAAAAAAGGAAAAAAGATGAGACGAAAACGAGTGAAGAAGAAGAAAGGAACGGAAAAAAGTAAAAAAGAGGGGTGCAACACGAGGACTTCCCGGGGGTCACCCATCCTAGTACTACTCTCGCCCAAGCACGCTTAACTTCGGAGTTCGATGGGATCCGGTGCATTAGTGCTTTGGTATGATCGCACCCGTTAAGAGGATGCGTTCTTATGTATTTGAGCATTGAGAGGCCGCCGACCGCGGGGTGAGGGAACGTCGAGTACGACGGCCGGGCACGTTTTTCAAGTTTTTATTATTTTAATTGCGTACTCAATAAGGATCCGATTACGAATCCGTTTGATCCGTAAATTCGGTGTAATTAGCAATTAGATTTCCGTTTTCATTTATCTAGGGATTTATGATGGGATTCGTAAGTTTCATTGGATCCGGCGCATTAGTGCTGGGGGAGGTGGCGCGTGGGAACCGCACGGACGTTGATGCGACGAGATGCACGCGAAAGAGACGAAAACGAGTGAAGAAGAAGATAGGAACGAAAAAAGGAAAAAAGATGAGACGGAAACGAGTGAAGAAGAAGATAGGAACGGAAAAAAGTAAAAAAGAGGGGTGCAACACGAGGACTTCCCAGGGGGTCACCCATCCTAGTACTACTCTCGCCCAAGCACGCTTAACTTCGGAGTTCTGATGGGATCCGGTGCATTAGTGCTGGTATGATCGCACCCGTTAAGAGGATGCGTTCTTATGTATTTGAGCATTGAGAGGCCGCCGACCGCGGGGTGAGGGAACGTCGAGTACGACGGCCAGGCACGTTTTTCAAGTTTTTATTATTTTAATTGCGTACTCAATAAGGATCCGATTACGAATCCGTAAATTCGGTGTAATTAGCAATTAGATTTCTGTTTTCATTTATCTAGGGATTTATGATGGGATTCGTAGTTTTCATTGGATCCAGCGCATTAGTGCTGGGAGAGGTGGCGCGTGGGAACCGCACGGACGTTGACGCGACGATATGCATGCGAAAGAGACGAAAACGAGTGAAGAAGAAGATAGGAACGAAAAAAGGAAAAAAGATGAGACGAAAACGAGTGAAGAAGAAGAAAGGAACGGAAAAAAGTAAAAAAGAGGGGTGCAACACGAGGACTTCCCGGGGGTCACCCATCCTAGTACTACTCTCGCCCAAGCACGCTTAACTTCGGAGTTCGATGGGATCCGGTGCATTAGTGCTTTGGTATGATCGCACCCGTTAAGAGGATGCGTTCTTATGTATTTGAGCATTGAGAGGCCGCCGACCGCGGGGTGAGGGAACGTCGAGTACGACGGCCGGGCACGTTTTTCAAGTTTTTATTATTTTAATTGCGTACTCAATAAGGATCCGATTACGAATCCGTTTGATCCGTAAATTCGGTGTAATTAGCAATTAGATTTCCGTTTTCATTTATCTAGGGATTTATGATGGGATTCGTAAGTTTCATTGGATCCGGCGCATTAGTCTTTGGGAGAGGTGGCGCGTGGGAACCGCACGGACGTTGATGCGACGAGATGCACGCGAAAGAGACGAAAACGAGTGAAGAAGAAGATAGGAACGAAAAAAGGAAAAAAGATGAGACGGAAACGAGTGAAGAAGAAGATAGGAACGGAAAAAAGTAAAAAAGAGGGGTGCAACACGAGGACTTCCCAGGGGGTCACCCATCCTAGTACTACTCTCGCCCAAGCACGCTTAACTTCGGAGTTCTGATGGGATCCGGTGCATTAGTGCGGTATGATCGCACCCGTTAAGAGGATGCGTTCTTATGTATTTGAGCATTGAGAGGCCGCCGACCGCGGGGTGAGGGAACGTCGAGTACGACGGCCGGGCACGTTTTTCAAGTTTTTATTATTTTAAATGCGTACTCAATAAGGATCCGATTACGAATCCGTAAATTCGGTGTAATTAGAAATTAGATTTCTGTTTTCATTTATCTAGGGATTTATGATGGGATTCGTAGTTTTCATTGGATCCGGCGCATTAGTGCTGGGAGAGATGGCGCGTGGGAACCGCACGGACGTTGATGCGACGAGATGCACGCGAAAGAGACGAAAACGAGTGAAGAAGAAGATAGGAACGAAAAAAGGAAAAAAGATGAGACGGAAACGAGTGAAGAAGAAGATAGGAACGGAAAAAAGTAAAAAAGAGGGGTGCAACACGAGGACTTCCCAGGGGGTCACCCATCCTAGTACTACTCTCGCCCAAGCACGCTTAACTTCGGAGTTCTGATGGGATCCGGTGCATTAGTGCTTTGTATGATCGCACCCGTTAAGAGGATGCGTTCTTATGTATTTGAGCATTGAGAGGCCGCCGACCGCGGGGTGAGGGAACGTCGAGTACGACGGCCGGGCACGTTTTTCAAGTTTTTATTATTTTAATTGCGTACTCAATAAGGATCCGATTACGAATCCGTAAATTCGGTGTAATTAGCAATTAGATTTCGGTTTTCATTTATCTAGGGATTTATGATGGGATTCGTAGTTTTCATTGGATCCGGCGCATTAGTGCTGGGAGAGGTGGCGCGTGGGAACCGCACGGACGTTGACGCGACGATATGCACGCGAAAGAGACGAAAACGAGTGAAGAAGAAGATAGGAACGAAAAAAAGGAAAAAAGATGAGACGAAAACGAGTGAAGAAGAAGAAAGGAACGGAAAAAAGTAAAAAAGAGGGGTGCAACACGAGGACTTCCCAGGGGGTCACCCATCCTAGTACTACTCTCGCCCAAGCACGCTTAACTTCGGAGTTCTGATGGGATCCGGTGCATTAGTGTCTTTGGTATGATCGCACCCGTTAAGAGGATGCGTTCTTATGTATTTGAGCATTGAGAGGCCGCCGACCGCGGGGTGAGGGAACGTCGAGTACGACGGCCGGGCACGTTTTTCAAGTTTTTATTATTTTAATTGCGTACTCAATAAGGATCCGATTACGAATCCGTTTGATCCGTAAATTCGGTGTAATTAGCAATTAGATTTCCGTTTTCATTTATCTAGGGATTTATGATGGGATTCGTAAGTTTCATTGGATCCGGCGCATTAGTGCTGGGAGAGGTGGCGCGTGGGAACCGCACGGACGTTGATGCGACGAGATGCACGCGAAAGAGACGAAAACGAGTGAAGAAGAAGATAGGAACGAAAAAAGGAAAAAAGATGAGACGGAAACGAGTGAAGAAGAAGATAGGAACGGAAAAAAGTAAAAAAGAGGGGTGCAACACGAGGACTTCCCAGGGGGTCACCCATCCTAGTACTACTCTCGCCCAAGCACGCTTAACTTCGGAGTTCTGATGGGATCCGGTGCATTAGTGCTGGTATGATCGCACCCGTTAAGAGGATGCGTTCTTATGTATTTGAGCATTGAGAGGCCGCCGACCGCGGGGTGAGGGAACGTCGAGTACGACGGCCGGGCACGTTTTTCAAGTTTTTATTATTTTAAATGCGTACTCAATAAGGATCCGATTACGAATCCGTAAATTCGGTGTAATTAGCAATTAGATTTCTGTTTTCATTTATCTAGGGATTTATGATGGGATTCGTAGTTTTCATTGGATCCGGCGCATTAGTGCTGGGAGAGGTGGCGCGTGGGAACCGCACGGACGTTGATGCGACGAGATGCACGCGAAAGAGACGAAAACGAGTGAAGAAGAAGATAGGAACGAAAAAAGGAAAAAAGATGAGACGAAAACGAGTGAAGAAGAAGAAAGGAACGGAAAAAAGTAAAAAAGAGGGGTGCAACACGAGGACTTCCCAGGGGGTCACCCATCCTAGTACTACTCTCGCCCAAGCACGCTTAACTTCGGAGTTCTGATGGGATCCGGTGCATTAGTGCTGGTATGATCGCACCCGTTAAGAGGATGCGTTCTTATGTATTTGAGCATTGAGAGGCCGCCGACCGCGGGGTGAGGGAACGTCGAGTACGACGGCCGGGCACGTTTTTCAAGTTTTTATTATTTTAATTGCGTACTCAATAAGGATCCGATTACGAATCCGTAAATTCGGTGTAATTAGCAATTAGATTTCGTTTTCATTTATCTAGGGATTTATGATGGGATTCGTAGTTTTCATTGGATCCGGCGCATTAGTGCTGGGAGAGGTGGCGCGTGGGAACCGCACGGACGTTGACGCGACGATATGCACGCGAAAGAGACGAAAACGAGTGAAGAAGAAGATAGGAACGAAAAAAGGAAAAAAGATGAGACGAAAACGAGTGAAGAAGAAGAAAGGAACGGAAAAAAGTAAAAAAGAGGGGTGCAACACGAGGACTTCCCAGGGGGTCACCCATCCTAGTACTACTCTCGCCCAAGCACGCTTAACTTCGGAGTTCGATGGGATCCGGTGCATTAGTGCTTTGGTATGATCGCACCCGTTAAGAGGATGCGTTCTTATGTATTTGAGCATTGAGAGGCCGCCGACCGCGGGGTGAGGGAACGTCGAGTACGACGGCCGGGCACGTTTTTCAAGTTTTTATTATTTTAATTGCGTACTCAATAAGGATCCGATTACGAATCCGTTTGATCCGTAAATTCGGTGTAATTAGCAATTAGATTTCCGTTTTCATTTATCTAGGGATTTATGATGGGATTCGTAAGTTTCATTGGATCCGGCGCATTAGTGCTTTGGGAGAGGTGGCACGCGGGGAACCGCACGGACGTTGATGCGACGAGATGCACGCGAAAGAGACGAAAACGAGTGAAGAAGAAGATAGGAACGAAAAAAGGAAAAAAGATGAGACGGAAACGAGTGAAGAAGAAGATAGGAACGGAAAAAAGTAAAAAAGAGGGGTGCAACACGAGGACTTCCCGGGGGTCACCCATCCTAGTACTACTCTCGCCCAAGCACGCTTAACTTCGGAGTTCGATGGGATCCGGTGCATTAGTGCTTTGGTATGATCGCACCCGTTAAGAGGATGCGTTCTTATGTATTTGAGCATTGAGAGGCCGCCGACCGCGGGGTGAGGGAACGTCGAGTACGACGGCCGGGCACGTTTTTCAAGTTTTTATTATTTTAAATGCGTACTCAATAAGGATCCGATTACGAATCCGTAAATTCGGTGTAATTAGCAATTAGATTTCGTTTTCATTTATCTAGGGATTTATGATGGGATTCGTAGTTTTCATTGGATCCGGCGCATTAGTGCTGGGAGAGGTGGCGCGTGGGAACCGCACGGACGTTGACGCGACGATATGCACGCGAAAGAGACGAAAACGAGTGAAGAAGAAGATAGGAACGAAAAAAGGAAAAAAGATGAGACGAAAACGAGTGAAGAAGAAGAAAGGAACGGAAAAAAGTAAAAAAGAGGGGTGCAACACGAGGACTTCCCAGGGGGTCACCCATCCTAGTACTACTCTCGCCCAAGCACGCTTAACTTCGGAGTTCTGATGGGATCCGGTGCATTAGTGCTGGTATGATCGCACCCGTTAAGAGGATGCGTTCTTATGTATTTGAGCATTGAGAGGCCGCCGACCGCGGGGTGAGGAAACGTCGAGTACGACGTCCGGGCACGTTTTTCAAGATTTTATTATTTTAATTGCGTACTCAATAAGGATCCGATTACGAATCCGTTTGATCCGTAAATTCGGTGTAATTAGCAATTAGATTTCCGTTTTCATTTATCTAGGGATTTATGATGGGATTCGTAAGTTTCATTGGATCCGGCGCATTAGTGCTGGGAGAGGTGGCACGTGGGAACCGCACGGACGTTGATGCGACGAGATGCACGCGAAAGAGACGAAAACGAGTGAAGAAGAAGATAGGAACGAAAAAAGGAAAAAATATGAGACGGAAACGAGTGAAGAAGAAGATAGAAACGGAAAAAAGTAAAAAAGAGGGGTGCAACACAAGGACTACCCAGGGGGTCACCCATCCTAGTACTACTCTCGCCCAAGCACGCTTAACTTCAGAGTTCTGATAGGATCCGGTGCATTAGTGCTGGTATGATCGCACCCGTTAAGAGGATGCGTTCTTATGTATTTGAGCATTGAGAGGCCGCCGCCGTGGGGTGACGGAACGTCGAGTACGACGGCCGGGCACGTTTTTCAAGTTTTTATTATTTTAAATGCGTACTCAATAAGGATCCGATTACGAATCCGTAAATTCGGTGTAATTAGAAATTAGATTTCTGTTTTCATTTATCTAGGGATTTATGATGGGATTCGTAGTTTTCATTGGATCCGGCACATTAGTGCTGGGAGAGGTGGCGCGTGGGAACCGCACGGACGTTGACGCGACGATATGCACGCGAAAGAGACGAAAACGAGTGAAGAAGAAGATAGGAACGAAAAAAAGGAAAAAAGATGAGACGAAAACGAGTGAAGAAGAAGAAAGGAACGGAAAAAAGTAAAAAAGAGGGGTGCAACACGAGGACTTCCCAGGGGGTCACCCATCCTATTACTACTCTCGCCCAGGCACGCTTAACTTCGGAGTTCTGATGGGATCCGGTGCATTAGTGCTGGTATGATCGCACCCGTTAAGAGGATGCGTTCTTATGTATTTTAGCATTGAGAGGCCGCCGACCGCGGGGTGAGGGAACGTCGAGTACGACGGCCGGGCACGTTTTTCAAGTTTTTATTATTTTAATTGCGTACTCAATAAGGATCCGATTACGAATCCGTTTGATCCGTAAATTCGGTGTAATTAGCAATTAGATTTCCGTTTTCATTTATCTAGGGATTTATGATGGGATTCGTAAGTTTAATTGGATCCGGCGCATTAGTGCTGGGAGAGGTGGCGCGTGGGAACCGCACTGACGTTGATGCGACGAGATGCACGCGAAAGAGACGAAAACGAGTGAAGAAGAAGATAGGAACGAAAAAAGGAAAAAAGATGAGACGGAAACGAGTGAAGAAAAAGATAGGAACGGAAAAAAGTAAAAAAGAGGGGTGCGACACGAGGACTTCCCAGGGGGTCACCCATCCTAGTACTACTCTCGCCCAAGCACGCTTAACTTCGGAGTTCTGATGGGATCCGGTGCATTAGTGCTGGTATGATCGCACACGTTAAGAGGATGCGTTCTTATGTATTTGAGCATTGAGAGGCCGCCGACCGCGGGGTGAGGGAACGTCGAGTACGACGGCCGGGCACGTTTTTCAAGTTTTTATTATTTTAAATGCGTACTCAATAAGGATCCGATTACGAATCCGTAAATTCGGTGTAATTAGCAATTAGATTTCTGTTTTCATTTATCTAGGGATTTATGATGGGATTCGTAGTTTTCATTGGATCCGGCGCATTAGTGCTGGGAGAGGTGGCGCGTGGGAACCGCACGGACGTTGACGCGACGATATGCACGCGAAAGAGACGAAAACGAGTGAAGAAGAAGATAGGAACGAAAAAAGGAAAAAAGATGAGACGAAAACGAGTGAAGAAGAAGAAAGGAACGGAAAAAAGTAAAAAAGAGGGGTGCAACACGAGGACTTCCCAGGGGGTCACCCATCCTAGTACTACTCTCGCCCAAGCACGCTTAACTTCGGAGTTCTGATGGGATCCGGTGCATTAGTGCTGGTATGATCGCACCCGTTAAAAGGATGCGTTCTTATGTATTTGAGCATTGAGAGGCCGCCGACCGCGGGGTGAGGGAACGTCGAGTACGACGGCCGGGCACGTTTTTGAAGTTTTTATTATTTTAATTGCGTACTCAATTAGGATCCGATTACGAATGCGTTTGATCCGTAATTTCGGTGTAATTAGCAATTAGATTTCCGTTTTCATTTATCTAGGGATTTATGATGGGATTCGTAATTTTCATTGGATCCGGCACATTAGTGCTGGGAGAGGTGGCGCGTGGGAACCGCACGGACGTTGATGCGACGAGATGCACGCGAAAGAGGCGAAAACGAGTGAAGAAGAAGATAGGAACGAAAAAAGGAAAAAGATGAGACGGAAACGAGTGAAGAAGAAGATAGGAACGGAAAAAAGTAAAAAAGAGGGGTGCAACACGAGGACTTCCCAGGGGGTAACCCATCCTAGTACTACTCTCGCCCAAGCACGCTTAACTTCGGAGTTCTGATGGGATCCGGTGCATTAGTGCTGGTATGATCGCACCCGTTAAGAGGATGCGTTCTTATGTATTTGAGCATTGAGAGGCCGCCGACCGCGGGGTGAGGGAACGTCGAGTACGACGGCCGGGCACGTTTTTCAAGTTTTTATTATTTTAAATGCATACTCAATAAGGATCCGATTACGAATCCGTAAATTCGGTGTAATTAGCAATTTGATTTCTGTTTTCATTTATCTAGGGATTTATGATGGGATTCGTAGTTTTCATTGGATCCGGCGCATTAGTGCTGGGAGAGGTGGCGCGTGGGAACCGCACGGACGTTGACGCGACGATATGCACGCGAAAGAGACGAAAACGAGTGAAGAAGAAGATAGGAACGAAAAAAGGAAAAAAGATGAGACGAAAACGAGTGAAGAAGAAGAAAGGAACGGAAAAAAGTAAAAAAGAGGGGTGCAACACGAGGACTTCCCAGGGGGTCACCCATCCTAGTACTACTCTCGCCCAAGCACGCTTAACTTCGGAGTTCTGATCGGATCCGGTGCATTAGTGCTGGTATGATCGCACCCGTTAAGAGGATGCGTTCTTATGTATTTGAGCATTGAGAGGCCGCCGACCGCGGGGTGAGGGAAGGTAGAGTACGACGGCCGGGCACGTTTTTGAAGTTTTAATTATTTTAATTGCGTACTCAATAAGGATCCGATTACGAATCCGTTTGATCCGTAATTTCGGTGTAATTAGCAATTAGATTTCCGTTTTCATTTATCTAGGGATTTATGATGGGATTCGTAATTTTCATTGGATCCGGCGCATTAGTGCTGGGAGAGGTGGCGCGTGGGAACCGCACGGACGTTGATGCGACGAGATGCACGCGAAAGAGACGGAAACGAGTGAAGAAGCAGATAGGAACGAAAAAAGGAAAAAAGATGAGACGGAAACGAGTGAAGAAGAAGATATGAACGGAAAAAAGTAAAAAAGAGGGGTGCAACACGAGGACTTCCCAGGGGGTAACCCATCCTAATACTACTCTCGCCCAAGCACGCTTAACTTCGGAGTTCTGATGGGATCCGGTGCATTAGTGCTGGTATGATCGCACCCGTTAAGAGGATGCGTTCTTATGTATTTGAGCATTGAGAGGCCGCCGACCGCGGGGTGAGGGAACGTCGAGTACGACGGCCGGGCACGTTTTTCAAGTTTTTATTATTTTAAATGCGTACTCAATAAGGATCCGATTACGAATCCGTAAATTCGGTTTAATTAGCAATTAGATTTCTGTTTTCATTTATCTAGGGATTTATGATGGGATTCGTAGTTTTCATTGGATCCGGCGCATTAGTGCTGGTAGAGGAGGTGCGTGGGAACCGCACGGATGTTGACGCGAAGATATGCACGCGAAAGAGACGAAAACGAGGGAAGAAGAAGATAGGAACGAAAAAAGGAAAAAAGATGAGACGAAAACGAGTGAAGAAGAAGAAAGGAACGGAAAAAAGTAAAAAAGAGGGGTGCAACACGGGGACTTCACAGAGGGTCACCCATCCTAGTACTACTCTCGCCCAAGCACGCTTGACTTCGGAGTTCTTATGGGATCCGGTGCATTTGTGCTGGTATGATCGCACCCGTTAAGAGGATGCGTTCTTATGTATTTGAGCATTGAGAGGCCGCCGACCGCGGGGTGAGGGAACGTCGAGTACGACGGCCGGGCACGTTTTTCAAGTTTTTATTATTTTAATTGCGTACTCAATAAGGATCCGATTACGAATCCGTTTGATCCGTAAATTCGGTGTAATTAGCAATTAGATTTCCGTTTTCATTTATCTAGGGATTTATGATGGGATTCGTAAGTTTCATTGGATCCGGCGCATTAGTGTCTGGGAGAGGTGGCGCGTGGGAACCGCACGGACATTGATGCGACGAGATGCACGCGAAAGAGACGAAAACGAGTGAAGAAGAAGATAGGAACGAAAAAAGGAAAAAAGATGAGACGGAAACGAGTGAAGAATAAGATAGGAACGGAAAAAAGTAAAAAAGAGGGGTGCAACACGAGGACTTCCCGGGGGTCACCCATCCTAGTACTACTCTCGCCCAAGCACGCTTAACTTCGGAGTTCTGATGGGATCCGGTGCATTAGTGTGCTGGTATGATCGCACCCGTTAAGAGGATGCGTTCTTATGTATTTGAGCATTGAGAGGCCGCCGACCGCGGGGTGAGGGAACGTCGAGTACGACGGCCGGGCACGTTTTTCAAGTTTTTATTATTTTAAATGCGTACTCAATAAGGATCCGATTACGAATCCGTAAATTCGGTGTAATTAGCAATTAGATTTCCGTTTTCATTTATCTAGGGATTTATGATGGGATTCGTAGTTTTCATTGGATCCGGCGCATTAGTGCTGGGAGAGGTGGCGCGTGGGAACCGCACGGACGTTGACGCGACGATATGCACGCGAAAGAGACGAAAACGAGTGAAGAAGAAGATAGGAACGAAAAAAGGAAAAAAGATGAGACGAAAACGAGTGAAGAAGAAGAAAGGAACGGAAAAAAGTAAAAAAGAGGGGTGCAACACGAGGACTTCCCAGGGGGTCACCCATCCTAGTACTACTCTCGCCCAAGCACGCTTAACTTCGGAGTTCTGATGGGATCCGGTGCATTAGTGCTGGTATGATCGCACCCGTTAAGAGGATGCGTTCTTATGTATTTGAGCATTGAGAGGCCGCCGACCGCGGGGTGAGGGAACGTCGAGTACGACGGCCGGGCACGTTTTTCAAGTTTTTATTATTTTAATTGCGTACTCAATAAGGATCCGATTACGAATCCGTTTGATCCGTAAATTCGGTGTAATTAGCAATTAGATTTCCGTTTTCATTTATCTAGGGATTTATGATGGGATTCGTAAGTTTCATTGGATCCGGCGCATTAGTGCTGGGAGAGGTGGCGCGTGGGAACCGCACGGACGTTGATGCGACGAGATGCACGCGAAAGAGACGAAAACGAGTGAAGAAGAAGATAGGAACGAAAAAAGGAAAAAAGATGAGACGGAAACGAGTGAAGAAGAAGAAAGGAACGGAAAAAAGTTAAAAAAGAGGGGTGCAACACGAGGACTTCCCAGGGGGTCACCCATCCTAGTACTACTCTCGCCCAAGCACGCTTAACTTCGGAGTTCGATGGGATCCGGTGCATTAGTGCTTTGTATGATCGCACCCGTTAAGAGGATGCGTTCTTATGTATTTGAGCATTGAGAGGCCGCCGACCGCGGGGTGAGGGAACGTCGAGTACGACGGCCGGGCACGTTTTTCAAGTTTTTATTATTTTAATTGCGTACTCAATAAGGATCCGATTACGAATCCGTTTGATCCGTAAATTCGGTGTAATTAGCAATTAGATTTCCGTTTTCATTTATCTAGGGATTTATGATGGGATTCGTAAGTTTCATTGGATCCGGCGCATTAGTCTTTGGGAGAGGTGGCGCGTGGGAACCGGACGGACGTTGATGCGACGAGATGCACGCGAAAGAGACGAAAACGAGTGAAGAAGAAGATAGGAACGAAAAAAGGAAAAAAGATGAGACGGAAACGAGTGAAGAATAAGATAGGAATGGAAAAAAGTAAAAAAGAGGGGTGCAACACGAGGACTTCCCAGGGGGTCACCCATCCTAGTACTACTCTCGCCCAAGCACGCTTAACTTCGGATTTCTGATGGGATCCGGTGCATTAGTGCTGGTATGATCGCACCCGTTAAGAGGATGCGTTCTTATGTATTTGAGCATTGAGAGGCCGCCGACCGCGGGGTGAGGGAACGTCGAGTACGACGGCCGGGCATGTTTTTCAAGTTTTTATTATTTTAAATGCGTACTCAATAAGGATCCGATTACGAATCCGTAAATTCGGTGTAATTAGCAATTAGATTTCTGTTTTCATTTATCTAGGGATTTATGATGGGATTCGTAGTTTTCATTGGATCCGGCACATTAGTGCTAGGAGAGGTCGCGCGTGGGAACCGCACGGACGTTGACGCGTCGATATGCACGCGAAAGAGACGAAAACGATAGAAGAAGAAGATAGGAACGAAAAAAGGAAAAAAAGATGAGACGAAAACGAGTGAAGAAGAAGAAAGGAACGGAAAAAAGTAAAAAAGAGGGGTGCAACACGAGGACTTCCCAGGGGGTCACCCATCCTAGTACTACTCTCGCCCAAGCACGCTTAACTTCGGAGTTCTGATGGGATCCGGTGCATTAGTGCTGGTATGATCGCACCCGTTAAGAGGATGCGTTCTTATGTATTTGCGCATTGAGAGGCCGCCGACAGCGGGGTGAGGGAACGTCGAGTACGACGGCCGGGCACGTTTTTCAAGTTTTTATTATTTTAATTGCGTACTCAATAAGGATCCGATTACGAATCCGTTTGATCCGTAAATTCGGTGTAATTAGCAATTAGATTTCCGTTTTCATTTATCTTGGGATTTATGATGGGATTCGTAAGTTTCATTGGATCCGGCGCATTAGTGCTGGGAGAGGTGGCGCGTGGTAACCGCACGGACGTTGATGCGACGAGATGCACGCGAAAGAGACGAAAACGAGGGAGGAAGAAGATAGGAACGAAAAAAGGAAAAAAGATGAGACGGAAACGAGTGAAGAAGAAGATAGGAACGGAAAAAAGTAAAAAAGAGGGGTGCAACACGAGGACTTCCCAGGGGGTCACCCATCCTAGTACTACTCTCGCCCTAGCACGCTTAACTTCGGAGTTCTGATGGGATCCGGTGCATTAGTGCTGGTATGATCGCACCCGTTAAGAGGATGCGTTCCTATGTATTTGAGCATTGAGAGGCCGCCGACCGCGGGGTGAGGGAACGTCGAGTACGACGGCCGGGCACGTTTTCAAGTTTTTGTTTTTTTAAATGCGTACTCAATAAGGATCCGATTACGAATCCGTAAATTCGGTGTAATTAGCAATTAGATTTCTGTTTTCATTTATCTAGGGATTTATGGTGGGATTCGTAGTTTTCATTGGATCCGGCGCATTAGTGCTGGGAGAGGTGGCGTGTGGGAACCGCACGGACGTTGACGCGACGATATGCACGCGAAAGAGACGAAAACGAGTGAAGAAGAAGATAGGAACGAAAAAGCAAAAAAGATGAGACGAAAACGAGTGAAGAAGAAGAAAGGAACGGAAAAAAGTAAAAAAGAGGGGTGCAACACAAGGACTTCCCAGGGGGTCACCCATCCTAGTACTACTCTTGCCCAAGCACGCTTAACTTCGGAGTTCTGATGGGATCCGGTGCATTAGTGCTGGTATGATCGCACCTGTTAAGAGGATGCGTTCTTATGTATTTCAGCATTGAGAGGCCGCCGACCGCGGGGTGAGGGAACGTCGAGTACGACGGCCGGGCACGTTTTTCAAGTTTTTATTATTTTAATTGAGTACTCAATAAGGATCCGATTACGAATCCGTTTGATCCGTAAATTCGGTGTAATTAGCAATTAGATTTCCGTTTTCATTTATCTAGGGATTTATGATGGGATTCGTAAGTTTCATTGGATCCGGCGCATTAGTGCTGGGAGAGGTGGCGCGTGGGAACCGCACGGACGTTGATGCGACGAGATGCACGCGAAAGAGACGAAAACGAGTGAAGAAGAAGATAGGAACGAAAAAAGGAAAAAAGATGAGACGGAAACGAGTGAAGAAGAAGATAGGAACGGAAAAAAGTAAAAAAGAGGGGTGCAACACGAGGACTTCCCGAGAGGGTCACCCATCCTAGTACTACTCTCGCCCAAGCACGCTTAACTTCGGAGTTCGATGGGATCCGGTGCATTAGTGCGGTATGATCGCACCCGTTAAGAGGATGCGTTCTTATGTATTTGAGCATTGAGAGGCCGCCGACCGCGGGGTGAGGGAACGTCGAGTACGAGGGCCGGGCACGTTTTTCAAGTTTTTATTATTTTAATTGAGTACTCAATAAGGATCCGATTACGAATCCGTTTGATCCGTAAATTCGGTATAATTAGCAATTAGATTTCCGTTTTCATTTATCTAGGGATTTATGTTGGGATTCGTAAGTTTCATTGGATCCGGCGCATTAGTGCTAGGAGAGGTGGCGCGTGGGAACCGCACGGACGTTGATGCGACGAGATGCACGCGAAAGAGACGAAAACGAGTGAAGAAGAAGATAGGAGCGAAAAAAGGAAAAAAGATGAGACGGAAACGAGTGAAGAAGAAGATAGGAACGGAAAAAAGTAAAAAAGAGGGGTGCAACACGAGGACTTCCCGGGGGGTCACCCATCCTAGTACTACTCTCGCCCAAGCACGCTTAATTTCGGAGTTCTGATGGGATCCGGTGCATTAGTGCTGGTATGATCGCACCCGTTAAGAGGATGCGTTCTTATGTATTTGAGCATTGAGAGGCCGCCGACCGCGGGGTGAGGGAACGTCGAGTACGACGGCCGGGCACGTTTTTCAAGTTTTTATTATTTTAAATGCGTACTCAATAAGGATCCGATTACGAATCCGTAAATTCGGTGTAATTAGCAATTAGATTTCTGTTTTCATTTATCTAGGGATTTATGATGGGATTCGTAGTTTTCATTGGATCCGGCGCATTAGTGCTGGGAGAGGTGGCGTGTGGGAACCGCACGGACGTTGACGCGACGATATGCACGCGAAAGAGACGAAAACGAGTGAAGAAGAAGATAGGAACGAAAAAAAGGAAAAAAGATGAGACGAAAACGAGTGAAGAAGAAGAAAGGAACGGAAAAAAGTAAAAAAGAGGGGTGCAACACGAGGACTTCTCAGGGGGTCACCCATCCTAGTACTACTCTCGCCCAAGCACGCTTAACTTCGGAGTTCTGATGGGATCCGGTGCATTAGTGCTGGTATGATCGCACCCGTTAAGAGGATGCGTTCTTATGTATTTGAGCATTGAGAGGCCGCCGACCGCGGGGTGAAGGAACGTCGAGTACGACGGCCGGGCACGTTTTTCAAGTTTTTATTATTTTAATTGCGTACTCAATAAGGATCCGATTACGAATCCGTTTGATCCGTAAATTCGGTGTAATTAGCAATTAGATTTCCGTTTTCATTTATCTAGGGATTTATGATGGGATTCGTAAGTTTCATTGGATCCGGCGCATTAGTGCTGGGAGAGGTGGCGCGTGGGAGCCGCACGGACGTTGATGCGACGAGATGCACGCGAAAGAGATGAAAACGAGTGAAGAAGAAGATAGGACGAAAAAAGGAAAAAAGATGAGACGGAAACGAGTGAAGAAGAAGATAGGAACGGAAAAAAGTAAAAAAGCGGGGTGTAACACGTGGACTTCCCAGGGGGTCACCCATCCTAGTACTACTCTCGCCCAAGCACGCTTAACTTCGGAGTTCTGATGGGATCCGGTGCATTAGTGCTGGTATGATCGCACCCGTTAAGAGGATGCGTTCTTATGTATTTGAGCATTGAGAGGCTGCCGACCGCGGGGTGAGGGAACGTCGAGTACGAGGGCCGGGCACGTTTTTCAAGTTTTTATTATTTTAATTGCGTACTCAATAAGGATCCGATTACGAATCCGTAAATTCGGTGTAATTAGCAATTAGATTTCTGTTTTCATTTATCTAGGGATTTATGATGGGATTCGTAGTTTTCATTGGATCCGGCGGATTAGTGCTGGGAGAGGTGGCGCGTGGGAACCGCACGGACGTTGACGCGACGATATGCACGCGAAAGAGACGAAAACGAGTGAAGAAGAAGATAGGAACGAAAAAAGGAAAAAAGATGAGACGAAAACGAGTGAAGAAGAAGAAAGGAACGGAAAAAAGTAAAAAAGAGGGGTGCAACACGAGGACTTCCCGGGGGGTCACCCATCCTAGTACTACTCTCGCCCAAGCACGCTTAACTTCGGAGTTCTGATGGGATCCGGTGCATTAGTGCTGGTATGATCGCACCCGTTAAGAGGATGCGTTCTTATGTATTTGAGCATTGAGAGGCCGCCGACCGCGGGGTGAGGGAACGTCGAGTACGACGGCCGGGCATGTTTTTCAAGTTTTTATTATTTTAAATGCGAACTCAATAAGGATCCGATTACGAATCCGTAAATTCGGTGTAATTAGCAATTAGATTTCTGTTTTCATTTATCTAGGGATTTATGATGGGATTCGTAGTTTTCATTGGATCCGGCACATTAGTGCTGGGAGAGGTGGCGCGTGGGAACCGCACGGACGTTGACGCGTCGATATGCACGCGAAAGAGACGAAAACGATAGAAGAAGAAGATAGGAACGAAAAAAGGAAAAAAGATGAGACGAAAACGAGTGAAGAAGAAGAAAGGAACGGAAAAAAGTAAAAAAGAGGGGTGCAACACGAGGACTTCCCAGGGGGTCACCCATCCTAGTACTACTCTCGCCCAAGCACGCTTAACTTCGGAGTTCTGATGGGATCCGGTGCATTAGTGCTGGTATGATCGCACCCGTTAAGAGGATGCGTTCTTATGTATTTGCGCATTGAGAGTCCGCCGACAGCGGGGTGAGGGAACGTCGAGTACGACGGCCGGGCACGTTTTTCAAGTTTTTATTATTTTAATTGCGTACTCAATAAGGATCCGATTACGAATCCGTTTGATCCGTAAATTCGGTGTAATTAGCAATTAGATTTCCGTTTTCATTTATCTAGGGATTTATGATGGGATTCGTAAGTTTCATTGGATCTGGCGCATTAGTGCTGGGAGAGGTGGCGCGTGGTAACCGTACGGACGTTGATGCGACGAGATGCACGCGAAAGAGACGAAAACGAGGGAGGAAGAAGATAGGAACGAAAAAAGGAAAAAAGATGAGACGGAAACGAGTGAAGAAGAAGATAGGAACGGAAAAAAGTAAAAAAGAGGGGTGCAACACGAGGACTTCCCAGGGGGTCACCCATCCTAGTACTACTCTCGCCCTAGCACGCTTAACTTCGGAGTTCTGATGGGATCCGGTGCATTAGTGCTGGTATGATCGCACCCGTTAAGAGGATGCGTTCTTATGTATTTGAGCATTGAGAGGCCGCCGACCGCGGGGTGAGGGAACGTCGAGTACGACGGCCGGGCACGTTTTTCAAGTTTTTGTTTTTTTAAATGCGTACTCAATAAGGATCCGATTACGAATCCGTAAATTCGGTGTAATTAGCAATTAGATTTACGTTTTCATTTATCTAGGGATTTATGGTGGGATTCGTAGTTTTCATTGGATCCGGCGCATTAGTCTTTGGGAGAGGTGGCGCGTGGGAACCGCACGGACGTTGACGCGACGATATGCACGCGAAAGAGACGAAAACGAGTGAAGAAGAAGATAGGAACGAAAAAAGGAAAAAAGATGAGACGAAAACGAGTGAAGAAGAAGAAAGGAACGGAAAAAAGTAAAAAAGAGGGGTAATCCAAGGACTTCCCAGGGGGTCGCCCATCCTAGTACTACTCTCGCCCAAGCACGCTGATGACGGTTAAAATATACCTATTTATGTCATCAATTATAACCTTAAATCGGAGTTAATTATATATATTTCATATTTAATCACGTGTTTATATTTATTATTTAATGATAAGTGATTGTTAATATGATAATTGGTATTTAGTCGTTTTTATTATAAAAGAGCAATTAATTGTGTGATAAATGCGATTTTGCGAGATCATGATAAATCGGGAAGATAATTATCACACAATCGGGAGATCTCAAGATAAAAGAGAAGAAAATCGGAGCATTGAAGAAAAGATTAATCAGATCAGCACAAACGAGTGAAGTGGGGAACAAGTCAGACGGAGCCAAATTGAAAACGCGTAGAGAAGGTGGCTCGGTCGACCGAGCCATGCCATTCGGTCGACCGAGCGTAACGGTTCGGTCACCCAAGCCTAAGGTGATAAATGCGTGTCAATCTTCTGGATTCTCCCTATGTCGGCTACAACTCCTATATAAACAGCAGCTACGAAATTGAGAAGACACTCCACTACAACACAAAACAATTTATGCAATTTAAGTTTTAGTTTTCTTTTCTTTTCTTTATGTTCGTACATTGTGGATTCGTCGGATTCTCCGATTAGGGAGCGCATTAAAGAGTGGGAGTCATTCTCGTCTTCGAGGGTATGACTATTCAATTATGCAATCTTTATTCGTAGATCTCGTTATATTTTATTATGAAGTAGTTTTTCTTGTATTGATTGCGTGATGTAGATTTATTTACGAACCCATGTGCTTAGGTTAGAAACGTTAAGAAGTAATCATGATTTGTTCCGGCACGGAACGTGTTCGGTAGACCTAGACATGTCACTCGGTCGCCCGAGTGCGTCATTCGGTCGACCGAGTGTGGTAAGGTGTAGGGCAATATCATGATCGGCTTCGACTACGTCGATTCTCTACGATTTGGAATTAAAACGAGCAATTAAACCTGATCAACTTAATTATTCGTCATCATAATTTAACATGAAACTCAAAAAGTGATTGTTACTTAGGATATAGATTGAATCGGCATCTAAGAAGTACGCCTAACCATAGGAATGTTGCTTAGATGAGGTTACGGTTTATACCGGCATCCCTAGTTAAATAATTGTGTCAGAAGTTATATGAGATGGAGGCATTAAAAGGCGAAGTCACGTAATGGAGGCACGATGATTTAGATGACCTAACCGGAGCTAAATCTACCTTAGGGGATGACTCCCGTAGTCATAATAATTAATCTTTAACGTTTGTTCTGTCTCGTTATCAACCTAATTTACATGGGGGAGTTATGATCTACTAGCGTAATCAATACTATTTGTTTAGATAATATCAACCGTATTACCCGTGTTTTAGTAGTCTTTAATTTGTCTTTGTGGTATTTTGTGTCTTGTGGTTGTCACTATTTTATTTACAAGCATTTAGTTGGTCGTAGACCGCCCTTTCAATTTAGGTCGATAAAGTAAGTTGTGTTTTATTTGTGCCGAGTCTCTGTGGGATCGACCTCGACTCTATCGGCTATACTACAATTGAACCTAGTTCTCTTGCTAGTGGGTTAGTAGGTCTCGAGTTAATGATTTAACTTGACCTCCATCAAGTTTTTGGCGCCGTTGCCGGGGACTCGAGTCATTAAATTGAGATATAGCTTATTTTGTTGGAACTGGATTCGTGAATATTCTGTGAATAAGAGCCTGTATATTAAAACAGTAGATAAAAAAAAAAAAAAAAAAAAAAAAAAAAAAAAAAACGTTCGGTCGACCGAACCACAGCTCTCGGTCGACCGAGAATTTATTTTTCTTTTCTGTTTCTGTTCTGCATTAGTTTTATAATATTCTGCTTCTGTTTTATTTACGTTTTGTTTTCTAAAACTTATTTCGAGTCTGTTTTTGTTTTATTTGGTTAGTTAAAGGCCTAGCCTTTACTAGTGATTAATTGTTTTATTGTTGTTTATTATTTTATAGTACGCTACTCGGAAATCGAAGGAACCGCTTGAACCTTATAATCCTGAGATAGAAAAATTTGCGAGAAGGAATAGGAAATTAGCTAGGGAACTGGCTAAACAAGGAGAAGAGGATCCAAATCTTGAGGAAAGCGAGCAAGGGGTGGAAGAAGGACATACAACCAATCATTCTGAGCATTCCGAATCTGAAACAGAAATGGAAGGAAATCCGGTCAATCCAAACCAGGTACCTAATCCTGTTATTAATCCTGTTATTAATAATGCCAATAATGTGAATGCAAATGTTAATAATGAGAACCAAGCCCTAGTCCAAGGAGCGAGGCGCACTTTGCAAAGTTATGCAACGCCCACTATTGAACAATTCATTCCCGCTATCGTAGCACCGCAGGATGCTGCGGAAGTCTATCACCCTAGGCCTAATGTAATTCAAATGGTGACCAATTATTCTACTTTTCATGGAGTCCAAAACGAGGATCCTGGTGTTCACGTGACGAATTTCTTGGAAATCGTTAGCACCGTGTGAAACCGTAATTAATCCCGGAAGGGAACATTCGTCTTAAGCTTTTCCCTTTCACTTTGAAAGATAAAGCTAAGCAATGGCTTCTCTCTTTAGAGGCCGGATCTATCACTACTTGGGAACAATTGTTGCAAAAATTCATGAATAAGTATTTCCCCTTGGGAAAAACCTTTAAGTTACGCCAAGACATCTTAGGATTTAAGCAACAACCTGGGGAGAGTTTTGATCAAGCTTGGGAGCGTTTCAAGGAAGCTATGAGGAAGTGTCCTCATCATGACATCTCTCTTTGGCTTTTAATGCAAACTTTTTACCATGGGTTGAGAGAGACTGAGAAAATTAGGGTAGACGCCTCCAGCAATGGAGCGTTTGTTCTTTTATCTCCTGAGGAGGCACAAGGAAAGATGGAACAAATAGCAATGAATAGTCAATGGGGAGGCAATGACATAGCTACTGTGAAGATGGCCGCTGATATATTTGATGATAGTGCATCCACCAAAATCTTAGAACAACTTTCTGTTATCAATAATAAGGTAGATGGGATGCAAGAGAGGATGACAAGAGTAGAAAAAGGGGCGGAATCGAGGTAGCACCTCAAGGTGAGAATGCTGGTACTGAAGAAGCCAATTATGTCGGGGGAGGGTATAGACCTAATCATAACCATCCTGGATTCCGATATAGTGACATTAACGCAGGAGAAAGGCCTAAACCGCCTACCCCTTATGTACCACAGCAAACTAAAACTTTTGGTTGGGAAGCTGCGATAGAAAAATTGAGTAATGTCGTCACTGACAATATGGGACAACTTTCAAAATCTATGGCTGAGTTAGCCACTAACTTTAGCCAATATTGTCAGAAGACTGATGCCAAGGTAACCAATCAGGAAGCTCTAGTCCAAAATCTCACGCACCAGGTAGGACAACTAGGCCGAGCAAGTCTCAACAAGACCTCCCGGAGGGTTGCCAAGCAACACTGAGAAGAACCCTAAAGACTTGAATGCGATCATGACAAGAAGTGGAAAAGAAGTAACTCCACCATCCCTGAAAGAGAAAGAGAAAGTCACAAAGAATAAGGATGGTGAGCCAAGCAATGAGACCAATATTTCCGAGTCTTTGCCTAAGCAAAGAACCTATAAAGAACCTGCTGGCCCTAGAGTTGAACTTTTTGATAATAAGTACCCAATTTTCACTGATGTCGATCCTTCAACTCTACCTTATCCTCCACCAAAGCCGAAACCTAAGTTTGATAATAAGAGGTATAAGAAGTTCGTGGATATGTTCAGTAAGTTACAAATCAATATACCCCTAGTTGAAGCACTAGCTGAAATGCCTGAGTACACCAAGTTTTTGAAAGACGCCGTCTCAACTAAAAGGAAACTCCTAGATTTAGAGACCATATGCCTCAATGAGGAGTGCTCACCATTCTTCAACATAAGTTACCCCCAAAATGCAAAGATCCGGGAAGCTTTCCATTCCCCGCACCATAGGTAACGTATGTTTAAACAAAGCTTTGTGTGATCTAGGAGCAAGCGTGAACTCCGATGCCACTATCTATTTTTCGGAAACTAGGCATGAAAGATCTTAAGAAGACCTCAATCACATTGCAATTAGCTGACCGTTCGTCAAAGAACCGTGTGGAGTGGTTGAGGATGTGCTAGTAAGAGTTGAAAAGTTTGTATTCCCCGTCGACTTTGTGGTATTAGATATGGAAGCTAACTACGAGGTACCATTGATATTAGGGAGACCTTTCATGGCTACCGGTAGAACACTAATTGATGTTTACAAAGGCGAGTTGGTGTTGAGAGTGAACGAAGAAAGAGTTGCATTCAATGTCTTTGACACGATGAAGCAACTCGATGATGGAGAGGATGCATGTTTCATGTTAGATTCCATTGACAGGATCGTTCAAGAATTTCAACAACATGAAAATATCAAGGATTTTCTAGATGCTATCTTAGAAGAAGAAGATGAAGTCAAGTACGTGAGTAGTGAGGAGGAAAAGATGATATGGCCCGGATGTAGTAGAGGGACCCCAAGACCGGTAGAGGAAGTAAGTGCTGCAGAGATTGAAAGATTCTATCATAGACCAACGTGGCATAAGTACTTCGAACTTAAACTCACTGGTCAAAAATTGAAAACCTCTTTGGAAGAACCTCCCACAAATTTGACTTTAAAACCTCTTCCTGCGAATTTGAAGTATGTATTTCTTCAAGATGAGACTTTGCCGCTAATTATATCTTCATCCTTGACGGACTTACAAGAGGAGAAACTGATGAGAGTTTTGAGAGAGTACCGCGGAGCATTTGGATGGACTATAGCAGACGTCAAGGGCATTAGTCCTAGCGTATGTATGCACAAGATCTCCGTGGACCCTGAAAAGAAAGCGGTTGCACAACCTCAGAGGCGTTTAACCCCGCAATTAAAGGACGTGGTTAGGGATGAGGTTATAAAAATGCTAGAAATGGGAATTATATTTCCAATTGCTGATAGCGAATGGGTAAGCCCTATCCACGTAGTTCCCAAGAAGGGAGGATTGACGGTGCAAGCCAATGAGTTGAATGAGTTAATTCCTGTGAGGCTAATCACCGGTCATCGAGTGTGCATAGACTTTAGGAAACTAAATGACGCAACTCGTAAGGACCACTTTCCTCTTCCCTTCATCGATCAAATGCTCGAGAGACTGAGCGGGCATGCTTTCTATTGTTTTCTTGACGGGTATTCGGGATACTATCAAATCCACATCTCACCCGAGGATCGTGAGAAAACGACATTTACATGCCCATATGGGACATTTGCTTATAATCGAATGCCATTTGGATTGTGCAACGCCCCGCGACATTTCAACGGTGTATGATGTCACTTGTTTGCGGACATGGTGGAAGATTTCTTGGAAATCTTTATGGATGATTTCTCCGTATTTGGAGACGATTTCGATTCATGTCTCACACATCTAGCACGAGTGTTGAAGAGATGTGAAGAGACTAATCTTGTGCTTAATCGGGAGAAGTGTCATTTGATGGTTACGGAAGGTATAGTACTAGGTCACCGCATATCCAAGAACGGTATAGAGGTGGATAGAGCTAAAGTCGAGGTGATCGAGAAACTACCTCCACCTACTAATCTTAAAACTTTGCGAGGTTTTTTAGGCCACGCCGGATTTTATCGTAGGTTTATCAAGGACTTTTCCTTGGTCTCTAGACCTCTTACCGAATTATTGGCCAAGGACGTACCATTCGTGTTTTCTAATGAGTGCATAAAAGCTTTCAACGAAATAAAAAGTAGACTGATTACTGCACCCGTTCTGGTCGCACCGGATTGGGATCTTCCGTTCGAACTGATCTGTGATGCAAGTGATACTGCTGTTGGCGCCGCTTTGGGTCAGAGAAAGGATAAGATTTTTAGGCCCATTTATTATGCAAGTCAGACTTTGAATGCTGCCCAAAGAAATTACGCCACAACGGAGAAGGAACATTTGGCCGTTATCTTAGCTTTTGATAAGTTTAGATCTTACTTAGTGGGATCTAAAGTCACTGTGTGGACTGACCATGCGGCTCTTAAGTATCTCCTAGCAAAGCAAGATTCAAAGCCGAGACTGTTGAGATGGATTCTACTGCTGCAAGAATTTGACGTAGAAATCCGAGATAAGAAAGGAAGTGAGAACGTGGTGGCCGATCATCCGTCGCGCTTACAATTAGAGGATGGTGAGGAATTGCCTGAGATAGGAGAATCTTTTCCTGATGAACAACTTTTCTCCATCACCACCATCGGAGGACATGATGATTGTGCTGCAGTTTCTTCGCGAATAGAGGTTGTGAAGGAGAAGAAACAACCATGGTTTAGTTTGTTTGTTAATTATCTATCCGCGAAGTATCTACCACCAAATCTCACTGTCCAAGAGAGGAAGAAATTCTTCAAAGATATTAGACACTATTATTGGGATGAGCCTTATTTGTTTAAGCTAGGATCTGATAATGTTTTTCGAAGATGTGTGCCCGAGGAAGAGTATAATGATATCCCGAAGCATTGTCATTCTTATGAAGTTGGAGGACACTACGGGGGAGATAAAATGCGGCCAAAGTCCTCCAATGCGGTTTTTATTGGCCGACATTGTTTAAGGATGCACACCAATATGCAAAGGCATGTCATGCTTTGTCAAATGACAGTAATATTTCAAGGAGGAATGAGATGCCACTCAAGAGTATCTTAGAAGTAGAACTTTTTGATGTTTGGGGAATAGATTTCGTTGGACCCTTCACTTCATCATTATCTAACCGATACATCTTAGTTGCTGTTGATTATGTATCCAAATGGGTTGAGGCCATTGCTTCCCCTACTAACGATGCTAGGGTTGTGGTTAGATTCTTGAAAAAGAATATTTTTACAAGGTTTGGGACGCCGAGGGCGATTATAAGCGACAATGGTAGTCATTTTTGTAATAAACCTTTTGAAAGGCTGATGATTAAGTATGGGGTTCGACATAAGCTAGCAACCGCATATCACCCCCAGACTAGTGGACAGGTAGAAGTCACCAATCGAGAAATAAAGCGTATCCTGGAGAAAACTGTCAGTACAACTAGGAAGGATTGGTCGTTACGTTTAGACGACGCTTTATGGGCATATAGGACTGCATATAAAACTTCGATTGGAATGTCACCATATAGGATTGTTTTTGGAAAGGCATGTCATCTACCAGTGGAACTGGAGCACCGGGCCATGTGGGCAACACGAATGCTAAATTTTGATGAGACGTTGGCCGGTGAGAAGAGGATGTTAGAATTAACTCGCCTGGAGGAGTTTCGTTTAGAGGCATACGAGAATGCCAAGATTTTCAAGGAGCGCACGAAGAAGTTCCATGACAAAAAGATTCTAGATAGGACCTTTCAAGAGGGTGATCTGGTTCTCCTGTACAACTCGCGCTTAAGGCTCTTTCCGGGCAAGTTAAAATCAAGATGGTGTGGCCCATTTCAAGTACAACGAGTTTTTCCTTCGGAGCGGTGGAACTATTCAATTTCAAAGACGAGTCCGATTTGTGGTCAATGGACATCGTATTAAGCATTATCACGGGCTGCCGCCAGAGGCTGAGGAGGAAGTCTTGTACCTCGATGACCCTGTCTATGAATAAACCATCTTGAGCTGAGTCGAGCTAGCGACTTTAAATTTAGAACTACTACTTATAACTATCTTTTTGTTTTTCTTTTTAATAAAGTAGCATGCGCCTATCACGGTTTTTTTCATCTCGCCATGTTCCGAGTCTAAGTTCGGAATAAACGAGGTTTTTTCCTTGATAGCCGTCACGTGAGTTTTTTATTTAGGTTTAAATCCCTTTTGGTCTTGTCCATGGCGTATAAAGTAAAGTGGCTTAAACTGTTTTTAGATATCTATATCTAATTACGCCACATTATTTTATAACTTCCATAGACATGGTATTTGACGATTTCGTGGAGCTTGTTTGTTTATACGGGATGTGTCTCTCTCCACGCCGTGCCGATGATTACTCCGATATTGTTCCTTTACTTGGGAGCCGTTTCCGGAGCTAAGTCTTTCATCTTGAACTCTCATTTATTTTTGTCATTGAGGACAATGCCATGTTTAAGTGGGGGCGGGGGACTTAGCTATATATATGTATATTGTGCTATATGTTGCGATCAAGGGAAACGGTATACCGAGACAATATTGAGCCAAATTTTAAAATTTTTATGGATAAATGCCAAGTTGTTTAACTCGTACCCTTAAACTTGTGAAGTTCTTATACTTAGAATGAATAGGACATGAACCAAGTTGCGTGAGTACGTGGTCATATTATACTTTTGCGATAAATTGTTAGTAGACTTAAGGATATTCATGCCAACAATTGCACGTAGTTAGGTATTGTTCAATTACTCGACATGTGAATCGCTTAGTACCGCATGAGTTATAATAATTGAAAGAAGTATGTGTACAATGCGTAGATAAGTGGTTATGAGGACCTAATGTCGATATTTGTCGACTAATGTATTCGATCTTCTAGCCAACAAGAGCGGAGTAATAAGCTTGGGACGTACTGTGTTTTGACAATGCATTAAAACACTGGGCTTGTAGAAAAATTACCAAAGTAGCCCTGCGCTTGTGGTAATATTCGGTGCTATGCATGATCTAAGATAGGGAGATACTCATTAAAAAGTTTTCTTCCTTGAGATTAGTAGTATTCGAAACATATGCAAAAATTGAAAATATTAATTTTTAGAGGCTTCGAGTAGTACTCGGTCTCCAAGTCCAAAAACCCTATAGATACGCTCTTGCTTATTGTTCTAGTGCTTTAACCATTGCGAGGCATAAGAAGTATGAATGCTTGATGTTGGTGAATTTAGATATGAAGTCCGCATAAACTCTAAATCTGGTTACATTTATATAAAACCAACGCACATGCACACAATCACTTCGATTCATAGCGAGTAGTGGATAATGCTTATCTTGTGAGCATGACCGGTATGAGTTGACTCGGGTTTCTTGTGTAAGTATGAGTTGACCACAGAAAATGTTGTCTTGGGAAATAACTGGTTGATGCTTTGTTCGGGACGAAGCAAAGTTTAAGTGGGGGGCATTTTGATGACGGTTAAAATATACCTATTTATGTCATCAATTATAACCTTAAATCGGAGTTAATTATATATATTTCATATTTAATCACGTGTTTATATTTATTATTTAATGATAAGTGATTGTTAATATGATAATTGGTATTTAGCTGTTTTTATTATAAAAGAGCAATTAATTGTGTGATAAATGCGATTTTGCGAGATCATGATAAATCGGGAAGATAATTATCACACAATCGGGAGATCTCAAGATAAAAGAGAAGAAAATCGGAGCATTGAAGAAAAGATTAATCGATCAAGCACAAACGAGTGAAGTGGGGAACAAGTCAGACGGAGCCAAATTGAAAACGCGTAGAGAAGGTGGCTCGGTCGACCGAGCCATGCCATTCGGTCGACCGAGCGTAACGGTTCGGTCACCCAAGCCTAAGGTGATAAATGCGTGTCAATCTTCTGGATTCTCCCTATGTCGGCTACAACTCCTATATAAACAGCAGCTACGAAATTGAGAAGACACTCCACTACAACACAAAACAATTTATGCAATTTAAGTTTTAGTTTTCTTTTCTTTTCTTTATGTTCGTACATTGTGGATTCGTCGGATTCTCCGATTAGGGAGCGCATTAAAGAGTGGGAGTCATTCTCGTCTTCGAGGGTATGACTATTCAATTATGCAATCTTTATTCGTAGATCTGTTATATTTTATTATGAAGTAGTTTTTCTTGTATTGATTGCGTGATGTAGATTTATTTACGAACCCATGTGCTTAGGTTAGAAACGTTAAGAAGTAATCATGATTTGTTCCGGCACAGAACTGTGTTCGGTAGACCTAGACATGTCACTCGGTCGCCCGAGTGCTGTCATTCGGTCGACCGAGTGTGGTAAGGTGTAGGGCAATATCATGATCGGCTTCGACTACGTCAGATTCTCTGATTTGGAATTAAAACGAGCAATTAAACCTGATCAACTTAATTATTCGTCATCATAATTTAACATGAAACTCAAAAAGTGATTGTTACTTAGGATATAGATTGAATCGGCATCTAAGAAGTACGCCTAACCATAGGAATGTTGCTTAGATGAGGTTACGGTTTATACCGGCATCCCTAGTTAAATAATTGTGTCAGAAGTTATATGAGATGGAGGCATTAAAAGGCGAAGTCACGTAATGGAGGCACGATGATTTAGATGACCTAACCGGAGCTAAATCTACCTTAGGGGATGACTCCCGTAGTCATAATAATTAATCTTTAACGTTTGTTCTGTCTCGTTATCAACCTAATTTACATGGGGGAGTTATGATCTACTAGCGTAATCAATACTATTTGTTTAGATAATATCAACCGTATTACCCGTGTTTTAGTAGTCTTTAATTTGTCTTTGTGGTATTTTGTGTCTTGTGGTTGTCACTATTTTATTTACAGCATTTAGTTGGTCGTAGACCGCCCTTTCAATTTAGGTCTGATAAAGTAAGTTGTGTTTTATTTGTGCCGAGTCTCGTGGGATCGACCTCGACTCTATCTGGCTATACTACAATTGAACCTAGTTCTCTTGCTAGTGGGTTAGTAGGTCTCGAGTTAATGATTTAACTTGACCTCCATCACACGCTTAACTTCGGAGTTCTGATGGGATCCGGTGCATTAGTCTTTGGTATGATCGCACCTGTTAAGAGGATGCGTTCTTATGTATTTCAGCATTGAGAGGCCGCCGACCGCGGAGTGAGGGAACGTCGAGTACGACGGCCGGGCACGTTTTTCAAGTTTTTATTATTTTAATTGAGTACTCAATAAGGATCCGATTACGAATCCGTTTGATCCGTAAATTCGGTGTAATTAGCAATTAGATTTCCGTTTTCATTTATCTAGGGATTTATGATGGGATTCGTAAGTTTCATTGGATCCGGCGCATTAGTGCTGAGAGAGGTGGCGCGTGGGAACCGCACGGACGTTGATGCGACGAGATGCACGCGAAAGAGACGAAAACGAGTGAAGAAGAAGATAGGAACGAAAAAAGGAAAAAGATGAGACGGAAACGAGTGAAGAAGAAGATAGCAACGGAAAAAAGTAAGAAAGAGGGGTGCAACACGAGGACTTCCCAGGGGGTCACCCATCCTAGTACTACTCTCGCCCAAGCACGCTTAACTTCGGAGTTCTGATGGGATCCGGTGCATTAGTGCTGGTATGATCGCACCCGTTAAGAGGATGCGTACTTATGTATTTGAGCATTGAGAGGCCGCCGACCGCGGGGTGAGGGAACGTCGAGTACGAGGGCCGGGCACGTTTTTCAAGTTTTTATTATTTTAATTGAGTACTCAATAAGGATCCGATTACGAATCCGTTTGATCCGTAAATTCGGTGTAATTAGCAATTAGATTTCCGTTTTCATTTATCTAGGGATTTATGTTGGGATTCGTAAGTTTCATTGGATCCGGTGCATTAGTGCTGGGAGAGGTGGCGCGTGGGAACCGCACGGACGTTGATGCGACGAGATGCACGCGAAAGAGACGAAAACGAGTGAAGAAGAAGATAGGAACGAAAAAAGGAAAAAAGATGAGACGGAAACGAGTGAAGAAGAAGATAGGAACGGAAAAAACTAAAAAAGAGGGGTGCAACACGAGGACTTCCCAAGGGGTCACCCATCCTAGTACTACTCTCGCCCAAGCACGCTTAACTTCGGAGTTCTGATGGGATCCGGTGCATTAGTGTTTGGTATGATCGCACCCGTTAAGAGGATGCGTTCTTATGTATTTGAGCATTGAGAGGCCGCCGACCGCGGGGTGAGGGAACGTCGAGTACGACGGCCGGGCACGTTTTTCAAGTTTTTATTATTTTAAATGCGTACTCAATAAGGATCCGATTACGAATCCGTAAATTCGGTGTAATTAGCAATTAGATTTCGTTTTCATTTATCTAGGGATTTATGATGGGATTCGTAGTTTTCATTGGATCCGGCGCATTAGTGCTTTGGAGAGGTGGCGTGTGGGAACCGCACGGACGTTGACGCGACGATATGCACGCGAAAGAGACGAAAACGAGTGAAGAAGAAGATAGGAACGAAAAAAGGAAAAAAGATGAGACGAAAACGAGTGAAGAAGAAGAAAGGAACGGAAAAAAGTAAAAAAGAAGGGTGCAACACGAGGACTTCCCGGGGGTCACACATCCTAGTACTACTCTCGCCCAAGCACGCTTAACTTCGGAGTTCTGATGGGATCCGGTGCATTAGTGCTGGTATGATCGCACCCGTTAAGAGGATGCGTTCTTATGTATTTGAGCATTGAGAGGCCGCCGACCGCGGGGTGAAGGAACGTCGAGTACGACGGCCGGGCACGTTTTTCAAGTTTTTATTATTTTAATTGCGTACTCAATAAGGATCCGATTACGAATCCGTTTGATCCGTAAATTCGGTGTAATTAGCAATTAGATTTCCGTTTTCATTTATCTAGGGATTTATGATGGGATTCGTAAGTTTCATTGGATCCGGCGCATTAGTGCTGGGAGAGGTGGCGCGTGGGAGCCGCACGGACGTTGATGCGACGAGATGCACGCGAAAGAGACGAAAACGAGTGAAGAAGAAGATAGGAACGAAAAAAGGAAAAAAGATGAGACGGAAACGAGTGAAGAAGATGATAGGAACGGAAAAAAGTAAAAAAGAGGGGTGCAACACGTGGACTTCCCAGGGGGTCACCCATCCTAGTACTACTCTCGCCCAAGCACGCTTAACTTCGGAGTTCTGATGGGATCCGGTGCATTAGTGCTGGTATGATCGCACCCGTTAAGAGGATGCGTTCTTATGTATTTGAGCATTGAGAGGCCGCCGACCGCGGGGTGAGGGAACGTCGAGTACGAGGGCCGGGCACGTTTTTCAAGTTTTTATTATTTTAATTGCGTACTCAATAAGGATCCGATTACGAATCCGTAAATTCGGTGTAATTAGCAATTAGATTTCTGTTTTCATTTATCTAGGGATTTATGATGGGATTCGTAGTTTTCATTGGATCCGGCGGATTAGTGCTGGGAGAGGTGGCGCGTGGGAACCGCACGGACGTTGACGCGACGATATGCACGCGAAAGAGACGAAAACGAGTGAAGAAGAAGATAGGAACGAAAAAAGGAAAAAATATGAGACGAAAACGAGTGAAGAAGAAGAAAGGAACGGAAAAAAGTAAAAAAGAAGGGTGCAACACGAGGACTTCCCAGGGGGTCACCCATCCTAGTACTACTCTCGCCCAAGCACGCTTAACTTCGGAGTTCTGATGGGATCCGGTGCAATAGTGCTGGTATGATCGCACCCGTTAAGAGGATGCGTTCTTATGTATTTGAGCATTGAGAGGCCACCGACCGCGGGGTGAGGGAACGTCGAGTACGACGGCCGGGCACGTTTTTCAAGTTTTTATTATTTTAATTGCGTACTCAATAAGGATCCGATTACGAATCCGTTTGATCCGTAAATTCGGTGTAATTAGCAATTAGATTTCCGTTTTCATTTATCTATGGATTTATGATGGGATTCGTAAGTTTCATTGGATCCGGCGCATTAGTGCTGGGAGAGGTGGCGCGTGGGAGCCGCACGGACGTTGATGCGACGAGATGCATGCGAAAGAGACGAAAACGAGTGAAGAAGAAGATAGGAACGAAAAAAGGAAAAAAAGATGAGACGGAAACGAGTGAAGAAGAAGATAGGAACGGAAAAAAGTAAAAAAGAGGGGTGCAACACGAGGACTTCCCAGGGGGTCACCCATCCTAGTACTACTCTCGCCCAAGCACGCTTAACTTCGGAGTTCTGATGGGATCCGGTGCATTAGTGCTTTGGTATGATCGCACCCGTTAAGAGAATGCGTTCTTATGTATTTGAGCATTGAGAGGCCGCCGACCGCGGGGTGAGGGAACGTCGAGTACGAGGGCCGGGCACGTTTTTCAAGTTTTTATTATTTTAATTGCGTACTCAATAAGGATCCGATTACGAATCAGTAAATTCGGTGTAATTAGCAATTAGATTTCGTTTTCATTTATCTAGGGATTTATGATGGGATTCGTAGTTTTCATTGGATCCGGCGGATTAGTGCTGGGAGAGGTGGCGCGTGGGAACCGCACGGACGTTGACGCGACGATATGCACGCGAAAGAGACGAAAACGAGTGAAGAAGATAGGAACGAAAAAAGGAAAAAAGATGAGACGAAAACGAGTGAAGAAGAAGAAATGAACGGAAAAAAGTAAAAAAGAGGGGTGCAACACGAGGACTTCCCAGGGGGTCACCCATCCTAGTACTACTCTCGCCCAAGCACGCTTAACTTCGGAGTTCTGATGGGATCCGGTGCATTAGTGCTGGTATGATCGCACCCGTTAAGAGGATGCGTTCTTATGTATTTGAGCATTGAGAGGCCGCCGACCGCGGGGTGAGGGAAGGTCGAGTACGACGGCCGGGCACGTTTTTCAAGTTTTTATTATTTTAATTGCGTACTCAATAAGGATCCGATTACGAATCCGTTTGATCCGTAAATTCGGTGTAATTAGCAATTAGATTTCGTTTTCATTTATCTAGGGATTTATGATGGGATTCGTAAGTTTCATTGGATCCGGCGCATTAGTGTTGGGAGAGGTGGCGCGTGGGAACCGCACGGACGTTGATGCGACGAGATGCACGCGAAAGACACGAAAATGAGTGAAGAAGAAGATAGGAACGAAAAAAGGAAAAAAGATGAGACGGAAACGAGTGAAGAAGAAGATAGGAACGGAAAAAAGTAAAAAAGAGGGGTGCAACACGAGGACTTCCCAGGGGGTCACCCATCCTAGTACTACTCTCGCCCAAGCACGCTTAACTTCGGAGTTCTGATGGGATCCGGTGCATTAGTGCTGGTATGATCGCACCCGTTAAGAGGGTGCGTTCTTATGTATTTGAGCATTGAGAGGCCGCCGACCGCGGGGTGAGGGAACGTCGAGTACGAGGGCCGGGCACGTTTTTCAAGTTTTTATTATTTTAATTGAATACTCAATAAGGATCCGATTACGAATCCGTTTGATCCGTAAATTCGGTGTAATTAGCAATTAGATTTCCGTTTTCATTTATCTAGGGATTTATGTTGGGATTCGTAAGTTTCATTGGATCCGGCGCATTAGTCTTTGGGAGAGGTGGCGCGTGGGAACCGCACGGACGTTGATGCGACGAGATGCACGCGAAAGAGACGAAAACGAGTGAAGAAGAAGATAGGAACGAAAAAAGGAAAAAAGATGAGACGGAAACGAGTGAAGAAGAAGATAGGAACGGAAAAAAGTAAAAAAGAGGGGTGCAACACGAGGACTTCCCGGGGGTCACCCATCCTAGTACTACTCTCGCCCAAGCACGCTTAACTTCGGAGTTCGATGGGATCCGGTGCATTAGTGCTTTGGTATGATCGCACCCGTTAAGAGGATGCGTTCTTATGTATTTGAGCATTGAGAGGCCGCCGACCGCGGGGTGAGGGAACGTCGAGTACGAGGGCCGGGCACGTTTTTCAAGTTTTTATTATTTTAATTGAGTACTCAATAAGGATCCGATTACGAATCCGTTTGATCCGTAAATTCGGTGTAATTAGCAATTAGATTTCCGTTTTCATTTATCTAGGGATTTATGTTGGGATTCGTAAGTTTATTTGGATCCGGCGCATTAGTGCTGGGAGAGGTGGCGCGTGGGAACCGCACGGACGTTGATGCGACGAGATGCACGCGAAAGAGACGAAAACGAGTGAAGAAGAAGATAGGAACGAAAAAAGGAAAAAAGATGAGACGAAAACGAGTGAAGAAGAAGAAAGGAACGGAAAAAAGTAAAAAAGAGGGGTGCAACACAAGGACTTCCCAGGGGGTCACCCATCCTAGTACTACTCTCGCCCAAGCACGCTTAACTTCGGAGTTCTGATGGGATCCGGTGCATTAGTGCTGGTATGATCGCACTGTTAAGAGGATGCGTTCTTATGTATTTCGAAGCATTGAGAGGCCGCCGACCGCGGGGTGAGGGAACGTCGAGTACGACGGCCGGGCACGTTTTTCAAGTTTTTATTATTTTAATTGAGTACTCAATAAGGATCCGATTACGAATCCTTTGATCCGTAAATTCGGTGTAATTAGCAATTAGATTTCCGTTTTCATTTATCTAGGGATTTATGATGGGATTCGTAAGTTTCATTGGATCCGGCGCATTAGTGCTGGGAGAGGTGGCGCGTGGGAACCGCACGGACGTTGATGCGACGAGATGCACGCGAAAGAGACGAAAACGAGTGAAGAAGAAGATAGGAACGAAAAAAAGGAAAAAAGATGAGACGGAAACGAGTGAAGAAGAAGATAGGAACGGAAAAAAGTAAAAAAGAGGGGTGCAACACGAGGACTTCCCAGGGGGTCACCCATCCTAGTACTACTCTCGCCCAAGCACGCTTAACTTCGGAGTTCGATGGGATCCGGTGCATTAGTGCTTTGGTATGATCGCACCCGTTAAGAGGATGCGTTCTTATGTATTTGAGCATTGAGAGGTCGCCGACCGCGGGGTGAGGGAACGTCGAGTACGAGGGCCGGGCACGTTTTTCAAGTTTTTATTATTTTAATTGCGTACTCAATAAGGATCCGATTACGAATCCGTAAATTCGGTGTAATTAGCAATTAGATTTCGTTTTCATTTATCTAGGGATTTATGATGGGATTCGTAGTTTTCATTGGATCCGGCGGATTAGTGCTGGGAGAGGTGGCGCGTGGGAACCGCACGGACGTTGACGCGACGATATGCACGCGAAAGAGACGAAAACGAGTGAAGAAGAAGATAGGAACGAAAAAAAGGAAAAAAGATGAGACGAAAACGAGTGAAGAAGAAGAAAGGAACGGAAAAAAGTAAAAAAGAGGGGTGCAACACGAGGACTTCCCGGGGGTCACCCATCCTAGTACTACTCTCGCCCAAGCACGCTTAACTTCGGAGTTCTGATGGGATCCGGTGCATTAGTGCTGGTATGATCGCACCCGTTAAGAGGATGCGTTCTTATGTATTTGAGCATTGAGAGGCCGCCGACCGCGGGGTGAGGGAACGTCGAGTACGACGGCCGGGCATGTTTTTCAAGTTTTTATTATTTTAAATGCGTACTCAATAAGGATCCGATTACGAATCCATAAATTCGGTATAATTAGCAATTAGATTTCTGTTTTCATTTATCTAGGGATTTATGATGGGATTCGTAGTTTTCATTGGATCCGGCACATTAGTGCTGGGAGAGGTGGCGCGTGGGAACCGCACGGACGTTGACGCGTCGATATGCACGCGAAAGAGACGAAAACGATAGAAGAAGAAGATAGGAACGAAAAAAGGAAAAAAGATGAGACGAAAACGAGTGAAGAAGAAGAAAGGAACGGAAAAAAGTAAAAAAGAGGGGTGCAACACGAGGACTTCCCAGGGGGTCACCCATCCTAGTACTACTCTCGCCCAAGCACGCTTAACTTCGGAGTTCTGATGGGATCCGGTGCATTAGTGCTTGGTATGATCGCACCCGTTAAGAGGATGCGTTCTTATGTATTTGCGCATTGAGAGTCCGCCGACAGCGGGGTGAGGGAACGTCGAGTACGACGGCCGGGCACGTTTTTCAAGTTTTTATTATTTTAATTGCGTACTCAATAAGGATCCGATTACGAATCCGTTTGATCCGTAAATTCGGTGTAATTAGCAATTAGATTTCCGTTTTCATTTATCTAGGGATTTATGATGGGATTCGTAAGTTTCATTGGATCTGGCGCATTAGTGCTGGGAGGGGTGGCGCGTGGTAACCGCACGGACGTTGATGCGACGAGATGCACGCGAAAGAGACGAAAACGAGGGAGGAAGAAGATAGGAACGAAAAAAGGAAAAAAAGATGAGACGGAAACGAGTGAAGAAGAAGATAGGAACGGAAAAAAGTAAAAAAGAGGGGTGCAACACGAGGACTTCCCAGGTGGTCACCCATCCTAGTACTACTCTCGCCCTAGCACGCTTAACTTCGGAGTTCTGATGGGATCCGGTGCATTAGTGCTGGTATGATCGCACCCGTTAAGAGGATGCGTTCTTATGTATTTGAGCATTGAGAGGCCGCCGACCGCGGGGTGAGGGAACGTCGAGTACGACGGCCGGGCACGTTTTTCAAGTTTTTGTTTTTTTAAATGCGTACTCAATAAGGATCCGATTACGAATCCGTAAATTCGGTGTAATTAGCAATTAGATTTCTGTTTTCATTTATCTAGGGATTTATGGTGGGATTCGTAGTTTTCATTGGATCCGGCGCATTAGTGCTGGGAGAGGTGGCGCGTGGGAACCGCACGGACGTTGACGCGACGATATGCACGCGAAAGAGACGAAAACGAGTGAAGAAGAAGATAGGAACGAAAAAAGGAAAAAAGATGAGACGAAAACGAGTGAAGAAGAAGAAAGGAACGGAAAAAAGTAAAAAAGAGGGGTAATCCAAGGACTTCCCAGGGGGTCACCCATCCTAGTACTACTCTCGCCCAAGCACGCTTAACTTCGGAGTTCTGATGGGATCCGGTGCATTAGTGCCGGTATGATCGCACCCGTTAAGAGGATGCGTTCTTTATGTATTTCAGCATTGAGAGGCCGCCGACCGCGGGGTGAGGGAACGTCGAGTACGACGGCCGGGCACGTTTTTCAAGTTTTTATTATTTTAATTGAGTACTCAATAAGGATCCGATTACGAATCCGTTTGATCCGTAAATTCGGTGTAATTAGCAATTAGATTTCCGTTTTCATTTATCTAGGGATTTATGATGGGATTCGTAAGTTTCATTGGATCCGGCGCATTAGTGCTGGGAGAGGTGGCGCGTGGGAACCGCACGGACGTTGATGCGACGAGATGCACGCGAAAGAGACGAAAACGAGTGAAGAAGAAGATAGGAACGAAAAAAGGAAAAAAGATGAGACGGAAACGAGTGAAGAAGAAGATAGGAACGGAAAAAAGTAAGAAAGAGGGGTGCAACACGAGGACTTCCCAGGGGGTCACCCATCCTAGTACTACTCTCGCCCAAGCACGCTTAACTTCGGAGTTCTGATGGGATCCGGTGCATTAGTGCTGGTATGATCGCACCCGTTAAGAGGATGCGTTCTTATGTATTTGAGCATTGAGAGGCCGCCGACCGCGGGGTGAGTGTTGTAGAAAACGGATTATAATAAATAAAACGATCAAAACAAGTTATAAAAATTTATAATCCGGTCGTGGCCTCAAGTGCAAGGTCGTAGCAAAATGGTGTAACCGGAGTCGATCACGGGGAATTGGGGTTGTATCGATTCAAGTTTTAGTTGCAAATGTCACGAGTTTATACTAATTATGCAGTAATGAACGGTAAAAACGACGATGAACAAGGCGGTGAACGAGAAAAACGCGGATGAACAAGTAAATTTCGAGAAAAATAATAATCAACAACTAGGGTGAAGGCTTGAACAATTATCCAAGTGCAGTGATATAAAAGCAAGCAAACACGGTTCTACGAATCAAACAAATACCGGTTTCAAACTATTAATCAAATGATTCTATCCCAAGGTTACGATTATTACACCTAAACGAATGCCCAAATCTCTAATTGCTTAGATGATTTTATTCACAATCTTTTATCAAAGATCGATCCTTTAACGTTCTTAGGTGGGGATATTTATCAATATCCAAAAATCTAAACCGTTTAAACCACAACTTTCGTTATAATTTGGTTTAAAAGATTCAAACTTTTGTATAGTGACCTAGGGTTCCATTAATCGTCATCAACGGATTGTCGAATCATACACATAATCTATCGATCGAAATGTAAAAACGATATTAAAACGATACAAAAGTTCTAACCTTTTTTTGATAGAAATCAATCAATACAATAATCTGAAACCAAAATCCGTTTGAAACGCTTCCCCTAGTTTGCTTGATGAAGAAATTAGCTCCTCATTGTTGAGAAATTTACACCCTAATTTTGTGTTTTTGGCTGAAAATATAAAGGAAAAAAAAAAGGAAAAAGTCGGCCCTTCTGCTGATGTGTTGCGGCTCTGTATCAATATATCCTTAGGGTTCCAATGACTGCTGCTATTTATACATAAAATTAGGTCGTTGCTACAGTAAAAAAAAATCCGGAGCTTGGTTTGCATTTTTTTTGAACTCAAACTTCTAAAATTCATATCTTGAGTTGTAGACCTCCAAAAATTATGATCCGAACGTCATAATTAAGCCCTCGGAAAACTCTACAACTTTCATTAAGGACTCTTCTTCAGAAAACGCCTTTTTGACTAGCCCGTCGTGTTACGAGTCGTTTGCGGAATTTTCCAAAGAGTTTCAGCAACAGCATCCAAACTTGTAACGCTCATATCTCGGGCCTCATAAGTCGGAATGAAGTGATTCAAAATCCTGTAGAATCCTCTCTTCAAGCCCTACAAATCTTCTCTTGAGGTCGAGAGTCAAATCAGTGTATATCATATCAAGAACTGCATCGGAAGTTCGGCTGCTTGAATGCTTCATTCCAAGCTTTATCTCCATCTTCCTTCCATTCGTATCTTCACTTGACCATTGTTTAAGCTCATCCCATCACTTCTCATGACATATTTAGGTACCTACCATCACGATAAAGATGTGCAAAATGTAATATCACGGATATAACGATATTTACCTATAAAATCACATAATTAGCTCGGTTCTGCACTTAGACATTTAGAAAACACGTTTGCTCAATATCTAGATAAAACCAATGATTTTCTATAAAAACCATAAAGATACGAAGGATATTGTTACGGAAATAACGTAGAATAAACCATGAATTTCACCCTTAACAACTCCCCCACACTTAAAACTTGCTCGTCCCGAGCAAAACAAAACAAAAACCTAGCTCGAATCACGAAATAGGTGGATACTAAATAAAGTGCGTAGTAACTAAGTAGAAATTCACCCAAGTGTTTGTGTGCAAGGGCCATATCAAACTTCCACTAGATCCCATCTTGAATTGACTCCAAGCAAAACTAGCTAGTATCACACTTAAGTTAAGCATAGATGACGCTCAGATGTGCATGCGAAAATATAATAGAAAGTAATCAAACCATTTCTGACATACTTAGAGGATGATTCCTACACCATATCATAAGAGTTTATACTGGGTATAAAATCATCATTGGCCAAGTCTTGAATTTTTTTTTTTTTTTTTTAATTTTTTTTTTTTTTTTTTTTTTTTTTCAAATTCACTTTTTAACACACATCGAAAATGAGCTCTTGCCCGTCATAGTAGAATAGGACATTTTGAGGTATGCCCTAACTACCCAAATCATAAGGCAGCTTTTTTCCGATCGTCGTGAGCTATTGGTCATCATAGTGGTATAGGACGTTCGTGATACGCCCTACCTCACTCAAATCATAAACCAAACCTTCCGACACACACATTTATTATCAATTAGCATTACTTATATGAGATTTCGGTCGGCGCTTGGTTCTAAGCCATGGGCTATACAAACCTACTGAGCATAATGCCTCAAGTAATGAATTATTTATTATTACTACTTCAAGACTTTGGCAATGACTTACTTATCACATTCAAACTCTATGATATTCACAATATGTCATACTTTGAATTTAAATCCAAACTATTACGAAATATAGCATTAAGCACATAGTATAAGCTAATCAAGGAATGCTTAACCTATATGGATCTAACCCCTTTTTTTTAAAAAAAAATTAGCTCGTCATCTGATAAGGCACGTGAAATAAGGGTCAGGTGAACCTCTAACTCATCTAGCATACACAATATAAGGCATCCATTAAGTTTAAACATTGAACATGGGCATGTAGTTGTTCACTCGGGATAAAACAAATTTTAATTTTTGTGCATTTTGCATTGAACTTATCATGATATGAGCGAAGGTATATAGGTACACAATTTATCTCCTCCCCCACACTTAAAACACAACATGTCCTCAAGTTGTGCAGAGATAAAGTAAAGTAAAGTACTTAGCTGATTTATAAAGGTTGGATCGTTGAGCGGTCAAAGATGAAAAAGGCAACGATCCTCGTATGTAGAAGACTTGTATCAGCTAAATAGCTTAAAGTAACCTGCATTACTTGATAGACACAACAAAATATCTGGGGGCATCGGGGAAACATGCACGAGATAGATATAGAGAAAGGAGAACACAGTGCATAGTATAAACATGTAATTAATCAAGGATGCATAGATGAAAGGATGAAACGAGGAAGTACAGAACATCTATGTAATAAGATAGTGCTATATAAGCGCAAATGAAAATATCCAAATCAACTAATGTTTAATCAAAGAACAACGGCTTTATTCGAGAAAACGGGCGTTCGACTTAAACAAAGATGCAAACCAAACAGAAATTTCTTGATTAAACCCAAAGTGAATACAACTTTACATCAAAATAGCACAAAAACATAAAAACAAAAAGAAAAACAAAGAAATGGTGGGTTGCCTCCCACCAAGCGCTTTTGTTTAACGTCGAGGGCTCGACGATTAGTGAAAGTTCAACCCGGATCGGGCCACTTGATCTTTCGGCCAGTCACTCTATCAAAAGAGCTCTTGTCAGGAATGTGACCAGAAAAACAACAATGCATGCAGGGAATCCTGCTCCTCAGACTCTCCCAGGCTCCTTTAATCTTTCTAGCCGTTGATTTCCTCCTCCTTCCCTTCCTCTTCAGATGCATTTCCTTCCAATACTGCTCCATATCCCAACTTCCAGCGAAGACTTCAGCTGGTGATTCGATAACGGCCTCGGTGAATAAATCTGGTGCAAACTCTGTAAAGTCATCGACTTCAGGATTCACACACTCAAATATGTCGAGGAATCGAACAATCAAGGGTGCCTCCTTTGGTAGACCAATGTAATGTTTGCACCTTTGACCATTTACCTTAAACGGTCGATCACCAATTCCTTTTAGCTCCAACACTCCGCTTGGAAAGACTTGCAAAATCTCGAACGGGCCGGACCACCGTGTCCGTAGCTTTCCAGAAACGGATGTAACCTGGAATTGTATAGCAAGACTTGCTCTCCCGCATGGAACTCTCTTTGCTTAATTTTCTTATCATGGAGCACTTCATTCGTCCTTACTCACTCGGGCGCTCTCGTAGGCTCCGGAGCCCGAACTCATCTAGCTCATGCATCCGCCGAAGTCCGTGCTCACCACAAGCTTTGGAATCAAAGTTCAAAAACTTCGTCGCCCAATAAGCTTTATGCTCAAGTTCGACCGGCAAATGACATGGCTTTCCATAAACCATTTGATACGGAGATGTACCCATAGGTGTCTTGTAAGCTGTCCTGTAAGCCCACAGTACATCATCCAATTTCAGGCTCCAGTCCTTCCGATGACTGTTAACCGTTTTTTCTAAGATCTTCTTGAGGCTCTGGTTACTACGCTCTACCTGACCACTTGTCATAGGATGGTATGGTGTACCGGTTTTATGCCGAACACCATATTTCTCTAATACTTTGTCCAGTGGTCGATTACAAAAGTGCGTCCCCTCATCGCTGATTAGGGCTCTCGGGCAGCCAAACCTCACGAAAATATTTTTCTTTAAGAATTTCATGACCGTTTTATGGTCATTGTGAGGGGTGGCGATAGCCTCCACCCATTTAGACACATAGTCTACACAGACTAGGATGTATCTATTCCCGCATGAGGATGGGAAGGGACCCATAAAGTCAATCCCCCAGACATCGAACACCTCACACTCTAAAATGGGTTTTAACGGCATATCATATCTCCTTGTCAAAGCACCGGTTCTTTGGCACCTATCACAGCCTTTACAAAAGGCTTCAGTATCCTTAAAAATCGAGGGCCAGTAAAAACCAGATTGGAATATCTTCGCAACGGTCTTCCAGGGACCAAAGTGGCCGCCGGTGGGACCACTATGACATTGTTCAATTATGTCCCGTTGCTCGATTCGGACACACCGGCGAAGCAACCCATCTTTACGAGTTTAAAAAGATACGGTTCTTCCCGCATAATACTTGAGATCGAGAAGAATTTCTTCTTCTCCCGATATGAAAACTTGGGATTCGATATTGGGAATGGAGGTAATTAACGATTGAAGAATACCACGGAGGATCGACGTGCAACTATTCACGTACATAACACTCTCAAAGGGGCAATATAAATCGATGTCTTGTGGATTTTCCTCTACTACGGGCAACACTCTTGATATGTGGTCTCACATCGTGTTTTCACTACCCTTGATATCTTTAATATGAACATCAAACTCCCGAAGGGTAAGAATCCAACGCAACGAGTCTCGGTTTTGCGTCCTTTTTATTCATCAAATAGCGCGTAGCTGCGTGATCGGTCCGTACAATCACCTTGGCACCCAAGAAATAACTTCGGAACTTGTCCATAGAAAAGACAACGTACTAAAAGTTCCTTTTCCGTGGTAGTGTAGTTTGCTTGTGCCGGATTCGGGGTATGGCTCGCATAGTAGATAGGTTGGAATTTACCATTAAGTCTTTGCCCCAAAACCGCACCAACGGCGTAGTTGGAAGCATCACACATTAATTCGAATGGTAAGTTCCAATCCGGAGAGATCGAATCGGAGCGGAGATCGTGCGATGTTTAAGCTCTTTGAAGGCACACTTGCAATCATTGTCGAAGTTGAAAACGACGTCCTCTTTAAGTAGAGTTGATAGAGGTTTTGAGATCTTGGAGAAATCTTGAATGAATCTCCTATAGAAGCCGACGTGACCAAGAAAACTCCTCACTTCTTTCACGTTCTTAGGGTAGTTCATCTTTTCTATGGCCTCTATTTTGGCCCTATCAACTTCTATGCCCTTAGCTGAAATTTTATGGCCAAGAACAATCCCTTCATCCACCATAAGGTGGCATTTTTCCCAATTGAGGATTAGGTTCTTCTCCACACATCCGTTAAGCACCTTGTCCGCATTAGCAAGACAATCATCGAACGAGTTACCAAACACCGAGAAGTCGTCCATAAAGACCTCCATGCATTTCTCAATTAGCCCGTCAAAAATTGCTAACATGCATCTTTGAAAAGTGGCCGGAGCATTACGAGGCCGAACGGCATTCGCCTATAAGCGAAAGTACCATACGGGCAGGTGAAGGTCGTCTTTTCCCGATCAACGGGGTTTATAGGGATCCGGAAGTACCCGGAGTATCCGTCCAGAAACAAGAAAAGGGGTGTCCCGCCAAACGCTCGAGCATTTGGTCAATGAAGGGGAGAGGGAAGTGGTCCTTCATGGTTACTTCGTTCGCTTTCCTATAGTCGATACACACACGGTAACCGGTGACTAATCTCAACGCGACTTCTTCTCCCTTGTCATTTTTTTCAACAAAGTGATACCACCTTTCTTAGGGACCACCCGCGTGGGGGACACCCAATCACCGTCGCCTATTGCATATATGATCCCCATATCTAGAAGCTTGATAATTTCTTTCTTCACCACCTCCCGCATGTGAGGATTTAAACGTCTTTGGGGTTGTCTAACATGCTTGGCTCCTTCTTCGATTTTTATCTTGTGCATACGTACGTCGGAGATATACCTCGATATCTCCTACCCCCACCAAAAGCTTTCTCATTTCTTTTCAAGACGGCCAACAACTTCGCTTCTTCTTCCTCTCGTCGCCTTAGCGGAAACAATTAACGGAAGCCGATCACCCTCTCTCGGAAAACATACTTTAAATGTTTCGGTAACGGTTTTAACTCGAGGTCAATCGGAGGGTCTTCCAAACTAGACTTTAAAACTTTACTTTGCAAATTATTAGAGGAGAGCAACATAGCTTCTAATAAATCTACTTCCTCTCGAAGGCGAAAGGTTCTTACTCACTACAACTTCTTCTTCGCCTCGGCTCCAAGTTCATTCAAATCTATCCTACCATATTGGTTCGATTATCGATCAAGCGTTCGTATTCGCATTCTACCGCAAGGACTTGCTCTTCTAGAAAATCACCGAAATCATCAAATGATTCCTCGATAGAGTAGCCGGTTGGACATTCGAAGGTCTTTTGATAGCTTTAGATACACTATAGCTCACTTCTTCATTTCCAACACGCAAAGTTACTTTAGCACCGTCATCACAATCAATGAGGGCTCTAGCAAGAGATAGAAAAGGTCGTCCAAGAATCGGGGGTGTATTGGGTTGTTGGATGTCTAAGACATACCAATCCACAGAAAGGTAAATCGATCGACCCGAACCAACAAATCCTTTAAAATCCCTGTCGCTTTCTTGGATGATCTGTCTGCGAACTGAATGCTCATAGTGGTAGGTTCCAAAAGATGGTCTAATTGGAGCTGTTGACACACATATAAAGGCATAAGACTAATTGAAGCTCCTAAATCACATAAGGAATTAGGGAAAATGAGACCTCCAATTTGCAAAGTAAGGACGAATCGCCCAGGATCATCTTTCTTAATCGGTAACTCTTCATAACTCATCATTGAACAATCTTCACTGGTTACCTTTTCCATACTCTCCAACTTCTTTTTAGATGAGACTACATCCTTTATGAATTTGGTGTATTTGGGCATCTCAACCAACACATCAGATAAAGGTAGATTAACTTGAGTGTTTTTCAGAAGGTTGAGTACCTTCTCGTACTTCTTGTCCTCGCATAAAGGGATGTTTTTCTTCCTTGGTGGAAATGGAAGTTTCTTCAATTCTTCTTCAGAAAAAACTTTCTTAGAAGAGGCACTAACAGCTTTATCTTCTAAATCCTTCCATCTCACCGTCTTTTCTGTTTTCTTACTTGTCAGGGAATCCTCCTCCTGACTCACTTCTTCAGATTTCTCAGTTGTCTGGTCAGCCACCCGAATTCTTTCTTCGATTTCTATCTCATCTTCCTCTTTTTCTTCACCCGCATTGGGGGATTGGGTCTTCTCAACTTCCCCTCCCACCGAATCGGTGGTAGGAGGGTCTACTCGTTTCCCCGGTTCGTTGAATGCGGGGTTTCCTTGAAGTTGAGTGCCGGATCTTAAATTCATGGCACTAGTTTCCTCCCTACCATAAGGGGTGGTTGGTGTCGATCGCACACCGGTTTGGGTTCAAATCGCTTGGGCCACTTGGCGCCCTTTGGATTTCTTTCGTGAAACGGGCGTATGACCCCGAGGTCGTGAAGCTAGTCGCTCGCCTAATCGTCCCAACCGCCTCTCCGCATTTTTAATAGTTTTTTGTTGCTCCTCAAAATCGATCCGGTAGGAGCATCATTGGACCCGATGGCCCTTGATGATTTTGAAATCCGGGAGGATGTTGATTAGACCGGTTTTGATAAGGAGAATTGGTGTTGGCGTGCCATGCCCGATTGAACCTCTCGTTGAGAATTCGAACTCGATTCGAGTTTTGAGAGTAATTTCGATTGGAATTTTGATAGTTCGAGTTGGAATTTTGATTCGATTACAACCGAGTTTTGATTAAAATTTCGGTTTTGGTTATAACCCCGATTCGAAAGTTATTCGGCCGAAAATTGATTTGGGAATCGTTGGTTTTGCTTGACCGTAAAAAGCATTGACTTCATCATTTTCCCCGTTTAGGGGACAAGCTAGAGAAGTGTGGCCTTTCACCCACAAGTTTGGCAACTAACCGGGGTGTATACTTGTCTCATATTTTGGACAAAGCATTGACTTGGTAATTCGCATGACATTGGTCAATCATGTGACCAATCGGCAACGATTTTCGCAATACGTAACTTGAGCGTTCTGTTGATAAGGAGGAGTAGGTGTGATCTGTTTTTGAGACAGAGTAAGAGCGGCCACCTGCTGCTGCAGCATGGCGATCACCTGATTCTGAGAGTGGACTTCCTCAATCTTTGGAACAGACGGGGCTGTATTTGCCTGATATGAAGGAGCATAGTTATATCTAGCTATATCTTCAAATAAAGCCCAACCTTCGTCGGGTGTCTTCTTCAGAAAAGCTCCTCCAGATGAACTATTCACCATCCCTTTGGTTAGTTCACCAACCCACTAAAGAAAGTGTTGACTTGGCGTTGTAGATCTAGGCCATGATGGGGGCAACGACGCAAAAGAGATTTGAAACGCTTCCAAGCATCGAAGAATGACTCATCCATTTTCTCGTTGGAAGGTAAAAATGTCGGTCGGGCATTGGGCGCTTTGAGGGTGGAAAATACCGACTTAGGAACTCCTTCTCGAGTCCCGCCCAAGTGGTAATAGATCGAGGGGTTAAAGAGTTATACCACTCTTTTGCTTCCCCTCGCAGAGAAAAGGGAAAAGCTTTAATTTTATAGCATCCTCGAAACTCCTTGAATGCGGGTCGTGTCACGCATCTCCAGGAAGGCGTGGACATGATTATGTGGATTTTCGAAGGTAGACCATAAAAGATAGATGCATGCCGAAGCATCCGAATAAGACCAGTCTCGGCTCGAAGTGGTCCGCTCGCGATTTCGAGCAAGGCTACAGGCGGGGTTTACCGTGATGGCTCCCGGCATAGCATAATGCTAATGACCGTCTATTGTCGCCCATTGTGATAACGGTTTCTTCAAGTTCTTCCTTGCAAGCTTCTTCAAGGTTTTCTATCGAGTGACCACCTAAAGAGATTTGCCTCCTTTTTCGGTTTGGACGAACAATAGTACGTTCGATCTCCGGATTGAAAATTAAAGGTCCTGATTTACTTCGTGTAAGCATACACTGAAGTGAAAATCGAGGAGCGGCAAAGAGGGGCAGCGGTTTTTTTTATTTTATTTTATTTTATTTATATTTTTTACTAAGTCGTATAAGGCACACTTGTCAAATGAACCAGAAAGGCGAGCAAAAGTAAATAGCACTCAAAACCGACTCTCTAGAAGGGACACTTAGAAGTTCAGACCGAGAATAGGTTGCAAGGAATGGAAAAAGAGTGGAACAAGGTGTGAAAGGTTGCTAAAGGTGATTAGGAAAGATTGGAAAATCCCGGAAACGACTTAAAGAAGGAATGAAATTGGATGACTGTAGAATTTCACGGGTGTGAAAAATTTCACACCTGGGTGTGATATTTTCGGCTAGAAAGTTTTTTTTTTTTTTTTTTTTTTTTTTTTTTTAAGCTACAAAAATTTCACGGGTGTGAAAATTTTTACACCTGGGTGTGATATTTTCGTCCAAAATGCGACCCCCTTTTTTTTTTTTTTTTTTTTTTTTTTTTTTTTTTAGCTACACTAACCGAAACACTAAATTAAGTTATAATAATAATAATAATAAAAAAAAAAAAAAAAAAAAAAAAAAAAAAGGGACGTGTGATCAAATTAATCTAAGGCTATTCTAACAACTAAAACAAAAATAGGAACACACAACCGTTGCCAATTCCCCGGCAACGGCGCCAAAAACTTGTTGTAGAAAACGGATTATAATAAATAAAACGATCAAAACAAGTTATAAAAATTTATAATCCGGTCGTGGCCTCAAGTGCAAGGTCGTAGCAAAATGGTGTAACCGGAGTCGATCACGGGGAATTGGGGTTGTATCGATTCAAGTTTTAGTTGCAAATGTCACGAGTTTATACTAATTATGCGGAATGAACAAGAAAAAACGACGATGAACAAGGCGGTGAACAAGAAAAACGCAGAAAAATAATAATTAACAACTAGGGTGAAGGCTTGAACAATTATCCAAGTGCAAGTGATATAAAAGCAAGCAAACACGGTTCTACGAATCAAACAAATACCGGTTTCAAACTATTAATCAAATGATTCTATCCCAAGGTTACGATTATTACACCTAACCGAATGCCCAAATCTCTAATTGCTTAGATGATTTTATTCACAATCTTTTATCAAAGATCGATCCTTTAACGTTCTTAGGTGGGGATATTTATCAATATCCAAAAATCTAAACCGTTTAAACCACAACTTTCGTTATAATTTGGTTTAAAAGATTCAAACTTTTGTATAGTGACCTAGGGTTCCATTAATCGTCATCAACGGATTGTCGAATCATACACATAATCTATCGATCGAAATGTAAAAACGATATTAAAACGATACAAAAGTTCTAACCTTTTTTTGATAGAAATCAATCAATACAATAATCTGAAACCAAAATCCGTTTGAAACGCTTCCCCTAGTTTGCTTGATGAAGAAATTAGCTCCTCATTGTTGAGAAATTTACACCCTAATTTTGTGTTTTTGGCTGAAAATATAAAGGAAAAAAAAAAAGGAAAAAAGTCGGCCCTTCTGCTGATGTGTTGCGGCTCTGTATCAATATATCCTTAGGGTTCCAATGACTGCTGCTATTTATACATAAAATTAGGTCGTTGCTACAGTAAAAAAAAATCCGGAGCTTGGTTTGCATTTTTTTTGAACTCAAACTTCTAAAATTCATATCTTGAGTTGTAGACCTCCAAAAATTATGATCCGAACGTCATAATTAAGCCCTCGGAAAACTCTACAACTTTCATTAAGGACTCTTCTTCAGAAAACGCCTTTTTGACTAGCCCGTCGTGTTACGAGTCGTTTGCGGAATTTTCCAGTAGTTTCAGCAACAGCATCCAAACTTGTAACGCTCATATCTCGGGCCTCATAAGTCGGAATGAAGTGATTCAAAATCCTGTAGAATCCTCTCTTCAAGCCCTACAAATCTTCTCTTGAGGTCGAGAGTCAAATCAGTGTATATCATATCAAGAACTGCATCGGAAGTTCGGCTGCTTGAATGCTTCATTCCAAGCTTTATCTCCATCTTCCTTCCATTCGTATCTTCACTTGACCATTGTTTAAGCTCATCCCATCACTTCTCATGACATATTTAGGTACCTACCATCACGATAAAGATGTGCAAAATGTAATATCACGGATATAACGATATTTACCTATAAAATCACATAATTAGCTCGGTTCTGCACTTAGACATTTAGAAAACACGTTTGCTCAATATCTAGATAAAACCAATGATTTTCTATAAAAACCATAAAGATACGAAGGATATTGTTACGGAAATAACGTAGAATAAACCATGAATTTCACCCTTAACAGTGAGGGAACGTCGAGTACGAGGGCCGGGCACGTTTTTCAAGTTTTTATTATTTTAATTGAGTACTCAATAAGGATCCGATTACGAATCCGTTTGATCCGTAAATTCGGTGTAATTAGCAATTAGATTTCCGTTTTCATTTATCTAGGGATTTATGTTGGGATTCGTAAGTTTCATTGGATCCGGTGCATTAGTGCTTTGGAGAGGTGGCGCGTGGGAACCGCACGGACGTTGATGCGACGAGATGCACGCGAAAGAGACGAAAACGAGTGAAGAAGAAGATAGGAACGAAAAAAGGAAAAAAGATGAGACGGAAACGAGTGAAGAAGAAGATAGGAACGGAAAAAACTAAAAAAGAGGGGTGCAACACGAGGACTTCCCAAGGGGTCACCCATCCTAGTACTACTCTCGCCCAAGCACGCTTAACTTCGGAGTTCTGATGGGATCCGGTGCATTAGTGCTGGTATGATCGCACCCGTTAAGAGGATGCGTTCTTATGTATTTGAGCATTGAGAGGCCGCCGACCGCGGGGTGAGGGAACGTCGAGTACGACGGCCGGGCACGTTTTTCAAGTTTTTATTATTTTAAATGCGTACTCAATAAGGATCCGATTACGAATCCGTAAATTCAGTGTAATTAGCAATTAGATTTCTGTTTTCATTTATCTAGGGATTTATGATGGGATTCGTAGTTTTCATTGGATCCGGCGCATTAGTGCTGGGAGAGGTGGCGTGTGGGAACCGCACGGACGTTGACGCGACGATATGCACGCGAAAGAGACGAAAACGAGTGAAGAAGAAGATAGGAACGAAAAAAGGAAAAAAGATGAGACGAAAACGAGTGAAGAAGAAGAAAGGAACGGAAAAAAGTAAAAAAGAAGGGTGCAACACGAGGACTTCCCAGGGGGTCACCCATCCTAGTACTACTCTCGCCCAAGCACGCTTAACTTCGGAGTTCTGATGGGATCCGGTGCATTAGTGCTGGTATGATCGCACCCGTTAAGAGGATGCGTTCTTATGTATTTGAGCATTGAGAGGCCGCCGACCGCGGGGTGAAGGAACGTCGAGTACGACGGCCGGGCACGTTTTTATTATTTTAATTGCGTACTCAATAAGGATCCGATTACGAATCCGTTTGATCCGTAAATTCGGTGTAATTAGCAATTAGATTTCCGTTTTCATTTATCTAGGGATTTATGATGGGATTCGTAAGTTTCATTGGATCCGGCGCATTAGTGCTGGGAGAGGTGGCGCGTGGGAGCCGCACGGACGTTGATGCGACGAGATGCACGCGAAAGAGACGAAAACGAGTGAAGAAGAAGATAGGAACGAAAAAAGGAAAAAAGATGAGACGGAAACGAGTGAAGAAGAAGATAGGAACGGAAAAAAGTAAAAAAGAGGGGTGCAACACGTGGACTTCCCAGGGGTTCACCCATCCTAGTACTACTCTCGCCCAAGCACGCTTAACTTCGGAGTTCTGATGGGATCCGGTGCATTAGTGCTTTGGTATGATCGCACCCGTTAAGAGGATGCGTTCTTATGTATTTGAGCATTGAGAGGCCGCCGACCGCGGGGTGAGGGAACGTCGAGTACGAGGGCCGGGCTCGTTTTTCAAGTTTTTATTATTTTAATTGCGTACTCAATAAGGATCCGATTACGAATCCGTAAATTCGGTGTAATTAGCAATTAGATTTCGTTTTCATTTATCTAGGGATTTATGATGGGATTCGTAGTTTTCATTGGATCCGGCGGATTAGTCTTTGGGAGAGGTGGCGCGTGGGAACCGCACGGACGTTGACGCGACGATATGCACGCGAAAGAGACGAAAACGAGTGAAGAAGAAGATAGGAACGAAAAAAGGAAAAAATATGAGACGAAAACGAGTGAAGAAGAAGAAAGGAACGGAAAAAAGTAAAAAAGAAGGGTGCAACACGAGGACTTCCCGAGGGGGTCACCCATCCTAGTACTACTCTCGCCCAAGCACGCTTAACTTCGGAGTTCGATGGGATCCGGTGCATTAGTCTTTGGTATGATCGCACCCGTTAAGAGGATGCGTTCTTATGTATTTGAGCATTGAGAGGCCACCGACCGCGGGGTGAGGGAACGTCGAGTACGACGGCCGGGCACGTTTTTCAAGTTTTTATTATTTTAATTGCGTACTCAATAAGGATCCGATTACGAATCCGTTTGATCCGTAAATTCGGTGTAATTAGCAATTAGATTTCCGTTTTCATTTATCTATGGATTTATGATGGGATTCGTAAGTTTCATTGGATCCGGCGCATTAGTGCTGGGAGAGGTGGCGCGTGGGAGCCGCACGGACGTTGATGCGACGAGATGCATGCGAAAGAGACGAAAACGAGTGAAGAAGAAGATAGGAACGAAAAAAGGAAAAAAAGATGAGACGGAAACGAGTGAAGAAGAAGATAGGAACGGAAAAAAGTAAAAAAGAGGGGTGCAACACGAGGACTTCCCGGGGGTCACCCATCCTAGTACTACTCTCGCCCAAGCACGCTTAACTTCGGAGTTCGATGGGATCCGGTGCATTAGTCTTTGTATGATCGCACCCGTTAAGAGAATGCGTTCTTATGTATTTGAGCATTGAGAGGCCGCCGACCGCGGGGTGAGGGAACGTCGAGTACGAGGGCCGGGCACGTTTTTCAAGTTTTTATTATTTTAATTGCGTACTCAATAAGGATCCGATTACGAATCCGTAAATTCGGTGTAATTAGCAATTAGATTTCTGTTTTCATTTATCTAGGGATTTATGATGGGATTCGTAGTTTTCATTGGATCCGGCGGATTAGTGCTGGGAGAGGTGGCGCGTGGGAACCGCACGGACGTTGACGCGACGATATGCACGCGAAAGAGACGAAAACGAGTGAAGAAGATAGGAACGAAAAAAGGAAAAAAGATGAGACGAAAACGAGTGAAGAAGAAGAAATGAACGGAAAAAAGTAAAAAAGAGGGGTGCAACACGAGGACTTCCCAGGGGGTCACCCATCCTAGTACTACTCTCGCCCAAGCACGCTTAACTTCGGAGTTCGATGGGATCCGGTGCATTAGTGGTTGGTATGATCGCACCCGTTAAGAGGATGCGTTCTTATGTATTTGAGCATTGAGAGGCCGCCGACCGCGGGGTGAGGGAAGGTCGAGTACGACGGCCGGGCACGTTTTTCAAGTTTTTATTATTTTAATTGCGTACTCAATAAGGATCCGATTACGAATCCGTTTGATCCGTAAATTCGGTGTAATTAGCAATTAGATTTGTTTTCATTTATCTAGGGATTTATGATGGGATTCGTAAGTTTCATTGGATCCGGCGCATTAGTCTTTGGGAGAGGTGGCGCGTGGGAACCGCACGGACGTTGATGCGACGAGATGCACGCGAAAGACACGAAAATGAGTGAAGAAGAAGATAGGAACGAAAAAAGGAAAAAAGATGAGACGGAAACGAGTGAAGAAGAAGATAGGAACGGAAAAAAAGTAAAAAGAGGGGTGCAACACGAGGACTTCCCGGGGGTCACCCATCCTAGTACTACTCTCGCCCAAGCACGCTTAACTTCGGAGTTCGATGGGATCCGGTGCATTAGTGCTTTGGTATGATCGCACCCGTTAAGAGAATGCGTTCTTATGTATTTGAGCATTGAGAGGCCGCCGACCGCGGGGTGAGGGAACGTCGAGTACGAGGGCCGGGCACGTTTTTCAAGTTTTTATTATTTTAATTGCGTACTCAATAAGGATCCGATTACGAATCTGTAAATTCGGTGTAATTTGCAATTAGATTTCCGTTTTCATTTATCTAGGGATTTATGTTGGGATTCGTAAGTTTCATTGGATCCGGCGCATTAGTGCTGGGAGAGGTGGCGCGTGGGAACCGCACGGACGTTGATGCGACGAGATGCACGCGAAAGAGACGAAAACGAGTGAAGAAGAAGATAGGAACGAAAAAAGGAAAAAAGATGAGACGGAAACGAGTGAAGAAGAAGATAGGAACGGAAAAAAGTAAAAAAGAGGGGTGCAACACGAGGACTTCCCAGGGGGTCACCCATCCTAGTACTACTCTCGCCCAAGCACGCTTAACTTCGGAGTTCTGATGGGATCCGGTGCATTAGTGCTGGTATGATCGCACCCGTTAAGAGGATGCGTTCTTATGTATTTGAGCATTGAGAGGCCGCCGACCGCGGGGTGAGGGAACGTCGAGTACGAGGGCCGGGCACGTTTTTCAAGTTTTTATTATTTTAATTGAGTACTCAATAAGGATCCGATTACGAATCCGTTTGATCCGTAAATTCGGTGTAATTAGCAATTAGATTTCCGTTTTCATTTATCTAGGGATTTATGTTGGGATTCGTAAGTTTCATTGGATCCGGCGCATTAGTCTTTGGGAGAGGTGGCGCGTGGGAACCGCACGGACGTTGATGCGACGAGATGCACGCGAAAGAGACGAAAACGAGTGAAGAAGAAGATAGGAACGAAAAAAGGAAAAAAGATGAGACGAAAACGAGTGAAGAAGAAGAAAGGAACGGAAAAAAGTAAAAAAGAGGGGTGCAACACAAGGACTTCCCGGGGGGTCACCCATCCTAGTACTACTCTCGCCCAAGCACGCTTAACTTCGGAGTTCGATGGGATCCGGTGCATTAGTCTTTGGTATGATCGCACTGTTAAGAGGATGCGTTCTTATGTATTTCGACATTGAGAGGCCGCCGACCGCGGGGTGAGGGAACGTCGAGTACGACGGCCGGGCACGTTTTTCAAGTTTTTATTATTTTAATTGAGTACTCAATAAGGATCCGATTACGAATCCGTTTGATCCGTAAATTCGGTGTAATTAGCAATTAGATTTCCGTTTTCATTTATCTAGGGATTTATGATGGGATTCGTAAGTTTCATTGGATCCGGCGCATTAGTCTTTGGGAGAGGTGGCGCGTGGGAACCGCACGGACGTTGATGCGACGAGATGCACGCGAAAGAGACGAAAACGAGTGAAGAAGAAGATAGGAACGAAAAAAGGAAAAAAGATGAGACGGAAACGAGTGAAGAAGAAGATAGGAACGGAAAAAAGTAAAAAAGAGGGTGCAACACGAGGACTTCCCAGGGGGTCACCCATCCTAGTACTACTCTCGCCCAAGCACGCTTAACTTCGGAGTTCTGATGGGATCCGGTGCATTAGTGCTGGTATTATCGCACCCGTTAAGAGGATGCGTTCTTATGTATTTGAGCATTGAGAGGCCGCCGACCGCGGGGTGAGGGAACGTCGAGTACGACGGCCGGGCACGTTTTTCAAGTTTTTATTATTTTAATTGCGTACTCAATAAGGATCCGATTACGAATCTGTAAATTCGGTGTAATTAGCAATTAGATTTACTTTTTCATTTATCTAGGGATTTATGATGGGATTCGTAGTTTTCATTGGATCCGGCGGATTAGTCTTTGGGAGAGGTGGCGCGTGGGAACCGCACGGACGTTGACGCGACGATATGCACGCGAAAGAGACGAAAACGAGTGAAGAAGATAGGAACGAAAAAAGGAAAAAAGATGAGACGAAAACGAGTGAAGAAGAAGAAATGAACGGAAAAAAGTAAAAAAGAGGGGTGCAACACGAGGACTTCCCAGGGGGTCACCCATCCTAGTACTACTCTCGCCCAAGCACGCTTAACTTCGGAGTTCGATGGGATCCGGTGCAATAGTGCTTTGTATGATCGCACCCGTTAAGAGGATGCGTTCTTATGTATTTGAGCATTGAGAGGCCGCCGACCGCGGGGTGAGGGAAGGTCGAGTACGACGGCCGGGCACGTTTTTCAAGTTTTTATTATTTTAATTGCGTACTCAATAAGGATCCGATTACGAATCCGTTTGATCCGTAAATTCGGTGTAATTAGCAATTAGATTTCCGTTTTCATTTATCTAGGGATTTATGATGGGATTCGTAAGTTTCATTGGATCCGGCGCATTAGTGCTGGGAGAGGTGGCGCGTGGGAACCGCACGGACGTTGATGCGACGAGATGCACGCGAAAGACACGAAAATGAGTGAAGAAGAAGATAGGAACGAAAAAAGGAAAAAAGATGAGACGGAAACGAGTGAAGAAGAAGATAGGAACGGAAAAAAGTAAAAAAAAGAGGGGTGCAACACGAGGACTTCCCAGGGGGTCACCCATCCTAGTACTACTCTCGCCCAAACACGCTTAACTTCGGAGTTCGATGGGATCCGGTGCATTAGTGCTTTGGTATGATCGCACCCGTTAAGAGGATGCGTTCTTATGTATTTGAGCATTGAGAGGCCGCCGACCGCGGGGTGAGGGAACGTCGAGTACGAGGGCCGGGCACGTTTTTCAAGTTTTTATTATTTTAATTGAGTACTCAATAAGGATCCGATTACGAATCCGTTTGATCCGTAAATTCGGTGTAATTAGCAATTAGATTTCCGTTTTCATTTATCTAGGGATTTATGTTGGGATTCGTAAGTTTCATTGGATCCGGCGCATTAGTCTTTGGGAGAGGTGGCGCGTGGGAACCGCACGGACGTTGATGCGACGAGATGCACGCGAAAGAGACGAAAACGAGTGAAGAAGAAGATAGGAACGAAAAAAGGAAAAAAGATGAGACGGAAACGAGTGAAGAAGAAGATAGGAACGGAAAAAAGTAAAAAAGAGGGGTGCAACACGAGGACTTCCAGGGGGTCACCCATCCTAGTACTACTCTCGCCCAAGCACGCTTAACTTCGGAGTTCGATGGGATCCGGTGCATTAGTGCTTGGTATGATCGCACCCGTTAAGAGGATGTGTTCTTATGTATTTGAGCATTGAGAGGCCGCCGACCGCGGGGTGAGGGAACATCGAGTACGAGGGCCGGGCACGTTTTTCAAGTTTTTATTATTTTAATTGAGTACTCAATAAGGATCCGATTACGAATCCGTTTGATCCGTAAATTCGGTGTAATTAGCAATTAGATTTCCGTTTTCATTTATCTAGGGATTTATGTTGGGATTCGTAAGTTTCATTGGATCCGGCGCATTAGTCTTTGGGAGAGGTGGCGCGTGGGAACCGCACGGACGTTGATGCGACGAGATGCACGCGAAAGAGACGAAAACGAGTGAAGAAGAAGATAGGAACGAAAAAAGGAAAAAAGATGAGACGAAAACGAGAGAAGAAGAAGAAAGGAACGGAAAAAAGTAAAAAAGAGGGGTGCAACACAAGGACTTCCCAGGGGGTCACCCATCCTAGTACTACTCTCGCCCAAGCACGCTTAACTTCGGAGTTCTGATGGGATCCGGTGCATTAGTGCTGGTATGATCGCACCTGTTAAGAGGATGCGTTCTTATGTATTTCAGCATTGAGAGGCCGCCGACCGCGGGGTGAGGGAACGTCGAGTACGACGGCCGGGCACGTTTTTCAAGTTTTTATTATTTTAATTGAGTACTCAATAAGGATCCGATTACGAATCCGTTTGATCCGTAAATTCGGTGTAATTAGCAATTAGATTTCCGTTTTCATTTATCTAGGGATTTATGATGGGATTCGTAAGTTTCATTGGATCCGGCGCATTAGTCTTTGGGAGAGGTGGCGCGTGGGAACCGCACGGACGTTGATGCGACGAGATGCACGCGAAAGAGACGAAAACGAGTGAAGAAGAAGATAGGAACGAAAAAAGGAAAAAAGATGAGACGGAAACGAGTGAAGAAGAAGATAGGAACGGAAAAAAGTAAAAAAGAGGGTGCAACACGAGGACTTCCCGGGGGTCACCCATCCTAGTACTACTCTCGCCCAAGCACGCTTAACTTCGGAGTTCGATGGGATCCGGTGCATTAGTGCTTTGGTATGATCGCACCCGTTAAGAGGATGCGTTCTTATGTATTTGAGCATTGAGAGGCCGCCGACCGCGGGGTGAGGGAACGTCGAGTACGAGGGCCGGGCACGTTTTTCAAGTTTTTATTATTTTAATTGAGTACTCAATAAGGATCCGATTACGAATCCGTTTGATCCGTAAATTCGGTGTAATTAGCAATTAGATTTCCGTTTTCATTTATCTAGGGATTTATGTTGGGATTCGTAAGTTTCATTGGATCCGGCGCATTAGTCTTTGGGAGAGGTGGCGCGTGGGAACCGCACGGACGTTGATGCGACGAGATGCACGCGAAAGAGACGAAAACGAGTGAAGAAGAAGATAGGAACGAAAAAAGGAAAAAAGATGAGACGGAAACGAGTGAAGAAGAAGATAGGAACGGAAAAAAGTAAAAAAGAGGGGTGCAACACGAGGACTTCCCAGGGGGTCACCCATCCTAGTACTACTCTCGCCCAAGCACGCTTAACTTCGGAGTTCTGATGGGATCCGGTGCATTAGTCTTTGGTATGATCGCACCCGTTAAGAGGATGTGTTCTTATGTATTTGAGCATTGAGAGGCCGCCGACCGCGGGGTGAGGGAACATCGAGTACGAGGGCCGGGCACGTTTTTCAAGTTTTTATTATTTTAATTGAGTACTCAATAAGGATCCGATTACGAATCCGTTTGATCCGTAAATTCGGTGTAATTAGCAATTAGATTTCCGTTTTCATTTATCTAGGGATTTATGTTGGGATTCGTAAGTTTCATTGGATCCGGCGCATTAGTGCTGGGAGAGGTGGCGCGTGGGAACCGCACGGACGTTGATGCGACGAGATGCACGCGAAAGAGACGAAAACGAGTGAAGAAGAAGATAGGAACGAAAAAAGGAAAAAAGATGAGACGAAAACGAGAGAAGAAGAAGAAAGGAACGGAAAAAAGTAAAAAAGAGGGGTGCAACACAAGGACTTCCCAGGGGGTCACCCATCCTAGTACTACTCTCGCCCAAGCACGCTTAACTTCGGAGTTCGATGGGATCCGGTGCATTAGTGCTTTGGTATGATCGCACTGTTAAGAGGATGCGTTCTTATGTATTTCAAAGATTGAGAGGCCGCCGACCGCGGGGTGAGGGAACGTCGAGTACGACGGCCGGGCACGTTTTTCAAGTTTTTATTATTTTAATTGAGTACTCAATAAGGATCCGATTACGAATCCGTTTGATCCGTAAATTCGGTGTAATTAGCAATTAGATTTCCGTTTTCATTTATCTAGGGATTTATGATGGGATTCGTAAGTTTCATTGGATCCGGCGCATTAGTCTTTGGGAGAGGTGGCGCGTGGGAACCGCACGGACGTTGATGCGACGAGATGCACGCGAAAGAGACGAAAACGAGTGAAGAAGAAGATAGGAACGAAAAAAGGAAAAAAGATGAGACGGAAACGAGTGAAGAAGAAGATAGGAACGGAAAAAAGTAAAAAAGAGGGGTGCAACACGAGGACTTCCCGGGGGTCACCCATCCTAGTACTACTCTCGCCCAAGCACGCTTAACTTCGGAGTTCTGATGGGATCCGGTGCATTAGTGTTGGTATGATCGCACCCGTTAAGAGGATGCGTTCTTATGTATTTGAGCATTGAGAGGCCGCCGACCGCGGGGTGAGGGAACGTCGAGTACGACGGCCGGGCACGTTTTTCAAGTTTTTATTATTTTAATTGCGTACTCAATAAGGATCCGATTACGAATCTGTAAATTCGGTGTAATTAGCAATTAGATTTCTGTTTTCATTTATCTAGGGATTTATGATGGGATTCGTAGTTTTCATTGGATCCGGCGGATTAGTCTTTGGGAGAGGTGGCGCGTGGGAACCGCACGGACGTTGACGCGACGATATGCACGCGAAAGAGACGAAAACGAGTGAAGAAGATAGGAACGAAAAAAGGAAAAAAGATGAGACGAAAACGAGTGAAGAAGAAGAAATGAACGGAAAAAAGTAAAAAAAGAGGGGTGCAACACGAGGACTTCCCAGGGGGTCACCCATCCTAGTACTACTCTCGCCCAAGCACGCTTAACTTCGGAGTTCTGATGGGATCCGGTGCAATAGTGCTGGTATGATCGCACCCGTTAAGAGGATGCGTTCTTATGTATTTGAGCATTGAGAGGCCGCCGACCGCGGGGTGAGGGAAGGTCGAGTACGACGGCCGGGCACGTTTTTCAAGTTTTTATTATTTTAATTGCGTACTCAATAAGGATCCGATTACGAATCCGTTTGATCCGTAAATTCGGTGTAATTAGCAATTAGATTTCCGTTTTCATTTATCTAGGGATTTATGATGGGATTCGTAAGTTTCATTGGATCCGGCGCATTAGTCTTTGGGAGAGGTGGCGCGTGGGAACCGCACGGACGTTGATGCGACGAGATGCACGCGAAAGACACGAAAATGAGTGAAGAAGAAGATAGGAACGAAAAAAGGAAAAAAGATGAGACGGAAACGAGTGAAGAAGAAGATAGGAACGGAAAAAAGTAAAAAAGAGGGGTGCAACACGAGGACTTCCCAGGGGGTCACCCATCCTAGTACTACTCTCGCCCAAACACGCTTAACTTCGGAGTTCTGATGGGATCCGGTGCATTAGTGCTGGTATGATCGCACCCGTTAAGAGGATGCGTTCTTATGTATTTGAGCATTGAGAGGCCGCCGACCGCGGGGTGAGGGAACGTCGAGTACGAGGGCCGGGCACGTTTTTCAAGTTTTTATTATTTTAATTGAGTACTCAATAAGGATCCGATTACGAATCCGTTTGATCCGTAAATTCGGTGTAATTAGCAATTAGATTTCCGTTTTCATTTATCTAGGGATTTATGTTGGGATTCGTAAGTTTCATTGGATCCGGCGCATTAGTCTTTGGGAGAGGTGGCGCGTGGGAACCGCACGGACGTTGATGCGACGAGATGCACGCGAAAGAGACGAAAACGAGTGAAGAAGAAGATAGGAACGAAAAAAGGAAAAAAGATGAGACGGAAACGAGTGAAGAAGAAGATAGGAACGGAAAAAAGTAAAAAAGAGGGGTGCAACACGAGGACTTCCCAGGGGGTCACCCATCCTAGTACTACTCTCGCCCAAGCACGCTTAACTTCGGAGTTACGATGGGATCCGGTGCATTAGTGCTTTGGTATGATCGCACCCGTTAAGAGGATGCGTTCTTATGTATTTGAGCATTGAGAGGTCGCCGACCGCGGGGTGAGGGAACGTCGAGTACGAGGGCCGGGCACGTTTTTCAAGTTTTTATTATTTTAATTGAGTACTCAATAAGGATCCGATTACGAATCCGTTTGATCCGTAAATTCGGTGTAATTAGCAATTAGATTTCCGTTTTCATTTATCTAGGGATTTATGTTGGGATTCGTAAGTTTCATTGGATCCGGCGCATTAGTCTTTGGGAGAGGTGGCGCGTGGGAACGCACGGACGTTGATGCGACGAGATGCACGCGAAAGAGACGAAAACGAGTGAAGAAGAAGATAGGAACGAAAAAAGGAAAAAAGATGAGACGAAAACGAGTGAAGAAGAAGAAAGGAACGGAAAAAAGTAAAAAAGAGGGGTGCAACACAAGGACTTCCCGGGGGGTCACCCATCCTAGTACTACTCTCGCCCAAGCACGCTTAACTTCGGAGTTCGATGGGATCCGGTGCATTAGTGCCGGTATGATCGCACTGTTAAGAGGATGCGTTCTTATGTATTTCGACATTGAGAGGCCGCCGACCGCGGGGTGAGGGAACGTCGAGTACGACGGCCGGGCACGTTTTTCAAGTTTTTATTATTTTAATTGAGTACTCAATAAGGATCCGATTACGAATCCGTTTGATCCGTAAATTCGGTGTAATTAGCAATTAGATTTCCGTTTTCATTTATCTAGGGATTTATGATGGGATTCGTAAGTTTCATTGGATCCGGCGCATTAGTCTTTGGGAGAGGTGGCGCGTGGGAACCGCACGGACGTTGATGCGACGAGATGCACGCGATAGAGACGAAAATGAGTGAAGAAGAAGATAGGAACGAAAAAAGCAAAAAAGATGAGACGGAAACGAGTGAAGAAGAAGATAGGAACGGAAAAAAGTAAAAAAGAGGGGTGCAACACGAGGACTTCCCAGGGGGTCACCCATCCTAGTACTACTCTCGCCCAAGCACGCTTAACTTCGGAGTTCGATGGGATCCGGTGCATTAGTGCGGTATGATCGCACCCGTTAAGAGGATGCGTTCTTATGTATTTGAGCATTGAGAGGCCGCCGACCGCGGGGTGAGGGAACGTCGAGTACGAGGGCCGGGCACGTTTTTCAAGTTTTTATTATTTTAATTGAGTACTCAATAAGGATCCGATTACGAATCCGTTTGATCCGTAAATTCGGTGTAATTAGCAATTAGATGTCCGTTTTCATTTATCTAGGGATTTATGTTGGGATTCGTAAGTTTCATTGGATCCGGCGCATTAGTGCTGGGAGAGGTGGCGCGTGGGAACCGCACGGACGTTGATGCGACGAGATGCACGCGAAAGAGACGAAAACGAGTGAAGAAGAAGATAGGAACGAAAAAAGGAAAAAAGATGAGACGGAAACGAGTGAAGAAGAAGAAAGGAACGGAAAAAAGTAAAAAAGAGGGGTGCAACACGAGGACTTCCCAGGGGGTAACCCATCCTAGTACTACTCTCGCCCAAGCACGCTTAACTTCGGAGTTCTGATGGGATCCGGTGCATTAGTGCTGGTATGATCGCACCCGTTAAGAGGATGCGTTCTTATGTATTTGAGCATTGAGAGGCCGCCGACCGCGGGGTGAGGGAACGTCGAGTACGACGGCCGGGCACGTTTTTCAAGTTTTTATTATTTTAAATGCGTACTCAATAAGGATCGATTACGAATCCGTAAATTCGATGTAATTAGCAATTAGATTTCATTTTCATTTATCTAGGGATTTATGATGGGATTCGTAGTTTTCATTGGATCCGGCGCATTAGTGCTGGGAGAGGTGGCGTGTGGGAACCGCACGGACGTTGACGCGACGATATGCACGCGAAAGAGACGAAAACGAGTGAAGAAGAAGATAGGAACGAAAAAAGGAAAAAAGATGAGACGAAAACGAGTGAAGAAGAAGAAAGGAACGGAAAAAAGTAAAAAAGAAGGGTGCAACACGAGGACTTCCCGGGGGTCACCCATCCTAGTACTACTCTCGCCCAAGCACGCTTAACTTCGGAGTTCGATGGGATCCGGTGCATTAGTGCTTTGGTATGATCGCACCCGTTAAGAGGATGCGTTCTTATGTATTTGAGCATTGAGAGGCCGCCGACCGCGGGGTGAAGGAACGTCGAGTACGATGGCCGGGCACGTTTTTCAAGTTTTTATTATTTTAATTGCGTACTCAATAAGGATCCGATTACGAATCCGTTTGATCCGTAAATTCGGTGTAATTAGCAATTAGATTTCCGTTTTCATTTATCTAGGGATTTATGATGGGATTCGTAAGTTTCATTGGATCCGGCGCATTAGTGCTGGGAGAGGTGGCGCGTGGGAGCCGCACGGACGTTGATGCGACGAGATGCACGCGAAAGAGACGAAAACGAGTGAAGAAGAAGATAGGAACGAAAAAAGGAAAAAGATGAGACGGAAACGAGTGAAGAAGAAGATAGGAACGGAAAAAAGTAAAAAAGAGGGGTGCAACACGTGGACTTCCCGAGGGGGTCACCCATCCTAGTACTACTCTCGCCCAAGCACGCTTAACTTCGAGTTCGATGGGATCCGGTGCATTAGTGCTGGTATGATCGCACCCGTTAAGAGGATGCGTTCTTATGTATTTGAGCATTGAGAGGCCACCGACCGCGGGGTGAGGGAACGTCGAGTACGACGGCCGGGCACGTTTTTCAAGTTTTTATTATTTTAATTGCGTACTCAATAAGGATCCGATTACGAATCCGTTTCATCCGTAAATTCGGTGTAATTAGCAATTAGATTTCCGTTTTCATTTATCTAGGGATTTATGATGGGATTCGTAAGTTTCATTGGATCCGGCGCATTAGTGCTTTGGGAGAGGGCGCGTGGGAGCCGCACGGACGTTGATGCGACGAGATGCACGCGAAAGAGACGAAAACGAGTGAAGAAGAAGATAGGAACGAAAAAAGGAAAAAAAGATGAGACGGAAACGAGTGAAGAAGAAGATAGGAACGGAAAAAAGTAAAAAAGAGGGGTGCAACACGAGGACTTCCCAGGGGGTCACCCATCCTAGTACTACTCTCGCCCAAGCACGCTTAACTTCGGAGTTCTGATGGGATCCGGTGCATTAGTGCTGGTATGATCGCACCCGTTAAGAGAATGCGTTCTTATGTATTTGAGCATTGAGAGGCCGCCGACCGCGGGGTGAGGGAACGTCGAGTACGAGGGCCGGGCACGTTTTTCAAGTTTTTATTATTTTAATTGCGTACTCAATAAGGATCCGATTACGAATCTGTAAATTCGGTGTAATTAGCAATTAGATTTCTGTTTTCATTTATCTAGGGATTTATGATGGGATTCGTAGTTTTCATTGGATCCGGCGGATTAGTGCTGGGAGAGGTGGCGCGTGGGAACCGCACGGACGTTGACGCGACGATATGCACGCGAAAGAGACGAAAACGAGTGAAGAAGATAGGAACGAAAAAAGGAAAAAAGATGAGACGAAAACGAGTGAAGAAGAAGAAATGAACGGAAAAAAGTAAAAAAGAGGGGTGCAACACGAGGACTTCCCAGGGGGTCACCCATCCTAGTACTACTCTCGCCCAAGCACGCTTAACTTCGGAGTTCTGATGGGATCCGGTGCATTAGTGCTGGTATGATCGCACCCGTTAAGAGGATGCGTTCTTATGTATTTGAGCATTGAGAGGCCGCCGACCACGGGGTGAGGGAAGGTCGAGTACGACGGCCGGGCACGTTTTCAAGTTTTTATTATTTTAATTGCGTACTCAATAAGGATCCGATTACGAATCCGTTTGATCCGTAAATTCGGTGTAATTAGCAATTAGATTTCCGTTTTCATTTATCTAGGGATTTATGATGGGATTCGTAAGTTTCATTGGATCCGGCGCATTAGTGTTGGGAGAGGTGGCGCGTGGGAACCGCACGGACGTTGATGCGACGAGATGCACGCGAAAGACACGAAAATGAGTGAAGAAGAAGATAGGAACGAAAAAAGGAAAAAAGATGAGACGGAAACGAGTGAAGAAGAAGATAGGAACGGAAAAAAGTAAAAAGGAGGGGTGCAACACGAGGACTTCCCAGGGGGTCACCCATCCTAGTACTACTCTCGCCCAAGCACGCTTAACTTCGGAGTTCGATGGGATCCGGTGCATTAGTGCTTGGTATGATCGCACCCGTTAAGAGGATGCGTTCTTATGTATTTGAGCATTGAGAGGCCGCCGACCGCGGGGTGAGGGAACGTCGAGTACGAGGGCCGGGCACGTTTTTCAAGTTTTTATTATTTTAATTGAGTACTCAATAAGGATCCAATTACGAATCCGTTTGATCCGTAAATTCGGTGTAATTAGCAATTAGATTTCCGTTTTCATTTATCTAGGGATTTATGTTGGGATTCGTAAGTTTCATTGGATCCGGCGCATTAGTGCTGGGAGAGGTCGCGCGTGGGAACCGCACGGACGTTGATGCGACGAGATGCACGCGAAAGAGACGAAAACGAGTGAAGAAGAAGATAGGAACGAAAAAAGGAAAAAAGATGAGACGGAAACGAGTGAAGAAGAAGATAGGAACGGAAAAAAGTAAAAAAGAGGGTGCAACACGAGGACTTCCCGGGGGGTCACCCATCCTAGTACTACTCTCGCCCAAGCACGCTTAACTTCGGAGTTCGATGGGATCCGGTGCATTAGTCTGTCGGTATGATCGCACCCGTTAAGAGGATGCGTTCTTATGTATTTGAGCATTGAGAGGCCGCCGACCGCGGGGTGAGGGAACGTCGAGTACGACGGCCGGGCACGTTTTTCAAGTTTTTATTATTTTAAATGCGTACTCAATAAGGATCCGATTACGAATCCGTAAATTCGGTGTAATTAGCAATTAGATTTACATTTTCATTTATCTAGGGATTTATGATGGGATTCGTAGTTTTCATTGGATCCGGCGCATTAGTCTTGGGAGAGGTGGCGTGTGGGAACCGCACGGACGTTGACGCGACGATATGCACGCGAAAGAGACGAAAACGAGTGAAGAAGAAGATAGGAACGAAAAAGGAAAAAAGATGAGACGAAAACGAGTGAAGAAGAAGAAAGGAACGGAAAAAAGTAAAAAAGAAGGGTGCAACACGAGGACTTCCCAGGGGGTCACCCATCCTAGTACTACTCTCGCCCAAGCACGCTTAACTTCGGAGTTCTGATGGGATCCGGTGCATTAGTGCGGTATGATCGCACCCGTTAAGAGGATGCGTTCTTATGTATTTGAGCATTGAGAGGCCGCCGACCGCGGGGTGAAGGAACGTCGAGTACGATGGCCGGGCACGTTTTTCAAGTTTTTATTATTTTAATTGCGTACTCAATAAGGATCCGATTACGAATCCGTTTGATCCGTAAATTCGGTGTAATTAGCAATTAGATTTCCGTTTTCATTTATCTAGGGATTTATGATGGGATTCGTAAGTTTCATTGGATCCGGCGCATTAGTGCTGGGAGAGGTGGCGCGTGGGAGCCGCTCGGACGTTGATGCGACGAGATGCACGCGAAAGAGACGAAAACGAGTGAAGAAGAAGATAGGAACGAAAAAAGGAAAAAAGATGAGACGGAAACGAGTGAAGAAGAAGATAGGAACGGAAAAAAGTAAAAAAGAGGGGTGCAACACGTGGACTTCCCAGGGGGTCACCCATCCTAGTACTACTCTCGCCCAAGCACGCTTAACTTCGGAGTTCGATGGGATCCGGTGCATTAGTGCGGTATGATCGCACCCGTTAAGAGGATGCGTTCTTATGTATTTGAGCATTGAGAGGCGCCGACCGCGGGGTGAGGGAACGTCGAGTACGAGGGCCGGGCACGTTTTTCAAGTTTTTATTATTTTAATTGCGTACTCAATAAGGATCCGATTACGAATCCGTAAATTCGGTGTAATTAGCAATTAGATTTCGTTTTCATTTATCTAGGGATTTATGATGGGATTCGTAGTTTTCATTGGATCCGGCGGATTAGTCTTTGGGAGAGGTGGCGCGTGGGAACCGCACGGACGTTGACGCGACGATATGCATGCGAAAGAGACGAAAACGAGTGAAGAAGAAGATAGGAACGAAAAAAGGAAAAAGATGAGACGAAAACGAGTGAAGAAGAAGAAAGGAACGGAAAAAAGTAAAAAAGAGGGGTGCAACACGAGGACTTCCCAGGGGGTCACCCATCCTAGTACTACTCTCGCCCAAGCACGCTTAACTTCGGAGTTCTGATGGGATTCGGTGCATTAGTGCTTGGTATGATCGCACCCGTTAAGAGGATGCGTTCTTATGTATTTGAGCATTGAGAGGCCGCCGACCGCGGGGTGAGGGAACGTCGAGTACGACGGCCGGGCACGTTTTTCAAGTTTTTATTATTTTAATTGCGTACTCAATAAGGATCCGATTACGAATCCGTTTGATCCGTAAATTCGGTGTAATTAGCAATTAGATTTCCGTTTTCATTTATCTAGGGATTTATGATGGGATTCGTAAGTTTCATTGGATCCGGCGCATTAGTCTTTGGGAGAGGTGGCGCGTGGGAGCCGCACGGACGTTGATGCGACGAGATGCACGCGAAAGAGACGAAAACGAGTGAAGAAGAAGATAGGAACGAAAAAAGGAAAAAAAAGATGAGACGGAAACGAGTGAAGAAGAAGATAGGAACGGAAAAAAGTAAAAAAGAGGGGTGCAACACGAGGACTTCCCGGGGGTCACCCATCCTAGTACTACTCTCGCCCAAGCACGCTTAACTTCGGAGTTCGATGGGATCCGGTGCATTAGTCTTTGTATGATCGCACCCGTTAAGAGGATGCGTTCTTATGTATTTGAGCATTGAGAGGCCGCCGACCGCGGGGTGAGGGAACGTCGAGTACGAGGGCCGGGCACGTTTTTCAAGTTTTTATTATTTTAATTGAGTACTCAATAAGGATCCAATTACGAATCCGTTTGATCCGTAAATTCGGTGTAATTAGCAATTAGATTTCCGTTTTCATTTATCTAGGGATTTATGTTGGGAGTCGTAAGTTTCATTGGATCCGGCGCATTAGTGCTGGGAGAGGTCGCGCGTGGGAACCGCACGGACGTTGATGCGACGAGATGCACGCGAAAGAGACGAAAACGAGTGAAGAAGAAGATAGGAACGAAAAAGGAAAAAGATGAGACGGAAACGAGTGAAGAAGAAGATAGGAACGGAAAAAAGTAAAAAGAGGGGTGCAACACGAGGACTTCCCAGGGGGTCACCCATCCTAGTACTACTCTCGCCCAAGCACGCTTAACTTCGGAGTTCTGATGGGATCCGGTGCATTAGTGCTGGTATGATCGCACCGTTAAGAGGATGCGTTCTTATGTATTTGAGCATTGAGAGGCCGCCGACCGCGGGGTGAGGGAACGTCGAGTACGACGGCCGGGCACGTTTTTCAAGTTTTTGTTATTTTAAATGCGTACTCAATAAGGATCCGATTACGAATCCGTAAATTCGGTGTAATTAGCAATTAGATTTCGTTTTCATTTATCTAGGGATTTATGATGGGATTCGTAGTTTTCATTGGATCCGGCGCATTAGTGCTTCGGGAGAGGTGGCGTGTGGGAACCGCACGGACGTTGACGCGACGATATGCACGCGAAAGAGACGAAAACGAGTGAAGAAGAAGATAGGAACGAAAAAAGGAAAAAAGATGAGACGAAAACGAGTGAAGAAGAAAGGAACGGAAAAAAGTAAAAAAGAAGGGTGCAACACGAGGACTTCCCAGGGGGTCACCCATCCTAGTACTACTCTCGCCCAAGCACGCTTAACTTCGGAGTTCTGATGGGATCCGGTGCATTAGTGCTGGTATGATCGCACCCGTTAAGAGGATGCGTTCTTATGTATTTGAGCATTGAGAGGCCGCCGACCGCGGGGTGAAGGAACGTCGAGTACGATGGCCGGGCACGTTTTTCAAGTTTTTATTATTTTAATTGCGTACTCAATAAGGATCCGATTACGAATCCGTTTGATCCGTAAATTCGGTGTAATTAGCAATTAGATTTCCGTTTTCATTTATCTAGGGATTTATGATGGGATTCGTAAGTTTCATTGGATCCGGCGCATTAGTCTTCGGGAGAGGTGGCGCGTGGGAACCGCTCGGACGTTGATGCGACGAGATGCACGCGAAAGAGACGAAAACGAGTGAAGAAGAAGATAGGAACGAAAAAAGGAAAAAAGATGAGACGGAAACGAGTGAAGAAGAAGATAGGAACGGAAAAAAGTAAAAAAGAGGGGTGCAACACGTGGACTTCCCAGGGGGTCACCCATCCTAGTACTACTCTCGCCCAAGCACGCTTAACTTCGGAGTTACGATGGGATCCGGTGCATTAGTGCTTTGGTATGATCGCACCCGTTAAGAGGATGCGTTCTTATGTATTTGAGCATTGAGAGGCCGCCGACCGCGGGGTGAGGGAACGTCGAGTACGA